>OU015745.1:12913076-12967834 GCA_907169655.1 Acomys percivali | reverse complement strand
GACAAAAGCCACTCCCACCACCATGGACAAAAGCCACTCCCACCACCGTGCTTTTCCTGGTAGGAAACTGTGAGCCAAAATAAGTCCTTTGTCCTTTGCAATGCTTCTGTCAGTTATTTCATCAAAGTGTGGAGAAAAGTCACTAATGCATGTCCTCTTTGCCTTCCATGAAGTGAATCACCCCCTCCTTCACAGCTTCTTGATGCCACAGTACTCTCCTTCAACATGGGCCCAGAGGCAGAGCTGTGGACTATGGCTTGACACTTCTTCAACCATAAATAAATAAAACCTTTCTTCCTTACCTCTTATCGGGTATCTTGTCACTGTCATGAGAAAAGTAACTACTGAGAGAATCAGGATAGGAAAGTTGGGAAACACTGTAGCCCAGATCAGGAATGGCCTCTGCCTTGCTTCCATCATCTTTCAAGCCACAGGCCACGTGCTCTAGGGAAAGGCGAAGCATCCAGATGCCTCAATTTTCAACATCACTTTGCTTGTGGAAGACAGAGGATTCATAGGAAGGAGACAGAAACCCCTTGTAAGCTTCTTGTAAGTAGGAACTACATAGAGTCTGTAGGAGTCAGGGTGGAATGGGGTTGGGCAGGTCCTGGAGAGTAAATGCCCTGGAGGCGATGGCCACTGAAGCGTGTGCCTTTCCAGCCCTGTGAGAGTTAGTGAGTAATTGCTTTCCAGGAACGCTTCTGCTTGCACAGTTAACATTTTCTGGGGGCTTCTAAAAGTGTTCTTAGTCTGTTGTTTACATTTTGCCAGTTAATTTCCATGTATTCCGTCCGCAGTTTGTTTGGGTCTCATCTTCTGTCTAATTAAGCAGAGGGAGTTAATGAAGTATGAAGTGACTTTGTGCCACAGAGTAAATAGAATAATATGCATGGGAGTGGGGCAGGGGCACACAGCAAAGAGTCCAGTGGTGCTAGAGGGTTGGGGGGCTGAAGGAGGGAAGGGGGGACAAGGTAGAGTTCAGTGCAGAGGGAGGGCATGGCTGCTTGAGCTAGCTCTGACAGCAATCTAGAGTGTCAGGCTTGTATCAGAGTCACTAACTTACCATTAAAATTCTTATTTTTCTACTTTCTCCCAGAACAACTGGAATGGGATTTCTAAGCAGGATGTAATCTAAACAATAGTATCGTCCTGTGGGGTACCAGGATTGAGAGCACTCATTTCTAGCAAGCGCCTCATTTTACTACTGGGAAGTGAGGGAGTACATCATGATTCAAACTCTAAAATGACCACAAGTCTATGCACCAGCATGGTTTTCACATGAAGGGTCCTCAGCCTGGTTATCTGTTGGGACTGAGCAAGGGGGGAGCCAGGGAGAGGCTACAGTGTGAGCTACCGCCATCCACCAAGTGCCTGGGGCGCCTGGGGCATCTGTGCTCCCGGTCACCCACAGCTCTAACCTGTCTTGAGGGGAACTGAGCCCCCACTTCTGGGAGTCTTGATCTCAGAAGGCTGTGACTTTTTACAGGTTTCTTCATCAATGGGGGAGTGATGAGGAACAGCCCAGGGGCTTTTAACTAGGTGACCTCAAACCACGCCTCCCACACTTCACTATCACCAGGAGCAGCACCTCCTCTCAGGCATTTTCTAGAAATGAAAACAACCAGGCTTGCCTCCAGATGTGCCCAACAAGCAGTCGTGGGGGGTGGGACCCACATCTGAGTTTCAACCAGCCTCACAAATGCTATTTAAAAAAAAAAAAAAAAAGACAATCGGTTCATTCAATTATTTTCCTAATGGCAAATTCTCAGAGGAAGGAGGGGGGCTGGGGTGGAGTAGGGCAATGTCTGTGGGGTTCATGAGGACATGGAGACAGGAGCTGGCACCATACACTCGTGCATCATCAAGAACCACAGGATAAAATTCATCTCTTCCTCTAATGAGGAATTTAATATTTACTGTGCATCCCCTGCCTGGCCTGCTGCAAGCTGTTGAAAAAAGAAGATGCCTCTTCTTTATTCAAGAGATCTGATATCAAGCAGATAAATTTCTATTTTGAAACAGTTTCCTTTGCTGCTAGGACAAGGCTTACTGAGCACCCTGGCTAGTCTTAACTGATAGACTCCTATTGTTAACAGTTGACCATAGATAGAAATAGATGGCTGGAAAGATGCATATCACACTTTAAAAAAAAATGATCACCATTGTATTTGACTTTCAAAATGCATTCATAACCCACTCCGTTAGTGACATAAGCACCACCCTCAAGCCCACCCCCACCTGTTTCTTATTTTTCCTTGGCTCTGGGCCCCGTCTCAGCACCCACGACACAGCTGCTGACAGGAGGAAGGTGCTGAAGTGATGGAAGAGCTGGGTCACAGCAGATAATCCATTTACAGATAATAAAAAAATGTGTGTCACACTTCACTGACCATGTCAGCCCTGAGCTGTTGTACCTACATTAGAGTTCTTTCAGATCCAAGATAGATTTCAAAGCTGGCTGTGTTACTAGTAGTGTTTACCTCACCTGAGAATAACAGAGAACCAAACTCTCGGATCAACAACTGTTTACTGATCGCATGTCCAGTGCTAGTTTCTGAGTGAGCTCCTGTAGGTAAAGCAGAGGAGACATGAGGACTCTGCCTTCAAGAGCCTATGATAAAATGGAAAAGGAAGAAATACATATACTGTGGAGTATGCTAGCCTAACTACTGTATCTGTCTGTGAAATGTATAATTATAACTTAACAATTCCATAGCTACTTCATGAAACTGTATTGCACTTGGCAGGATAGACAACTGTGGTAGCCATTCTGAGGACTCACATGACTGGAGATTCTGCCATCTTTAGTATAGGGCTCCCAAGGTCTCTGGGAGGTGCCTGAGTTCCAGCTGGACATAAAAGCAGCATAAATCTTGGTGTTGAATTTGCATGGGAAAGATTTTATGAGTCAAGCCTGAAAGCGACACCTTGACATCTGGGAACTTGGCATCTGCTGGTCACAGTCACACAGGGTAACATGTGTCAGTCATGTGGCCATATCTCACTGTAAGAGAGATTGGGAAATAGATTCCATCTGCCTACTGCGAGGAAAGATAAACACATTTTGGTGAGACGATCCTATTTCAGCCAATGTAAAACATGACTGGGGTGACGTATGAGGATAGGGATGTCAGTCCCAACTTTCTCTACACAGACTTATCTCGTTTCGCTGCCCATCGTCCTCCATTGTTGAAGATCTGTCATCTGAATCCTTCCTTAACTTCTCGTAGAGCCTTGTGAGCAGAAGACAGGCATTCTGCTCTGAGAGTGAGTGTTATTGGAGTCCGGTGGGAAAGGTTAGCAGGGCTAGGAAAACAATCTCCAACTGAAGCTCCTATTACATCGGACTCTCTCCTTTTAACCAGTGAGTCACTGCTCCGTGCCAATCCACAGATGCCACGTCAATCCTGGTCATTATTGGAAAATGCTAAGTTTTGTTCAGGTGTGTTGCCTGAGAGGAGGTCTTGTCAGGCAGGACATTAACTGTCCATACAGGAAAAATGTCTCTCCTAGAGTATGATGGGATGGCAGTGCTATAAAGAGGTGTAGGATTCTGGACTATCAACAGATACGTGAGCAAAGAGAAGAGATGGGGAAACTAAGTCAGTTGGAAATGAAGAGAACATAGATAGAGCACCTTTTATGAGACCCGCTGGGTGAGGAATATATTTCCTGACCTGTCTCTCCCTCCCCTGTACCATCCTCACCTGACTGGGCCAGGGGGAACAGAGGAAGATGGGAATGCATAGGCAGCTGTACGCATGCCCCCTGCATGCTCAGCGGTAAAGGGACTTTCCCTGTTGGAATCAACAGACAGCCAGGGTCTGCCCTGTCAACTGGGAAGAGCAGTCAGAAGCAGCCATGAACAGGTACAGAGTGAACAAAGAAGGGACAGCAGCTATGTGAACGTGGGCCTCATCACTCGCTGCCCTGGATCCAGCCATTCGCTCACTTACAATTATGTTCTGCTTCATTTAGGCAGTTGACACCAGCAAGGAAGTAAGCACTTAGTGGATTCCCACCCATTGTGCAGGAAGGCACTTTACATCTCTGGCATTTTGTAATGCAGAATGAAACTCAAACAGGATGTGTATGTACCTCCCAGCTAAGTCTTCTTTCACTCAGCAAAGTCTACTACATAACTTCTGTGATTTGACTGTCCCCACCAAAATTCTTGGTGAAATTTAACTCCCACCATAAAGCATTACAAGGATAGAAGTTTAATTCAACTATATATTTAATGTTTAGTGAATCTGTAAGGATGAGGTCCCGATCCAATGGGACTATGGGCTTATAAGGACAGGAAACCTAAGCTAGAATGCTTTGTCCCTTCCAACATGTGATGACCTACATGACTGGACTCTACAGAGTCTTTACCAGCAAGAGTGACCCAACGAGAACTAACCACCTAATCTCCAATCTGCCATCTTTAAGAACCATGGATGAAATAAAACTGTTTTCCTTGTGGGTTACAGCCTGTGGAATTCCGTTACAACAAGAGAAAAGAACTCCCAGGAGACAGGCCCCTTACTTGGTGTAGGAGATGATAATGACAAACTATTTCCTGTCCTCTAGAAGATCACATTCTAGAATAAGTAAGAGTTAATTAGCCAATATAAAGCTTTTCATCACTCAACAAGGGGATGGCTTCTGATAGTGTGTTGTTGGGTGATTCTACCATTACACGAACATGATAGGTGTAATTACAAGAACCAAGGTCGCAAAGACGTCAGGAGGCAATGAAATCTTCTGAGACTAGTGTCATACATGTGGCTCTATTGTGACCACCATGGTACTATAAAAGCTATAAGAGGTCAGCTGCTATCAAGATAAAGGTGAGGAAGAAGATGGTGTGTGATGAGACTTAGAGAGCAGGAACTCTGAAAGAATTACCATCTTGCTATGAACCCTTGATTAGAGTCCTGAAGAAACACAGGGACTCAAAGGAGAGTATCTGGGCACTGAGTCTGGCAAGATTAGGAAGTTCCATAAAGCCTGACAGCTGTCAACTTGACATAGCCCAGTGTCCTCTGAGGGTCTCTCAACTGGGGGAATTGTACCTATCACAGTGGCCTAAGGCCACGTATGTGAGGAATTTGCCTTGACTGATTGATTGATTGATTGATTGATGCTTGGTGTGGGAGAGCCCAAACCACTATGGGAAACCTTTGCTAGCTTGAGCCAAAGAAAGCAAGCCAGTCAACAGCATTCCTCCAGGGTCTCCACTTTAGCCTTTGTGAAACAGTGGGCCGTTACTTGGAAGTTTAAGCTGAAATAAACCATTTTCTCCCAAAGTTGCTATTGGTTGTATTACTCATCACGGCAACAGAAAGCAAACCAGGAAAGGTGGTGATAGACCGGCATAGTATATTCTTAGACAGTAAAGACAATGGAGGTTGACAATAAATTTGATACAGAAGAGGTGAAGAGAGCAGTGGAGAGGAGAGGGGAGAATACCTCTGAGACTAGTTCTGTGCCTGCTGCTTACCAAGGTGGATTCTGTTGGGGTACACTGTGTGAGGGTGTGTCCCTGTATATTCAACTGTTGATTGCTTAACCTGCAGAGAGCTAAGTACCAGCCAATCTTGGCATTGTTATTTCTATGGCCCCTCACTGGTCACATATTTTGTAAATATTCACCCTTCTTCACTAGCCTAAAGATAATCTAGAATTGTATCTGGTTGGCTGTAATAAAGATATGACAGCCATTATCTGGAGCAGGAAGTGCAAGGTGGAGCTTTTGGGTAGAGAGAGAGGACCACTGGGAGAAAAAGACAGAAGCGAGAGATTGATTCGTCAGTGACATGTAAAGGGCTGAGCAGACAGGTAAAGAAGTAGCCACGAGATGGGTCATAGTGACAGGAGTCAGGTTAAGTTAGATGAGCTAGCTGAGAGTCTGTCTGTTCAGCTAAAGGCCTAAGACTTAAAATATAGGAGTCTCTGCTGGGAGGGGGGGGGAGTCCAAGAAAGTCCCACTCTAGGATTCTGTATAGAAAAGAAATTCACTTGGAGCCACTGTAGACATTGACACCATATGGTCTAAGATGAACATCCAGATCTGCCCCTTAGGCGCCTTGTCAACTCAGTCCAGTTTTCTCTGTATCTCAGTATCACCTCATCCACTCATATGTTTACTGTGAGCACTAAAAGTTAACCCCTACAAAGTGTTCAATATACAGAAAGCTCTCCATAAATATTGATTAAAATGAGACATAGAGGGTTGAAAACAGACTTGCAGAGGAAAGCTAAACTGGGAGCAAAAGCAAGTTTGAGATTTCTACTTTCCACCCCAGCAGAAATATCCAAATGCATGTAAGCAGAGGAGCTCAAGAGTCAGGTGAAAGATCCAGGCTAGAAATACAGTCTTGAGACGTTCAGGCATTTAGATGTAAACCAGAGCACTGGATGGGATAATATTGTCCTCAATGAGAAAATCCACTCGCCTGATAAGTTACATAAAAGTGAAAAAGATGCTCACAGGACAGTGTACAAGAAGTGGAACCAGCTTCAATATGAGTAAATGATGATTAAGGTGAACTCTGAGGGGGCTGCCTCTGTTCAAATTACGTGTGTGTGACACAAAGGCAGCGGTGCTTACTAGGAGAGGGATTTCAATAAGAACAAAAGATGCATGTCACAGGGTAATCTACTACTTTGTATACTAATCTTTAGTACTAATAAAAGTAAAATAAAGACAAGTAAGTATGTACCTGTGTATATTTACTTGAGAAAAACATTCTCTGGTCTTAGAGAGATTCTGTCACCAGCAAAGGCAAATGTCACCCTTTCCATACATCTTACAATTTCAGCAAGGAATGGCTCACAGCTTAGTAAGCATTTTCTCAAAATGATAATGATGATCCCAGCCCAAAGCCATCCCTAAACCAACAGATCTCCTTCATAACAAAGAGTAACTAGCACCATCATGGGAAGACATGCTAGCTTTCTTCATTGCTTAGGACACTAGGCATCTATTAAGTACAAAGGGGCTATTAACATTAAGATGCCTATGTAAACAGCTCGCCGGTGATGTATAGATCTTCTCCAGGGTTTACCTACTTACCCAGAATCAGTGCATTCTTTCCCTAATGTAGACAGGGCTTGGTAGAGGCTTTAGACCTAAGTGGTGCCACTGACCTGGAAATAAGCATGCATCTCTAAATGGCACAGGGACTTTTAAAGGAACAAGACAGCATTCCCACTGAAGTGGAAAGGAAGGCTTCTACTCTTCGGAGGAGACCTGCTAGCAGCTTCTTTTCCTGTCCCAGATGGAGAAAGTTATGCACTCCTTTACTTGAGCCAAAGATGACAAGACAGCAGAGCAGCAAGCAAGGTCTGCCTGACGACCCTGGCAGGAATCTCCAATGTCTATACGCACTCAAGAGAGATGACTCCAGGCAAGGACAACCCCTGCTCCTGTCCTCTACACTTTGCTCCACAACATAATTAAAGCTTGGGGAACAATGCTAACCTATTGTTATAGTTTGGTTTCTGTCATCTTGATAAGCACGCTGGTCAAAAACTTATTCTAACTTGTAGGTTGTACTTCATCATTGAGAGAAGCCAAGGTGGGAACTTAAAGGAAGGGCTTGAAGCAAAACCAAAGGAAAAATACCATTGCTTACTCGTTTGCTCACGATGGCTTACTCAGCTAACTGATACAGCTCTGGCCCACCTGCATAGGGATGGCACCACCCATAGTGGGCTGGGCCTTCCTACCTCAATTAGCAAGTAAAATATGCCCCCACAGACATGGCTTCAAGCCAAAGTGATGGAGATAATTTTTCTGTTTAGGCTCCCAGTTCCCAGGTGGCTCTAGGGTGTTGCCAAGCTGACAGCTACTAACCATGAGTTTTGATGCTAGTGTACTTTTTGGTGGTGACAATTCTATTCTAAGGAGAAATATTTAGGTTGAACAGGCCACAGATGTTTCATCGTTTCCTCTTAGCAGGAAACATAGGGCGTCCCCCACCCCAAATACTAATACCAATTTGCACCTCTGCAAATGCTGAATCACTGTACATAATTACACCATGGTAATTTGAGGCTCAGGATTACTCACATATCCTTGGTAGTACTCAGCCTGCCCTGCCCTTTCTGTGCCTCAGACTTCTCTTTCTTTTCTCTGCGGTCTTAACTTCCTTTTTGTCCTTGCCTTGACCGAACTTCATCTTGTTACTTCCTGATTACTTGTCCAATTTGTTGGGGGCCACTCTCAGTTCTAATCTCAACAGCCCCCCCCACCTAAGGCTTTAGCCTCTACTTTTAAACTCAGTCTCATCTCTGAACTTAATGAGCATGCTATTACTACATCCCAGTCATGGCTGACCGTCTTAACTAGAAGTGGATCCAGCACTGAGCCCCTTTCCAATGCTATTTTTATGAGTTTACTTGTCAAAAAGAATATGTGTACAAGTGCTTTAATGAAGTTCACTTTAGAAAATGTAAAGTATTTCTCTAGAATCTGGGATGACTCCAACAGAAATTGTGATATTTTTGGCAATTCAGAGCCGTCTCTCTAAATAAGTGAAATTAAGTAATCAAAGTCATTGTTCAAAACATAATTTTATTTCTTTAAAAAACTCAACTCATTATTTTGACTATAAAAGCTAGTACCTATTGTCACCAACATTTTCTGGGAATTACTCTTGCTGACACTTTGTCCAGCACAAGGAGAGCAAGGCCTTGCCACCAAGTTCCATCTCTGTCAGTTCATGTATGACCTTGGGTGGTGTACGACCTTGGGTAAGTCATCTGACCTTTCTCAGCCTAAAGCTGATCCTCATCAGTAAATGAGAGACTTATACCTGGTGGACCATGGATACATCTTCCAGATTCAAGACGTTGTGATTTTTCTCTTAATTAAGAAAGTTAAGTATTTCCAGTGGCAAATTACTACATGAATTCCTTGATTGCACGCTTTCCCATGGCAGTGATATAGTTTATTACAATTTTGAACACACGTAAATAAGGGTTGGGTTAGATTTGCAAGTCATTTAGAATTTCTTAACTGAGAGCCAGGCATGGTGGCTATACCTGGAATCTCAGCACTCAGAAGAAGGCTGAGGCTGGAGAAACATCTTAAGTTCCAGGTCTATCTAATAAATTCCAGGCCATGCTAAGCTATAGAGTGAGACTCTGTCTCAAAAACCATCATCATTTGTTTGCTTATGTATTCTTTTCCTACGTGATCTTGAATATCTGAATGCTTATTATATGCTAAGGTATGCGATGGCTCTCATTTTCTCATGGATCATAAGCAGCTAATATTTTGTTAACATTTATCACGTGAAGAAACAAGCAACCCCAAGTACAAACTGGTTTGGGTCTGCCTAGAGTCCTGTGAAGGTGGGACGGCAGCTCGAAGTTGGGTGTTGGGACACAGTGTTCCAAACTCCTCTCTCGTGGTGTGATAATCTAGCCGCTTAACGGGTTAAAAATCCAGTCTAGGTTACAAAAGAAAATGCTGTCACTCTAGCAACACTCAATTGAAATGCCTTGACACAGTGGAAGACTGTTTCTCTCCTGCGATGAACGACCATCAGCTTAGCCTCTGGAGAGAGAAAATTATTCCACAGTTTCTTATATTGGGAATATATAAATGATCTTTTTGAGGAAGTATGTAAAGACTATTTTCTAAAGGATATTTGGTTCTGGGCTTGACGAAGATTTATAATTTGTAAAAGGTCAGGCACTTAGTACTAATATCTTTATAAAAACAGCTCTGTTCTCTTTTGTAATTCTCTGCCCTCTCTCAACTTTAGTTTTCCATTTCTTTCCCCCAGGATTCACCCTCCGGGCAGGGAAGTCAGTAACAGTCTCCCGCAACCTCCCTAACATCTTTCCCCTCCAATCCACTGGTTTCCTTGACTTTTCCTGAGAGGTCGTTTGTAAATAAATAAATAAATGTTTATCAAACAGGGAAAACAGGAGGGCATTCAAATGACTTAATGTGGATTGTGGGGATGAGTAAAAACAAGAAGAGATGTATGAGGGATACATTGAAAGGATGATTAGAAGAAATGTAATCATATCTCTTCACTTCAAAACTCTATGTTCTTGTGGGTTAGTCAGCAGAGGACACTGAAAGGCTTAGAAGCTCACATGGCAGCGGATATGAGAGAAGGAATAGTCTGCAGTAGCTGCCGACTGGAACAACAAACAAGAGCTCACGCATGTCATGGGGCTGGAGAGATGGCTCAGAAGTTAAGAGCGCTTGTTGTCCTTGAAGAGGACCCGGGTTCAATTCCCAGCATGCATATGGTGGTTCACAACAATCTAAAACTCCAATTCCAGGGGACCTAAAGGCATCTTCATTCTCTGCAAGCACCAGGAGCACACATGGCACATATGCATACATGCAACACATAACAACTATGCATACATGCAATGAAAACACATACATTAAAAAAATCTTCAAAAGTTTCAAAAAGTGTTCTTCTCTATACTCAGGTGCATATATACACATACATGTTTTTTTAAATAATAACGGAAATATAAAAATTAAAAGCAAGTCACGAGAGGCCGAACTAGGAGGATCATCTTCAAATCACAAAAGACAAACCCAAAGAAATACACTCAGTAATTCCGATGATGGACTCTGAGCCTAGGCATCTGGCTGCTCCTAGCTCATCTTCCTGAATTACCCACCCCTCATCAACTTGTTTGTCTTTAGTCTTCTTCTTTAAGCTTCTCAGCACCCGCCTCCTATGTATATGGGAGGGAACCAAAGGTCTATTTACACAGTTAACATAGCCATCACTCAAAGTGGTGAGCACTACCACAGTAGATTCAGATAACACACCGAGTTACCACCTGCGTAACCCCCTACCCTGGACTTCCTCTAACCAGATGCCAGATGTGACAGAGTGCCATTTTATTAAATAGATTACATTTTTCCTTTTATTCCTCTCTCATACAATACATTCCAAGTGCAGTCCCCCCCCCAAACTCTCATTTCGCCCAGATTCACACCCCCATCTCCTCTCACAAAAAAAGCAGGCTTCCCAGGACCATCAAACAAATACGGCATAACAGGCTAGAATACGAGCAGCAACATATTCTCATATCAAGGCTGGTCTGGGCAACACAATTCAATAGGAGGAAAAGGGTCCTAAAGGCAGGCAAAAGAGGCAGAGACAGCCCCGCTCTCACTCTTGTGAATACAAGAATGACGAACTACACAACCAGAACATTATGCAAAGAACCTAGGTCAGACCCAGACAGTCTCCCTGATATCTGTGAGCCTACTTGAGTCTGGTCAGTTGCTTTTGTGGGCCGTATTTTTATGATGTCCCTGACCCTTTTGGCTCCCCCAATCCTTCCTCTTCTCTTCAGGACTCCCTGAGCTCTGCCTGATATTTGGCTGTGGGACTCGGTATCTGTTCCCATCAGTTGCTGGATGAAGTCTCTCTGGTCTCTCTGATGGAGATCATGCTAGGCTCTGGTCCCAGCACACCCTGCAGGCATGACAAACTGTAGGTCAGAGGTCTTGTGGCTGGGTGGGTGTCCCAGTTGCTCCACTTGAGGCCTTGCCAGGTTACAGAGGATGGCTGGTTCAGGCACCACGTCTCCCATTGCTGGGGGTCTTTGCTAGTGTCAACCTCATATATTTCATGGAGTTTGCACTTCAGTAGGTTTCTGCCTTGTCCTGAAGATGCCCCTCAATTCCAGTTGTCTCTCCCAGTATTCTCTACTCCCACAGGCCCTAAATGATCTCTCCTATTCTCAACCTCACCCACCCCCAGTCCACCCAGAATATTCTATTTTCTCCACTGTCCACTGAGAGACTAGATTACATGTAAAGGAACATTTATTTACCTGTTGGAATAGTTGTCTCAGAGGCTTACTGTCTCTGTCAGCTAACCTAGCCTTAGTCCTGGAAGCTTCTAGCCTCTATACAATCTAACCTAGGCCTAGAATGGTTGAGCTTCTGGGACTTACTGCATAATAAGCTTACTCTTTCTTCTTCTTACTGAGCTCTGGGCTGGCTGGTTCAACTCAGCTGTTCTGGCTCTAACTCCTCTCCCAGCTGACTTATTCAATCTGGCTTCTCTCTCGGCCCCTGAAGTGCTCTGCTTGGCCTCAAATTAATTCCAACAATCTTTTCTAATCTTCTGGCTTCTTTTTATTCTCTGGCTTGTTTTGCCTTCAACCTCTGTGTAAAACTCTCCCAATAAAATTGCCTCTTCTCTCCTCATTCTCTGTGTTGCTCCCTTAAGTAGCTCCCCTTTTCTCTCTGTTCTCATGAGAGTTGGGTGTGTCCTGTCCTGTCAAATCTTTGTCTGATTGGTCACTTTTTATGCCACTCAATTAGACATCACTTCCAAACATGGGTGCTTCCTTCTACAAACTAACTTTACCTTCATTGCTTGACATTAAAGGCATGTACCACCATGCCTGGACCTAAGCTTTTTCTTTATCTGAAGCTTGATCAATACCAGGATGGCCTTGAACTCAGAGCTGCTTGCTTCTGTCTCCTGGACTAAAGGCTTGTTTGTAGTCCAACCAGATCACACAGACCTACAAGGTCTTTGGATATGATCTCTTTGCCAGAGCAGCCATGTTCTGAATTAAAATCCCTCTACAGTTACATTTTAGTAGCAAAGGTTGTATGATGTCCCAGGATGCTTATATTACATTATATAAACTTTCTTAATAGACTGAGGAAACAAGATTCCCACTGGCCTGGAAGAGGCAAAGAGCATGCTGTTAACTGTTGATGGAAAAGACCACATGACCAGGATCTGTGCACAGCCTCTGAAAGCTGAGGGATCCCTCCATCCAACATCCAGGAAAACAACCAGTCAAGTAAGCACATCAATGTCTATTCTGCTGACCAAGCAGTGTAAGTGTGGGAGAAAATCATCTGTCACAAATGCAGGAGAATGGAGGGGGGCTCAAACCCACTTGAAGGGAGGAGGGATTGAATAACTGCCCTTGTGTTAGCTAATTTTCTTTCTGCTGTAATAAAATACCTGAAAGAAGAAACTTAGACGAGGAAAGACTTATTTGGGTTCATTGTTCATGGGGTACAGTTCATCGTGGTAGAGAAAACATGGCAGCTGGAACCACTTGGCCCTGCTTTAATCTGAACTTGGTTTGGAGTGGTAGAAGCTTGCAGGTCAGTTTCCTCACCTCTTCAGAGTTTGGGTCAGAGTAGGACAGCAGATAACCCTCAAGCCCAATCCCTATGTTCCTGTGTCTGTCAGCTAACTTTGCTCTCTGAAAGGCTTTCCAACCTCCCAAAATGGCGCCACCAGCCAGAGACGAAGTGTTCAAACACTTGAGCCTGTAGACAACATTTCACAGTCAAAATCCTAATAGGGCAAAGAGAATTGCCCCACCAGAAAGAGCTCTGAGGACTGAGGTGAGGAACCTCTCTCCAGGAACACCCCTGAGACAAAAGCTTGGGGCTGTGGGTAAGCTTCCATCTTTTGGGTTACTGTCTGGTTACAGCAAACCCCACAGCTTAACTTCAATTCCATGGGTTTGGGTCGAGTGAGAGGGTACTGGCAGCCAGCTGGCTTTGAGCTTGACAAGTCAGGGGACATTGGTTCAGATATCTAAGGGGCTGTTTGTTTGATGTGGGTGATAAAGGCTGAAATTTCACTGGTTAGGCTTGGCTGAGCCTATCTGCTTTTGGGTCGAGTTGGAGTGTATTTTATATGTGTCTCCGTTAACATACTGGAACAGTCATAAACTAGGGTGTCAAAATTTTGACATGCCAAATTACATGGGAGCACACAGGGAGCAGTATAAAGCCCAACTTGGGCTGGTTCATCATAACCCACGATCTCTGATCTTCTGTTTAGAAAGAGGGCCCAGGGCCTTGTGTTGTGTGGGAAACTGGGTGAGTCCCATGCACTTTCACCTTCCTGGAGTCCATAGCCCAGTGGCAAAGGGGAGCCCAGGAACCAAATAATCTTGCAGACCTTTGGAATTTGCCTCTGGACCAGGTGACAGTGAAAGTCGCAGCCAGCACCGGTCAGTTAGGTGACAGCAAGTGACCTGGAAGGGCCATCACCAGGTGTGAAAGGCCTAAGGGACAGGTTGTCATTTCCTGTAGGAGTTTTTGGACTTCAAGGGAAGCAGGCTGTCTTCAGATGAGAGGTGTCAGCTGCTGCAATTATGTCCCAGTGACAACAGGCAGGGTCCACATTCACAGTAGGAGGCCAGGGAACAGTTCCGGACTTGATCCTATTCCCATTCGGAGTCAGTGTGGAATGAGGGCATGGGAATATGGACAGAAAATCCCTGCCCGGGAGGCTCCTGTGATCTAGTTAAAGCAAACTACATTACATGTGAAATTAAATAACTAAGGGGGCACAGAAGGCCTTCCGAGCTTTATTGAAAAATCTTGAGCGTCCAGTACCTTTTAAATTTTATGACAATATTAATTGCAACATATGCCCCGGGTGATAATATTACAAGGGAGGGGGGAAGAGAGGGTAAAAGGAAATAGTCTATAGAAAATGGCCCAATCGTCAAAAATACTTTAATTGCATGCAGATTTGAATGTGGCTTGCCCACTAATTTATGTGTGTGGTTTGGGTTACTTTTCTTGCCATCTTATTCGGTTTTCTCATTTTTTTTTCAGTTTTCTCATTTTTAGCCAAGCGATGTTGCTAGTGCCTCTGCGTTGTCCATTAAGAATAAGCAGGATAATGCTTGCAAAACCTATAGCAACATAAAGTGCATACCATTGATGCTCAAGAAGCAGCTTTCTTTCTTTTTTCTTTTTTTTTTATTCTTTTTTTTAAACTTTTTAAAATTAATTTATTCTTGTTACATCTCTATGGTTATCCCATCCCTTGTATCCTCCCATTCTTCCCTCCCTCCCATTTTCCCCTTATTCCCCTCCCCTATGACTGTTCCTGAGAGGGATTACCTCCCCCTGTATATGCTCATAGGGTATCAAGTCTCTTCTCGGTAACCTGCTGTCCTTCCTCTGAGTGCCACCAGGTCTCCTCCTCTAGGGGACATGGTCAAATGTGAGGCACCAGAGTACGTGAGAAAGTCATATCCCTCTCTCCACTCAAGTGTGGAGACTGTTCTGACCATTGGCTAGATCTGAGTAGGGGTTTAAAGTTTACCGCCTGTATGGTCCTTGGCTGGTGCCTTAGTTTGAGCAGGACCCCTGGGCCCAAATCTGCCTAACGTAATGTTCTACTTGTAGGTTTCCAGGACCCTCTGGATCCTTCTACTTTGCTATTCTCCCATGCTTCTCTCATCTAGAGTCCCAATAGGATGTCCTCCCCTCTGTCTCAGTTTCCTGGTAAGTGAAGGCTTTCGTGGGACATGCCCTTTGGGCTAGTATGCAGATATAAGTGAATATATACCATTTGAGTCTTTCTGAGACGCAGCTTTCTTAAGCCTGGCATGGATATAGACATATGCAATACCAGTACTTAGAAGATAGGGTCAATGGGGCTAACAGTTCAAAGTGAGCCTTGGCCATAGAGTGAGTGGCCTCCATGAGGTCGCATCTCAAGAAAAAGAACTGAATAATTTTTTCAAGAGGAAGAAATTGATACTAGAAAACACATGGAAAACTAAGAAAGATTAAAAAAAAAAACCTAGTTTTTCCTTATTTCCTCCATTATTAAAATAATGGCTTTACTCTAAAATTGCTCTCATCCATCTAGCACAGGGCAAAGGAAGCAACTGGTATTGAGGACCAATTGCTCATGGCTCTTAAGAGCAGGTCCACAAGACTGCAGGCACTAGGTGCAAAGAACATTTTCAAGTCATGGTTAAATCTCGCCTAGAGAAATGCTGTAACACAGGTTAATAACGTTTACTAACCCAAGAATTTGAGAGTCTATATTTTTCCTGTGTGCACTGCAGCATTGTCAGGATTGATAGAGTAAACAGCATATCCATGTTAACTTGACAAAAATGAAACAAACAAACGAACAAAACCCAGCTTTTCATAGTAGAGTCCATGCTATCAGAACAAACGGATAACAAGTTTGAGAGACGCACCCATATGTCAAGACTGTATGCTAGTAGGCACCAGATATTTGCTTGGCAGGCAAATATGTGGGAGGAGGCATGCCATTATCAGCTTGGTGGAGTAGCCTTTCTCCAGTCATTCACGCATCTCATCCCATTTCCTCATTTGTAAAATAACTGTATCACCTTAACAGATTAACACTTCTATGAGGATGTAGACGCCATGACTCTATCTCCATACATCCCTTCTTGACAGTTAGCACTGCCCTTCATGGATGCCCTGAGTGGACACACACTCTATGCCTTCTGGGTGACAACAGTGTGTGGCACTTCAGGTTCCTTCAGTTGATCGCTTCTAAGGGCTTCTATCAGAACGTATCCCCTTGGCCTGGTCAAGCCCTCTAGAGTCTAACTGTTTTTGTTTTCTTCATCTCCCAATAGCCCCATCTCTCCATGTTGAAGCTCTGTCATCTTAATAATCATTGTTATCATTCTGGACCATGTGTCACCTCCCTTTTCCTACAGCATTAGTGTGTCTTCCATACATTTCTTCCCCCAGTTGGCAGCATCAAGTCCACTCTTCTCTTAGGGTCCACCAGGCCACTGGAAGTTTCTCTTACCCTGGAGGAGGGGCCCTGCCTCAGTCAAAACAGCAGGTCTTGACAGGACACTTTCATGAAGAAGACAGACCATCCCATGTGTGTTCCTTTACCTTTGCAATCAAATCCTAAGAGCTACAGGCAGAAAAAGGCACCAGTCTTTCCCTCCTCTGTGCTCTAAGCAAAGAGTTACATCCCAGAATTAGCAACAGGTTAACCTTTATCACCAACTTGACTAGATACAGAATCGCCATGAAAGCACACCTCTTGTATTCTAGCTATAATGGCATTTGGGGAAGGTTTAAGTGAGGAGGAAGGACCTACCCAGCCCTAGGGCCCAGGACTAAACAACAGAGAGAAAATGAGCAGCCAAACACCATGATTTCTGTCCCCTCTGCCTCCTGACTGCAGATGCAATGTGACCAGATGCCTCACATTCCTGCTCTTAGGATGTCCCCGTGGTGATGGACTGGGCGCCATCTATGAGCGGAAAGTAACCCTTCCTTAAGGTGCTTTTCTCAGGGGTTTTGTTCCTGCAGCAAGACAAGTGACTAACACAACTGCAGAGGGATGCTAGTCCATCCAGTAACTCTAATCCATCCAACAAGGTCTCCGCATCCGCAATGCTGATCCCTCTCCACAATGCCACGCCTCATTCCTCATTTTATTTTCTCTCTCTAGCACGTCTCTGTAACTATGGTGATATACTGTATACTCAGTTCCAACATTTCTTGCTTCCTAAGAGACGTCGGGTATTCCATGTAGCAGAGACTTTTTGTTTCCCCTTTTTTGGTGTTATTACTAAACAATAGTGCCAGAGTACTTGGCACATAGTAGGTACAGAGTTGTTACCAAGAGAATAAAAATGGGTGGAACTCTCAGATCAAAGTTATTAAGAAAATACTAAAGTGTTAAGAAGATCTCGTCCTGTTCTTTTAGTCCTTAAAGATCCATATATGGCGTTTTCCCCTAAGTGAGGAGGACATTCAGTTTGAACCCCTCCACCAGGACCGAAGGAAAGAGGATGTAAAAGACAAGCACGTGCTTTTGCTTCCAAAGCCAACACCTGAGCTAACCTAGATTGCCTCACTCAGAGGGCTGGAGTTAAGCCAGGTGATGCCGCCACGTGCTGGGAGAGCAGAGAGTTGATAAGCGCTCACTCACTTCCTCCTGCAAACATAGGGGGTAAGGCCAAGCCCCAATGTGAGGAAGGAACCATGAAGGAGTCAGACAGAATCGGGGGTGGGGGGGTGGGGGTGGGGGTGGGGGTTCAGTCCCCTATCAAAACTGGGCCTGAACAACCATCAGTTACCCACCCGCATGAACAGGACAGTGTCCAGCGTTCCTCCTCTCAACCCAGTGCAGAAGGAGACATAGGAAGCATAACTGCGCTGCAGAAAGGCACATAAATTAAAAGGCAAAAAAAAAAAAAAAAAAGCTTGAAAAATGCTTTCCAATAAGTAAGTATAGACAGCAGCTCAGTGAGTGCTAGCCAGGGGGCTGGCTGGTAATGGTTTGTACAGTCAATTGGTTGAAATGTAGAGACCAATACAGAGGAGAGCACAAAGTCCATCCATGCACTGGACTGCAGATTTACATACAGCTGATTTCACTGTTCAACTCGACGCTTGCCCTACGTTCCCTGACAGGGATTCTTCCTTATCACTCTACAACCAGGCTGGAGCCACAGAACACCAGAAGTTGTTTGGGGGATGTCAGCAGATAGAAGCCAGCTCAGATTCCATGCCAAGTCTGCACAAAGCTTGGACAGACCCCAACGGCTCCGTGGCTTGGTATTTTTGTGATGCTAGCCAGGTATTTAATCTCTCCAGATCTCAGTGTTCCTATCCACAAAGTGGGGGGACACTATTCATTGAGAGGATCTTGTGGAGATTAGCAAAATAGTTGAGGATTTTCTGTATGCATTTATACAATGGTTTTGAGCATTTACCACGCTCCCGGCTGTGCTATGCATGAGGCTAGTGTAAAGACTGAACACTCATGCTACTGCTGTTTTGGAACTCAAACTCTAGAGAAGAGAATCATGTGACAGATGAGCAGTGGGACGCCACAATCCCTTAGTCTTTGCTTCGGATCCAAAGACCAACAGATTTATAGGTCCCTTAAAGAAAACCAAGTCACATGCATGGACCGTTATTCTTGTATATCCTTTTGTAAATATTTATTTATTCCTATTTTAGGTTTATGGATGTTTTGCTTACATGTATGTCTGTGTACTACATGTGGGTGCCTGGTACATACAGAGACCAGAAGAAGCTGGTGGGTTTCCTGACACTGGAATTAGAGATGGTTGTGAGCTACCAGGTAGGAGCTTGAAATCAACCCTGGGACTTCTGCAAGAGCAACTAGTGCTCTTAAGCACTGAGCCACCTCCCCAGTCTCCTCCTGTATTCGTAAAATAATCTCAGAATTACTAACACTATCAAACACAGTGGTAGTTGTATCTAAACAGTTGTATACCATACAGTGAGGGAAGAAAGAAAAGAAAAAAGTTTATGTATGTTTATTCAGTTGCCACTTCCTTTGCCAGATATTTCTCATCTACCTTTGGCTGGACCAGTGCGCATGACACCTGGGGATATGGAGGGCTGGCTGTAGGATAAATGTACACATGGAGTGTATGATGGTAAATTTGGGAACACATGTAATCAGTTCCTAATGAAGCCTTCGAAGAGGTCAAACGTACCACAGGAGGCAACATTTGCACCAACCCTTCCTGAGTCATTAAGAGCTAGCCAAGCAGAACAGGTCTGAAGGAGAAAGAGGAAACATGGCCTTGCTCAATAAAGCGGAAGCCGCAGGTCCACGGAAGGGGGTAAGAGCCCAATGGAGTCAAAGGGCTGTAGTCAGTGTCCGATGGTAGAACTCTGGGTCTAAGTTGAGAAATGCAGAAAATGAGAATCAAGAGACAAGCAGGGGTCTGGAGGCATGGCTTTGGGGTTTATCTCAATGCCACCAGAGTGCCACCACGGACTCTTAGCCAGGGAATTGACATGAGTAATTCTGAGTTTGGGAAGGATCCATCTGACATTGTGTGAAGGCTAGATTAGAGTGGGAGAGATCAGACTTGGGAGGAGGCAGCAGCAATAATTCATGCGATAAATGACAAAGGCAATAAGAGAGGAAATGAGGAGAGAGAGAGAGAGAGAGAGAGAGAGAGAGAGAGAGAGAGAGAGAGAGAGAGAGAGAGAAAGAGAGATCTAAGACCTCTAAGAGATGAGAAAGAGAAGAGCCAGTAATGAGTTCCAGGCTTCTATTTCCGGTATTCAGGTGGACTGTGGAGCCAGGGTTAGTTCAAAAGAAGCATAAACATGGCTCTCTAGGAGATATAAAAGTAAATACTTAAAAGACAGTGGCAGAGAGCTGGGGAGACTTCTCAGCCATCAAAGCTCCCGTTGTGCTCCCTAGAAACCATGTTAAAAAAAAAAAAGCCAAGCATTGTGACATTAATACCTATAATCACGCAGCACGGAAAGTAGACCCCTGGGGCTACTGGGAAGCCAGCCTAGCCCACAGGATGAACTCCAGGTCAGTGAGAGACCTTGTCTCAAAACGTAAAGTGGGTGGGCTTTGAGGAACCATACTTAAGGTTGTTCTTTGGCTTCTTGCGCGTACAAATACGCACATGCACGTATATGTGAATACGGTGCACACGCATGTGCACACACATACAGATACTAGGCTGCAGATTTAGGAGAAGAATCTGGGCATATCTATTGAAAGTTAGTTTTTTTTTTTTCTCTAAGCATGTGTTATTCTGAAGGTCTATGGAGATGGGTTTGCAGAACCATCAGTTCACTAATAAACAAGAGAAGGTAAAAAGAGTGTAGATTTGAAAGTGAAGACGATGGAAGGAAGGAAGGAGAGGTCAGAAGCCAGAGAGATTCCACGGAGAGAGATAGGTTAGAGGGTAGAAGGAGGGGCAGAGGGAAAAAAAAAAAGACCAGTGCTAAGTATTAAAGAGACTACTGACTGAATGCTGGAACCCATGAATGGCCTTCAGAAGACAGTCATAATGAAAACACAAACTGTAATGTTAACCCAACAGGCAACATCCATCTTGTTCATCAGTATATATGGTGGGGCCTGGTATAGATTGAGCTCATGTCTTTAGCCACTTTCACCAGCACGTCTCATCTAGATCCATTCATTGGTGACATTCACTGTCCTCCCTCTTTTTCTGTGGTAGACTGTGATTTCTTTATATACAACTTTCTGGTTGCTGAGCCAAAGAACTAAATACCTATTTTTTTTTGTCATAAAGTGTACACAAGAAAGGAGGTTATATAGCCACATCCTCTCCTTTCTGTGTTCCCTTGCCTCACAAAACAACTAAAAAGGCTGTAGCTTTGCTTCCGCCATTTCCTTCCGTGACCCGAAGCAGAGGTGGGCTGCTACATAGCTGTCCTTGCTGGAGAAGCGCCACAGGCTCCTCGGATAAAAGGCAGATAGAGAAGGCAGATGTTATTTCCAGAATTATCACGAGAAGATGTAATGAGGAGCTTGCTGCAGGGCAGGGAGAAAGAGGCAAGAGGAGGCATCAAGAGGGAAGAAAAGAGGCCCTGGGTTTTAGGAAAAGCGGTTCTGGGAAAATATTCGAAAATATAATGTGCACACTGAGAAGGAAAGAGAAAACGAGAAAGACAGCCTCCAAGGATGGTCAGCTCACACCCCATTTGCTTGTTCGTGCGTATAAGAGCAAAGTGAAAATCTTGACGGGGTGTGTGTACATCTCTGAAGAACCCTTTGGTGACTCTCCAGCCCATGGTCTCTAGTTAAGTTCGGGTAACACAGAACTACCTGACAGGGGGGATTTTCCTTCAGCTGGGCCAAGGTGAAGACCAACAAGGTATTTTGTATTGCTGGACCCCCTGGAGCGCTTGCTGGCAATGTGTCAATGGGATCTGTGTCAGAGTGAGTTCTCCCCTAAGTTCCCCTATACCTCAAGTGCCAACCATCCTTCCTTCTTAACTCCTAAAGGCTGCAGAGGGCTCATCTCATCACTCAGCTGGTGCTTGGCTTTCAGGGCCGGTATTCAGAGGACTAGGGTCCGGTGTTCCCACCCACCACGTAGGACATGATTACAATGGGGGAAAAGTGATTTGCCCAGTTCACAAGTGCCATTTGAGAGGGATGTCTTCACTGAAGTTTTAGATGCCTCTCTGAAGGCTCGCAGGGGAAGGAAGCTGTCAGTGAAGCCAGGAACCCAGGGCAACAACAAAAATATGTCAACTGAGGAAATGCGTGTGGCAGTGTGAGTCTCCACAGTGAAAGAAAGAAATCAATAACCTTCACAAGGCTTGGACCTGTTGTTGACACATGTCTAGCTGGGCTTCACTTCTAAAAAAATCCAGAGATATTAAATAGAACGGGTGGGGTGATGACTGCTGATCACGTTGAAGGATTTGCCAGTAAAACAAGAGATGTCACAAAGCACCAACATCTCTGAAGGAGTTCCCGAGGTGCGTCATTGGGACCTTCCTTTCCCGCAGAGGGACATCAGAGGGCACAAATGTTTTCCCAGGAGCCGTTGGACCTGCCTCAGAGCAGGGCAGAACAGAGCTGCACAACCCAACTATTGGGACTGTACTTAAGCTGCTGGAATTGAAGGCAAAGATACTAGCTAGTCACACTCTGCAGATAAGGCTCGTTGAGGCTTGGATTTCAGGGCCGCAATAATTGATGGGGACGTGAAACAGGTGTAAAGACCGCTGGAAAGCAACCATCCCATGCTGCGCACAGCATGTGAGCGGGACCAGCTTTTCTGTGATATTCAGTGTTACAGACTGTGGGATTTAGCTGTATGGCCCAGATCCTGGTGCCACCTTGAGCTAATATACACCTTTCTCCTTCAATCCATTTATCATTGGGCCATGAGTACAGACCAGACGTTTGGTTTCTGTTACTCTTAAGCAGCGCCTCCACAGCAATGTCTTGAGGTTTAATCTGAATTAAGTGATCTGTTTAGAATAGTGCCTGAATTATAGACACTGACGCACTGCAGACAGACAAGTGCTAGGTATTACTACTTTGCGTTTATCTGTCAACCAGGGCACCCATGGCATTAAAGAAAGAATGTACATCATATTGAAGAGCTGACCCAAGCCAGACTCTCTGAGTCTGAGTTTTTTCTCCTTCTGCTTCCTCCATTTCCTGCCTGGAGGGAGTCTTCACTGCTCTTTGCTCTCCACTGAGTCTCCTGCAGTCTGTGCCGTCACCCCCTCCTGTCTCCACCCCCACCCCTGCCCCAGGTATTTTCTTAGAAAACAGAACCTTGCAGAGCATAATGTGAATTAAAAACGCCTTGAATGGAAGGAGTATAAACATAGGATTCAGTTCTCAAATACCACAGCGATTTCAAAGTACGGAAAGACAACGAAGGACCGCGGGGCCCCATACGCTTTCTTTAATTTTGACAAAAGGGGATTACAAACACCCACTTGCTAAACACTACCTAGAAATGAGATGAAAAGAGAATGGATGCTGGGCAGTGAGGTCTGGATGGTGGCCTGGGTGTCACACCTGTGACATACCAGAGTGCCCTCCTCATCACGGAGGACACCCAGATGGCACCACTGGGCAAGATTAAGGCAGTTGAAGGTCATTCTCTGTAACGTTCTATCAGCGGATGCTTCGTGGTAACTGTCATTACTTTGGGTCCCTCTAAAGTCAGAGGTAGGGGACACTGGGGAAATTCACCCTCCCTTCTGAACATCTGTCCCCAAAAGTAGCTGGCGACAAAGCCCCTGGAACTGAATGACTGAGCTGCCCCACACTGGAAGGGAGGTTCTAAAAATAAGCAATTCTATAACCAATTCTTTAATTAATGAATAAATAGTTGTCACTGAAAACATGCCATAGTCAGAGTTCTGTAAAATCCAAGGCTGTATTTAAAACCACAGGTTGTTTGAACTTTTTAAACAGAAACTTATGGCTTTACTCCTGTCCTTTCTTATAGTGATAGAAACTGAAGACCACGGATGGTTGGGGACTTGCCCCGGGGCACATGATAAATTGATGTCAGACACAATGTTACATAAGCCTGGGGGGAAGATTCAGCTCTTTCTGGGACTCTGGGATTAATCAAATGGACCATTCCCATCAAATCAGGTAGAGGCATCGTGTTTGTAGTGTAAAGCAGAGCAGAGAAAGCCAGCCCAGAGTACTGCAGAACTCTGTGCCAGCCAACTGGCACAAAGCTTTAGTGTAAGTTGAGTCCAGGATTGAAACGGAAACAGGAAGAGGAAATGGAGCAACAAAAAGCACCAGGAGAGACACTTGCTTCCCTGGGGCGAGCAGTGTTAAGTGGGGTGAGCAGGTGTGTCATCCTGGAGAACTGGGGATGTGGCAGGAATCAGCTCTGTGGGGCCAATAGCATTTCCAGGTTCTACAAGCCACTCAAGTGCCCCTCCATGAAGACGGGCCTGGGTGCTCATCTATTATTGAGCATGTTTTAAAAGGCATTTAGGAAAGAGCATCAGGAGACAGATTTACAGGTAGGATGTCAGTCCCTGGAGGGCTGGGCTTGCTTAGAGACTGAGCAGGGTTCACAATAGCACTCTGGGAGCAGCCAAGCTGGCAAGTGTCCTGGTGTCCCCGAGACACCTGTAGGTAGTCTCCCCCAGAAGCTCACCAGCAAGAGAGTGGCGTGGAGAGCAGAAATCAGCATAGCCAGACCGCCCTGCTGTCCATACACTCAGCCATAGCCACGGTCAAGATTATGGCTCTTTTGGATGAAGGTGAGTATGGTGTAAAGAGACAGGAAATTTAAAAACAAAACAAAAAAACAAAAAAACAAAAAAAACAAAAAAACAGGGGGCTGGAGCAATAGGTCCATCTGTTGTTTGTCTTGCAAGCATAGGGATGCAAATTTGGTCCCCAAAATCTATGGGAAAAAAGGTTGAGCACAATGCACACTCGTAACCCCAGTATTAGGGAGATATAGATAAGAGGATCCCTAGGGCTCCTTGGCCAGCCAGCTTACCTATCTGGCAAGTTCTAGCACTGTGAGAGACCTTATCTTTAAAACATATTGCTGGTATCTAAGAAACAATTCCTAAGATTGTCCTCTGACCTCCACATGTATGTATGCATGCATACACACACACACCTGCATATGCAAATGAACCTAAAGATACATGAACACACACATGCATAGATACATACAGATGCATAAAATTATGACATAACAAATAAATAATAGGTAGCGATAAACATGTATTACATGTATTGGTACACAGCACTCATGACATATTGTGAAGAGAAAATGTAGACTACAAAACTGGATGTATAATAGACAAATTTTATGAAACTATGCGTGTGTATATCTTTCATAAACAATGTTTATAAACAATATACAAAGACAAAGGCACAATGACTAGAAAGATAGAAATCGAGATGTCAATAGAAACTACATCTGGGTGGTAGAGGCCAGAGCCAGCCTTGTGTTTTCCTTCACGCTTGGGAATGGATTTCTCTTTGCAATGGACTAACATTCTATTAAGTTCTCAAAGAGACCTCAAAACTTCATGGGAAACATTAAAAAAAAAAAAAACCAGATACAAATTCTTTTTCTCTTTTAGGAACCTTACCCTGAGAGAGTCTCTTTAAGTAGCACTAAGTCATCTCGTGAAAAATAGATTTGAAGAGCAGATCAGTGAAGAAGCCTGGCATGGTGGAGAACACCTGTGAACTCAGAAGGTGGCAGTCTGAGGCAGGGGGATCTTGGGAAGCAAGAACTCAAGGCCTGCTTGGACTGTGTGATGAGACTGTGACTCAAAAAACAAGCAAGCAAGCAAACAACAACAACCCAAGAACTGCTCATCAGTGGGTAAAGGCGCTTGCTTCCAAGCCGGGCAGCCTGAGTTTGATCCCTCTCTCCTGTGAGTCCTGCAAGTTGTCCTCTCGCCTCTGTATGCACACTGTGGCATGTGTGCCTCACACACATATACAAACAATAACGAAATGTAATAAAAATTTAAAATAGTACGTAAACCAGCAGGATCAGGAGAGACGCCTGAACTAGAAGGATGCAAATATGAAGATTCGCTCAATTGAAATAGTTAATTTGAATGAACTAGGCCTCTGAGAGATTATAAAACAAAGTCCATAGACTGTGTTCAGGAAAATGCAGAGAAACAGTCTTGGTGTCTTATCAACAGAATTAAGACTCTGAAGACACTCCTTTAAAGAAGCTCATCTTAAAAAATAAAATAAACCTTGTATTTTGGTGAAAATAGTCCTGTGTCCACTTAATCCTTAAAGTACCAACACTCTAAACATTCTGAGCTTTACCCTCAGCTGCCAAGGGGCAGGGCAGCAGAGCCTGATCTAATTTTTATGGGGAGGGGCCTGGGGAGACATGCCGTTTGACAATACATGCAGGAGCCTACAGTGAAGTTCCTTGGCATCCCCTCCACTCCTCTTTAGCTCTGGTCCTTGCACAAGGCCCTCCTCCTATCACTTAAGTGACAGGTCTCCCTTTCCTCTGACAATTCCATCCCTTTCTCACACCCTGAACTCAGGCAGAGCCTTCAGCACATGTCCTTGATTCCTTATTCCCTGAGTCACTGCCCTGGGTCTTTGCCAATCTTCTTACTAGCTGTAAGTTGTCACCTTTATGGAGAAGACCCCCAAATATGTATTTAACTGGCATCTTCGCAACAGAATAACAAATTTATATTTCTCTTCTCTCCCTCCTCAACAGTGACTCAGCATTAAGACACTTGAAATAGAATCCATGCAATTCCTTCCCCTAGTGCTGATTCTTGTCTCATTTTGATCCAAGTGCCCCAGTGGTCATCCTGGTACCCAAAGCTCAGTTCAGTGGTCTTTGTCTCTCCCAATATGGTTCAGACTCATTCTCCTTGGTCCATGTACCTTTGCTCCCTGTGCTCAGTGTTTTCCCCTGGGTACCCAGATCCTAAATGATGATGGCAGTCATCTACATCCACGGAGTCCTTCACAGCTAGTACACACATTCTCCAAAGAGAAGTCAGAATTATATCTGAGTTTTCTCATGATTCCAGCATTTCTGATTGCTTCTTGAGTTTTCATCCAAACTATTTTTGCTTCTAATGGCTCCTAGGCCCAGTGTTTCTTTAAAGGTCATTCTCTAGTCTCTTGTTTATACCTACCATTGGGACAAGTCAGAAAGCCTATTCGTTTATGAATAAAAACATACTTCAACTGACATTACCTCTGTTTGTAACAACATTCTCCATTCATTGTGACCTGCCTCTAAAAACCACCCTCATTAAGGCCCATCTTAAAATTATACTATCAAATCCTTCCATACTTCTTTTAATAAGAAATGTCAGCTGGGTGTGGTAGTGCAGGCCTTTAACCTCAGCACTCAGGGGAGCAGAGGCAGGTGGATCGCTGTGAGTTCGAGGCCAGCTTGGTCCGTGAAGTGAGACCAGGAAAGCCACGGCCACATAGAGAAACTTTGTCCCAAAAAAACAAAAAAGAAAAGGGGAAAAAAAAGTCATTTAATTCTCTAAATCTTTCTAATTTATTATGTATAACTGTGTGAAAAGTTTACCACAAAATATAGCCATAGTTTCCATGGGCCAGATATCCAGGCTCACCCTAGCTGGGTCCTTTGGGTCCATAATTGGGGTTTTGGATGCTTTAAGAGGGATACCAGGCAGGTCCTAGATCCTTGCTGGCTGTTGGTCAGAGACAAGAGCCATTCTCTGTGTGAGCAAGCTTGTCAACAGCAGTGTGATGAACTTCCTTCAGACCAAGAGCTATAAGAGACAGTGAAAGAGTAACCTAAACGAGGAGCTATTCTTCTCACATCTTCATCCCAAAAGCATCCTCATCTCTTCTGTCTTGTCCCATTCCTGACTGAGTCTCTAAGCTGTGTGCACACCTGGCAGTGGACTATTCCTGAGAGCTGATAAGAGTGAGTGTGGTGTCCAGAGATCACCTCACGGGCAGCCGGCTGTTCATACCCTTCCCTGCCTTCCTTCTGCACAGTCCTTGAGAGGGAGGCATCACATTCATCTTGGTTTTCATCTTAGCTCCCGACATGGGGGTCTCTATAGCAAAGCACTCCATGTATAGCTGTTCAATTAGACTCCAGCTGACTGCACCCCGGCAGCAGAGGCAGCACCTCCTTCTCATGACAGTGAAGGCCCTGCTCTCACAGACTGCAGAAAAGCCAGTGGTGGTGGTGGTGGTGGTGGTGGTGTGTGTGGGGAGGGGTGACAGAAGATTTTTGCCTGAGCTTCGAAGTGTAGCTACATGGCCATTGCAGTTCTGTGAATAACCAGTTGCACTCTGAGAGGAAATGCTTCTAACTTCAGGGGGGTAGGATGTGGGAGAATCTAAAATGCCAGCTCCCTGGAACAGAGAGAGCAGGCCCTCCCCTCACAGCCTTATTTAGCAGTTGCACAAATACACAAGCCAATGCAATTACTGTCATTAACGTTCCTTCCTTTCTATCCGGAGCACTGAAAAATCTCAGCTGAGTGCGTCCTCTGCCCAGACAACTTCATCCCTCTATTGCAATCAGAACAGCGCGTCTGAAAACCACCTTGCTTTCTCCGTATCCTCCGATGACGTCACTCTCCTTAATCACTGTCAGTTTTTTGTTTCTACATTTAAGATATGACAACAGTTTGCCTCCATTTTCATTTTCTATTCTAAAGTTTGCTTGTTTGTTTGCTTGTTTGTTTGTTTGTTTGTTTGTTATCCATGGTTAAACCCTTCTCTTTAGGCCAGACCTCAAAGACTCAGCACAGACGTCTCAGGCGCCCTCTAGAGACTTCAAGGTGAACTGCAAGGGACCATCAAAAAGCCAGGCACGCTGGGTACCCACCCCCGTTAATCCCAGTGCATTTCCCAGGCACACATCCTAGTTCTGAACCAGGGAATGGGTGCCTTTTGAAAGCACCTCTCTCTTCTTGGCAATGACTCTCCAGTGTCTGCAGATGCTGACATAGAGAACGTGTATTCCAGCCAAAGGAGGCTGCTGTTCTGGGCCACAGAAGGACGAGAGCAGGGGGCTGCCCTTCTCTCCAACGTCTCGGAGATTCTGAAATCCAGACTTCTACATAAATCTGAATGTTTTACGTGCTAGGAGACAATTTAACCTTTAAATGTACCATGTTTCCTTTAGGATACACAGATCATATCTATGAACTAAAAGCAAGCAGAGGACTTCCTGCTCAGGACCTGTTCTACATACATCTGCACCACGTCCCTGTGTACGGTCACATTGTGATGCTACAGGGTCAAATGAGGACTACTCAGTGAGTGACATAATTGCCACAATTAACGGTAAGGAAGGAAAGCCACAGGATGTCATGTTCACTTATGACAGCGGATTAGAGGGGCAACCTACTAAATATAGTTCACACTAAAAAACAAGTCTTCATGCTTTGTTTGGGAAACGCAAGCATAAATATTGAAATTGTTACAAAAATTCATCTCACTCTCTAAGGCCTAGTAGCAGTGGAATGGCAAAAGGAGATCAAATATTAACCACATTGCCCTGTTCCTTGGGTGGGAATGAGCCTGAGGCCTCAGCACAATAGTGATATAAAGTTTAAGCAAAGGGCCTATTGGCATAATTAAAAAAAAATATTTACTTTAAATCAGTCATCTTTGAAACTTCCCCCAAATAATGCTTCAGAGTTCGTACAAATCTAAGTAGCAACTTACCTGAAATAATAATGGCGTTTCTAGAAGGCCCTTCGAGGCTAGAATCATATGGGTAAAGTTCTCTGCATCGTGGCTCACTGTTCCTATAGTACTATTATAGCCATTCATTTGTTCTTGTGTTCGCTGTCTGACTCCGCCCACTAGGACATGAGCTTCTTAGGGCCAGGGAAGGGCTGAGTCTCTCCCCCTCTGTGCCATGCCTAGAATAGTGCTGCATGCTCAGTAAGGCTTAGGAAATATTCACTGAATAAAGAAACCCACAAGCTCAGCCAGTCAGGGCATTTATCTTCTGAGCTATGAAGATCGTGGGCCATTTAGTGTATCCTAGAGCGACTGGGACAGGCTTAACTCTTTCCTGCTGGGCTGATGGCTCTCTCCTCTCCTTTATGAAAGGATAAAGATCCAATCTTATTTTAAAGCTTTATGGTTGGGAAATAAAATAAGAATAGAGGACAATGACAGAGTGGCAGCTTAAATATCTATTAAACAGATACTCCCCCGCCCCTGTGAAAAGAAATGTCTGCTATAAACCACCCCTGGGTTTTATACCTCAGATGGCTGAGCTGCTTCTCTAGAACTTCCTGGTTGAATCTGGGAGTCAGAATTCCCCATGGGCCCCAGGGTGGAGTCAGCACTCATGCCCAGTCGCACCGTGGGAGCACTGATGTCTATGGACCACAAAGCCTTGCAGATATTAGATGATGCTATAACTCAATCTCCCTCTTTATCAACATCCTCTTTATACATAACCCCAGAATCTAGCCACATCCTTTGTCATTAAACCACTTTCTTTTGTGGAAGGAATTCTTTTATGGCTATGAACCGATCTATCCACCACAGATGGAAGAAGTCATAAAGGGGAATCCTTTATGACCGACCACAAAGTTGTGGTTTATTACAATGAAACAAAATCCAAGTCGATCAAACAGCACGTGAACACACTCGGAGGTTTCATAAATAGGTGTGGTTGCTGATGTGCCTTCATTCTGTGCACTTGTAACTGAATGGTTACTGAGAATCCACAAAGAGCTCAGTCGAAACAGAATATTTCTAATACTCCCGTGACTGGCTAACACAAGAACTGCTGTGCTATGCTGGAGTCTCTGCCAGTATCTTGTTACTAATTTAAGGTTCAAACTTGTAAAGTTCATGAGTATAAAGTCATATTGCTGTTGTTGATTTATCATGGTACCAGGTGCCAAACCCAGGTCCTCAGAAATACTAGACAATTGATCAATCCCCCAACTATATGCTCTTTCACAGAAGTCATCTCAGGATGACATGAGAAATCATGCTCCTTGTCAGTTTGGAGTTTTGTTTGTTTGTTTGTTTTAGGATGGGGTCTCATGTAACCGAGGTTGGCGTGGACTGTGCTATATAGCCTCGGATGACTCTGAACTCCTAATCCTCCTGTTTCTACTCTCAAATGTTGAGATAAGAGAACATATGCCGTCACGCCTGCTCAGTATCCATTTATGACCAGGCACTTCCAAGATTTCACTTGCTGCTTCCTAGTTTCAATGGCTCAAGACCAAACTGAACCTGCTCTGAATGTGTGTGCTTCCATGTATATAAAGGGGTCATTTTTTTTCTTATTTTCTACAATCCGATTCAAGTTTTGTATCATTCATTTAAATTATGTTCAAGAACAATTATAGCGAACATGTTTATAATAAACCTTGGTGCATGGCAGGTCCTGTGTTTAGAATCTCACATGAACTAAAACTCCCTAGACTTTTACAGGAACAGTTTAAGGAAGGTGCCACTACTCTGCCCATTTTATAGATGAAGAAACTGAGGCACAAAAAAGTAGGACCAAGAGCTAGAGAGCAGGGATATTGAGGGAGGTGGGTTGTACTTATGTTGGAATGCCATCTAACACAAAGCGGGGCAGGAGGGCTAGGAGAGGAGGGCAGAACAGGCCAGCTTTGAATGTTGGGACCTGGACACTGTTGAGAGAAGCAGGACGGGGACAGGATGAGAACACAATACCTCAATTTTAGTTCCTCGTGTGTGTATCTGGGGCTCATATGTGGGCAGGTGTGGGTATGGAGGCCAGAGGTAAAGCTTGCACTTTACCCTTGTGTGATTTTTCCAGCTTAGTTTTTAAATACAGGCTCTTTTATTGAACATGGAGCTTGCCAACTAAGTGAAATTCTTTGGCCAGAGAGCTGTAGAAATTCACCTGCCCCCACCCCTGACTGATCCACCCAACCACCTTGTCCTGGAGACACATACAGATGCCAAGACCATTTTTTTTTTTTTTTTGTGGGTTTCAGGCATCTGAGCCCAGGTCCATATGCTTGTGCAGCCAGCACCTTGCCCGCTGAGCCACCTCCCCAGCCCCAACTATAACACTTTTGTCATGTAGGTGTCTGAACTGTACTGTTTTGAGTGTAAGCATTAAAATGCCACAAATTAAAATTTTTATATCATACTGTAAATATGAGGTGTGTCATTTGCTTAACGTAAAAGGAAAATATCAAAATAATAGATGATTGTTGAAATTAAAATGTCTCACCCCTGTTAAGTTGACTAACATGCCACAGCTGAAGCCCATAACTCAGGAAATACTGGTATAGCAGCGATGAGTCACCACTGAAGGCTGCTTGCTGTTTTTCTTTCATCTGTATTTTTAACTTAACAAACCTAGTTTGATCAATCTTGTTTTATTTGGTATCTTAAGCCTTTCCCCCTTAGCTGGTTGAGCTCATAAAATATTTGGTATATTGTTTCATATAAAAACAAAACTAAATTTTAATGTCACTGTTTTGTAGGTCAGCTATTTTTAATCACTGTGGCACTCTCTTCGCTCTGTACTTCCAACAGATGCTTGATTAATGGGGCTATGTGGTCCCAGGACCATGATCATAGTTGGGGGAATTCATTTTAGCAGCTTTTATTCACAAGATGGTGGTTTTCTAGAAAATTCCCCCTCTACAAAGATGATCTGGAGAGCTGTTTATATAGTTAGCATGGCCTTTGACATTCAAAGACACATGCTCTCTGCCCTCCCAGTTTGAACAGTAAGGTGTGTGTGTGTGTGTGTGTGTGTGTGTGTGTGTGTGTTTCATAACAGATAGTCAGAAAGAACAGGTAGGTACAAACACACAAATCAATCATTTTTTTCTTTCCTTTGCTCCATCCCATCTTTTCTCTTTTTTTCCCATTCAAGTTTTGCTAACTCATGGGTAGATACAGCTATTAACACTCAATTTGAACCCATAGCCTCACAACCATTGTAGAACCATTTCTTTATTTTTAAAATTCATTTTGTTTGTGCATGCATGCATATGCATGTGTGTGTGTGTGTGTGTGTGTGTGTGTGTCTGTGTCTGTGTATGAAGAAGCATTCATGTCACAAAATGCTTGTAGGAAGTTAAAAAAACAACTCGTAGGTATTGGTTCCTCTCCTTCTCCGTGGCTCTTAGAGACCGAACTCAGGTCAGCAGACTTGACAGCAAGCGCTTTGCCCACTGAGCCTTTTTGTTGTCCTAGAACCATTTCCTAACACTTTGTTTTAAAAGTCTCAAGTAATAAGGCCCACCCAGTGCCATGGTGCAAAGCATCCTCTGGTCTACATAGTTACTCCCACTAACATTTCTAGACGTTGATGCTATTGGCATCTCCTAGTGTGTTACACTGGTTATTCACATACTGGGCATGACTGGCACTTAGACAACAGAGCGACCTCTGCAACTGAGCCTCCCCTTACATGTAAGGGTATTTCTCAACACTTTGATAGTGAGCTCATATACTCTACAGTTCTCCATAAATGGCATTGCTAATGAAGTGCTACATACACATGAATTAGATGTGTCAATGGATAACTCTTCCTAATGTTCCTTAATCCCTGGCGAGACTATTCTAGCATTGTCCTCAGTTCCTTTAGGGAAAACGGAGTTTTGAAAACTTTTCTATAAAGAGAACGCTGAGGTGGCTCAAATAGCCTGCAGAAATTCTACCTAAGAGGTGGCTCCTCTTTTGCCAGCAAGCACCTTTCCCTATGGGATAGATGAATAATGAAAAAGAAAAGTACAGATTGTAAGAACAGCTAAAGACAATGACCTCAGAAGACGCCCTACATTGAGCCAGCAGACTAGAAAATGTGAAAGGGTGTCCGGAGGAAGTGTGCTGGAAACCAGGGCATGGTGCTCCTGGAGAGTACAGTAGGAGGCTGGTCAGCTGGCCTCTCTGGGTCTGTTTCTCTCTTCCTCCCTCCCTCCCTCCCCCCATCTCTCTCCCTCCAGTGACTTTTGAGACATGCACACTTTCCCACCTTCCACTTCCTTTCCACCATCAGACTTCCCTTCTCCTCATCCCTCGGCACAGATTGGCTTCTACTTCATCCCTTCCAGTGACTGGTCTGACTGAGATGTACAAGTCCTGCAGACTGTGGTAGGTGCTATGAACAGCAGCAGAAAATGCTCAGACGTACAACAGGGTGTGAGGACAGACAGAAGGACTAAAATCAGCCAGTCAGCCATCAGCAAACATCAGAACAAATGAAAACAGCCCACAAATTACAAACAGAAGTCATTCTGGAAGAGAAAGTAATAACATTCCCCGGAATTATTCAAGATCTATGCCTTCTGTGGGAGATTTACAGCCATGTTTTTTATTAATAACTTTCATTTTTAATGGCAATTTATTTTCCTTGTTGGCCAGTGTTTAGTTAAATCTTTACAGCATAGACTGTTCAGCAGTTAGTAAGCCAAGGTCAGAATCTCTTTTCTGGAGGTGTGGATAACCTTTACTCTGATCCTGGCCAGCTCTCACAAGCAGGCATTAGACATTGTAGAGAGAGGGTGAGGCAAAGCAGAGAGACACTGTGCATGCACCAATACATATCCATCATCGATGTAGGGAGAACGTAAAGTATGAGACCTCTGAGTGCAGGTCGATGGAGGCGTGCCTGCAGATGAAGGACAAGCAGATGGTATACCTTTAACGTCACACCTCACATCTCAGCAAAAGTCAATGCGCCCTTAATAAATGCACAAAGGAGCTTGGGTGGTGGGAGAAAATACATAAAAGTATGAAAAGGATCATAAGGACACCATTGTAATAACCCGTCTGCCATCAGGCATCAGCCAAGCTCAGTCACCTGATGCTCCCAGTGGCAAAAGAAGGGAATTTCTCTGTTGCTCTGGGTCATTGGTGGACTGGACAGTAGAAATGGCAAAGGGACGCCATGCCCTCAGGAGCCCTGCTGGTGTCTTGGGGTGACAGGCCTGAACTTTTCCAAATCTCCAACTCTCAAGAAAATGAGACAAGAATGATAAGAGTAGAAAGACACAGAACACATGGCCATCCTCAGTGTCTGGGTGATGCCACCACCCAAGAAAGGAAATATGAGCACAGCTAAAAAGAAGCACACTCAAACAAAAGGTCATGGGGGGGGGAGGGCTTCTAGAGCCCCTTGCAGATCAGATCAAGGGAGCCTTCCACAGGCAGAGCATCCACTGCCAGTTACTGAGTTAAGGTAAAGCAAGCAATTCCCAAACGAGGGGCTTTAGCATTAAGGGGCATTGAATAAAGGGGAAAAGGAGGAGGGAAACCTATTTTCAGGACCGTCCCTGCTCTAGACAGCATTTTTCTCCACATCTCAAGAAAGCCTTCACTGCTTACCCTTCAACAAGAGTGACCAACTCTTATCATCACAAAAGCCATCTATGGCCTCAAAGCTGGGCCATCTGTGACCCTGAAATTATTTCTGTATGGACAGTAGAGTCCCTTTAACACTGATATGAGTCTCTTACCATAAAGGACCTGTTTGCAGAAGAATGACATCCCTGTTTGAAACAGTAAGCGGTTCCTAAGTCTCACTATTTTGAATATAATTGAATAAGACAGGAACATGTCTACAGTTCCATAGTGAGAGAGGAAAAGGGACATCAGATTATTTATACATTACATTCTCAATTCTGTTGTATCTTGTGTTATAACACAGATACTTGCATACAGAATCACAGAAATCGACTGTTGGGAAATAGAAAACAACTTATTGTTCATTCTTCTTATGTGTAGTAGGACTGAATATCTTCAACATGAGAAGAATCATGACGATTTTTTAATGTAAAAATAAACATCCATGCACTCTATATTTTCTGGCATCCTTTCTCCTTCAATGGCTCCACTGGGGAAAAATAAGATGACCTACAAATTGGAAAAGCAATTGTGAGGGCTCAAGGGCTGACTGCATGTAACAATCATGGAATAAGCTGCAGTAGACTTCAAACAAGATGATGCAGCTGTCTTTAGTTTGGGGACACGTCCTTCTGGCTCAGTTCTGCCATGTACCCCCATCTGTAAGAACAGGATTCAGAAATATCGTCAACCAAGGTTATCTTGCTTTCTTATTCTTTTATTCTATGGTGGATGACAGCATCTAAAGACAGGTAGCATTTCTGAAAATATTTATTTTTCAAAAAAGAAGTTTCAAGGGAATGCAAAAACATAAATGCCTAGTTTTTAAAATGAGTACTCAAAGTACTAGGCTTCCTCCTGACACGGGGGTGATGTGACTGAGGTGGATTCTCACACTGTATCCTTTGCTCTTCTTTCTGAATTGTTTCACATTTGTATATGGGGAAGCCATGGGGATGAGCTGTAATGGGCCTAAAACATCCAGGATGAGCAGCATTCTTCCTTCTATCCTGCCTCCCCTGCTTTTCTTCCTCCTCCTCTGCTGGGGGCTGGTTCCCACTGGCCTTTCCCTAGAACCCCAGAAAAGGGAATAGATTACCATGGTCCTCCATCACTCAGGAACACCCAAATGTGAAGATCCCCAATATCCCCAACTCAGAAAAGCACCCCCCAAATGTGGACATTCTTTGCATAGCCTTTTGCGTAAATTACTGTCATAAGCAAAAGCAGTTGGCATGAGTTAATTACCAAGGAACCCAGCAGCATCAACCCACTGATGAGGCTGATCAGGCGGGAGGATTTAGGGCTTAGGCTACAGACACTCAAGTATCACAATCAGCACCTTTCTTATGGGAGTTGTCTTTGGGTTTTGTTGTTAGTTTCAACTTCAGTCACCAAGAAAACTATGATAACGATTTGGTAGGAGAACTCTGTTGGCTCATAGTGAGTGCCGGATACCTATGTTTGGGCGAGGATTGGAGGGAGGGAGCAAGAAAGGAGAAGAGGAAGGGAAGACAGACAAAGCAAGGGAAGGAGGAAAGAGAAAAAAGGGAAGAGAAGGGAGGGGAGAGGACAGGAAGAGAGGAAAGGGGAGGGGAGGGGAGGCAAAGGAAGGTAGACTCTTAAAGTCATAGTTCACATATTGCTGTTTAGGCGGAACTGTGTACATCACAGAGAAATGAAGACTTAACCGTTTCTGAGGTCTTTCAAAGTCATCCCCCAGCGTTGTTAACAGTTTGGGAACCTAACCCTTCTCTCTATTAAGAAATTCTTTCTGTAGTCAACATAAATCCCTTTGCTTGATCTTAAGCCCACTTACTCTGGTTCGGCCTCAGGAAGAACCAAGCAGCACATCTCTGCCCTTGACAGGATAATTCTCCATTCATTTGAAGAGAGTAAGCCAGAACCTTGCTGCCCCCTTCTGCCCCCTTCTGCCCCCTTGACGATCTGAATTCCCATTGCTTTTTTTCCATGGCTCCCGCTTTCTAATCTCTTAATATAATGAAGCATATTAGGACTCAGTTCAGAGATGGTGAAAATAGCATGTTGTCCAATACGGTGTCAGTGGATCCAGAACATTCCCCTCTGACGTGAGCTCTGTGCCACCCCTTTGCTCCCTCCCCCCCCCCATGGAGCCTGGATCAAACACAGATATACCTGCAAGGCTGAGAGATAGAATAGAGTTTGGGCACGTGCAATCAAGCAGTCCGCAAATATTTGCTGGCCCACTCAACAGCATCTCACACCAATCTGGGCACCTGAGTGCAAGGAGGATGAAAACACAAGTGGTTCCTGTGTTCACGAGCAGTCTGCCAGTTTGAGAGTAGGTGTGTGAGAAAGACTATTCAATTCCACCAGTCAGATATATATATATATATATATATATATATATATAAAACATCTGCCTCTCTCACAGTATCATTTGATTGATCATGGGGGAAGAAGGCCATTAGTGCTCAGGTGTCACAGAGTGCCCACACCTGGATCCAGTGCTGTCTACTGTGTGTGCAGCTGCCACAGGCAGTAGCTTCTGCTCCCTCCTTTGTTCATCCTAGGCACACCCTGTAGCATATCCAATCTTACAGTGGTGTTGTTGTTGTTGTTATAAGTCTTGGGGGTAATTCTTCTTACATTTGGTACCCTTTCTTTCCTCTCACTGTCATGGGCTGAGCACTGCATGGTATGCTATGCACTCCTAATTCTACACTTCCTTCACAGGAAGATCTGGCTGTGACGTCTCAGCATCACAGGCTATAGATCACTATGGTTTCTTGGCATTCCCAAAATGACACAAAACAGACCAAGGATGCTTCACTCTCTCTGGCAGGGCATCTTTTGTCAGGTGAAGGCAGATGAGAGGAGGTGGAGTTACAAAATCCATCTCTGGTGTCTCTGTGGGGACCGAGAGGAGCACAGATGTGAGTTCTGTATCACCTCTTTTAGTCCCAGACCCAGACAGTCCCATTGAGGTCTGTTTACATCTTCCAGCTGGAATATGCACCATCATCACTTCTTAAAGTCATCACTCAGAAGAACAGCTACACACCCCCCCCCGCTGCATTTCATTTTTATTATCCCCATTTTAGGGACGACTAAATGGAAGCAGATAGCAGTTGCAATGAAGCAAATCATGAGAGGCTCTGATAGAGACAGCAGCCTGAGAGCCAGCTCAACTGCTCCTCTGTGCCAGGCTATTCTTAATGCATGTTTATGCAGCTGTCCCCCGCTTAGAGAGTCTTACAAATGAGCCACTCTTCACCCAATTATCGCTATTATTTTTACCATTCCCTACCCTTCCTACTTCCCAGGCCATATCTAAATGCACGCACATGTCTGTGTCTCTGTGTGTATGTATGTTCAGGATTTCTGTTTGTTTGGCTTTGTCTTAGAGAGGTCTTGCTGTGTAGCCCGAGCTGGCTTCAAATCCATGACCCTCCTGCTCCAGGTTGCTGAGTACTGAAATTACAGGTCTGTGTCACCACAGCCAACTTACATTCCTTTTTAGATGTCCTACACCACATTCCTTAATGGCAGAGAGCTATTATTGGCTTTCTGTAAATATGATTCGGTTCCAGAGATCTCTGCCATTCTAGGCCCTGTTTCTCTTACCCATGACTTACAAAGGACCTCATTAAATGCTCCCAAGAGCAGATTCGATGCCTTTTTTTTTTTTTCTTCCTTGAAGCAGGTTGAGTCAATACATCAAAGATATATGTGTTTGGAATACTTTCTGAGCAATCCATTAGAAATTGTGACAGTGATTGCTCTGGGGAGGGTTCCAGAATTTCAGAACAATAGCAGCGCTGGATAGCAGGGTTGAGATGATAGGAAGGGGCTGCTTTGTATTGGATTATCAATTGGCATGACTTTTGACCACAGCAAACACGTTCTTAAGAAGTTACCCATGAAGGATGGTGACCACCAATCGACATTTGTTGAATTCTGACTGTGCTCCAGTCACTATTAATTGGTGTTTGACTATAAAGAGTCATTTAATCTTTACAATGGTTTCCTGTAAAAGCCTATTTCACTAAAGGGAAATAGACTCGGGTAATACCAGCCACACAGCCGGCCTTAGCCAGCTGATAAACAGCAATGTGGGGACTGAATGTAGTTCTTTCTGACTTCTGAGACCATAAAGTAGGTTGTGCTGACCTCCCATCTTTCCAATGGATCCAAATTTATAAGCAGCTGTAGGATTACTTTTAAAGCCCAAAAGGAATGTTGTGAAACCCACCACACAAGCCTCACACCTACGGTGTCATGAATCTTCCTCCAGCTCCTTGTAAAAGCTGCTGACAGACCCCTCTGGGGGATCCCGAGGTCCCTGAATGCCTCCCAGTCCTTGACAAGCATGGCAGCACTCATTCCGAAGGGGGGACGCACCAGCTCTCATCATGTCCTCTGAGAGCCAACCTGTGTAAAGGGAAGTATGCAAGCGTGCGTGCGTGCGTGCATGTCCACAGGTGTGTTAGAAGTGAGATGGCTGGCTGACTTTTTCAGGTGCATAGATTCTTCATTTATTCAACAATGATCTTTGGATGCTCATTTTGAGCCAGGCCCTCGCAGTGAAGATTACAATTGTAGGAGTGAATAAGGTCCTTGTCTCCAGGGAACATCCATCCCGGTGAGAAGAGATAAGCCACAAACAAACAATCAAGTGAATAAGTAGAAGGCTGGATTAAAAAAAAAAAGTATACTGGATGAAAATTACATTGGACTATTGTGACAGAGCAGCTGGGCAACTACCTTAGCACAGGTCACCGGGGAAGGCCTGCCTGTCTGGGGACACTTTACCTAAATTACAAGAACAAGAATGACACCCGTGCCCTTCACCTCCTGTGCTTCCAAACATCCCAAGCTTCTCCTTATTTGTAGGGTGAATCTGTAAACCTTGAGCTATAAAGGGTCTGGATTGTTTTTACTTTAAAGCTGTCATTTTAGAAAGCAATTAAGAAAAGCAAACTACTTGATGAGGCTACAGGGCTAGTGGGTGATCAGGCTAGGAGCTGTTGGCCCCTTCTTTCACAGAAAGGTGTGTGTGTGTGTGTGTGTGTGTGTGTGTATGGGTGTGTGTGTGTCCGTGTCCATGAGTGCATGCACACACCCTCAGACGCCCTGCTAATTTCTCTACTACCCAAGCCTTCCCTGTAGAGTGCTCAGCATCATGCCTACTGGCCAAGATGCACAGTCACTAAGTTCTCATGGACTGCAGGGGACCTGGTGAATGGACACTGGGAACCTTGAGTATGATATTCCTATTCCTGGGGGCCATGACAACAGTGAGAGAATAAGGCCAACCCATCCAGCATACCCAGCCACACCCTAGGACCGAGGCTGGTCCTACCACCACCTTGTAGTCTGTGAACAACCAGGGCTTCTGAATCTGGGAGCTGCATAGCCCTGTAAATTCAGATATCATTAAGCACCTGTCCTCAGAAATGTTACCTGGTTTAACCAATTTGAAATGCAAATGTTCAAGTCTAGTGTATGATCTCGACCTCTCCCCACCTGCTCAACAACAAGGTTAGCCACAGACTTTCTTTAAATAGTGAGTTCCTTTGGTACATTTAAAGTATAATCCATAAAAACTCAATCAACATAAAGATTTTATTCCTCCTTTTAAAAAGAAAACAGCCATTATATCAAGGGCAATAGCATAAACTTGGACTCTTAATGATGGATTTTGGACTTCCTTGTTATGTAATGGTTCTCATTCATTCCACAAATATTTATTGAACTGCTTTATGCAATGCACACATCCAGATTGTTATGAGGACACAATGATAGCAAGAAAGACACAGCCTCTGCTCTCCGGGAGCATGCACGCACATAGTCCTAACCCAAGGCTGGTATGATGAGACCGGAATGATGCTATATGAACCAAAGTTGCAGGTACATGAGGTAAGAAAGTATACCACAATTACGGATCAGAGAAGGGCACAGCAACATCTTAATTGGACTTCAAAGAACATTTATGACTTGTATAATTGTACACTTCACTCATTCCAGGAAAAGGAGATGTGGCATCTTGTGCAGGAAGTAGGATACACCAGGGCACAGTCTCAGAACAGAAGGAGCCAAGAATAGGCAATGGTAAGGAAAAGGTGACAAACACTGCAGGGTGAAGCAGAGCCTTGAATGCAAGAACAGATACAACATAGACCTGGTCCACAGACCATAGTGATCTCTAGTGCTTGGGCCAGAAAAAGAATATATAGTTGTATTTTAGAAAGCTCATTCCAGCAGCCACATGTAGGGCTGATCTGAATGGGCAAAGTCTGGTTTCAGGGCAAAGAAGCCCATTAAAGCCCATTCTACATTTACGAGGTAGAACAAAGGTAGAACTGATGCTACAAATGATCTAATCCTCCAGAGGGAAGATTTGGTTGTAGAAAGCCTGAGGGTTCCAGAATTCATACCTGGGGCTGAAACAAGAGAACTCAGCAGGCCTCTAAGTAGTAGTGACTGTCATAGGGCAGTTCTGAAATGCCAACTGTGCCAACTGTTTGAAACAGTTCCTACGACCCCAGTATGTTAGAGCTACCCAACTGGACAGCATCCAGTCTATGCGTGAAATCCCAGTCATTAGTAACTCCTCTTCTAGATCTAGACAGGAGCACCTGTCAAATGCATGGGACGAGAACACTTCAGAAACCATGGCACCTCGACAGGAACAGTGAAAAGTAGGTTGACTAGGGTGGAAAGCATGAGTCCAGGGTTCAACTCTTTCTAATCAAATGAGAATAACTTTAATCATTGGGTATGGTTTAAATCTTCTAGCTCTGGTGACGTAATAATAACATGATGGGCAGAGGCCCTTCAATATTTAAAATTGGGTCTTGAGTTCTCCTGGCTGAGTCACAAATGTCTAGTTCACAGGTATGTATTCATATAACTTAGCTCTCCGGGGCTCTGGGACAACACTGAATCTGGAGCATTTATCTCTGGCTGCTCAGTCTTAAAGAGAGTCATATGCTACAATATGTATACTGAATTTTCCCCAAAGCACACACACCAAAGGCTTTGGTGTTAGCCTATGGCATGATTGGAAAATGATGGAACCTTTAGGATGTGAGGTCTAGGGGGGAAGCACTTAGGTCATTGGGAATGTGCCTTTATAAGTATATCGGGGTCACAGTATCTTTTTGTTTCCCAGATACCACGGCATGAGCAAGTCTTCCCTGAAACATGACTCCACTGTTTTCTCTGGTTTACCATAGACCAGTGCTTCTCACTCTTCCCAAGTTGTGACCCTCTAATACAGTCCCTCATGTTGTAGCAACCCCTACAATTGTTTCTGTTGCTACTTAATAACTTCATTTTGCTACTGTTATGAGTTGTAGTGTAAATATCTGATATGCGACCCCTATGAAAGAGGCATTTGACCCCCAAAAGGGTCATGACACACAGGTTGAGGACCATTTCCATAGACCTAAGTCTACAGGTTCAGAAGGCCATGGTGTAAGACTCCTTTTCTCTTTGGAAGTTGGTGTGTCTCATTACATTGTCACAGTTACAGAATGCTGATCAACCAACTTGGTTTCTACTCTATTTGGAACCATGTTGACAGCTGGCCATGATGGTGCACACCTGTAATCCCAGCACTCAGGGAGGCAGAGGCTGGAGGATCTCTGTGAGTTTGAAGCCAGCCTGGTCTACATAACAAGCTCAGGACAGCCAAGGCTACATAGAGAAACCCTGTCTCAAAGCCCCCCCCCCAAAACAAAACAAAACAACCACAAAAGAACTATGTTGACATCATGAAATCTCTTCTCAGCTAACTGGCCCACGATAACTATGGAGATAGTCTTAAATCAGTTATGCAGGGTGATTTTCATAGAATAATATTATTAGGAAAAGAGCGGTCTCATATTAAAAGTATTTTGGGAAAAGACATGTTAAATAAAGTTAAAAACACCTCTTTGTTCTAAGATACACCTGAACTTTTCAATTCCCAATACATTCTGAGATTCCTCCTGACTGAAAGTGGTAGTAGCGTATCCCGGTGCTATTTTCTTTTCAGAACCATTTGTTGGCGTGTTTCAAGGAACAAATGCCAATGGGATGCACCTGCAGAAAAACCCCAGTGGTTACTCTTAGATATTTAACCTGGGATCTAGAATAACTAAAGCCAATGATTACTGCATGTCACTGTGTGCCAGGTACTGCTCCAACTGTTTTATAGATGCCAATATGTTTAATTCCCATTTTATAGGTAAGGAAACTGAAAGACCGAGTAGTTAAAAGATCCTCCCCCTCTGCCACAGTGTCCTAAATAGGCAAGCGGGTGGGCAGTTATGGCAATGGCAATTACTGCCTAAAGGTAGAATTGCAAGGCCTCTGATTATCTGGTAGCAGGGAAGATTCTGAGTAGAGCCTAGTTTTCAGTCATAGAAAACTCTGCCAGTCTTTCTGCTTGTGTGCTAGATTTAGGGGCTTCCTCAGGCACCATAAGACATAAGTTCTGACTGATACTACCTAGTTGGTTTCTTCAGCAAATTTGTTGGATTGCACATGTATCATCTCCCATTAAAGCAGACATGAGTTAGAAAGCAATGCAAACACTGATAGATGTTACTCAGAACATAAAGAAAACAACCTCGTGATTAGCCAAACTACCAAGAGAATGAAGATGCATTCCCGAGGCCTGGCTTCTCCTGTACACTCTCAAAGCTCTAATATCTTGCTCCTAAGGCTAGAAAACAAGAGGTGTTTTTCTTTATGTCATTTCAAAATAGTATACCCCTGCTGTTAGGTTAGGACCTACCACCTTCCTCACGACTCAACTCAAGGATTGCCAGAGACATGCATGTCCTACCCGCTCCCACTTCCTCTCCTTGTTCAGAAGGATTATCACCAGCTTCGGATGCATCTGGTAGCCATCTTCACTGAAGGACAGGTTTCTCCCCTCAAAAGTGACATTGATCAGATACCTGTAACGATAAAATTAAAGGATGATTAAAAGTAGGGAAAAAAAGCATCTGAAAGCAGAAGGCAATTTGGTTGACAGAAAGGTATATGGAGACAGACCAGGAGGCATGGACACAGATGACTGTTAGTCAATTGATACTCTTTAAATTCCTGTTGGCTATACAATACTCATCTACCTTTGACAGTAGGACTCACGTGAAGACATAATATCATAATTTAAAGGGACAGCTCATTTGAGCTCAGTCTAAGGCTTTGACTTTGACCAAATAATTAAGAAAAAGATTTATCCTAATTTAAATTGTACGTATGCATACTTGTCTATGTGGCGGGTATATGTACATGAGTGCAGGTGCCTGCTGAGGCCAAAAGGCAGCACTGTGTTCCCTGGAGCTGTAATGACAGTGGGTTGGAATCAAACTCAGGTCCTCTAAAAGGGCAGCACGTGCACTGACTTGCTGAGTCATCTCTCCAGGCCTCATTTAGACTTTTAAGGCTGTGCCCTTCCCCCCCTTACCCCCCCATCTGCAGAGTCTAGTAATAAAAAAGATCACTAAATTAAGTCTGTAAACTTAAATAGGGCAACTAGGTTAAGCACTCACTATAGGGCCTGCTGCATAGGAGGAGCTCATTAGAGGTTAACACTTATTATTCAAAAAAGAAGGTGGAACAAAGGGGTGGAGGAGATAGAGACAAGAAAAGAAAATGGCTATGTACCAAGACTAACTTTCTGCCAAGAAAGGTAGCATGTAGGCGCTTAGGGTCTGTCTCCACCCTCAGATGTGCGCATTCTTTAGATTCTCACAAAGGCCTTGCTCAGCCCTTATTTGTGAGGCTAGCTCAGTGTGTGGCAGGCCAGAAGCATCTGGAACCCAGGACGTCTATTGGATGTACCATGAGCAACATCTACTTAGTGTAGGGAAAGAAGAGGGGAGCGTTTCATACAGTGCTCTGGGGACAGAAGCATAAAGTAATGAAAACTCCTGAAGCAATGGCTATCAGACCAATTAAATGGTTTTTCCTGCAGGACGCTCATTCCCAGCCCACCTTGTCCCTTGCTGCCTGTTGGATCTAAGAAGCAGCTGGGAATTCCCACAGGCCTGCTCATTACAAGTGCATTAGTGCAACCGGAGTGATGGTAATTAATGTCCGCAGAATCAATAATGAAGTTCTGTGCTCCGCGGCATGCTACCCCAGGACGTTGGGCCTGATGTGGCTTGGGAGATGAGTCTCTGTGAAGGAACCAACTAGATGTCTTACAACACAGCAGAGGAGGCAGCTCACGGGGCGCTCTTCTCATTCTTCTTCATACATCTGGGAAAGCTGTTTGTTGCCGGCTATGTTAGGTTAGGCAAGGTTGCAGAAATGTAGATCCATGAGGCAACTGTAAAGATGTCTATGCAGCATGAATGCCCCCACCCCTCGCCCTAACCTAAGTAGTGGTACTTTTCATTCTGTCTGGGATTAGCAAGTCTACCACGACATCATCATATGCAGCTTTAGAGATGAAGCGACGAGCATAGAAGATTCCCAAAAAATAGAAATTTCTTGAATTTTGAGCAGAGATTTTTCAGGTCAGCTAGCTTGCTTCTCACAATTGATGCTTTTTCCGCCATGGTATCATTGACTTGGCTGCCGAGGCTTCTTCTGAATGCTCCTATTGATGTGGGAAGTCACTATGGTATCCTCCTCCCTCAAGGCAGTCATCTCATGATTCTGCCTCATTTGAAACTGATTTCCACTCCTTTGCAGTTCTTCAACACTTGTTTCTTCTTGAGATATTTTATGGTCTTAGTCCAGCCCTTTCTTTTATCTAAGGATTCTTCGAGTTTTTGAAGACACCTATGAAGACGTCCCTTATAAAAATCTATTTTAATCTATGAAGAAACCCTAAGCTCATTTGCTTCTGTCATTTTAATATTAAATTATTTGCTCAATATTATATTACTGATTTTGATCAGAAGTAATACTTTAAGCAATATTCTACCCCACAGCCTTCCTACCACACCATCCTTGTTCTCATAGCAACACAGGATTTAGAATCCTGGTTCTTTACATGTTCATCATATGCCATCAAGCCCCTCCTCTTCTTGAGCATCTTCAATCAATAGAATGTAGCATCCCTGATCCAGCTCAGGGCCCACACAGCATCTTCTTCATCCCTTGCTCTACTCCTCACTTCTTGGCTCAGTCACTGCCGCTTCCCCAAGTTTATTCCTACTTTGAAGATAATATTCAGGCTTCTTGTAGTTGGCAACAACTCCAAACGCAACCCAAATCCCTACAGTATTCATTCTAGGGAATATAATTGCAAAACCAGCATTTTAAACCACCAAACTACAATAGAAGCATCTGCCATCATGAACTTGAATTTAAAAGGTTATTCTTATAAATGTAATAAACTCCTTGGAATTATTTCTGGAGGTCTTCAGAGAAATATTATGCAATAAAAACTAGTTTAATCCCATTTCTATTTTTAAAGATGGGAGGGAGATATTAAGGAAAAGAAGGAAGAAAATGAGGAGACACAGAAAGGAGGAAGGAGGACAGGAAAAGGGGAAAATAAATTACTAGCTGAAGTACCCACCTCTTCACCAGGCATGGCTATCAATTATTCTGCCTTTATCTAAAAACATGATTAAAATATTTAAAAGGAAGTGTCCATTTCAGAAGGCAATTATAGAAGTTTCAGAAATGACTAAATGTCTAAGTAACATGAACGGGTTTGGTATGCAGCCTCACGATGACTGTTTGAAGGGGATGGGGATAGCACTGAGCTGGGAATAGAGATGCAGAAATTTGGCATTTCAGGAAATAAGGCCCACTCGAAGGCACTGCAACTGCCCTGTAGTTAAACACCTCTCGTACTTTGTCTCCATGTCCTGATCTCATGTAGAAATCATTGCCTTGCTAATATGTTCTTTCTCGCCTGTCTCTCTGTGCATTTCACCTATCTAAGCTCTTCTTAGATGTTTCACACTTACCAAAACAATTGGCAAAGTTTTATGGCACTGTACAAAATATTCTACAAGCTACGTTCTAATCACTTGTGTCGTTCAGCAGCATACAGATTAATCGTTCAGTGTGTGTGTGTGTCTGTGTGTGTGTGTGTGTGTGTGTGTGTGTGTGTTTTCTTTCTGAGAAACTGCCTGTGCTGTGATACCATGTGGCTAGCAGGGCATTTGAAAACTCATACTACCCCTGAGCAAGGATGGCTTTTGAACAGCAGAGCACATCAGTCCACAGGCTGGTAAGAAAGGAGTGAGGATGACTATGGCTGAGGTCACTCCTCTACATGTGACCTCAGCACCTAGTCTCAGTTATCTCTCTTTAAAATAAAAGTGTCATTTGACCTCCAACTATCAGAGAAAGCAGCCGTTGTGATGAACAAATGAAATTGTCAATAAGAGCACTGTATAAACTGTGATTTGAACATGAGACTCTACGATAGGGAACATTCAGAAAACTGGTGTTTGCATGATTTGACCATATAAAGGCAAGAGACCTGCCTAATTCGAGCTTCAGTGAAAGAGAATCTGACATGACACCTAGCAAAGCCTGCCCACAAATGAGCCACATCAATGGAGAGTGAGGTCCACATGTGGACATAACGTTAGCTCATAAGATCACGTGGATGATTCAACTTCCCATGAAAACTGAAAATATCAAATTACCTTTAGATCTGACTATACTTTATCAATTTTACAGTATAGAAACCTCCACATAGAAGTCTAGGTAAGAATCTGAGACCCCCATAGTCACCGCTTTCTCTACACACGTGCCATACTCTCACACACAGCAACCCCCACTGGCTTAAGTGGAAGCCCAATGCAGAAATATTGCCCATAGCACACATTGTCTCTCTGAAGTCCCATCAAGGTTGGAAATGGTAACAGTTTACTTGATTTGTTTCTCAGATGTGGTTTGACATCCAGGACACACAGTGGCCTCGCTCCCAAAGTTGTAGTATCACACAGAATGTGAGCTTGCTGGAACTGAGAGTAAAGTGAAAAATTATTCATCGAAAACTCTTATTTCGGAGAGAAACAGGTCCCAGGGTGCTAAGTGATCTCCCGAAGTGACACTCATGTTCAGGATCAGAGACCAGATCTTCTGTTTTTGGTTCAGTGTCTTTTCATGACACTCTGAAGTGACATCAGTGTCCAAAGCCTCTGCTGTGCATTAGCCACACGTCATGCCCTGGGTTGCATAAGTCCCTACTAGAGACCAAGTGAGCTGAAATAGATTTCCCTTCCTGCTTGTTCCTTGTTGAGTAAGGAACTCACAATCTTGATGGGCTCCCAGCCAACAGATTCGTTCTATATGGCCTAAGTCACACTCCAGCAGGTTTAATAGGGTCAGGCCGAGGTTAGCAAACCCTGTGCTAATTTGACTTTGGCCACACAGAGCTACTGAGGTACCATGTAGTTGCCTGAAGTGATGACTCAGCAGTGTGGGTGGCAGGAGTGAGTGCTGAAGGAGTTCTGCCAGCATTTGTCAGCAAATCAAGAGCCCGGCATGATGGCAGCTTTCTGTCTTCATATTGTTCCAAAGAACCAGCTTTATAAAAAGTGATACCCACTAACATGGTGGAAACGTGAAACAGCCCATCTGATGCTCTCAGTGTCATCCAGAGGGCCCTGTGCCTTTATCAATATCAGACAACAGGGTGAGAAAAAGCATCCAGATGTGACAAAGCTTACAGTCTTTCCCACTAAGCTTTGTCACATCTAGATGTCCTCAAGCCCAGTCCATATGCCTTCCAATCACCAGCGTGTTTTAATATGGAGGCAGGTTTTCAGAACATCATCTTCTAACCTGATGGATTCCATACTTCCCGGTAAGATGGCAGACGTGAAGCTGCCTCCATCTGATCCAATTGAGAACAAACCAGTGTGAGAAGGATAGACTTTGTTTCAAAGAGGAAATGATGGAAGAGCTCTGGAAATTCACAGAGGCAGTGATGGAACAACTGAAAATGCAGCGGAAAGGCGCAGCCAGCACACCAAGAAGTAAACACAGGGCTCCAGCCTGGGGCTCGCTGGCAGTAGAAGAAAAGCAGAAGCCTCACCCAAAAGACCAGCTCTGCAACCCCGGGTGCAGGACCCCATAGCACAGGACCCCAAGACAAGCCCCATCCTCACACGCCGCAGATCTGGCTGGGAGTTTGGTAAGACAGTGTTTGGAGAGGGAGGAGACCCATCCATCATGTCATCCTATGACTTGGACCAAGGCAGTGGAGGTACCATCTCCAGAGTAGGCCCGTTGCTAAGATAGGGGTACGCTGAAGGTTTGAGAATAGATGCTGGAGCCAGGGGGAAAAACAGTGCAGAGAGGGAATTGTGGAGAGAGGGAGGAGAATGACTAGAAGTGGGGATGAAGATGAACAAACTATAGTGGTAATTATATAGAAGATGTCATAATGAAACCAGTTACGTTGTATGTAAACTTAAAAACAATTAATAAAAATAGATTGGCTAAAGCCATCTTAGAACTTGAATAATGTGGGGAATTACAGCTAAATGGTATTGACATCTTCTTTATAGGGTACTTTATTCCTTCTTTTAAATTAATCTTTATGAAATATGATTAGAGTATACAATATTATGTTACAGGAAAAATATATAATTAACGGGCTATATAGAACAGCAATTGATGTATCTACCACCCCTCATATCTTCTGATAACACTGTCTGCTAGCTTACTGAAATCTGATTGGCAAAACCACAAATCTTTCAAAAAGTCTTCCAGAAAAATAGAAGGCACTGTTGAAAATGACTTTTTTTTTCCTACACATTTTCCCTGGAAATGGGGAAACAAGTTCTCACAAGAAAATAAACATGTGTTTAAAAACTTTTAAAAGCCAGTTCATTAGAAACAGGACTGAAGGAGAGAGGCCAAGATATTTGTAAATTAGATATTTGTATCTGTTAACATTGTGATTTGGATAAACTAAATAGAAACATTTTATTTTCTTAAATTAGGAATTCATTAATCAAAATGAATCCCGAACTATCAAATGAGTGTAGTGGGTTTGATGTGGTAGGCTGTGGCCAGTGGATACTTGTCTTTTGGGATCTTAGATGGATTCTCCTGGTACCCAGCCCAGGAGCCTGTTCCCATTAGTAATGCAGGCTATGTTCAATGAAAGAAAGACTCCAGACAACACCTCCAAATGTCAGTAGGAGAAAAATAGGAAGAAGGAAGGAACACAGAGAAAATGAGTACAGCAGAGAACATAAGAACAGGTGAGAAGTTTGCAAGCAAGGCCTCCCTGCCAGGCCACCCATGCCTGATCAGTTCCTGCACTCACCTGTTCCTAAATTGGGTGATAATATTTCCAAGGTGCATAAATGATTTAATTTTGACAGTATGTTTTCTTTTTTTAAGAGGACTTGAAGAAACTTTGAAAATTCCCTTGGAGTTATAGTGGCAAATTTAGCAACGTGAAGCCACGCCCTGGACAAAATAATTAGAAAATTAGTTTTGTAAGTTTTTTTCCCCTCAGATTTAGAAAAAGTAACAGCTAGTAGAAAACATTGAGAGAGACTAATTTAAAGGTCACACCACAATATCCATTTATTATTACTTGAAGCAGATTAAAAATAGTTTCTCTTCTGATGAATTAAACATTTTTTGTCTTTCTGAAATGGCATTTAATATCACTAATTTATTTTGCAAAGGATTGCTCACAAACAACAATAAGTTTGAGTTTGGGCTGGTCTATATATAAATTAGTTAAATCCTATTTGTGATGTTGAGTTAATGAGAGAGATTTTAAAGCACCCGAGAGCTGGCTCCTGCTCTGCTCCCTTCCCTCTGGTAGGGGTGAGAGCCCTGCTTCATCCCCTTGGGAGTTTGGGGTGAACTACTCTCATTTGAGGGGCAAACGCTGGCATCAATCACCATTTGCTGCAAAGAAAAAAAAAAGCTCTTCAGATTCCAAAGTCTAACAATGAAAAAATTTGAGAGCTATTTCCTGGATTCTGTTTAACAACTGAATGGCATGACTTAGTTTTATCTGAAGTGAAAGAAAATAGAGGAGAATTGCAGAGTCTTGTGCAGTATCTCTGCTTGGACAGAGGAGGGTAGAGAGCATTTACTCACCTCCAGAAAGCCGTTTTTTATGAACAAACCACCAAGTTAGTAAGATTTGTATGTAGGTGCTACGCATGCACAACGGAATTCTATTCACTCAAGAGGAAAATGAAATCATGGGAGTTGTGGCCACGTCACTAGCTGTGATGCTGCTGTAGGCTGCACCTTTCAACCAAGTGGGTCAATGTGGCCATCCATGCCAGCTGACAGTTCTCCCTTGGACTGACCTATGACTCTCCGTGGGATCAACACAGAGGCTCGTTTTCAATAGTAAGAACTATAAGCGATTAAAAAGGGCTGGTCAGTGTCCCCAAACGCTTATGAGGAGAGATGAGTGGAGATAAAATATAAACAAGAAACAAAACCAATTAAGTGAAGAGAGAACATTTATGTGTATATTGCAACACATACACATTCACACAAAGACACACACAACACACGATACACAGTACAGCAAGTAATGATATGACATTATGAAGTGGGCATCTTCTTCAATCACTCAGGATCCTTTTTTTTTTTTTTTTTTTTTTTTTGTATCAGGGTCTCTTATTGAAGCAGAATGTCAAGGATTCGGTTAGGCTGGCTGGTTCTGGAGCTCACCTCTTTCTGTCTCTCCAGTGTTGGTATTACCGACACACACCTCCACCCCTGACTTTTATGTGAGTAGAGTCCTTTTTGCTGACTAAGCCATCTCTCCGGGCTTATACTGTTGCCTTAAAAAGATGAAAGATTATTATCTTCTTTAATATGTTTGTAAGCCCGAGTCTATGTGTGTTCCACATGCATGCAGGTGCATACAGAGGTTAAGTAGAGGGCAGAGGATTCCCTGGAACTGGAATTACAGGAAGTTATAAGCCACTGGACATGGGTGCTGGAAACAGGTCCTCTGCAAGAGCGTCAAGTGGTCTTAACCTCTGAGCCATCTCTCCAGCCCTGCTACTGTTCTCTTTTAAAAATACTACTATGATGGTGGCTGGTGCTAGTGTTTGGGGAACTTCAGATCACAGCCTGACCTTCCATATTTACTGCTGACCACACTGGGGTCTGGGAAGCAGCTGCTGTGCTTCAGCCATTTAAGCTCAGAGTCTCCCAATCCTCTCATTTTTGCTTTGTTCTTAATACTCCAAGCAGAACATCTCTCATTCCTGTGGCATCCAGGCTGGGGCTCGAGAACATTTGTCTCTCGCTACTGTGGTTGGTTAATTTCTGGGAGGTTTCCTGCAGTTGGAAATCGCTTAACCAGACATACTTTAATACTAAGGTTCCTGTCCAAAGAACACAAAAGAGGAGCTCACGTTTCCATAATTTGGGTCTAGAGCAAACGACTATTCAAAATGACCCTGACTCTGACCTTTGAGAGCTCTGCTTTGAACACTATGTAATTCTCCTTTAAGTCTCTTCAAAAAAAGATGCTTTCCCACTTGAGCATGAAGGTATGCCACTTCCTAAGGAGCCAATGAAGCCATCTTTTGACACTAATTAATGAGGTGAGCAACACAGCAGACCTGCTTTCCATTCAGTTCTGTGTGAAGAACCAGAAAAAGAAAAGGAATTATTTCTCTTCTCCTCTCACCACTCTTAGTCACCTTGGCTATGGGGAGACCTGGTATGGTCCTGCTAAGGTAGTCAGAACAGTGGGGCTCCCCAGGGACAGGCACCAATTAATGACTAGATAACAGTAAGGTCACAGAATTGCTTTGCATTCTAGCTCATTTTCCCATGTCATCCATGAGTTCCAAATATTCAGTAAAACTCATTTTCTCTTCCACCTTACTATGTTGAATATCCACAGGATACACTATCCAAATTAAGTATCAGAACTTTACTCAGAGAAAATGTCACAAATCAAAAATTACATGGCCCCTCAGTTTATTGCTTTGACATCTTTATGTCCTTATTGGTTTTTGTCTTTTGTTTTTGTTTTTGTTCTGTTTGTTTGTTTGTTTGTTTTTATCAACTTGACACAAGGTAGAGGTAACTCAGTTGAGAAAATGCCTCCATCAGATTGCCTATAGGCCGGTCTGGAGGGCGTATTCTTGATTAATGATTGATGGGGGAGGACCCAGCCCACTGAGGGTGGAGCTAGCCCTGGGCTGTGGGTCTTGCGCTTTACAAGAAAGCAGGCTGAGCACATTATGGGTGAGCAAGCAAGTAAGCAGCACTTCTCCATGGCCTCTGCTTCACTTCCTGCCTCCAAGGTCCTGCCTCGAGTTCCTGCCCTGATTTCCCGCTATGAAGAAGGACTGTAGGCAGTAAGCTGACATAAACCCTCTCCTCCAAGTTGCTTCCGGTTATAGTGTTCATTGTAGCAATAGAGAGCAACTAGGCTGCCTACTGCCAGCTTTTAGGCAAAGCCTTGACATTCTGATATCCATTTTCCTCATGAGTTGGGAACAGTATTAGGGACTATGCCAAAACTAACCAAGCAGCCATTGACAAAGATTTCTCTAGAATATTCAACTTTAACCAAAAAAACCATTTCCTTCCTGTGAACTTTTAGTCAGAATGAAAGAAACTCTTGGTGGATAAACCCTTAACCAAGGACCTGAAGTAGCCTGGGCATGAGACCCCAACAAGAGAATGATAACGCTTTCCTGTCTTCATGGACTTGACATGTTCTTCCTTCCTCAAGAACCTCTCTGCTGTCCATCACCTTCAAGGATTAATAAAACCAGCACGTTGGAAGTAACATGCACAGTCACTATTCTCTTGGTAGTTACCATATGTTTAACTTTTCCTTAACTATTATTTAGCTTATTAAAGCATGACAAAAGGGGTGAATGAATTTATGATGAATCGGTGATGGCTTCTGTTACCAGAGATGGGAACAGAGATTATGCAGAAATTGGAAATGGGGCTGAATTGAGTCTTCTAGCAATGGCTGGCAGATTTCTTCAAGTGTGGCTTCCCAGAAGTCATTATTCTGTACAAGGGAGGAGAAGAGGACCAAAGGAGGCAGGGCAATTGCAAGGGTCTGAGAAGGCTTCCAGTAGACAGATGACTAAAGATGCCTCAATGAAGAGTATACGTTTAAGATATATGGGCATACCACAGTCCCATCATGCTTCAGGTGCAAAAAAAAACATGGCCAAAGAGGACACTGAATTGTTCAAGTGTCTGACTTAGAGAGCCCATTTGCTGAGGATGTCGCTCATGACAGAGCCTTTGCCTAGAATGTGCACGAAGCTATGGGTTTGAGTGCTAGTAATACAGGTGTGGAGAGGCTGTGAGAGGGCTCAGCCACAAACCATGTCTGACGTGTGGATGAAGCTTGCCTACCCAGAGAAAAACATAGTAACTTGTTGAGTGTAGGACTGAAGAAAAGACATGAGTAGTGAGGGAGGTAAAGTATAACACAAGAGCTGGTAGGGAGGGTAAGACTTGGTGTTAAGCCCAGCATGTAAAGAAAGAGATGCAGAGTACAACATGGGAGGGGAGGGGAGAGAGTCAACAGGAAAAGCCAGCATGGAGTTTGTCAGTATTGCTTCTGTAACAAGTCTGGGGAGTGGCTTCCTGGATAACAGGACATTTCTTTAGAGACATTCCTAAAAACAATGAGACCCACTGTGTACAGACTCAAGGAGGACACTCCATGATATAATCCTTGATGCCAAGGCCTTGGTCAAAATTGTTTAGCCTGTCAGCCTTGGCCTGTGATACACAGCTCAGCAAGTAAAGGCATCTGCTGCTGTCAACCCTCATGACCAGGGGATCCACACAGTGGAAGGAGTGAACCTGCTCCAACAACTTGTCTTCTGACTTCACAAATGTGCTGTGCACATCTCACACACACACACACACACACACACACACACACACACACACACACAC
>OU015745.1:12902212-12913066 GCA_907169655.1 Acomys percivali | reverse complement strand
CACACACACACACACACACACACACACACACACACACACACACACACCGCACCCCCCCAAAAGAAATAAAAGGTAATACAAAAATTTAACATTGTCAACCAAACCCAACATTTTAATTGCCTAGAGCTTCTTCTGAAAATGCTGTTTGATGACCAAGCACATCACGGTGGTGCTTTGTCCGTGGACTAGGATGGAGAAGGAATGGCCAGGGTGCAAGATGGACTGTTCATTTACTTACTTACTGAGTTAAAGAAACCCATTAATAACTAGTCCAGCAGCCTAACATGTGTCGGCCTTTGATTGAGAGCTTCAGACAAAATGAGGACAAGAATTTATATGAACCAATCCACCCCCCCTCCCAAAGAGGACAGCACTGTGAACTCCAACCGCATCTTCCCAGGGTAGATGAGAGAAACAGGCAATCATCTCTGCCTGCTGTACTGTGTGGGGGCTAGAAGTCTGCTGTTCCCTCTTTGTCAGGGGATCTCAGTTCTTTCTCTCCCTCTGTAGGTTGATGTTTCCATGGAAACATGCTCTTTAATGCTTCTGAAATTACTGTGCATTTAAACCATTAACTCTTTGTTTCCTAGGGCAGTTTGCACGAGATATTCCAACCCTTCTCAGAGGTAATTAAATTGACATTTCTACTTACTGAAAACTTTTTATAAAGATAATTGACACCTGCTGCCTGTCTCTCATCGTCAAAGATTACTCCTCAACTCTTTCAGTCTTGGCTCTTACATCTACTATTTTACCAAAATATTTCACAAAGTCACTGATAATCAAAACAAGGTCTACAAGAAAAAAACTCATAGTTCCTTTTGCTCCATCACTATGCTCCTTACGCATCATCCAGCCCTTGGTGTTTTTGAGGATTTGCCTGTGGACCTCTGCTTTGCATATTTATTGCTTAAAGAATTATCTTGGTTTTCTTTTTATACTTCAGGCCAGACTTCCCTCCTGTTGTACTCATCTCTTATTGAAATGTTCTGTTTTGAGGGTACCCAAGACTCAATTTGGAGCCTACCCTCTCCCTCTGACTCACTTGAGGCATAGCCAGTCACCAATCACCTCCACACCAACGCTTCAGAGTCTCTACTCCAGAGCTCATCTCTCTCTTGAACTTAGGTTCAGTATTCCTTCTTGGCTAAGTCCCACAAATGCTTTGAGATCAAGTCAAGTTTAACAGGGCCAGGTCCAAGCCAAGTTCCTCCGTCACTGATGGAAGCAATGTAAGACTCCCATCCTTAAAGCACTCAAATTCTTTGTATAATTTGATATCTCTTTCTGTTTTGGCCTCTTCTTTACCATGTGAATGAAAAGGACAGACTGCTGTTCTTAGGAGCTGTGTTCCTAGAACCAATAAACTCAGTTAAAATGCAACAATACTCTAACATTGTGTACAGAATCTGCTGATTGACATTTTCTTTCTTTTTCAACATACAGTTGCAGAAATTCTGTCTCCCTGAGGTAAATTAATCTCCTAGCTTTCTAACACATAAGTAAAAATGCTTAGAAGTCATATTTCAGCTCTGGCTGTGCAAAAAAAAAAAAAGTCCAACAATGAATGCTATCATTTATTGAATACATGCCAAGCTCTGTTCTGAGTGTTTTATGTTATTTTAAATTATCACAGCAATGCTATAAAATAATAGCATATATATTATATGTGATTATGTAATAGCTATGTTATAACGCAGCCTGAGGCTGTTGGCAGCAAGGACAGGATCCAGCCACTTCTTAGCAATCCCAAAGCTCCTGTTCCTTCCACAGAGCCTTGCACTGAGCAGAATACTGCCAACAGAAGCAATTGACACAAGAGAAGGACACAAAGAATCCAGAAACTTCTACCATGGTAGAGCTAAAAGCCTAAGCCCAGACCTGAATGTCTTCACAGACTAGGATTTGAAACAGTTGTGCTACCACTTAGAAGTCTCGTCAGCTGGGTGTCCTCATGGTTGGCACCACAGGGAAGGTCTACAGGGAAGGAAAGACAACCCACAGGCTTTCCTTGTCACAGTGCTGGTCAGGAGATATAGAATAGTAAGAGAGCTCTGTTCTCTAGGGGCTGTCACTCTGCCCCCTGTCAAACACACGAAACCCTCCGAAGTGATGAAATGGAATTAAGTTGCCTTATGAGAAATCAGAGGACAATGCACGAAGCGGAAAGCTTGACTGGACTTATAGAGGGATTCACTCTCAGCTCACGCGCCTGGGAGGAAGTCGGTTACAAAGGCTTGGGCTGCATTCCTGAGCACTTGTTAGAGGCCGACCACAGTAGCAGGGGTATTTATCTGCCTCCGTGAAGATTGGGAAAAGTTTATCATGGTTTGGCACAGAATATCCAAGTTCTCACAGGGCTTAAAAATATGATATGGAAGTCTTTCTGGAAGCTATAACAAAACCTCATTTGCTCTCAATGGGGGGAGTGGGCAGACCCACACTTTGCTCTGGACTCTCACACACATGGACGGCTCTGCACGTCTCTGAACCTTGATCACACTGCAGACTTACTTTGCAGTGTTGCTTCCTGTTTAAACGCTCTCCTGGAACAGTCTTGCTTTCCTCTTTCGACTGAGACTGTGTTTTCCTCACCTCCTTTGCTGTCCACTCCCACCCTGGCCCTCCATTCCCAGAACCCATGTAAAATCTGTAATTCTAGCCTCTGAAGGCAGAGACAAGGGACCTGCAGGGCAAGCTGGCTAGATGGAGAGATCTCTTTTCCCTTCTTTCTTTGACATTCAACACAGGCTGATGCGCCCTGTTGGCTGTTATTAGACATTAAGTCTTCAATATGACTGACTCCCAGTTCTACATCTCCAATCTTTATTTTTTTTCCATTTCCACATATGAAAGCATGCATGTGTGTACACACGAATGTCTGCATTGTGGGGATACATATGTATGTAGGTAAATGTGAACATGCGTGCTCGTGAACGTGTAGGCCTAAAAATGACAATTATCCACTTCATTCATGGAGGCAGGGTCTCTCAGTCAAGCTTAGAACTTACTGATAAGGCTGATCTTGCTACATGACTTGCTCTGGGGAACCCTCCCCCCTCCCACCCCACCCCCTACCCCCACCTCAACTCTGCCATCTCAGGCTGGAATTACAGGATGGACCCACCGTGGGTCATGGAGATCCGAATCCCAGTCCCCATGTGTGTGCATCCATTTCACAAGCCTTGAGCCATCTCCACAGTCCTACACCTCCAGTCTTGACGTCATCTCATCCTCTGTTTTCATCCCTTTCCAGCCACGGTTACTTGCCTTCCCCCATTACAAACTTCCAGTGCCTGAAATGAAGATGATGTACCACTTTCTCAGGATAGCTGCCTGCCCAACTCCCCTTTCTCCTTGTCTGATTCCTTCAGTCTTGAAACTTCCCAGGTATCTCCATCAGTTTCTTAATTTCTCATTGTTGATCGGTCCTATGGGCATCTCCCTTCCTTTACAAACACTAATTCTTTGCTCTTGTCATTGTTTTTCCCCACCTTGAGACGAGGTGTTACTGCATAGCTCCTGCTGGCTGAGAACTGCGACCCTATGGCTTTAGTCCCAAATACTGGAATGACAGGCACGTGGCCAACATTGACCAGTCTTCACAAAAATTCCTTGGCACTTGTCCCTTCCTTCCTGCTTTCAGGCTATCGAGCCTCACCATCTTATATGCAGATCTCTCCAACCGCTTGTGTCTGAGACTTCTATCTTACATCTTCATGTGACCCCTTAACCTTACTATAGACTTCTCTGTGCTATGTTAGCTGTTGCTTTCAAATCTCCCCAGTGGCTATGTTAGATTTTGCTTCCAAATTACCCCAGCTGGTATAAAAGCTGACCTTTTCTCGGGAGGGGGCCCCCCCCACATCTCAACCCCCTCTAGGCAGCTGGAATCCTCTCTAGACGAACCTTTGCTAAATCCAAGTGGCTGCTTTGCTGGCTCTGGACAGCATGCATGTGCCTGTATATCTGCTGTTTGCTCTCAGATGCATGCAGTTTGAATATTGATCCTGATTAAGGGCTCTGATAAGCTCTTACCCACCCTCTCTCGCTTTGCTGACTGTGCACTCCTTCCCCTTTGTCCCTCTCTGCCATCTAGACTCTGGTCTGCATTTCAGATTTCGTGTACTGTCCCTATGATCCATACTATTTCTGTTAGCTGCTTAGCTTGTCATGTCTGTGTCCTGTGTTCTATGATAGATGCTGCAGTGTTGAAAGAGTCAAATCTTGTCCCATTACCCTCTTTCAGAATCTTAAATCAGTTCCTTTCTGGCGTTAAGTGGTCAATAAACACCTATTGATTTGTTAGAACTTCTACAAGACTAGCCTGGAAAGCATCTCTCACTGCTTTCTGACTCTTCCACTTTTCCATGGATCATCTACTTCCCATAACACACACACACACATACATGCACATATACACACATTCAGAGAGAGAGAGAGAGAGAGGCGAAAGAGTAGGAGGAGGAGGAGGGAGGAGAGAAAGGGTAGAGGTTTCTTTGGGGGAAAAGTGACTCAATTGCTGATTTTAGAAGAGAATGAAATATCAAAAACTGTTTTCTTAAAACAATGTGACAAAATGTAGGATTGACTTCATTCTTGTTCTGGCCCCTTTAAAATGCCTCCTTTCTTATGTTTTCCACATTAAATTGCCCCTAAAAACAGCTCTGCTATGAGAGTCATGGAACCTGCTTGAACTCCCATCCTTTCATATGTTCTTGGGTCCTTGGAGAGAGCTGACGTAGACGTAAACACAGTTGACAAGCAATGGGAAGATAATGGTGACCCCTGACTGTCTCTGAGCTGTTTTGTTCCACAAGAAAGAAAACAAAAAATGAGTTGTGCTTTGTTTTTCATCTAAGGTGACTGATGAGTTTCTTTTAAGTTTAGAAAATTAAGGTCTCCGGAACATATGTAAAAGTTAACAGGGGGTTGTTTTCACTAAGTTAAATCCTCTTATTAGTTTAGGAAAGAGAGAAATACAACTAATTTTGCTTATGACATACAGGTGAGATGGGTTTGTTTTTTGTTTTTTTAAGGGAAGAAAGGAGAAAGAGGGATGTTTATGTATTTATTTTCTAGTATCTTCCTAATTACTGAGGAAAAATATCTTTAGAATATGTTGGAGGAAACATTCAATTTCCACCTGGTTAGGTACACATATTTACAAAATTCTTCCCTTAGCCCTTGGCATTATCTACCAGCTACCTAGATCGCAGAAGGTGGAGGTAAACCATTAATAGCCACACTATGATTCTCATCCTATTTGGACCAGCTCCTGATAACCCAGCATGTCAGTATCCACGGAGATGCCTCTGGGTTAATGCAAATAATGAGCAAAATAGGTATTTCATGCACAAGCAATTAGGACCTCGGGAGGTTCAGAGCTCCATGCCAGCAGGACATGAAGGAACTCAGGTAGAAATCAGAAAGGTGGTCTCTCTCCACCTCCATAAAGATTTACTTAATCCCTAGGAAAGTGAAGGTAAAGTAGTTAGATTAATACTTGCCCAAATTCCCTCAAACTCCCAGACAACCAGCACAAACAAGGAAAATTTAACATTTGGGGCAACTTTCTTCCCTTTTCTTCAGTCACTACCAGGTTGTTCTGATTATATGAAGTTAAAACACATTCACTGAGAGTGTTGGGGGGAAATGGAGCAAAACACCTTGAAGAAATGTGGTGTTTAATGTCTTCAGTTAGAAAAAAAGGTTGGGGTGGGTGTCTGAGTGGTTAGAAATGCAAGCAAACAAGCACACACTGGAGAGAGATGAAGAGATGGAGAGAAGACGAAACATCACGCAGCATCCCGGGTTGCATTGCCATGGCAACCACATTGCACATACAGAGAACTGCCAGAATAAGTCAAGATCCAAGTAAGTAGGTGTTGTAGACACAGGAGATAAGGGCAGTCCGTGGAGAGCAGCCACCTACAGGAGATGAATTCTCTCTCAGGCATTTCAGGCATCTCTTTTCTTTTCCTGACCCCACCCAAGGCTCCAGTTGGAGTGGGAACTCCTCTAAAGCATCACTGGTGCCAAATCTAAATCTCCCCCAGAAAAGCCCCAGGAGAGCAGGAATGAGGCTCAAGAAGCCCTCACTGGAGCCAAAGAAAAAATTATGAATGAGATTCACAATCTTCTTGTAGCCAATTTATTTGCCTTCTTAAGCATTTGTTGTAATCCAGTAATTTTTACAATCACTATAGTTGTTTTCATTTTTCAGGAGGGGAAACCATATTGATGAGGATGTTTATTAAGTGTGTACAGTTAGGTCCTGCCAATACAGACCTCATGTCCCTGTATTAGTGATCTAAGTTGCCATCACTTAGTGAAAAACCTGTCTGTAAAATACAGGGAATCCTACTTGAGAACATAGTCAGGACATCCCTGGAAGTGGCACATTGTGGGAAATGTGGTTCCCAGGCCATTTTAGATTACCCAGCACATGTAAACTGATGTATAGGGTCTGCCGTGGTCCACAGTTCCTCCTTCACACCCAACTAAGAACACTTAAGATCTCTCCAGCTTTTGTGCCTCTTCTAAATTGTATCCCGAAAACAGTGCAACAAAGCCTCCGTGGAATGTGCACCTTAGCATGCCACAGCCCCCTGCAGGCTTACTTCAAGAGATTGAGCTGGGTCCCAGATGCTTACCCTGGTGAGCCTGGTGAGTGTGCAGGTGACACTGGGCCCTATTCCTGAGACTGGGACGCCATCACTATTCCTCAGATGAAGCCTCAGAATGTTTGTCGTAAGACTCGCTTGCTAGTTGTGGCGTGTAGATGGCTCTGTAAACCATCAAAAGGGGCCCACACTTCCCTCCTGTCCTGCCCTGGTGACCATGCTATCTATGTGTGGCTCTTTGGATGGATGAGTGGAGTCCTTCCTCAAGCCCAGGAATGGAAGAACTGTCAGACAGAGAGCGCTATGCCTGGGAGGCTCATAACTCAGCATTAGAGAAACAGGAGTCTGAGAGCACCTCTTGTCATCAGTGATTCACACCTAGGGTCGGTTGGTCTCAGGGTCTCTGGCCGGTAAATGTTGGGGGAGGCAGAGAAAAGTGAACTAGCGAACAAGAGCATCAAGCTAGGAAGGGAGGGACAGGAATCAGTTCTTAATGTGCTGAGTCAGAAATAAGAAGCCCTAGACCCACCTATCCGTGTACACTAGCAGCTCTCCTCATCTTAGCTCCTTGTCATGGAAACCACAAGCCATCCCAGGAACCATTGACATCACTTAACCTGAGACTTAGCTCTCTTTCCTCATGGTGAAGTGAGGCACATGACCATGGTCAGGTGTGAGAAGGGAAATGAGAAATCACACTCCTAAGCACTCACTGCTCGGGAAGCTTGCACGCGATGCAGGATGTGATTCCGTACCATAGATGAGGAAATGGGTGTGGCCTGGGTGACTAGAGTTGTCAAAGTAAATGACAGGTCAGAATTTGAATGCGGTATGTCTAACTCCTAAAGTGTATTTCTGAACCCTGAAGAACAGCTCTTCCCCATAGTCTAGTGTGTAATCTGAAATGTCTATGTCAAAGACAACATTGCCAACTACATGTCTTTTTTTTTTTTATATAATTTTACTAATTTATTCTTGTTACATCTCAATGGTTATCCCATCCCTTGTATCCTCCCATTCTTCCCTCCCTCCCATTTTCCCCTTACTCCCCTCCCCTATGACTGTTCCTGAGAGGGATTACCTCCCCCTGTATATGCTCATAGGGTATCAAGTCTCTTCTCAGTGACCTGCTGTCCTTCCTCTGAGTGCCACCAGGTCTCCCCCTCCAGGGGACATAGTCAAATGTGAGGCACCAGAGTACATGAGAAAGTCATATCCCACTCTCCACTACATTTCTTCATCCCTCCTCACCTTCGATCTTTCTCGGGAACTGAAGGAGCTGGTACAAGTCTTCCCATGTGTGGGGTAAAGGATTACAGCTTTCTTTTGGTCTCTCCTAATCTTTCCTTTCATTCTTCCTCACTCATAAGACTCAAAGCAATATACATGCCATCCTTCAGACATGTCTAGTTTGATGTATGGTTATATAAGCCTATATTAAAATATATAGAATATAACTTCATTAGCAGATCATCTACTTCCCATAAATGAACCTCTGGGCTTGATACCTAGCAGCACAAAATAAGCAAACAAATACACCTATATCAGAAGAAGGGCAATATCACTGAAAGGTAAGACCTGAGTTCTAAGTGATGGCAAGGCTTCTTTGACTACCTGTGGTTCTGATGTAGAGATATCCTGCTGAGGCAGACAAGAGGGTGAACAGTGTTCGTATCTCCTACTCATTGACTTGGTGGCAGTGACAAGGAGTGAGGAGCTTACTATTTTATGGAAAGCATCAAAGAATAGTGTTTCTGCATTGCCCTGCCCCACCATCATGGAGAAGACAAACATGAAGGAAGCCTTTAGCAAGAAATCAAAAGAAGCTATGCTGTCGCGGCACGCCCTTGAGGTGTCAGAGGGAACAGAAAACTGCGCGGACAGTTGTGGTGCCTTCACACGCATGTCTCTTGCCCTCTGTGCTGCCATTGCATTATCTCTAAGAAATGCAGCACCAACAGTAACTGACCCACAAATGTGAAGGTTTTAACGCGAAAGCCCCACAAATACAGCATCATAAACATAGTGGCTTAAACCAGAATTCCACAGATCCAATGGCTTAAATACCGAAACATGCTGAGGACGATGGCACTCAGGTTTTACCTTTCAGTGTAAAGTTATGCAATGGAAACTGGCTGTGTCGGCTCATGCCTTTAAGCCCAGCCCTTGGGAGGCTGAGGCAGAAGGATCACCACGAGTTGGGGCGGGGCGGGCAACAGCATGAAACACTGTACCACAACATACTCAGCTAGTTTAATAAAGGTAGGGTACAGTGTTGGCCAGAAGGGCAGGAGGAATATTTTATCTGGGTCCAAGAATATGAGCAGTTTCTGGCAAGGAAACCAGGCACAAATGGTCCAGAGAATAGCAAGTACAAAAGCAAAATTCTATGGCAAGGATGAAGCTATAGTTGCTGAGTCTGGAAGAAGACGAGGAATTTTAAAAGCCAGATGAAAAGAGGCAGTGGGTTAAGGCTGCAAAGACAGAAAGCCCTTTGCTATGATCTTGGACATGCTGCTGTGTCTCTTATAAATAAGAATCTAAGAAAAGTTTTCAAACAGAGATGATAAGTGATCCAATTAATTTTCTAATTAATTTTTATTGTTAATAAAATAATGCTTGGAATAAAGACAAGCGAAGGGGCTCAGAGTCCAGATAAGAAAAAAGATGTGAGTCTGATCCACAATAGCGGAGGTTGATTGAATTTTGGAGGACAGTCTAAGGGTCCATTGTGAACCGAACAGAAGGATTCGGAGTCTGGAGTGCACTGGATTTGAACTCCCTCCACTGCACCACACTGGGGCTAGGGAGAAGGAAGATAGCGCTGAGAGCTGCAGGCCACTCTCAGGGTTGAGCACCTTGCTTTAATGTTCTTTCTTATTTTAACTAACTATGTCTCCTTTAGGGCTTCATGATCATGGTGAACAGACTGGACCTTCCAACACTGGGAAGAGAAAAAGGAATGCTGGAGGATGGAGGAAGAAAGACTTGGTGTGCTAACAACCAGGAAGTAACCAGCCTAATTGCTTCGAATGTTTGAAGGTCCTGCTTGTAAGAATGTGAGAATGGTCCATGAGAACCAGCTCTAACAAACTGTGTTGTAATCACCCTTTGATGTTAGGTTTGAGAATTCAGGTGTCTTAATGTCTGGCAACTCTCTTTGGATGGTTTCCATTGCCTTTGCTGAGACCTCTCCAGATCACAGCCATCACCTGTGCTCAGTGGACAAGGTCATACGATGATTATCTTAGGAATTTTTGCCCAAGTCTATAGCCTGGCTTGCTCTCAAGTTTTGTTACATGAAAGTGCAGTGCCTATGATTTGAAAATTGCCACAGGTGATTGTACCCTTTACCCTCACCACACTAACATCCTCATTAGATGTGTCCATTCTAATATGTGCCTAACTTGTGCTGAATGGCAAGAAGGCTTACACACCAATTTGATACTTCAGTGAGCTCATATGGACTCGGGCTACCTCTCATTATGGTACCACATTACAGAAGCAAGTTGAAGTCACAGCTCACTGCAAGACCCCTGCATTTTGCAGTCCATTTCTATCCTGTCTTTCACAAAGGCAAATCTTCATTATGAACACTCATGGGGACAGGTAGGGTATTCTAACCCAAATTGCCAGATCCTGCCCCACCTGATTAGATGCAAAGGGTTCAGATTTCTCTCTCACCCACCCCCTTGCAGCTCTCATCATAAAGTACATGCCTTGGCTGTTCTCGCTCCTCTTCCTCGCTGATGGTGGAATTCCTACCAAGCATCAGAATGACCCAAACCCAGCAGAAGGAGGAATAGTGCAAAGCAAGAGAGCCAGAAACCTCACAAAGTGGATAATAAGTCCTTGAGTGATGAGATGTCGGAAAATCAGCCCTGGCTTGATGGGCTCTATCCCCACCTAAATGCTGTGGAGACAAGTCAGCAAGTGAGGTTGCGCCAAGATGTAAATTCTGAGTTACCATGAGTTACACAGCTCAGGAGACAGGCAAAGAGTGGAAAAGCCTCAGTGTTCACTTTGGAAATCTGTGAGCATAACCTTAAAATCTATCCAATTCAGGAAGCAGCTTGTCTCTAAATGCGATGAAAAAAAAAAATAGCGCAGTCTATTGAGTCTATCGGCGTTCCTGACACACTCCCAGATGGCACCATTAGCATCTAGCTGAGCCATATTCTACACACACACACACACACACACACACACACACACACACACACACACA
>OU015745.1:12875138-12896380 GCA_907169655.1 Acomys percivali | reverse complement strand
CTCTCTCTCTCTCTCTCTCTCTCTCTCTCTCTCTCTCTCTCTCTCATGAAATGCCATCCCTTAGCACTGAGGTCTCAGTCCACCCAGGAGGAAAGAGATCTGGACATCCCTCATTGACATGCACGCCCATGCACCATGACACAAAGGCTGCCACAGTCTTTCCATTACATTAATTTCCCACACCTGGCAATAAGGTGATTTGAGGAATCAATACCTTTTTCCTAATGTGTTCAAAGATGCCAACTGAGCAAAAATATTCTGGGAATTTCTGACAGATGTTGTGTTCCTGAGAATATGTGCTTATCGCCTCAGATAAGTTTCTAATTGAACACAAAACATTAGGAAGAAATTTTGTCCAATGAGTGGGCTTTTCTTTAAGCAATTTTATGCCTATGATGAGAAGGAAGAAGGAAAATGGATGATGAGATACATGTATCATTAAAACAGAGTTCAGTTGAGACTATTTGTGGGGAAGAAGGAGGCTGCTAAGGAGAGATAGATAGAAAGATGGAGCGGATAAAAAGAATAAGAATGAAGTATAGTGATTGCCTTGGTTAGTGTTTATTGTCAACTTGACACAACCTAGGGCCACCTGAGTAGAGGGAACCACAACTAAAAAAATACTACCCATACCTGTGGGGCATTGCCTTGATTGCTTATTGATATAGGAGGGCCAAGCCCACTGTGGGCAGTGCCATATCTGGGCACTTCTAAGGGCAGTGCCATCCCTAAGCAGTGGGTGTGGGCTGTATATGAAGGCTAGCTGAGCACTATCCAGCGAGGATGCCAGCAAGCTTGTTCCTCTGTGGTTTCTGCTTCAGTTCCTGCTTGAGCTCCCTTCCCTAACTGTGTCCTGGAAATGTAACATGAAATAAACCCTTACTTCAGAGTGTTTTATCACAGAAGCAAAAGCAAACTAAGACATTATATAGTATGTTATATATATATATATGTATATATATATGTATATATATATATATACACACACACACACAATGTACAGTTATATGGAATAATGTCAAAATGGAGCCATTTATATGTTAAACAAAAATTAATGAGAATAAAATAATTTTAAAAAAAGAAATGGACTTTCAAAGTACTCTCTAAAGCAGGTAGAACAACATGTCTTCCTGTGTGCCCACTCTTCCTGTCTATATTGCTCTTTAAGCAGTGTTGGCATCTCACAACTTTGTATTGGTCACATCCTACATGTTTATAAATCATAGTATTCAAATCAGCAAATGAAGTGAAGAAAAGCAATTTAATCTCTCCAGAAATAACCATATTATTATTTTCAACAACCTTCCTAGATATGGCCTAAGCATAAATACATAAATGAAATAAAATATATATCACATCATACACAATTGCTCTAACTTATTTTCACTATTTAGTCTGAGCCCCTGCCCATATAGGGGAATATGCAGTACAGTATGAAAATCTTAATTTCATTGACTGATTAACTAAAAATTTACTCAATCCTTTCTACACAGAAAATTCTGATTTTTCAACACAACATCTGGATAGTTGTACTCATGTTTTGGCATGCTTCGCCCTTTCTTTAAGAATAATGTTGATGAGAGGATCCTTTTAACTTTAAAGCATCTGTTCCTACTGCCTTCTTCTACCCTGGGAGCCCACATAACGGTACACAACAGTGGCCTCACACAAGCACCTTCATTCATAATGATATTCAGGTTTAAACTTAAGGTTATATAGAAAGCTACGAGTGTGCCGACTCTGCAGTCACTTTTCCTTGCCACTGAGGGGATGAAGTAAAGGGTGAAGAAAGATGGGGTGAAGAAGAGAAGGCGCTAGCCCCAAAGACTGGTGAGAGGCGACAGCAAGACAGAGATAGAAAAGGAGCTACAACAAGTTCCTCAGGGTGGTGACTCTTATTATGGGATAGAAAGTGGCATGGAAGCCATCAGTGAGGTAAAGAGATGTGGAGTTTAGGAGGCTGACGGTGATGTTGGGGCTTCAAGGTTATAACGCACAGGCAGATTTGAGCCAGAGATGGAGGCCGGCCAAGGCAAGAAGGAATGCCTTTTGAGGATTTGAGAAGACAGGCACCTTGGAAAGAAAAAGAAAGAAGAGAGGAGCAAGGCACAGCTGGCAGAAGAAGAAGGATTTGAACCCTGTAAAGCATGCGTGCAAACAGCCAAGCCCTGCGCCTTCAGCTTGCCAACATTTCTCAGTGACTCAAACCACATCCTGACACAACCAGCAGATTTCTCTTACTGCACATTCATCTGTTGTCAGAAATACCCTGAAACAATTCCAGTAGCTTTATGTCCTTCTCCATCATCATGACATCCCCTCTGTACCATCCTATCCCTCAAGTGGTACCCATATGGCCATCTAAACTCAGGACCCAACTCTGTATCCTACTGGTACCATCTCTACATAAAGCCTTCTATGTCATGCACACTCAACACTCCACAGTTCTCACCACATTTTCACTTATTCATTTCCATGGCTTTGCCTCCTCCAAATGGAGTATGTGCTTTATAGTGTTGTTGTGTAGGTTAAATGAGTTCGTGCATTATATATGGACTGTTAAATCTTCTGACTGAATTACTGTTTTCAAAGTGCATTTTAACCATGATCACAATTACTTACAAAATTATCCTGATGATAAAGTTTATTCCCCATAACTTACCAAGATTCAAATTCTGAGGAGCCAGTTCCTTTCTGACTGAAATATCCTTACCAGATTGAATTTAGAACTGTCCCCATAATGGATGCTTTAGACGTTCCTTCCCTGATTCTCTGGTGCCCATGGAGTCCCTTCATTTGACACTCTCAACCCTTTCATTCCTTTCTCTCCTAATAATAGACACTGTACACTCATTTGAGCATCCATGGAGCCTAACGTACTTTACACATAGAAAGTGCTAAGACTGTGGGATTGTATTCCCCCTTCTCTCACTTTAACCCCTCCATCTCATTATTGCCTTAACTTCTCCATAGGGTACAAATCAATTTTACGGGGATACAAATGTCACTTGAGTTTATTGTCATTTGCAGTAATCATATCTGTTACTTTGGAGTCTTTAGGCAAGATATTCTAAAATACACCGGAGGGGGAGGCAGGGAATCTAAAGATGACCAGACAAGAAAGGAGCAGACTATGTGAGGCATAGTGTCTCACATGCTTTTTCTCTTTCTTCTTCATTTCTTTTTTCTTTTTCTTTTTGAGGCAGGGTCTCTCTATGTAGCCTTGGGTTTCCTGGACTAGCTTTGTAGCGCAAGCTGGCCTAGGTTTTACAGCAATCCTCTTGCCTCTGCTTCCCTGAGTTCTGGGATTTAAGGCCTGCACCACCACACCCAGCAGTATCTTACATTCTTTGGCTTTACATTTAAAGCAATTTCAAGGCAAGATACTCCAAACTATGCTTGTAAGAATTCCATTTGTCACTCCTAAATGGTCTGGGGACATTGGAAGTCACTGATAAGGTCTCCAAAACTGTACTTGCCATAAGGCTACATTCCTACTGCTCACTATAACAGTAACTTTGAAACAATGTAGACAGTCCCAAGAATTCAGGGAATTTTTCAGAAGATGCTAAAGACAAGAAAATTAACCCTTTGGGAGGAAATTGGGGTTGTTTCCATGACAGAGAAGCAGTAGAAAGGCTATGACACTTCTGTTATTGTTTCCAAGTTCATGGAGTATTGTTATCTAATCACCAGTCACTACCCATGGCCCTAGTGGACAAGACAAGAGGAAATGAATTCCACCAAGAGAGATTTCAATTAAATAAGGAGACCCCTGCTCAGCTGGTTAAATACTGGAATAAAAGACACAACAAATGCTGTTGTTCTCTACTTCTGAGTGTTTCAAGGAGACAAGAAGTTTAGCAGAGGACCCATCTACACATGGGTAGGATGACTTACAGAGTCATTTCAAGTGTTTGATTTGATACTGTCTTACAGTGTTTACTGGTGTGTCTCATCAGTCACAGACATAAATGGCAACTGGAAAAAGGCAGAGGTTCAATAAGCCTGAGAAAAGCAAGGATTAGTGGCAGAGTTAATTCCTGAACAGACATCGAAATTGCCATCCACCAACATGATCATATTCTAGCTCTGTAGAGATCAAAGGAAAAATGCATCAACTCATACTCTCCCAGTGGGAGACTAAATGCTTAGAAATGAAATCGTTTCTTCCAGTGACTTAAGCAGAACTTAATCAGCAGAGAGAATAAAAAGGTCACAGCCGACTTGCAATTCAATCATAGTTTCTAGTACACCAACATGCCTCCCACAGAGGAAAGCCCAGCTAATGTTGCTTTGTTCTGTGGTGAACAGTGTTCCCTGAAGAAGTCTTCTTCTTCCATCCTGAACTTGGAATTTCCAATTTTCTCATGGTGGACCATCCTAACCACCTTTAAAGCTATGGTTTGGGCCCTGAGCATGAAGTGTGGGTAGTAAGTGAATGTAGCCTTAGGTCCCAAAGCTAATACACGATGAAATCATGTTTAACAGAGCATGCAGCCTGTATAGTCCAAGCACTTGAGAGGCAGAGACAGGAGGATTGAGAGTCCAAGTCATTCTTCACTACAATACTACATATAGCAACCTATTGAACTCAAGGCAGCCTGGGCTACATGAGACTCACAACAACAACAACAACATCATCATCGTCAACAACAACAACAACAGAGGGTCTAGAGAGATGGCTCAGCAGTTAAGAGCATTGGCTGCTCCAGTAGAGGACCTGGGTTCAGTTTCCAGAACCCACATGGTGGCTCACAACCATCTGTAATTCCAGCTCCAGGAAATCCACTATTCTCATCTGGCCTCTTATAGTACTGCACACATGATGCACAAACATACATGCATGTAAATACTCATATACATAAAATAAAGATACATAGACCCCTTTTAAAAAATTAAATAGAAACAGAAACATACAGCCCCTGACTCAGACCTATTTTCTTTTCTGTTTTCTTCCCTTTGTGGGATTTACCACCAGACTTGGTCTACCTAGAGTAGTCAGTGCTCTACCATTAAGTTACCCCAGTCAGCCTCATATGCCAGTTTTTAAATGGAGACTTCAGAACTCCCTGGATTGGAATGCCAGAACTATGTGACCCTCCCTTCTAGGCCCAGCTAGACTAGACCATGAAGGTCAACAGCCACAGAGCTAACAAGGCTGCCAACTGTAAGCTCTATATCCTTTTGAAGACTAAAGACTTGCAAAGTTGGCCATAGTGAGACTGGCTTTGCCTTGCTTTGTCCAGGAATTCTCTGAGGCTGGGCTGCTCTCACAACTCTTTCTTCTTCCAATGCAGGCTCCTGGAACACTGTCTCCACCTTCTTCCTCAGGAACTGTCCTTACATTAACTACTTCTTACAACACATTTTCACCAGAGCCTGGCCATCAAGTGCTAACCAGCTTCTCCAAACACCAGGAGGGCCAGCATGTCAGCCCTTTATGTCTGAAGGTCTTCTGATGTGGGCATGTAGGTAAATGGAAATGGATTTTAAAAGCACAAAATTATAATAAGATGACAGTATTCTTAGGGCTTTGGTTTGCCTTCTTGAATTAAATCCCCTTCTGCTGTGGCAAGTGAAATCTTGTTTGGCTTTCATTCTTGAAGCAAAAAACTAACAAGTGTCAAACACGCACTGCTCACCCACTGTGCCCTTTTCATCCCATAAAGGTTCATTCAAGGAAGGAGAGCCAAACGCACTGAACTATCCAAGCATCAGGTGGCATCACAGATCTCATAGGGACAGTACCCAAATCACTATGAGTCCTCATATTCTCCAAAGGACATATTATAAAAGACAGCCTGTGACTCCATGGGGGTGGGTGGGGGGTGGACATCTGGTCCCCTTCTGTATTTAATTGCTACTTCTTCTCCCTGAATACAGCAACTCAGTGCCAAAGAGTTAAAGACATAGCCAAAGACACTCAGAGATTGTTGTGTTCATTTATATGAACACATACAAATGTGTTCTAGTTGCTTTTCATTTGTATAAAACCACCCTCCAATTAATGCTATTTTTCATGGTCTTTAGGATTTTATGAGTCTATAGAAAAGTTAAATATGCTATATCAATGAACAACTCAATCAAGTGAATCGAGGCTTGCTTTTGTAAAAAAGCATTTATATGGTATTTTGTATAGGTGCACAAGTTATAAAGCAGCATTTTCATATAGTACCTAGTCAGTGAAGGCCATAAGGTAGGTAAAGACTATGGGTCTTGATGTATGGTAAATTGGAAGGTAAAACAAAGACTAATTCATATGTTTAGGACTGATATTAGCATATTTCTAATCTGAACCTGAAAACGAGGAGGGAAAAGGGTATTCTTCACCTAAGAAACGGTGTATTCAGATTCTGTACATGACAGGCAGGCTATTGGACAACAGTGAGTGAGGCACATAGAGGTCTTTGGAGGACCAAAGCTGAAATTCCCAACAGGGCTAGAAACCTGATGAATGTACAGTTTAGTCTGTAGGGACAAAAGAACTGATAGGCAATGAGGCAAGCAGACTGTGACTCAGCAGCCAGCCATGGGGCTATGTCGAACTTAGCTCAGCTAGACTGGCCCAGAAGGTCAACAGTAGCAGCACTAATAAGGCTGCCAATTACTGATCTGGCAATTATAAGACTCTTTGACAGGCTGGAGAATGAGAAAAAGAGATTTCTCATTTTCTCCTATGCCTGTAACTAGAATCAGCTCTTTGGGAGTCAATATTATTGTGCCCATTCTACAGAGAGACTCAAGCTTAACTTGGGCAGGGTGAAAACATTTAACTCAGCCACAGAGATACCAGCACATCTGTATCTCTTTTAACACCATACATAGTAGTTACAGAGTTGACATAGTGTCCATAGACAGACAAGTAGATAAAGAAAATGGATATGCATGCAGAGGGGACGTTTGTGCAGCTACAGTGAGGAAGGAGAGTACGTAATTTGCAGGAAAATGTTAAGTCAAATGAACCACATTCAGAAAGATAAAGACTGCATTTTTTTTTCATACTCAGAGTCTTCATCTAAAAAGTAAGACATGTTAATAGTAGGGGTCTACTGGGGAACAGGACAAGGCAGTAGATTGGGGAGGAAGAGAAAACAGAGGTGAGGAGACTGTATGAATATGGTTAAACTGTGATGTGTAAGCATAGAAATATAATGGAACCCATTGTTTTGTGCAACAATTCTATGACAGTTAAAAGGGTACAGGTGACCTAAATGTCCATCCAACTTCAAAAGCAGTGATTTCTTCCTCCCTCCCCCCACCCTGAAGAACATCTTCCTTTATCGAGAAGACAGAATGAAAATAGTAGACTCTCTACTTTCACTTGTCGTCTGTCTCTGTAAACCCAGCTGCCCCATCACAGAGGCTTATCCTTTGTTTTTTCTCCTAGCTCCACCTCTCATTATTTTTACAGTTGAAGAATAATAAGAAATTTAGAAGATGTTATTTTTTGAGCCTCTACTATGTCCTCAATATTTTATTCCTCCCTGTGAATTCAATGCCGTTGTGTCATTATATAAAAGAAAGACCTCACATAAGCACAGAGAGGTTAATCAACTTATCCAAGGTCACAAGGATTGGTTGTGCTAATTATCTTCTCACTGCTGCTGTTGCTCACTGCACACCACTGTGTACGTCCTTATTTATTGGCCTTTTGATGTTCATTCAAACGTTCTCATTGAGTGTTTCTGGTGCGTAGATACTTCCAGGCTCTGCTCTGAGGTCTCAGGATTTTGAGGACAGAGACTACTCCCCCCCCCCCGACACCCCCCGAGCTTCAATTCTAACAGCAGTAATCTTGTAAGTAAATGCTAACCCTAAACTGTAAGTGAATAAGCAGGTTTTCTTCTATCCTGTGGGTGTGGCCTTTCAAAATTCAAGCTTCCTGGCTCTGGTTCAAGATAAGATGAACTAAATACACGCCAACTTTTTTCTCCCACTCAGCATAGCCATAAAGCCTGGACAGACTGCATGACACAGCTCCTTCAGGTCTCTAAAAGCCAAGTACCAACAAGCAGATTAGGAAGAACACTGAAATTCAAAATATCACCAAACTACTGGCTGTAATCAAGACTCGAAATCACAAAAAAAACAGCATTCAAGACATCCAGAATACACTCCTAAATTACTCAGCATACAGAAAACCATGGATATATCTTAACTTATATGAAGAAAAAAAAAACAATCAATCAACAGGCATAAACAATGTGATGGCACAGATGCTGGAATTATATGGCGAAGATTTTGATGTAGCTACTATCTATAAAAATAGTTAATTGGGCAATCAGAAACATGCTTGACAAAAAGAACCAGCAAAGATGGAGAAGACATGAAGAAAAAAAAACAAATGGAAATTCTGGAAGTAAAAATATAAAGCAGCCAAAATAAAAACTACCCCATGGCTGAGGGCACACCCAGAATACTGATGACAGAGGAAGCTGAGAACTTTGAGGCTATTTAAGTGGTATCTCCTTTTTTTGAGCCCCAGATTCTGTGATAAGGCACTAGGATGCTCACATGAGTGTCTGAATTCTTGAAACCATAGCCTTGGGCTGGGGAGATAGCTCATCAGAAGTTCTTGCCTTGAATGTGTGATGACTTGAGTTTAAGCACCAGGTCAGAAGGCAACTTTTGGGAGTAAGGTCTCTCCAGCTACCACCATGTGTGTTTTGGGGATCAGACTCAGATCACCAGGCTTGGTTGGAAATGCCTTTATCTGTTGAACCATCTCAGCAGCTCATCTTCTTGTAGTCATTATTTGTTACTACCTCTTTTTTGTTCTTTCACTTCTCTAATTTCTTAAATTATCGGATGGTGAAATATATTTCTAATGAGGATATACAACTGTTTTTTAAAAAGTAGGTTGACCACATTTTATAACTTCAACATATCCCATTCTATTCGGGGGTATTTGCCAATGAGAAATTAAAATATAAGTCATAAAACAACATCAACGAAATGCTTATAACATTTCTATTCATCATAAGTCCTAAAGGAGAAACAACCCAAGTGCCCATCAATAGAAAACAGCAAACTCTAGTCTATTTACACAATGGTATGATATTTAACTTTAAGGAGAACATATTTTTGATAAATACGACTCTATGAATGAATTTCAACACTGTACAATGTATACATGATGGCCAGAGGACAATCTCAAGTGTTGTTCCATATGTATCACATGTGAGTGGCAGGAGTGGATGTGAAACGTGTAATGGTGTCAGTGTTTCTCATCCATGCTGATTATTTTTTATTGTCAACTAGTCATAACCTAGAGTCACCTGAGAAGAGGTGACACTTGAGGAACTGCCTAGATTAGTTCACCCTATGGCCATGTCTGTGAGAAACTGTCTTGATTGATGATGGTGTAGAGACTCAGACCACTGTGGGCAGAACCATGCCTGGGCAGGTGGGTCTGGGCTGTGAAGGAAATGGGTTGAGCATGAGCTAAAGAGTGAACTAACTGATGAGCAGCATTCCTCCATAGGTTCTGCTTGACTTCCGGCCCCAATCTGCCTCAATGATGGAATGTGTCCTGGAAACGTAAGATAAAATAAATCCTCTCCTCCTTTCAATTGCTTTGGACCAGAATATTTTATCAAAGCAACAACAACAAAAACAACATAGAACAAAATCTGTATTATACACATGTTGGTTAACCCACGAAGGCATTTATTAAAACTGATTTGATAAGTGCCTAAGATACACGTTGAAATGCCAAATGTGCTTTGTTTACATTGGAATGCTACCTTTAGGGAATATTTTAAGACTCTCATCATGAAAAGCTAATAGTTTCTGTCAAATTTTGAAATATCTTACTATGGAGTATCAGCATGTGTTTTTTTAACTTCAAAATTATAAGCCCTAAATTAATACTGTAAACATCTCCCAAGGGTCCAGCCATCTTTACTTCTTCAAATAGTCCCTAGTGATAGCTCTTGTTGTCATTTAATTTATGTTCAGAATACATAGTGGTAAAAAATATCTCTCCACTCGAATTTGCTTCACCTCAATAAATATTAGGAGCACAACTATGCAGAGCAAGGGAGTGAGTGATAAAGGAATTCTAAGACACAGGTGACAGATAGTCTCTCCTTTCACACCATGTAGAATGAGATAAAACACTAAACTGCTGTACTATTTTTAAAGATTATAAGACAGGATCAATGAGATGTGAAACCTGTGTAACACATTTAAGAAATGTTAGCTACTTCTTCTAACAGTCTTGGTTGAACACCATCCCAAGGTGATGAGTGACTTTTAAACTCCCCATCTTAATCCATTTGTTGTACTACTGAAAAACATAACTAGCAGACATGGATTAATTCATTTCATCAGCTCCCCGTTTTACCAGTCTTAGTAATGTTAGCACATGATCTTAAAAAATCATCAGCCTATAAGGTGGAAACCTCACATGCCAAGAAGTCTCACCTCTGCAAGACAGGCAATGGGATTTCCCTTAAAGGCAGAACTGATTTCTTTCTAGAGGAATCAGAAATTTTAATTATCTTGCTTATTATTTAAGTAGCGATGAGAATCCACATGCTACAAATAGAGCAGCCACAAAACTTCTTTGGAAAGAATAAGCCATCAGCATTAGCAAGAGCATCTTGAAAGGCCACATGCTTTAGTACTCGGCTCTACGAGTAAGAAGATGAGGATGTCGTGTAGCTTTTGCTCTTTTTCTTCTTTAGTGCTATCACTGTTGCCAATACTTAAGAATAAATGATGATGGAGCCAGGCGTGGTGGCACACTCCTTTAATCCCAGCACTCGGGAGGCAGAGACAGGCAGGTTGCTATGAGTTCAAGACCAGCCTGGTCTACAAAGCAAGTCCAGGACAGCCAAGGCTACACAGAGAAACCTGTAAAAAAAAGAGAGAGAGAGAGAGAGAAAGAGAGAGAGAGAGAGAGAGAGAGAGAGAGAGAGAGAGAGAGAGAGAGAGAGAAAGAAAGATAGCAGGCTACTAAGAAGAGACTTGATACCCTATAAGCATATACAGGAGAAGATGCCCCCTCATTCACAGTCATAAGGAGGGGAGTAAGGGGAAAATGGGAGGGAGGGAGGAATGGGAGGATACAAGGGATGGGATAACAATTGAGATGTAATATGAATAAATTAATAAAATATATTTTAAAAATTGAAAAGAAAGAAAGGAAGGAAGAAGGATGGGAAGAGGTGGAGCAAACTTGTGTCAATGCAACAAATACATGAAAAAATATTCCAAAACTTATCCAGAAGGGGAAAAAACAACTAAAAACTGCACTGAAATTTCACCGCACACTAATCAGAATAGCTGTCATTAAAAAATAACAACATTGGCTTGGCTGCCATCTTTGTTGACTTCTGGTGGGAATATAAGTTAGTCCAGCCATTATGGAACTCAGTAAAGAGGTTCAACAAAAACTAAAATTAGAACTGTTATATATAGGATCCAGGTGTACTGCTCCTGAGCATGTGCCTAAAGGAAGCCGCGGTCAGCAAACCACAGCTGTATCTTTATATTATGCTTACTGTAACACTATTTGCAGCATAGAAGACACAAACGCCTAAAGCACCTGTATGCAGATGAATGGATAAAGAGAATGTGGTGCATATCTACATGTTAGGCTTACATTTATCCTGTAGAAGAGCAAAACAATGTGATTTCAAAAAATGAATAGGACTTAAGATTATCCTGATAAGTAAAATAAACCAGACTCAGAGGTACAAAAGCCACATATCTTCTCTCATATTATACATACATACTATATATATATGTGTGTGCATATATATTTATGTATACATATATATATACATGTACATAAATTAAAGTAGGGGAAAGCATATTTGGGAAGAGGAAGGGAGGACAAATGAGGTTAATGGGAGTCTATATGATTAAAACACACACACACATACAATATATATATGATGTATATATATATATATATCATATATATGATATATATACTTCATAATGAAACCCATTATTTGTACAATTAACATATACTAGTTAAAAGGGGGAAATTGAGGCAAGAAAGCCTCTACATTTGGAAATCTAGTTTCCAAGATTTCTGAAAACCATTACTTCAATCCCATAGAGATGTTTTGTAAAAGTATCTTTTATTCACTTGATTCAATTGTTGACTCAGGGGTTTACTGCTGAATAAGATCGCCCTTTTTAGCTCTTTCTAAACTCTGGTTGGCTGGTTCAATGCAGCTGTTCTGGCTCAAATTCCTCTCAAACTAACTGACTCAATCTCTCAGCTTCTCACTGAATTACTTTGTTTGGCCTCAAAATAACTCTAGCAATTTGTTCTAATCTTCTGCTCCTTCTCATTCTCTGGCTTGTTCTGTTTTCACCTGTGTCTAGGCTGTTCTCTCTGCAACCTGACTCTGTAAAACTATCTTAGTAAAAACTGCCTCTGAACTCCACAAAATGAACTGAACTGCCGTGAACTCAACTCCATTGCACTGCCTCTCAGCTCACTGACTGCCAACTGATTGACCTCCAACTGACTGCCTGACTGAACTCTCTGAACTCCACTGCTTTTCCCTGTGCTCTCTTAAATAGCCTCGCTTTTATGTGCTGTTCTCCTGAGTGTTGGGTGTATCCTATCCTGTCAAAACTTTCCCTGATTCATCACTTTGTCTGGCCTGCAATTAGACTTCATTGTTTGGGATTAAAGGTTTGTGCTAAGGGTGTGTCTATATTCCAGTCAGAGGGATTAAAGGTGTGTGGTGTGTCTGCATTCCAGCTGGATCACACAGACCTAGAAGGTCTTTGGATGTGATCAGAGCAGCAGAGAATTAAAATTCCTCAACACTGTTTGGCTGTCCACTGGAAAGGGTGCAATGCTCATCAGGACTGGGGCACCAGCGCTTTGTGAGGTTTCTTCCTTTTCCTCCTACAGACTCTACTGCTCCTTTGCAACCTAGAAAGTATCATTTTCAGTTTCTGTTTAGTATCAACGAGGTGAGTATTGTTTTTAGCCCTAAATTCCAAAAGTGAAATCCTCAAAACTCCAAAATTAGACAGATTTCTAAAAATGGATTCCTGTGTCATTCAACCAAAGACTGTCTCTCAGGAAATGGGTGGGAATAAAATCTCTTCTTCCTGTCCTCCCCCCCCCTCGAGCCATCACAGCTGATGGATTGGAGACGTCAGCTTGTCAGGTCTTATTGGACGCTGCCTGATGTAAGTCCACACTGAGGCAGTGAAAATCTGTTGGCAGTCAGCTCTTTTAATAAGTCCCAGCAAACAGGAAGAAAGCAAATCACTCTGTAAGATGCTTCCTCTGATACGGTGGGGAAATAGCTGATGCTAAAGGCCTGAGACAAAGGAGGTTTTAAACAACCAACTGTTCTTTCTTTAAAGAAAGAACTTGAAAAAACAAGTTTCCCCAGGGACTTGGGAATTCTAAGGAACACTACAGTTCCATGTTCATGATTTAAAGTTGACTAGACTCCACTCTCTCTGTAAAGGAGGTCAATTCTCCTCCCCAGAAAGCCCCCATTCCAATGGGTCCTATGGATCCTTGCCATTCTGTGGGTTCTGAACTCTGGTGAATAATATGGGTGCCTCCTCTTAGTCTCAATCTAAAGAGGGCCCCTCTCGGAACACTCCCCCCTCCTTCCCTCTTCCCCAGAAGGGTAATGATGACTGACATGATCAGGGTGCTGCAGATGGACGACACAACACAAAGCACCGAGCATTCCAGAGAACCCCAGGAGAATTCCCTAGAGAGTTCTGATTTCTAAAATTGTTTCCATTGCACTAGCTTCACGTTATTAAGATCAAATTAAGTGCCATGTTCCTGAAAACAGCATTCCGGTCTTTTCAGAAATCCCCCACCACGGTGTCAGCGCATTGCTGGAGTCACTGTGGTGCGAGTCTTATGATGCTAACACTGGTGAGTATGGGGGCAGGACAGTCACGGTGCTGATGCGGATGAAGATGATAATGGTACCCACTCATAACACTAAGGCAGATTCTTAAAATGACCCAACAAGGTGAAATATTCCAACAACAATTATTATATATGTAGTCATCCAATCACATTTCTGGGGCCTCTCAGTTACCATTTGCCATATCACACTGGAATAATTCATATGTGGCAAAAAGTGAATTTCAGAAGTCTGGCTACCAACAGTCCAGCTAAAAGGATTGCATGGTTAGATTGTAGAACGCTTCCTCTTTGGTAGGTGTTAATCAAGTAATGAATGCTGAAGGCCGAAACAGCATAAGGCTCTCATGGTGAATCTCGCATAGAAAGATAACTGCTTTCTTCACTTATGACCTCCAAGATGAGTGGTGCGTAATAAGCATTCAGCTCGTGAGCTGAATGAATGTGTGCATGATCATACAAAAGGACATCTGAATGAATGAGTTAATGAGTGCTTGTTGAAGCACACATTTTTCTGCTTTTCATAATAAGTAATACTTGTGCTGGTGATAACCACATTTTAGCAAATTTTGGCTTTATGCTCGTAAAAAAAAAATAATCTTGGGCTGGGCATGGTGGCTTACATCTATGACTCCAGCACTTAGGATGCTGAATCCGGAAGATACGAAGTTTGAGGCCAGTCTGGGCTACACAGTGAGACTTCGTCTCAAAAGGTGTGTGTGGGGTGGCTATCTGCTCAGGAAACCTGACCCCTTATCTTCCAAATGGACAGTTTAACATTATATGATCTCAAGGGATGTAGCACAAAATGTGATGCCACACACACACACACACATGACAAAGCAGAGGAAACTGGCAACAATTACGTCATGAGAGCAAGTCCTTTTTAAGCCATTATAAAGTTTGTCTCCATATCCACAGAGCTAGAATATATGTGAAAGCACAGGAGTTTATCCCTATGCAACACTGCTGTGTTCTTTCTAGAATTTCCGTACCTTTTCCACAATACCTACTTACAAACTATCACTCTATCCTTAAAGATTAGAGTCCACAATTGCTGAGCTAACAGCCACAACATCTTCTCTGTATATGAAAAAATCAAACCCTACAATTGGAGTCTCGTAGGAGAGCTGGTGACCTCCTAACCCAACAGTAGGCTAAGAACTCTATGGTGCTAAGAATAGATCAAATTTGCTTCTGTACCTACAGCAAGATTAATAGAAGGGTCAGTATAAAGTGGGGTCTTAATAGATGTCTGCTAGCTGTTAAATAAAGGGATGAAACTAGAACGCAGATATGGGAAATTAATACTGTGCGAGATCAGAGATAGAGCGGCACAGTGTGAGGAGGTAACACCAGAGAGGCTCCATAGATGATACAGATGTGAGTTCTGTTGAAATAGTGACTGTGCTGGGAGTCAGTACAAAGCCAGGCATCTCATTTGAAAAGGGCCTAAGAACTCAAGGACCACAGTAACCTCACAGAGGCATCTTTTAGAAGGTCGTCTGTCCCTTAGCATCTTCCTCATGGAAAAGGACCCTTACTGCATGGTCACAATGACCCCTGGCAGGTGCAAAATAGCACATTTTGTAAAGCAATATTTTGAGAATAATTCCATAGATAAGCTTAAGTGTGCGTGTGTGTGTGTGTGTGTGTGTGTGTGTGTGTGTGTGTGTAAAAGAATAAATGACAGGGTCAGGCAATGAAGGTGGCAGAAGTAAAAGTGGGAAGAAAAAAAATCCTCCAGTTGACAGAAACCCTCCTTTCTTGCATTTGAACTTGAAGAGTTAATTTGCTTTCTGACATTGGATGTCATGTGTTTCTCTTTAGGAAAGCAAGTGATTGAGAGGAAGTAGATGTTTCAAGGGCATGTATTATTATACTCTTGCCATGCCATGCATGTTGAGCCTGCCTGTACAGTTTTGTTTCCTTGAGATTGGGGAAAATCCCTTCTATATATTCTTCTCCTCTACGTATAATACCTAGACCCTGATGTGACCAATAACACATTCTAATTAGTCCTGGTACTGCAACTATAAAATAGACATAGAAAAACCTACTGAATGTGCAGACACAGAAAGCAAGAAAAGTCAGTTCTAATCAAAAGGGGAAATTAAGGAAAATGCCTTAACATTTCCTGTGTGATAAGCACATTTGAATTACATCATGCTTTATCCTTGCCTTTCTGTGTATGTATTGTGTGTGTGTGTGTGTGTGTGTGTGTGTCTGTCTGTCTGTCTGTCTGTCTGTCTGTCTGTCTCTCACTGTGCCCATGTGTGTATGTGTGGTATTCATTCAACTGTCACAGAAAACCTTCAGTTTAGTGACACTATCCTTTTACAATTGGCAAAGCTGAAGTGAGGATGATTTTACATGAATTAAAGAGCTAGTAAACGCTTATGGATCCCAAGTCTATTAGAATTTAGGCAGGTCAGGCCAACTAAAATACATAGTAGCACAGGAAAGAAAAAGAGCATGACAATTCTAGGGCATAGTAATAGTAACAACAACAACAACGACAACAACGACAATAACAACAACAACCTGATTTGAAATAAAAGGCAATGCAGCATAACAATGGCAGGGTCATCCTTGCCTGCCATTGACATCCTCAAATGGACATAACACATGTGCAGGCCTCTCCCCAACTCCAAAGCCTACCAGAGCTTCGGTCCCTACATGCTTTCCCCACAAGTGCATGGGAGAGGTTTGGCTCCCTTCTGCACGGGAGACAAAAATATTACAAGTTGATCAATTGAGAAACTTAGTGAAAGGCACGTGAGGAGTCCCAGCTGTTAAAACCACAGGCTCTTCACACGGTGCTGAGGGGGAAAGACAAGAATCTGAATCGAAACAAATGGGTGAGGGGAAGAGGTCTGAGGCCGGGGCCGGCAGTTTGTGATGATGGGTAGCTCCATTCTCCAGGAACCTCCCATGGCACTGGAGATGCCCCAGATATAAATAAGAAGCCACGGTGCTGCCTCACACATTTAAGAGGACCTGGAAGCCCCTCCAGCCAATCATGTGAAATCCTGTGTAGGCAAAGTCATCACATGAGCTTACGCTTAGTGGAGGTGACAAAGTCAATGCACCACCAGTCTGTCACAGATTATGTGGCTTTGCATGTATTAGTTCAAATGGGGAAGGCACGCTTCAGTGAGCATCTCTCTCCTACTTCTTGGTTGCATTGCACACACAGTAGTTGCAGATGCCCTTAGAGACCATTACCCTGCAATGCCTCCCCCCCCCCACAGGTACAAAAATATACACACGAGTACTTACCTGCCCACTCAGATCAATCATAGGCTGTCTGTACTCAGTGTGGCTCAGAGGCCACTGGCCACCCTTTACACACACACATACACCTACTCCCACACAAATCTGCCCAACTGCCTTTACTCGTGGTACACACACACACACATACACACACACACACACACACACACACACACACACACACACACTTTCACTCAGCATCATTCACACCTCTCATTTGCAACAGTTCAGAAGTCAATTTACAGGCAGCATCCAGTGTATCACCTTTCACTTCTGTGCCCAGCCTTCCTCTTAATCTCAGCCTTGCACAGTGATGTGATCCACTCGCTTTCTGAATCAGTCCCCTATGTGAACACTCATGATGCATTCAGCCTCTCATCCTTGTTTGCTTTTGCTCAGTTGAGTGAGCACTTAAGATCTACTCCTTGAGTCACTCACATTAATCAGATAGCTATCACAAAAAGAAAAAAAACAAAACAAAACACAACAACAACAAAAACTCTGTCTGCCATTGTAACTCAAAGCAGGCACAGATGTGTTTCTTTTCACAGAAAATGTCCTTAATTTTTAAATACATTTTAACACATATTGCTTATGTATGGAATATCAACTCAGAGAATTCCTCCCTAACAACCAGTGTAGCGATAACCATGGAGTGCCAGCATGTGACTGTCAGACACCTTCACAATACACACTGCCCAGGGCTTCCAGTCAAGCCGGGCCAACATGTCTGTTCATTGTCTGAGGATCACTTTTCCTCATATAAAATGTGTGGCCTGCTCCAAATGCAGACATCAGATTCACAGGGCAACTTTGGTGCATTGCACATGCTTCTGAAATCTATTCTTATGTTCACATGGCCCTTTTGTGCTGTGGCTATCTGGGCCTTGGGGTCAGGAGGCAGTTCCGTTCTTTTACAGAAATGGAAGGCAATTTTTTAGGGCAATCAGTCTTATTAATTGGTGCTCTTGTCCAGTAAGGTTCTGCTTGCAAGTGGCCACACTGGTTAACCACAACACTACTTGTAGGTCTGCAGTCTAGTGCACTTTTTAGTGGATAGAAAAGGTAATTAACACACATAATAAACCCACAGTTCCTGTATAAAGCCAGGAAAGAGGTGGCCCCAGGAATGGTGACATTAACTCACAGCATGAGGAGAATCCTGGCAAAGGCAAAGGCTAAGGGATACACCTGGACTAATGGACACATAGGTAAAAGCCTATTTTTGTCTAAATGAAAAATAACTTTCTCACATGGATAATTCCCTGGCTAGTGTCACTTCCTGGGTACCTGTAGCCTGGCATCTGCCATAGGGTGTCTGGTTCTCTGTTCTGGTCTACATCAGCCAAACAGACTTAGTTTTCTTACATACCCAGTCAAAAATGGCATGCTCATTCTAGCAACTGTGGACAGGATGTGCTGAGATGCAAGGTCCTCACGGTGATGTACTTGACAAGTCACACTGGCTTGGATCAAAGGTCAGGTTTACGGAAAGCACTTAACTCAGTAGCAGATTTGTGCTCCTTGAAGGGTCACCAACAGGGTGTGAAGCTCAGATCTACTCTCTTATCATAAGAAATGTCTAATCTGGTGAAGAAACAATGAAGGTTTCTGACTGGCTTCCTTCTGCTAGTGGGCTTCATAAGGGTTAGATGTGCCTCCAAAAAGCCTCAGCTTTCTAACAAATCTATGGAAGATCCTCAAAGACCCCTCCCATTCTTTGAAGTTTAGCAAGGACCTAAATAATTATCTTTTTCATAAATGGATCTTCTGGAGCTTTCGTATAGGAAGAGCAAGCCTGGAAGGCAGGAAGAACTCTAGTGTAAGGAGTAAGAGTGAGAGAGTGACAAGTAATTAAGCTTCATTCCTTCTCAAGTCTCTGATGGGGTTGAAGACCAGATAGTTTAGTCTTACAATTAACCTTAATTGTTTAGGGATTAAGAGGTTTTTAGGTCTAGATAGATGCTTTAAGTTGACAGAGATGAGATATGACAGATATTGATTCTCATTCAGAATTTTAGAATCACCAAGATAGGAAAGACGTTTTCTACAAGATTGCATAATACAATTAGCCAAAACACCATGAATGTAACATTTATGTAATTCCTGACTGTTTTGTAGTTTTTCTTGCTGTATGTAATTTTTTATTTATGTGCAATAATATAAATGTATATACAATAAAATAAAATAAAATCTATAGAAAAAAAGAAAATGTGTCTACATTAAAAAAAAAGTGAGAGAGTAATCTGGGAACTTCCCAGAGTTAGTGAACAGTATTTACTAGCTTAAAAAAAAAACATATATTGTCTATTATGTAGTGGGATAAGTGTTCAGATATATATAGGCATAAGCTAGACACTGCAGGGCATGGTGGTGCAGGCCTGTAATCACAACTCTTGAGGAGGCAGAGGTGGCCTACCTTAGCTGCACAAATCCCAATACTTTCACCTAGTAGACTGCAGTAAGGTGAAATACAGGTTGATGTATTGGGTTGGGTTAGGCCTTTGGTATTGTGAAGACATGTAGATTCTGGAAACAAAACCATAAGATGTTGGGAGTGTGTCTTGAAAATAGAAGCCAGAACAGTTAAGTGAACCAACTGCTAACTGAAGGACACTGTTGAAAGTCACACACACAGTATTGAGGCATATTGATGAGTCAGTCCTAGATGCCAACGAGACTCCATGCAAAATCTTGGTGCTTACGTGTAAAAATTCTAACAGGAAAAGACTTGCATTGTAAGGCCCATATACAGTGAAAAGATCCTCCTGAAATCTCCCAGAAGACAAGAAAAGCACCTCCCTTTTGGCCAGAGGAAAGAAATCTTCCCCCTTGTGTAGACACACTACGAAAGGCTCACACAAAGCAAGTGTCTCTCAAAATGACTCTTTCTCCTGGATTATCCGCTTGCTTCTCTTTTTCAGCTCTCCAGGCAAATAGGGTCAGGGCGTAGCGTAAGCAGAGCTGCAAAACACAGTCCCGATAAGAGGATCTATAATTGGGAGGGAATCGTTTATATGCTGAAGGAATTGCAAAGGAAAAGCCTTGCTTGTTACAGATCTGCTTTAATTGGGAAGGTCGTGGTAGGATGGGGGGGGGGGAGGGGAGGCTGTTAAACTAGGGGCAGAGTAGAGTATAGGACTTCCTTCCCGGCAGGCTCTCATGAAATGATTCAAGTTTCTTGCAAGTGTGTCAACAGGGACTGTCACTATGCCCCTGGGATGATAGCCTAGTAAACGAGGTGATGATGGATGGAATGGGCTTGCTAAAATACTGCAAAAGAGGTCCAAAGATGGAGGATACAATAGAGCATCACAAGTGCCACACTAGGCTAAGGATTGGTTATCGCAGTTCATGTCATGTCATCTCCTAGAAAGCCCTGGTGGGATCCAGCGCTCTTGTCCTTAGGGGTTGTCATCTCAAAGCTGTGGTTGCTTCTTCCTTCTTCTTAGCATCACTCTCTTTATCCTGACTTCCATTCCCTGGGACTGTTTCCCCTAGAAATTGCTTGCACAAGTGCTTCTGAGAAACGGAAATTACAGGCAGGCCGAAGTGTCCTTAGACTTCTCTGGGTGCCACCACTGACTCTAAAAGTGGCTGCACAATATATTCTACTGCAGAGTCTGGGACACACTGGACCCTCGAGAGATAATAATTTCCTCTTCCCTCCTCCCCTTCTTCCCTCTTCACTTGACTCAGACTGGTTCACTTGAACCAGAAAAATTTGTTAGGGAAAGGCAAACAGCTTTTGGAGGCAGCAGAGTAAAGCAGCTGTGCTCCCCACCTATGCAAAGTGCCCCCTCCAGAACCCAGTCTTCTAGATTGAGACTCAGCTGACTCCATACTTCCTAGTACTTTCTGCCTCCCTCCACTGTCACTGTCTGGCCTCAGGAGAGCTGTGTTCCCTGGAAGGATCGAATCCCTTGTTGGGGCAAAATCAGAGAGTAGATCAGGAATTAGTCACTGGATCCTGTCACTTGGAATACAAGGAAGAAAGGAAGAAGGAGAGGGGAGAAGGTAGGAGGGGAGGAGGTGGGGAGGTGGGCAGGTGTGAGGGGGAGGTGGGCAGGTGTGAGGGGGA
>OU015745.1:12859459-12875128 GCA_907169655.1 Acomys percivali | reverse complement strand
GGGGAGGTGGGCAGGTGTGAGGGGGAGGTGGGCAGGTGTGAGGGGGAGGTGGGCAGGTATGAGGGGGAGGTGGGCAGGTGTGAGGAGCGAGGGGGAAGGCAGAATGGCAGTGGTACTGGATTTGACAGGTTCACATGGTTTATTTTCTTTAACTAGCACAACCCATTCGCAAAGCACTTGCACAGTCATACAGAAGCGAGGGGTGGGTGGGTAATGTCAAGGCTTGTGGTGTATGGGGAAGGAGAAAGGGAGAGAAATAGAGACAGAAAGAAACATAGAAAAGAGTATGTATGTTAGTGCGGTGTATATATATGTGTGTTCATACAGGCACACAGGTCCTTGGAGCCAAGGAAGGGGAGTGGGCATTCTGCCCTAGTACTTTCTGTCTTATTTCCTTGAAACGGTACCTCTTGTTGAACCTGGGGCATCATTAAGACCCGGTGATTATCCTATCTCTGCCCCACAGCCCTGGGCTTATAGGTGCCCATGGGCATACATGGTTTTTCACTTGGGTGTTGGGGATGGGGGTCTATATTCTGGTCCTTGTGTCTGTGCAGCAAGGCACTGTTACCTACTATAGTATCTTTGTGCTCCCCCTAATTAATTCATTCCATGCTAGAGTGTCACAAAACCAGCCAAACACACAGTTCACGCAAGAACAAAGCGTCAGATCACAGACACCTCTTGGCTTCTCTCTGTCTCCCTACAGCAAGAACTTTCTTGGAGGTACCAACAGATGGGAAGCCATCACAGGACTGGGACATAGGCAGCCAGGCTAACCTTAACTTCCTTCTACTTAATAAGTGGTGGAAATTTGGACAAGTGTATATGGAATAGTTTCCATGGATGAGGACCCAAAGACTTGTGAGGAACACTGACTTTAGTGGACTCTACCTTGCACTGCTGCCAAGATGGAGGAGCTCTAGGTGAATGCAAGAAGTGGGAACAGAGAAGAATGCGGTGGCTTGTTAATTATAGATGAACTAACATTGATAGTGATTAGACCACACTAACTGTTGAATGTCCAGTCACCTTGCCTTGTTTCTGGACAGTCCACTGAGTGTTGCCCATGAATGTCCAGTTATACTCATGGATCAGCTTGGTGCTTATAGTATCAGTATCCCTTCTGAGGTTTCCTGCTGAAGTCGTCACAACTCTTTGCCTGTTCAGCATGCTTCTTTTAAGCCAGCCCCTTTGTAAATTTTACATCTTCTCTCCACTCCCAATAATAACAGGCTCCAAAGGCTCACAATACCTCCTGCTGAAGGGACATTTTTTAAAAGTATATATATTTAGGAAGCCATTAGGCAGCATACTATTTAAGCTGTACACTAATCATTTCCAGCTATGAACTTGTTTCATTCAATTCTCATAGCAATCTACAGAGGTGGGGGACAGTCATTAGGGAGGGACAGTTACGAGGCTCAGTTTTCAGATGCGGAAACGGGTTGAAAAAGACATAATGATGCATTCACTTTTTGGTCTGTATGAAAAGTGCAAAGGACTAGAATCATTAGTAAGTGGCAGAGGTGGGACTTCAAGAGGGAAAGTCTAGCCCCACAGTTTGCACTCTTAACCTTAGGGATCTTTTAATCCATTTCTTTTATCTTGCAGACGAAACAGTGAGACACAATGAACCTAGTAACTTGCACAGGGATGAGCGACGGTATAGACAACAAGGAAGCCTTCTAATGTTTGGTTCCATATATGGCTTTGCTTCTAAACAAGTCTCCTCGCCCCCCCCCCCAACCCATAGTCTATGGCTTTTGTTTTGTTTTATTTTTATTATGTATGTAGGTATGTATGATGTAGTGTAAATGTAAGTGCATGTGCACATGTGTCTGGAGGCCAGATCTTGATATCCAGCATCTTCCTTGATGCCTGTCTATTTTATTTTATTTTATTTTGAGACTGAGTCTCTCACTGAATCCAGAGTTTATTGATAGGCTAGACTGGCTAGAGCAAGCTCAGCTTCCATTTCTCCCAGTGCTAGGATACAAATAATGCGGTCTGACATATGTGTGTGCTAAGGACCTGAACTCTGGTCTTCACGCTTGTGAGTCACCCCTCAGGCCTAGTCTCTGTTTTTATAATGGCTCCCCTTGAGTCCTTCCATTGATTTGTGTATTTATCATCGTACAGCGGCTCTTTACTTTGCCCATGTCATGTAGAAGAAGCACGTGGGATTGGGATTGTTAAGACTTCCCCTAGTCACTTGGAGCTTTAGAACAGCATACTCCAGTATCTGACTATTCACTCATTAGCTGTAAAGCCACAGCATGCTGCTTTAACCCTCTGGAAAGCCTGATGCTAGATGTGAGGGGCCTGACAGACCATAAGAAGAATGCAAATCTTGTTATTACAGTAATGGTGGTCATTAGCCCTTTTAAAAGCACATGGCACTAATTCCTTCGGCAGAGTCTGTGAAATGGTGACAAGAATATAGACTCAGATGGTCATTGTTTCTCAAGGTGGAAGGACGAGGTGCTGTGATTTCTGCTGGGGACAGGGGAGGCTGTGAGTAAAAGGCTTTAAAAAATGCAAACTGTGTTCCCATTTATTAATGGCTTAAGATGATAGCTTTGTGGCACAAAATGGAAAACTGTAATAACAGAGAATCTGGCAGCCATAGAAACATGCCTCTTTTCTCTGGGGTATGGGAGAATGTTGTTCCCAGCCCTTTCATAGCCTCACCTACTACAGCATCATGGGTGTGTAGCCATCTGCATTATGAGAGACCATGAGCCTCTAAGGGGCAGGAACTTGTGCATTTTATTCCCTACTTGCAAAGCCAGCAGCACGGTTGACACACCAGGAGGCAGCGGTTGAAGAGTGAATAGATGGGCATATAACTGACTTTTAGATCACCTTGAATTCTCTTCATTTTCCCTGGCTGTTGAAGGCACTCTAAGAACAATACGCTGAGTAGCCTGCCTAAACTGTGTAGAGCGGGACCAGCGTCAGAGAGGAGGAGCCAACGCAATTTTTCAGGATGAGTGGAAAGAGATATTCGAGCCTGGAGATTTCTTTACATCAGTTTCTGAGGAGCGACCTTTGGTTTCCTGATGCTTTATCACTTAACCAGCCCACAAAGCGTTCCTACCCCTCCCTGTGCAACTGGATATTTGCCTTACTTGTACTAGACAAATAAAAACCAAGTCAGAGTGTAGATAATGAGATACAGTTTGTCTTGCAGGGGCTTTAATGCATCAGGAAGTGGGGCCGTTGGTTTCCGTGTGCTCCCTTATTTGTAATCTAAGAGCCAAGTTTGATTGTTCAAGCCTGCGTTAGCACTATACAGGCCATTACCAGATTCTAAAATATTCAGCATTCTCCAGCTATTTTTATGAACTGCAGAATTCTGGTCCCTGTTCCTCCACATTCACATTTGGAATATTTACCAAAGGCTTCTCTCAGTGTCTCTGTTTCTATCTCTCTGATCTCTGTCTCTGTGTCTGTCTGTCTGTCTGTCTGTCTGTCTGTCTGTCTCTCTCCACATCTCTCATCTAAAACAAAAACCCAAAGAGAACAAATGATTTAATTTAAAGCTACACAATTAAAAGCCAGCTTCTACCTCCACCAGTTTGCCCAGCCATCCTGATCCATCTTCAAACTCCTTTCTTGCTTTGATCTTCTAATTTTGCTTGTTTAAATGCCTTGACACAGGGTATTGAGGAGCCGGGAGTACTTCTGAACTTGCTACATATCCAGGGCTGCTTTTGAACTCCTGGGACTCCTGCCTTCACCTTCCACAAACCGAGAGGTCGGTCATGTGCACCCATACCCAGCTGCGTTCCTCTGATCTTATGTCGTTCTCTGCCTGTCATAGATGTGGATGATGACAGAGATTTCTAAAGCCGGGACAACTCAAGGACCAAGAGTAATACATTTATGGAGAGGCAATCTTAGAGAAGTGAGGAAGGGCTTGCTAATAAGGAGAAAGACGAAGAAGAGGGAGGAAGAACTCAATTTCAGAAGAAAGAGAAACACGGAGGTGCAGGGAACGGATGGGTCGGGAAGCCTGCTCCCTGGTTCTCTTGTTTATTCACGAACTTCCATCGAAGAGCTGGCTGAAGGGAAGGGGTGGAGGATGAATTTGGAGAGTGTAATACTCGGCTCTGTGCGGGCATTCGCTTTGCTGCTGATGGGAAATAGCCTACAGGATGAGAGAGAGACAGAGAGAGCGCAGGAGTAGGGTGGGCGAGACAAAGAGGAAGACATATGGGGAGGGGGGGGGGAGACGAGCGAGGAGGAGAGAACACGCTAAGCAGTAGCGACACTGTTGGAAACATAAGAACCGCCCCCAGAAACAAAATGCCAGTATATCTGGACAGAATTGAAATTGTCAGCTCACATATCTTTGCTCTGAGAAATAATCCCTTTTCTTTTCCTTTCAAAATGACTCGCTATTTCAGCGTCAATAAAAACTTCTAATAGACGCTGGGATGGGTTCATCTCTGCCATTGATGGCCTCTCTGCTCGGACCCCATAGCTAGGGAAATTCAAGAACAGGTAAGAGTCTAGATTCCATATGAACTTGCACTTTACAAGATGATAATAAGAGAAATGCATCCCCTCCCGGAGGAATGAGGAAGCTATCGTCTTTAATGCTCATACTTCCTAAATATAATTCCCGCTCACCTCTCAGTTGTTAATGTCAACAAGAACAGAGGCAGTGCCATAAAACAAGTAAAATTAGATAATGACAACAAAGCTGACTGCTTTGTGAACAGTCTCTTCAAGGGCCCTAGCAAGGAGGCTTTGGCTGTGTTTTCACTTAACAGATAGGAAGAGCAGTGAGTTCCAGTTAGTGTTAGGAGTGAGAGCTGCAGAAGCCAAGTTCACAGAGGTTAGGTAGCTGGCCTCAGACACTTGGCTAACGGGTGCAGGAACCAGCATGGTGAGGCGGGTCCCTCTGGCTTCTAATACTGTACAAGAAGCTCTGAATCTCACTTTAGCCAACAGTTGAGTGTTAAACTCCTTTCCCACTAACCGTTTCTTGCACCTGGTGACTGGAGATTGTTTTTAAACCCTTTTGGTCCCTTTAATTTCTTCCATATGCTATTTAAACAAATAAGATAATCAGAAATTAGGCAGTGCCTAATTTAAAAATCATAAATAATCAGCTCCTAGTGAATTATAGCTGTATAAAAAAGAAGGAAAGTTGAGACTGTCCATGATGTACCACATCAGATGCCACTGCCCCCTCCCCTTTTTTTTACTGCCTTTGAAAGGCTGTGCTCCAGGCCATCTGATGACCATGGTCTTGGGTCCTGCCCATTGGACCTATGGCTTTTCCCCAACCTTGTCCTTACTCTTCTCCTCCCCGAGTTGTGGGTGCTCAGGATTCAGTTTAAATCACACCTTCCTCTTCTCTGCGTGCTCTTCTGAGAGTGCTCATGGTCCCTCAGCTAGGTGTCCTACAGGTGTGCCAACTCTGTGCTGATGAATACCAGATCCGTGCATTCAGGTGCAAAGATGTAGGCACTGCAAGACACCCTAGGGAGTGCGTGTAGCTTCATCTCAGAATCAGTTGCATCTTCTGTGTTGACATCTCAACTCCCCTCCATGCGTTTCCTTACTAGTAATCTAAGAGGCACCTTTGACTGTTCATGCCTGGGTTAACACTATACAGGCCATTACCAGATTCTAAAATAATCTAACATTCACAAGCTGCTTTTCTCCCTCCCTCCACCAACTGGTTCTTGTTTCTTCACATTCAGAATATTTACTAGAGGTCTCTCTGTTCTCTCTCTCTCTGTCTCTCTATCTCTGTCTGTCTCTGTCTCTCTGTCTCTGTCTCTCTCTCCCTCCCTCCCTTCCTCCTTCTGTCTATCTGATTATCTGTTTGCCTCTCTCTGTCTCTCTCTATATATAAACCAATACCTAGAGAGAATAAATTATTTGATTTAAAGTTACAAAATTAGAACATTTAGAAGCCAACTCCCATGATGGTTCCTTTCCAATATATCTTATTGTCTATGAAAAGAACCAGGCTCTTCTTCTGTGACCCCATACTCACTTGTCATCTCTTCTCCCCAGTTCCATTAAGATATGTTGATCCAAACAAAATCTTCTCTGTCAAGGTTTGAGTCTAAACCTTTGTTCACGTGATTATTCCCACTTTGAGAAATATTGGCTTCTCGGCTATTTGTATATTCTACATCCTTTGAAGTCTAGGTCGAGGACCCCTGTCTCCATTTTCTCCAAGCTGTTGCAGGGCTGTAACTTCAGCCAGTGCAGACAATCCTCTCCTTTATAGCACAGGAGTCACAGCATCTTTTGAATCACTTTACCATGCTACGTATGACTCGCTCACTTCTACTCAACATGTTTGTATAGGCAGATTTTGCTTCTTGAACTGAACTTGACTTGTGAAGTAAATTTGATCGTGCCTTCCCTACTGTGCTGCCATTTATGGTGAGGACAGCTCTGGGCTAGGCTAGACACTCCACCATTTGTTTAAAATATAAAGAATCTAAGAATAGAACCTGACATCAAGTCTTTAATAAAGCGGCATCCAAAAACCCAGAGGAAATCTAGTCCATAGATAACGGAAAGCTTAATTTCACAATTAGCTTAAATTAACTCACTCGTTCAACAAATATATAATGAAGCTTTGCTCTAAGCATGCCATGGATGTGGAGGCAACCATCCAGGCAGAGGAAGACCCATGTATGTAAAGGTTAATCAGGCTTGTAGGTAAATGAAAAGAAATGGGTGGATCTGAGATGTATTCAGTAATAGAGATGTAGTAAAATTTGAAAACTGAGTGAGGAGGATGAAGGGAAAAGAAGAATCAAAGATGGCACTGGCGCTTCTGGCCCAGGCAAAAGAGGGAAGCAGGCTGTCCCCTGGGATGGAGAAAGGTAGCGGAGTTCATGAAGTCTTCCATGAAAAGTCAGACCTCGGAATGCTGAACTGCATGGAGCTGTGTCAGATGATTAGAACTCCAGGCCACTGATGGTCTGTCTCAATGTGGTCACTGTGCTTGTCTGCAGATGCTGTTTCTCAAAAAGCTCCCCACAAGAAAGACCCAAGACCAGGACAGTGCAGAGAAGGAGCTCAGGCCAGTACCTGACATAGCCCCCGTTTGTGTTTGCTGAGGCAGGAAGAGCATGAAGTGAACCCTTTGACCAAAGAAGATCAAATCTGTCCTATTTATTTTTCCTTCATCAAGTGAGTCACCAAGCTTGACTGAGAGAAGGACTAAAACCAATTCGAGAAAAGTCTGCACCAGGTGCCCTAGATAGTAGATACATGACACAAGCTTATACTGAGGCCCTTCATCTTCGTTCCTGTCCAGGTGTGTGGCCACCTGCTGTACAATCCCGTGGTGTGAATCAGACTGACATTCCTGTTCAAGACTCTTCACTGAGCACAGCTCAAGGAAACACCCAAATCCTTCCTGCTATTAAAGTGTCAAAGACCTTTCAGCCTTAGAAGGAATAGAAAGCCTCCCTCTTCCCAGAAAACACCTCTCTGGTAATGCTTTGAGGAAATTGGAGAAGGTGAATGACTTGCCTGCCCAGAAGTAACTCCACTGAGCTACCACAAAGCTATGGAAGTGCCGGGCTCTCCTCCCTCGTGACGAGCCACTTTCTACCACAACACCTTGCTTCGGTGGTAAATAAGGAAGGCTGCGGCTGGAAGTGTGGCTTCCGAGATCTGTAATCATGGTGATGGGATACAGGGAGGTTGGTTATCGGCCAAGTTTCCATTTTCTAAGTTGCCATGGGTCCTTCATCACCTGTGTAAAAATGACCCAAGTGAAGTATGGAACGCTTCAAGAGGGCAGTAGGTTGGATGAGCCTGTGATGTGAAAGGGAGGACACAGAGAAGCTCGTTACGGAATCTAGGCACAAGCTAATGAAGGCGGTAAGGATGGAAGTGAGGAAAGGAGAGTGACTTCACTTGGGGCCACGGTGCAGGCATGATGGGAGCCTGACCAGCTGTGTGCATAAAAGGAAGGAGGGGCAGAGAGGAATTACCTCCAAGTACATGATAGTAATAATAAGGTAGAGGACTGTGTGAACACTCTCACAGAAAACAAATGCTGGAAATTCAAAGCCTACATTTTCCTATCGGTGAATCTGCAAAATCACCTTCACACATGAAAGAGAGTACATTTGGTCTTTACAGAGAATGATACGCTTTCCACTCCACAGGCACAAACCTGGCCTTTCATTTCTTTACTGCTTCATCTATACATGGCTCTTCCTCTTCCCTGCTGAACTGTTGGCCACTGACAGATTCTGGGGGTGAGGCAGTGATTGTCTTTGGTTATCTACCCAACAGTGAGCCCGCAGGCTCCGTAGATAGTTCCAACCCTGTTGTCACATAGACAGCCCTGGTTAAAATCAGTAGCAGGTCATAAACCAAAACAAGAAAACTTAAATGTGGGTCAGGGATTTGTAGCAAGAAAGGGGGATGAAGGAGGTAAGAGGGAGATAAAGAAGAAGGCAGGTGGAAGGACCCAGAATACATTATCCACATTATGAAACTGTCTAAGAATAAAACTTAATAATAATAATAATAATAATAATAAAAGGTGGCTTCTACCATGCACTAAGTCCTACCTACGGTGACAACAAAAAAATGAAAGAATGTTCTAATCTATCAGTATTCCCACATATAATTTTAGTTTGACCCATGTGTACACCAGATGGCTAAAATAGAAAGATGAGCAAAGGAGTATGGGAACATAAAGAGAAGGAATGGCATCTGTTAATTGTCAGCGAAGGCTTCACAGAGGAGGAAACATTTGTGTTAAGTCTCAAAGAACACTCCAGTCCTTCCCTCGGGATTAAAAAAAAAGTGGGGGGGGGAGGAGCAGCAAATGACAAGAGCTGTTGCAAGTGTGGGAAGCAGCAGACTATTGAGTGTAGGGAGTGATCAGCCTTGTCATCTGTGCCTTCTGATGTGGCTAATTCTCATGCCGTGTATCTTGAGGAGAGCCAGTGGAAGAAAGTGACAATTAAATAAGATCAGTCCAGTCAGCAAGGGACCGATGTCCCAGAGGCTAGCTGAGGACTCTGGGTCTCATCTTATTTATGGGAGGGAGTCAGGGAACCATGGGAGATTTTTAGGGAAATGAGTTTCCATCTCTCTATACCCAATTCTCCATTATGAGCAGCATACTGAAGTCTTATTCCATTCAATAAGGCAGAAGCTACAGCGGCTTCCTCCTCCAGATATGGTTTGAGAAGACCACTGCAGTCCCTTCCCAGCCTCCGCCTACAAAAGGGAAGCTCCCAAGTCGTCATCAGCTTCCTGTAAGGGGATCACTATGGGTCATGCCATGCTTTTGGAACTGGCATCTGAGCAGGCCCTCGATCTTTATCCTTTGTGAAAGAATGAAGGAAGAACATATCTGAGGAAGTTTTGAGAGCAGGCCTCTTCTGGAGGACAACCTCTTCTCCTCGAATTAAACTCACAGGAGCATGGTTTTCTCTCTCCCATAGCACACACACTGCTGCCAGGTTAAGACATGCTGTTCTCCTGCCGTGAGGCTGGTCCCCAAGCAGCAGCATCTGTGGCTCTCTCAACCTGGACTAAAGGTATGTGCTGGGACCCCACCCTCAGGGGCTGTGTGCCTGGGCATCCAGAGCCATGCCTTTACCATAGCATCAGCCTGCTATGTCTTCCCCATTGGAGAAATCCTGCCTCTTTGTGTCTCCTGTCAAACTCTCTTCTTTTTTTATAGACATATTCTCAGTTGCGTACTAATAACCAGAATGACTGATTGTGACAGCTGGTACAGCCATGTAAGTAGGCTCCTTTCCCAGGGCTCAGGGGGATGGAAGACACAAGATTCTTTTTTTTTTTTTTCCTTTAATTTCTGGAAAGAAATAACTTTGTTCTGAGGCATGTGTCACTTCTGGGGATGACAGACCAACAGACTTAGCATGTATGTCCTTTACACAAGACCCTAAAGGTCGGGAAAGTGAATCAATGCTGTGTTTTCTACCATTTCCCACTTGTGAATTTTATCCTTGCAGTAGGGAAAAAAAAAAAAAAAAAAAGAACACTCCCCAGTCCTCCCTGCACTGAGACACATAACTATTATGGTTCATGACAAAGAGAGAAAAAAAAAGATGGCGGGTGACCACTCAGTGTTCAAGTACACCCTCTGCTCCAGGGTTCCATACGGCATTTCTGAGTTACCACCTTCGACTGAACATGCAAACATAGAAGTGTAGACACAACTGTGAGATGCTCTGGGCAGGTTGACTATCAAGTCTTTACTATGATTCACACAACATCAGTACCAAACAGCCAGTATAGCAAGAGGCTCGGATCACACCAGGCAGGACGAGAATAGCATCAGCCAGGAAAAGGAACTATATACCACAAGGGGCATTAAAGAACGGTCACAGTCTCTTAGCTAGTAAAAACCCACCAGTCCATTACAGTTTGAGAGTGTACTGTGGTTGCTATTCCTCTTTCAACCATCTTTAACCTCCAGTGAAGAACTTGTGTGTGTGTGGATACAAAATCCCGAAATGCTTATAATACATAATTCTGCTTGCAGAGCTCGGCATTAAGTAGTGTGTAAAATAAGAATTCGACTGTCTGCCTGTGTAAGATATTTTTTTTTCCTATCAAAATTCAAGAAGCCAGCTGAATATTAGAATGTGCTACACAAGAAATGCCTGGCTGGTTCCAAAAGGAGGGCAGGCACTGTAAAGCAATTAATAAATGCTACTTACGAGTGGTGATTAACTCTTGTCTTGTGTCATGCTATTGGTGAAGGGGTGAGGAACGCTCATATAACCACCCTGATTTGGAGTCTGGATTTGGGTGAGAACACAGACTCTAGATTCACCCCCTCCGGCTTATTCCACAAAGCCCAAATCTGCTGGACTTAAGAATCTGATGTAAGTGAGTATATACCATTTGAGTCTTCTGCTTCTGGGTTAACTCACTCATTATGATCGTCTCTAGCTCAATCCATTTGTCCACAAATTTCGGGAATTCTAGCCCATGGACAGGACAGTCTCCATACTTGAGTGGAGAGAGGGATTTGACTTTCTCATGTACTCTGGTGCCTCACATTTGACTATGTCCCCTGGAGGGGGAGACCTAGTGGCACTCAGAGGAAGGACAGCAGGTCACCGAGAAGAGACTTGATACCCTATGAGCATATACAGGGGGAGGTAATCCCTCTGAGGAACAGTCATAGGGGAGGGGAATAAGGGGAAAATGGGAGGGAGGGGAGAATGGGAGGATACAAGGGATGGGATAACCATAGAGATGTAACAAGAATAAATTAATAAAAAAAATAAATTAATTAAAAAAAAAAAAGAATCTGATGTAAAACTTTTGCCCGTTCCAGCCTGCCATCTCTGTGATACATGTCTGGGAGATGACTGGGTAGGTGGAAGCCCGGTTAAAACCAATGGCCACAACCACCTACTGACATCGTTGTGGTAAGCATGCCTGGAGGCTCTGCCACTACTCCCTCCTACAGATGACAGGGAACCAACAAGACTAATGCAGCATTCTCCCCTTTCTCTTCTTATTTCTTTGGCGAAACATAACGTGTCCGCAAGCCTTTAACCAGACAGTTGGCATTCATCTGTTCTGCAAATGCAATATTCCTTAATTGTGCTTCTTAATACAGTTACAGGGCTGTGCTTTGGCCTTGCTGCCTCACAGAACAGTGCCAAGACTCAGCCCAGTCAGGACCACGACAATTTAAATGCCACACATTATAAAAACACCTACCAGTTCCTGACACCATGGATAGGGACCAGTGGAACCAACCCTTTCAAAAGAGAAGGCCAGGGGGAGAGGTAGAAGATGGACACCTCACTTTCCTTACTGTGGTACTCACCCCTTCCTCCTCGTTCTAAATGCTATTTTTCCTTTCCTTCTATAGCACTTCAGTCTGCAATTCCATTAAATATAATAACAGTGTAGCAATACAAAGAACATCATTTTCTAGCACTGAAAACTTTTATTTTAAAGCCGCTTGTGTGCTCCAAAATTTAGCAATGCATCAATTTCTCATCAAGGCCAGGGCACACATCACGCTGGAAGCTTTAAGGTTCAGTGCCTTTGTGCTTGTAGTCTGTAAGCAAGTTGAACTGAAGGCCCTTTACAGCTAATTCATTCTGATGGATCATGCTGCCTACCATACTGATACAAACTCATCTCTCTGCATAAAACAGACCCACAAGTGTCAGCTAAAGGAACAAAACCCCACGAGAAAGTCAGGTTCACCACTCAAGAACTATACGTCTACAACTTGTACCCTCTCTGGAATTTGAGGTTTCCACACCAGCAACAATTATATTGGTTTTCGGGAGAGAATCCAAGGAAAGAACTCTTTCAAGAGCGCAAGGTTTCAAATCCATGTGAAAGCCGTCATGTCATTCCACCCTGTTCTGCTCATCTGGGTCACACAAACAAGAACAGGTTGGTTCTGAGCCCCTGGCTGTATTTGGAATCAACCTCTGAGCTCTTAATGTACATCACTCCCAAGACCTCACCCCTTTCCAGCGCTTCTGAGCTAGAGCTTGTGCTAGGTCAGGCCCTCATTCTGTACAGAGTTTATCAGCCTTCCTATGTTCTTCCGTGCAATTGGCAACAAGCAGCAGTGATGTGAGGCTTCAAAACACAGGGAAAGGAAAACAGTAACGACAGCAGGCAAGGAAGCCAGCCTGTCAACACTTCCCCAGGGCTGTTGACTCATTACCAGATGATAACATTTTCAAAGATTCCTCTGTCCGAAAAAGTACGTTAGCTGCTGCTGATAGCAGTAAATTTTCCTTACTTGGTGAACAGCCTGGCCACTGTTCTACCACCAGCACCTACACTAGTCTACAAATAGTTGTGGGCTGCAAATCTCCCACCAGCTGCCCTCTTCCCACTTGGTAGCAACCAGTAGGCATAAGCCTGTTGCTGTGACCAATGAGGACAGATTTGTGAATCGCAGATCCCCTGGAGAATGGCTCACAACATCCCGTTTGGGGGTACTTTGGGGATTGGGCTGAACTCTGGAAGGAAGAGCTTCCCCTAAGGATTGTGCCGCTAGAGGTCGCTCTGAGCCAGATTCTCGCTTAAATGAGCTCTGAAGGGAAATCGCATCTGAGGGAAGAAGCTCTGAGTTGCACCGGGAGTCATGGCAACACCATGGCTCCTATTTTTAAACTTGTGGGTGAGTGAGCACACCAAGTGTGTGCGTGTATGTGCGTGGGGGGAGGGATCGGGGTGCATCTCAGAGGACTATTCTCTATCGCACATTTGAGTTTTCAGGGGCTAATAATCTGTGACCAGGAGGTCAATGAATTAAACTAGAATCTGTATGTAAGCATGTCTGTTTTCTCCTTAACTTTATAAAAGATCCATTAGGTCGTTAGGATGCACCAGAAAATTCCTGATAGCTTTAGCCAGCACCCTCTTTAATGCGGATCTTTGTTCCTTCCGTGTGTTTTACCAGCCTCTTGGGTGATTCACTTTGTGTTGCCAGAAGAGTAAGTCTAAGACTACAAATTAAAGGAATCTTTTTGTGGACACCTCACTCCTCCTGAGGCCAATCAAAGTGGATGCTGGGTAGCATCTGTATCTTCTAGAACCTTGAACAAGTTTCAGTGTATGTAAGGGAGTCCAAACACCTCCTGCATATGTCATCAAGGGAATAAATGTCATTTTGTGGCATGCAGAAAGTTTGCCCTCACCTGTCAGCTCTCTTTTATCCCCAGCAGCACCTCCACCTTATTTTTCTCCCATTGCTGGCAGAATCTATGCCTCAAGCAAGTTCCAACTTATCTAACCTGTCAAAAATGAGAGGTGGCCCAGGAGGACATTTGTAAATCAAGACAGAGGTCAAGGTCTTGTTTTGTCTTATCACATGTCTGTGACAGTATTTTCAATGTTCTTCTAACCTCTCGGAAGCCCAACAGATTCTAGAACAGAATGTTTGCATCCTCGTTCATTACAAGATTCCCAGGCGTGCAGTGTCTGTGTGTGGTTTCCACACATGAGATAAAGGACTTGGCAACACACAGTAACAGAGTAAGAAAGACACATTGACCTCCCTTGTGTGAAAAGGAAGATACCCACAGCATCAGAGTGAAGTGTACCTGATGACAAGGTAGCATCCCCCAGGATCACTGTAGACATCTTTAATCTACATGTACTAGGTGTCACACCCCAGCTCACTCTGGTTCTGTCATAGTCTAGAAGAGAATAGTGTATGTGTGTGTGTGTGTGTGTGTGTGTGTGTGTGTGTGTGTGTTTCTGTATGTAAATATGTGAATGTGTTCATTTGTGTTAGTGTGTGTTTATTTGTGTTTGTGTGAGTGTGTTCATTTGTGTGAATGTGCTTGTGTTTATTAGTGTGAGTGTGTTCATTTGAGTGAGTGTGTACATGTGTGTGTTTATTTGTGTTTGTGTGAGTGTGTGTTTATTTGTGTAAGTATGTTCATTTGTGTGTGTGCATGTGTGTATTTATTTGTCTTTGTGTGATTGCGTTTATTTGTGTGACTGTATTCATTTGTGTGAGCATGGGCACATACATGCCTAAAAGAGAGGACAGCCTTGGTTGTCAGTCCTTACCCCCTATTTAAGGTATAGTCTCTTCTTATTCCCTCCTGCATATGCCAGGCGAGTTGCCCTGGGGATTTCCAGGGGTTCTTCCATCCCTCCAAAGGAGTGCTGGAGTTACAGACCCACACTCCTGCCACTGGCTTTATATGGGTTCTTGGGATTTGAACTCTGCACAGCAAGTACTTTATACACTAAACCATCTGCCCAGTCCAAGGAAGAAATGCTTGACTCTAAGCCACTCTGCCCTGTGTGCTAAGGCTATGCTCATCCTCATCAAAGTCCTTTGCAATTGAGTCAGCATTGCAGGAAAGGTAGAAGTCCAAGGTGGATCAACAGCGTGGAACCCACTGGCTCTGAGATTGGTACAGCGAGGCTTGGAAACCGCATCTACAAGTCAAGCGTAAGTGTGGCCCACTATGCTGGCTCTCCTTTTTTTTTTTTTTTTTTTTTTTAACCTGAAAAAAACTGGAGCAGTAATACCCTGGCTCTGTCTCCAGATTAAAGGGCGCTGTGCAGAGCACTTGGCACATAGCCGTCATTCTATAACCCTTTTTTAAGAAGTAATTTTACTAAATTGCTGAAGCTTAGTATTTTTAAGTACCAAACCACCTTTTTGTTCCTGATTATAGGAAGTCTTTTAATGGAAATTTTATAAAGGTGAGATAGAGCTCTTGGGCTCCTGAAACCAAGGATAATCAATATAATTTCCATTTCTATTGATGACTTCACAATGACTATGCTGTTTTGCTACATGGAGATCATTTATACTTCTGGGCTGTACTTGAGCTTTCCCCAAATGGACTTCCCACGGTGCTTTTCAAGGTCTTTTGCTGGGTTTCCCTAACACCTTCCCTGTTCCAGTAATCCTTTGGTAATGCAGTCAGCTGGCCTGCCTGATCACCATCCCTGCTTCTGTTCCTAGGCTGTTATGTTCTGGGAGTCACACAGACAAGAATGTCAAAGACTACTCATTGTCCACCAAGCAATAAGTTCTTGATGCTCTCAGGTTCACAGAACTTCGTGGTTTTGTTTTCTTTCTTTCTTTCTTTCTCTTTCTTTCTTTCTTTCTTTCTTTCTTTCTTTCTTTCTTTCTTTCTTTCTTTCTTTCTTTCT
>OU015745.1:12778038-12831654 GCA_907169655.1 Acomys percivali | reverse complement strand
TCTACCTGTTAACATATGTAACAATTCTACCTGTTAACATATGTAACAATTTGTCAACAGAATTACTAAAAGTTACAGGTTCAGTGGCAAGTTATGCTTCACAGAAAAGAGGAAAGATGTCTTTGGCTCATAAGGAAATGACTCATTTTATTCCTATTTCTGTACCCAACAATGATGCAAAGATTATCAGAATTATCTAGACAAGAGTCCCTGAAATAGTTTCCACTGAAGAGATGTGAACTGTGTCTACTGTGGTAGCCACTGTGGAAATAAGTATGAAGTTCTCCCCCCCTCCCCCCCAACTAAAATTGGCCTCACCCTATGACCCAGCTGCATTCCTGGGTAGTTATCAGAAGGAGTCAAAGTTCACATATGACCAATATATTCGTTTAGATCCCTGTTTATTATTGCACTGTTCACAACAGGTAGGAAATGGAATCAGCCTTTATGTCCATCAACAGACGATGAACAAAGAAAAATATGGCACATCTACACAATAGAATTTTATTCAGGTGTGAAAAAAATGACAAAATTTTTGTGGATCATTGCGTTAAGTAAAATAAACCAGGCTTATAAAGACAAATACCGTGTTTTCCCTCAGATGTGGAACCTAGCTATGCGTGTGTACATGTGTGCTTGTGTGTGTGTGTGTGTGTGTGTGTGTGTGTGTGTGAGAGAGAGAGAGAGAGAGAGAGAGAGAGGAATGGGTGCAGGCGATTGTATGTATTCCACAGTGCATATGTGGAGGTCAGAGGTCAGAAGACAATGTCCAGCTTTGTTGGCGACATGGTCTCTTCACTGCTGTGTAAGTGAACCTAGCTGGCTGGTGGATGTCTAGCGATCCTTCTATCTCTTTCCAGTCTCCCTGTAGGGGCACACTGAGGTTACAGACTCCCATACTACTGCCCCCTCCCTCCTTTACCTGGGTTCTGGGGATCTGAACACTCACATAGTGACTGCTCTTATCCAACAGGGTCCCCCTTCCTGTAAGGCTTGTATTTCAAAGTCCCTCCATGGCTCCTATGCGATCATGCCAGCTTCTAACCCAGCTCTTCTCCACACCCTCTAGCTTCTGCTTCTTGTGCTGTGACCTTGGTTTGCCATGGCCTCCGCTCCCTTTTATGTCTTAAGTGAAAAGACCCCTCTGTTCTTTTACAGTTTAAAGGTTTAATCCCGAGAGACACAGGATTCCATAGCTCACACCAAGATGGGCGGCTTCAGTTCAGCCTAGCATCTACCTCTGGGTAATAGTGACTGTGTCCTGCAAAGCAAGAGCTGAGGCTGAGCCAGGGAGGGTCATCTCAAAGGAAAATTAGGCGAGATAGAGTAAACATAGACACCCCAGACCTTGTGTCTCTGAGAGAGGCCCTGGGACAGCCAGTCCTGAAGTCAGCTTAGTCCTCCTAGCTTTTCATGGTCTCCAAACACAGCCTGACAATAAGCTGCTAGCTACTGTGTTTTGTCTTGATTCTGCCTATGCACTCATTCCACTGGTAACTGTTCACATTAATTTCAAGAGCCTAACAACATAAGAAGGCCACTGTTAGCTAGTGTGCTGATTTTTATAATAGCATATCTGCTTTTGCTTTCTGGAGGAAGTCATCTACCTAGGTGACTTCCACCTTGCTCAGAATTCAGCCAAGCTGAGCCACTAAAGTCAGGCTTAGCCCCAGGGGATGGGGCTCCTGGGGCAGAAGGGGGTACCTGGACAGAGTTCCCTCAGCAGCACAAGGTCATTCAGAGAAGAACCTCCCACATCCACCCAAAACTATTTCCTCAGTCCCCATTCTGCTCTCATCCACCCCACTGGCGATGGCATCCATTCAACTGTGGCTTTTTGTCACATAGGTGTAAAGATGAATGGCTCCTTCACTGTGTTCATAACCAGGGCAGCATGCAAACACTCTCCAATTCTCAGGCAAAGCCCTGGCAGTGCAGGAGCACATGTGGGCAACATTCCTCCATTTGCTCTTTTATCTGCAGTTATCAGTGTGTCTGTTCAGTAAGTAACGTGCTGCTAACATAGGGCTGGGCATGGCAAGGACAATGGATTTGCCAATAGAGTCAAATTATAGACTGGAAGAATAGCAGTTTACTTAGAAATAAAGGCTGTTGGCTTTGGCCACCTAGGTAATTGATCCTAACAAAACCACACCCTTTCATACATTTCAAGGGTTACCTTGCTAGCTAAGCATGGCTCAAGCCTGCAGAAATAAATTAAGCAGATGGGTAGTATCAAGTATCTAAGACTGCATAAGAATGAAGAAACGTGATGCTCAGAGCCCTGTGACACCCTGGGGGATGGCTGTTTCCATGCCATTAGAAAGAAGCCCCCACCCCCAGCACTATTAGGCTCCAGGGAAGACTGTTCATGCAATGCCAGGTTATTATTAAGCAGTTTGGGAAATGAGCTATTTATTTTATCTGATTTTCTATTTTATTTGATTTCTGATGATCTGAATATGGATGGATCTTAGGGTTTTTTTTTTTTTTTCATGTTATCTGCATCCCACAGATGGAAAAACGACATCTTCTCAACGGGAGCCAAGTTCCCTCCAGACAGGGCATGTCTGACACTGCTCAAACCACACCAGGCTCCATCAGAAGAAGCTAGGGATGGAGACACCAACTCTCTCCATCCCAGTTAGAGCTGTGTTTCCTAGGCATCACCAGGTAAATCACAGTGAACTCTCAACCCGTGATCATTTCAAAAGAACTTAATGTTGACCAAATTCATTTCATTCTGAGGATGTCAAAATATAACAAGGTGAAAACATGAAGTTCACCCTACATAAGATGACAGGAGAATAGCTTGTCAAAAAAAAAATCTAGTTTCTGAAATACTTAAGAATTTTATTGGGCGGGAGGAGGTGACAGCTGTGTGTTAGTGTTGACTTAAGGTTGGAAGGTCAAATTGTAGTTAGCCCCTTATTACGGGTATCTCAACACAACCTGCAAACTCCCCCTGATTTAACTAACCAGAGAAGACAATTCTGTTTATTTCAAACAGTAGCGGCCTAAGCTATTCTGCAGAGGGTTCTATGTGTCAAGTACAAGATGCTGACCTCCCTAAAGACACCCCAGCAAACTTTTGCCTCCTATGTTCTGCCTACAGGCATCTTGGTCTTCTGAATGAATGTTGACACCTGTGTCTTGTGGCCCACACTTCATAATGGCTCCAGAAAAAATAACTAAAATTTATGTTTTCAGTAAAGAAAGATTTTACTAAGCATCTGAGGCACCGAAGCAGTAAGAATAACATTTTCTTTTAAAGCAGCAACCACAGCTATTTAAAAGAAAAACCTAGATCAAAATGGGAAACATGGATCTTAGGCAAGTTATTTAATTTATTCAAGCCCCATCTACACTTAAAAGATGAAAGTACTACTTGTTAATCAATAGACAAGTAAATACAGGCTTTCAGGAACCGGACTGTTTTGTATAGTCTCTGCTACATGGTTAAGTTTTATGGTTAGCTGAAGTATTAATCTGTTGAAGACTACGGATGTTGGAGAGCATTGAGCATTATCTCTGGCAGGTTTATAAATTGGCTCATTTGCAAGATTCTCATCGTCTCTTTTGGCCTCTGATCTAAGCAGCCATCATATTTGTTCAGAAACAGCTCCCATATTTGACTGTCCCTGCAGTGTACCCTGGGGGACCACTGACTCCTGAGCGGACTTTGAGTCATCTACCCTACCATACATTGACTCTGTTCGTAACCTCAGGCTATTTGCGCAGCAGGATGACTGCTGTGATTTCTAGCCTAAGAAATATACGTTGTCTCTCTGCCGTCTCTTACTGTTCAGTGAGACACTTAAGGATCAAGCAGTGACCCACAGGGAAACTCTGTTCTGCTGTCTCATGAAGCCATCTTCTTTGGACTCAGGTGGGGCAGCTCCCATCAAGTGGGTTTGGCAGGGGCCATTTTGGCAACCATTGGGCCCCCTTCTGGAACGAATGTAACAGCTCTTTACAACCATATGAAAAACAGTCCCTTGTCTTCACCAGGAAAACCCAAGAGGTGTCCTCTGCTTGCCCCACTTGAGTTCTCCCAGTTGCAGGGAGGCTTTCAGTTTCTTTCTCCACACAGACCTGTTTGTTCAACACATGCATCCTGAGCATATCATTTCTTGTTCTCAGGTGTGGCCCTCCCCGGTAGGCCACTAGCTCCACTTGCTTCTCTGTGATGACTCATCGGGTGGGGGACGGGCACCGAAGCAGCTTTCTACTCTCAGTTAATCAGACTTTGACACTGGGAAATGCTGTAGGGACACACACAGCCTAATGCCAAATAATCCCTACTAAATGAGTGCTGCTTACTTCGTGGCTGCATGGAAGAAACACCTGAACCAAGAGCTGGAAGAGAAGGCAGGCAGAAATGAAAGCTGAGTTTCTAAATATCTCATATACTCAGCACACACTTCTATCACAGGCAGCCTTCCATCTTTCATAATTAAAAAAATGTTATTCTTTATCGTTTGGAAATCCCATATATATATAAATTTAATCAAATTTATCCTAAATCCCCTCCCCTCCAGTTCCTCTTTTATTTCCCTCCACTTTTCCTTCTCAGCTTCATGTTTTTTCTCTCTCTCTGTCTCTCTCTCTGTCTCTCTGTCTCTGTCTCTCTCTCTCTCTGTCTCTGTCTCTCTCTGTCTCTCTGTCTGTCTCTCTCACCCAGTGAGTTCACTTAGTGCTCCCAGTGTGCATGGGTATAAAACCATCCGAGACCCAGGGCCTCAAACTTGAAGAAGACACCCCTCCCCTCACCCTCATCAGCTAGCAATAGCCAATGACTCCTCAGCTGGAGGAGGGACTTCACGAGACACAACACCCCACCCCTCACTCCTTCCTCCACATTGGGATTCTGGCTGGCTTGACTGCCTTTGTGACACTCTTAAGCTTTCAGTCCCAGCTGTTGTGAGTTCCTGAGAGCAATGGCTGGGCCATGCCTGGCAAATACTGTCTGTTTTACTGTAGAAACCCTCAACCTCTGGCTCTTACTGTCTTTCTGCTCCCTCTTCTGTGTTGATCCCGGTGAGGGCCAGTGATGTGATACAGATGTCCCATTGCTCAGCCTGGAATTCTCAGTAACAGATTTATTTTCTTCTCTTACCAATCAATGGATTCTTCGACTTGTTTACAGGCCTACAGGCAATCATACTTTGCAATGCTACTAATCATTATCAAATCACTTCTTGCTTGATAGGGAAATATATTTACTATTTTGTATTTATTCTATTTATAAAAATGCTCATAAAATTGTATACTATAGCACTCCAAGTGGATGCATGTTTTAATGTATATATCCCTTGACTTATGAGTTCTCGAGGAGTGTTCAGACAAGTAGGTAGGGTCAGTGGCCAAGCAAAGGGCAGTCACATCTTCCATTCTTGTACCCACGCCTCAAAAATAAGGTAAGGCTGTATGGTTCAGTCTTAAGAGGGGACCAGTGAGCTCACTGATTCCAGCCACAGGAGACTCTCACCCTCACACATTGATGCACTACTAGGGGTTGTCAGCAGTTTTGCCCAGTGGGGTAATCAGGATGGCAGTGATGGTGAAAACTCTAGTGTACCACCCAGTGACTCACAGGCACATACTTAGCAAGCCCCATCCAGCCACCCGGGAACCCAAGAACTCTACCAAAGAGCCCCCTTTTCTTTCTCTAAAGACCTACATATTCCTTTCTTTTTTTTTCCAGGCTAAATTTTTACATTGTTTGAACTGTTCCATGTGTCCTTATGGGTTTGGTTTGTACATACCATTCTTGCAGTGTTTGTGTGTGTGTGTGTGTGTGTGTGTGTGTGTGTGTGTGTGTGTATGTGTGTGTGTGTGTGTGTGTGTGTGTGTGTGTGTGTGTGTGTATACTTGTGACAGAATTAGAGTGAGCTGTCCCATACACACGACTTAACGTTGGGTGGAAAAGGACCTTCTTGGCTCTTCTTTATTATGGTATATATAGGATGTGTGCCTGGAAGATGCCCATATCTTCCTAGAAACGCTTTAAGACAAATGCCTCTTTGTGAAGGAGAAATAAAGTATGTTTTGCCATCACACAAAGGTTCTTCTTGCTGTGGCTAACATTGACATTGGGAACAAAGGGAGGATAACATAGTAAGAGCAGAATGTGTTGTTGGGATATGATAGATTTATACACCATATCCCATCAGTTACATTGAGAAGTGGGAGTGTAGCTCAGTGGTAGGACATTTCCTAGCATTTGTGAAGCCTGGGGTTGATTCTTAGCACTGGAAATAACACAGAAGGAAGCCTTAGACTCTTATATAGAATAATAAACTTCAGATTAGAACTACTGATAGAAAGAAATATGGTGGCTGGCACTGTCTCAGACCCAGGGATCTTCAACGAAGATGCTGAGCATACAGTTTAACAGGTTCAGAGAAGAAGACCAGCTATAATACCGCACAAGTCACAATCCAGAAGGCCTTTCAGATATGATCACTCTGGAACAAAGGCCTTGACTTGAGAACAGTGAGCAAATGAATTAACTAAATTAATTTGACTAATTTAATTTAAAACTTCAATTATTTAATTAAATGAACCACTGCAAGCCAAAGAGATCTAAAAATAAATAAATCAAGCAGAAAATATTAGTTCATTTTCTATTACTATGACAAAATGCCTGAGGCTAGCTTAATATTTTAGAAAGATGTTATTTAGCTCCCAGGTTTGGGGCTGACTGCTGACTGCTCTGGTGAGGACTTCATGGTGGAAGTCAAAACAGTAGCAGAAGATTTTCCAGATGAGAAATCACATGGGAAGGAGGCAACCATGCTCTTTCACCACAGGCCCGAGAAAGCACTAACTTCCCACACAATCACAGCACTTCCTCTGAAGACCCTCCTAACGTATCCAGTTGTCCCACCCCCTCCCAACATCAGCATCCTGGAGGCCAGCCTTCCGTCCCAGGACTCTCTGCAGAGATAAACAACCCCTATGCCCAGTTACTACTGCTTGTGCGGTGCTAGTCTGTCTCATCCGGGCCTAGAATCCAGCCGACCCAAGGGAATGTCTGATGCTCTGAAGCAATCTGGTGGAGATAATGGAGGGACTTTAGAGTTGAATTGTGCTTCCTGCTAACATGGGCAGAAGCGAAGTTCAGTAATAAAATGCAAAATAAACATGTGACTACTTTTTCTCCTCAAGCCAATGACTAGTACAAATGAGTACAAAAAAAAAAAAAAAAAAAAAAAAATCAGGCACACAGAAAATGAACTTGAAACTACTTTGGGTCCAACTTACATCAATTTGCTAGTAGATATTTCTTTTCTCTCAAAAGGTGAAAAAATAGAAAAGTGATACAATAAGAGACAATCTCTAGGTGGCTAATGTGATTAGTCTTCCCAGTACTCAGAACCCATGTTATAGGGATGAAGGCAGCTCGGGAGCTAGAGCATTCACCTGGCACATGTGGAGGGAGGGGGAGGCGAGGAGGGAGAGAGAGAAAGAGAGAGAGACCTTATCAGAGAAAGCTCATCCCAGGAATGGCAATTCAGAGTCAAAGGAATGAGAATGCTAAAACAGTTAAGTACAGAAGATGCATTTAATCTGATTTACAGATTTCACAGTAATTGCAATTCAGAATTTAGCAGGAAGGGCCCCACACCACTGTTTTCCTAATCTTGCAAAATCAGACGAACAAAGAACAAATATCATCTTTAAAACACCATGTCATAATAGACATATGTTGCTAAGGTAGATCTCTGTAGGTGCTGTAGCATGTATTACATGTAACCCTGCATATTTACATACTTTCAACCACCTCTGAGCACATATTATACCCAAGGCCTATCTGAGGCACAAATGACGGTGCAACAAATGAGAGATTAGATTTTTTTTTCTTTCTTTTCTTTTTTTTTTTTTGAAACTGGGTCTTACTATGTAGCCTCAGGCTGATGCGATGGTCTTCTTGCTTCTACTCCCCAAAGTCTGAGATTACAGACATGTGCCACCATGCCTAGCTGGTAGTGACCCTGGAAGAGAGTTCACAACTCTGACAGCTGTAATATACAAGTGACAGCAGTGCAAAGCAGAAGACAATTGTCACCAGAGGTTGCAGGGCTTTGGACGGAAAGGACCACACATGACCCAGAATCCTGAGACCCCTCACTTTTTGAGGAGGGGGAGGTGGTAATGATGGTGGAGAGTGGCCCAGATGATTACGAGGTATTCATGGGGGGGGGGAGGCCATTTCTAGTGGAGGCTGTGAAGTGAGCGGCTGATTGATGGCTCATTAGGTCAAGGTACTTGCCACCAAGCCTGATGACCTGTGTTCAATGTCACTACCCTCCCCCAAGAACTGACCCACAGGGTGGAAGGAGAGAACTGAATGCTGCAAACTGTCCTTGGACCTCCTTATGGGCACCATCACAGCCATGTGCCCCCACACATTCACATACGCAATCATACTTATTGTATGTATGTATGTATGTATGTATGTATGTATGTATGAATGATACGTATGTAATCAGGCCATCCCCTTGGCAGATAGTTATCAGATGCCCAATAAATTCCTTTGCTACAATTTCACAGAAAAGAGAAGAGACACATCCAGGAAAGGAGCTGATAGGAGATTGTGCTGTGCAGTGAGCTTGATTAGGAAAGAGGGAGTTTCATCACTGTGGCGGGCAGGTGGGACCAGCCCTTGAGGTGGAAGAGCATCGTACCTAGGCAGCATGGCCTGGCCTTGAAGGGACAGAGAGGCTTCCCTTTTGATCTGGAGGAGAAGAGGACAAACTCATAGCTTGTCATGACAGGGGACAAAGTTTGTACTATATAATGCACCCCCGGGTGGCCAATGTGTCGAGGGACACAGAGGTAGGCACTCGGCAGGACCATACGCTGATCTTGCCCATGCAAAGCAAAGGGGCTGCAAGCCCACATCACAGAATGCTTCTGTCCCGGAGAGAGCCAGAGTGGAGTGTGGCCTGATTGCCAGGAAGGGAGAAGGCAGCTGGAGGGTTGCTCTAACACTCTCAGCACCAGATTAGAGGCAGAAGGTCAAGACTGGAGAGCTTCCTGCCTGAGTTCACACAGTACAGTGAGGGAGTAATGGAAAGGGCATTTAATGTCTATGTACTACCCAGCATTGCAGAATACAGCCCAGAAGCGGTGCTCTCTGGTGAGTCCGCCTGGTCTGGGACAGACTCTACTATCTTCAGGCTGCTTGCTACCCTAAAGCAATTACTCAGCCCGTCTTGCTATGGCTTCTTAACAATATAAAATGGACTGAGGAAAGTGCCCACCCAACAGGGTCAACAAAATAAGGCCAGTGTGGTTCTGGGTAGAGTGTGACCCATGTACTAGTGCTCAGTAGGTGCCTCCACTGGGTGTGTATGTGTTTCTGCAGCTTTGTTTCTATTGTGACAAAGAGATGGCTTTCAGAAGATGGCCCAGGGAAGACGCAAATATACCGATTTTTTTCAAAGGTTTAGAAATGGTTTTTTTTTTTTTTACACATTATTTTCAAGAAATGTTGTGTTATTTCATACATATAAAAGCACTCTCACCCTAGAGTTAAAATGTCTTTTTACACATGCCTGCAACCCAGCACTTGAGAAGCAGAGGGCAGGAGAATCAGAAATTCCATGTCATCCTTGACTACATAGTGAGTTTACATGGTCTATGTGACATCCTCTTCTCAACAGAACACCTGTATTATACACAGGTGCTCTTCAGTTGTTTTGCTAGTTTCATGGGTTAAAAAATGAGCTATTGTTTAATGAAACAACGTCTTTGTTTTAAGTAAAGTTAAACATTGTTGTGTTATTGGTCGCATTTATTTTTCTTCACAGAACAGCATTCCTATTTTACAATGGGGATTCTGTTGTAGAGTTTGGATTTAATAAGAAAAAAAAAATGGAGTTCTGCCTGAGACCAAGCAAGGATGCATATAAGTTCTATCTCATACTCCAGTGTACCAACTGCTGGGTCATTTCTTATGTATTCCAGGGGAAGGGCGGGCATTAACTAGATAGTACAAGTGAAAATCCCTGAAGGTCTTGAGCAAGAATCACTATGAATGAGGGCAGACAAAACAAAAACAAACAAAGAAACAAAACCCAGACTGTATACTGCTCAGAGAGAACAAAACAAAGGGGGGAGGGGCGGAAATGCCAAACAAAGAGGGGACATGCAAACAGGAGACCCAACTCTTAAAATTAACATATTCAATTAATCATAACCAATTATCCTCCTGTCCTTAATTATGGTGCTGGCCACAATGCTGTGGCGTGGAATGAAAAGTGGTGTGGGCGGCAGACGGGTAATAATAGCGCAGGGGAATGAGGGCATCCTAATGGGAGTCCCAGAGGTGCATGGCACCAAAGCCAAGATGATCCGGAGCCCTATTCCATTAACCCGGTGGCCCTGTCTCTGTCCTGACCGTGAGCAAGAATAGCTTCTGAGTATGGATGCCTTGTGCCAAGGCACCTTCGGAATGGCCCCCTCTTTTGCTTCTGAGAACGGAAGGACAGTCCAGAGAAAACAGGCAGCAGTAGGAGCCAAGCACAGCAGCGACTCTCAGCCCAGAGCATGTCTCCCCTCAGGCTTCTTGGAGAACTCTTCTTGCAGAGGACTGGTCACGTGGTAAACTCTGGTCTACATCTGGACCACTCAGACCTAATTTCCTCCCTCTACGGGCTCTCTTTATCCATGCCAATTTCAGCCTACCTCACTTGTGCCAGGGATCTACGGTAAAGCCAAGTGCACTTGGGAAAAGGAAAGAAGGCAGAAGAAGTTGCTGCTAGGGTTAGAAAAGCAGTTAACACAGAGACTCATAACTAGCCATGGGCTGAGAGGGAGTGTGAGCACATTAACTCGCACATTAACTCCTTCCCAAAAGATCAGGTTATATTGCCAAAGAGAGTGTAGGAGCCTGAGGACGTGGGTATGGTGCTGTGAGATGATGTCTTCAGGATACATATGTCTACTGCAGTCATGGACTCCCGGAAACTATGGTTATGTACATAAGACCTGCCCAAGATCAGTGCACATTCTAGTAGCCCATCACTATTTGGATTTGAGTAGTGAGGGAGAAGAAGACACAGAAGTAGAGGGGACAGGTGTTCGGACGAGTGTCCCAGGGAGGGCAAGGGAGAGTTGGGGATTGGGGTCATTAAGATCATTGTAGACGTGTATGAAGTTGCCAAGAAATAAAGTATATTCTAGAATCAGGTATGGAAAAGAAGAGGTCACTTCTCCTACTGTACTGGTAGACAGAGAACCTTCTGTTGAACAGTAACGTGGGAGGAGGTAGGCCACAGAAGTAGCTGAGAAGCAGCAACAGCTGGGCGAAAGGCTCAAAGCCAGAAAAGATGACAGCACAGAGGCTCATGCCTGCAACCTCAGCCCTCAGGAGGCTGAGGTAAGAGGACTTCAGAGTATTCATGGCCTCCTTGCCTAAGAGAGGCAGTGCCAGCCAGCCTGAGCTACAGAGACCCTATCTCAAAGGAAAAAAAAAATGTATGTGTGGGGCAGTGGGGAGACATTCATCACTGATGCTGGGGGACTTGGCAATTCTTCCTCTAGAGGCTTAGGATTTGTGGCCTTCTTCCTTGTCCCCCTTCCCTGCAGAACACGGTTGTCCCAAGTAAGGATCAGGTATTTTGGGTGCTCTGCACTCACTTGCAGCCCACATTTTAGGCAGTGACCCTGTTCTCAGGAAGCTTTATTGATTTGGATCCAAATAGCAACTCTGAGGCTGACACAACTAAAATGCTTTCATGGGTTATTATTTTTTTTCCCACAACTCCTGTGTCTTTCTTTTGCTTATCTCTACAGAGTTCCCAGATCTGATGTTACCGTTCACCCCAGACCAATTACAACCTCAAGTCAAGCCTTGACTTGTTCCTGCGCAGAAGAGATGCCCAGAGATCTCATTCATTCTGTGAGTGTAGTAACGTCACATACTTGAATACATTGGGGGAGGCCAGTGATGTGGATCAAGTGACCTGCACTGTGGCCACGCCACTCTCTCTGTCATGCTCTTCCTCCAGGGGCCTACTGCTTTTTGAACACTAGCTATGTGAACTGAAGTTTCTGGAAAGAAGCTGCAGCTTCCACTGACCTTCTGCATGTCTGTCTGATTGGTGGATTAGAATTTCCGTGACTGTAGAGAAGTTGGAATGTTGCAAGTCCGGAGCCAAATTATTTGGGGGCATTTGTGCCTTTCTCAACAAGCCACTTACTGCCCTCCTCTGTGCTTGACCCACTTATTTAAATCCTTTGGGATGTACAAACAGAGACTTAGTTCCCAAACAAAAAAGCTTAAGATGTTATCAGACAGCATCTGAGGCCCAAAGCAGAAAATTGCCTGCCTTGCCTAACCCACCTACCTATAAAAAATGTCCCCATTGGGTGTATCAAAAGCATCTTGATTTATGCCTTTCTTTGCTCTGTTACTATAATAATATCATGAAGCTGCTTCCATATTGGAACAGGTAATTTAGGGTAAGCTAAATCTGTGTTCCTGAGCCATGGCCACTCGTCTGTGGCTTCAGAAGAAACTGTCTCTTAGCCCCTTTGAAGTGAAGAGTTGTAGTTTTTGTGTCAGGAGAGAATTGCTTTTCTTTTTTCATCTTGTTCATGTTCTTCTTCCTCATTTCAGGATGAACATTTACTGCTTTGAAGTCCTTTGAGCTCTTAGCTTCTACTCCAAGTGGGTTTTTAAATATTATTTTTTTATCCTATTCTGATTTGTGGTGTGTGTGTGTGTGTGTGTGTGTGTGTGTGTGTGTGTGTGTGTGTTGCACATGTGTACCTGAATGTGGAGACTCAAGACTCATAGCAGGCATCATCACCTTCAATAGCTTTCCCACCTTGTTCACTGAGGCAGGCTCTCTCAGTCAAACCCAGTTCTCACCAGTCTTGCCAGCCCTCATGTTCTGGGGATCCCTGTCTCTCCCTTCCAAGACTAGAATTACAAATGAGTTGCCATGCCTACCCTGTACTTCCTTGGGTTCTGGGTATCTGAACTCCAGCCTTCAAGCTTGTGTGGCAAGCACTTTATCTTGTGAGTCATCATCCCAGGCTCAGAATTACTTCCTTTAAGGAATATATTACTCTCTCTGAGTAGCATTCCACAAAATACACCTTTCTCCACTCAAAACACAGGATGAAACAAATTGCATAACACTGGAGAAGTTGCATGCAAGAGTGTCCCATAAGCATAGGAAATATCTAAAACATTTAACAACTGGCATGACGCCTTTAATACCCAGCCTTATTTAGAGAGGGAGCATGCTTCTACTGGGTTCTGACTTAAGGAAAAATCTGAAAGACCAATCATCAGTTACTAACCAGTATAGAAGTACAGATTCCCTCAGTGTCCTTGAGGGATGGTCTTCAACAACATTCATGGATATCAACCTTGAAGAATGGTCTATATGAAATAGCAGCTCAGGATTAGCAAAGACGAATGGGCATCCTCCAGCAAGTAGACTTTTAATCATCTCTACATTGTGCATAATCCCTAGTACAGTGTAAATGCTACATAAATAGCTATACTGCTGAATTGTGAAGGGAATGATAACAGTGAAGACTCTGTACAGATTCAAGTGTCTCAAAAATGTTTGGGGTCCACAGTTGCTTGGCTCTGTGGATGTGGAACTTGAGGATACGGAGGTCTGGTGGTGCTTTATGGGCTGACATCAGCAAAGCACATTTGGTGCTGGCCAGCTGAGCTCTAGACCAGCCTGGACTAGTGGGATGGCTCACCTGAGCCAGTGGCTTACTAACATGATTTCCCATGATGCCACTGTATTTGGCTAGAAATATTGCTTCCTGTCTCCCCAGACCCTCTGCTATAGAATCAGCTGGAATTCATTGTTTTAAGGAACCGTGCCCCTAACTTGATTATTCACTTATGGATTGATAGTTTGGATCAGTGTTCTGAGGTGTCTAGGAAATTAACTCACTTTTGACCAAATATTTTCCTTTAAGGTCAAGGAGGAAACTGGTCCCATTCTGCATTGTTCAAAATGAGTCTGGCTTTCCAGTTGCCAGTTTTTAAAGGTCCTTCAAATAGTCTCCTTTCCAGTAGGGCCCAACACAACTCACCCTACTGCTCTGCCTCAGGTCTGTCTTCATTCCCTGGCAGTTTTATGAATTTCACTAAACTTCAAGGCTTTTCATTGCCTTAAAGTTTTTGTTAAACAACAGTCCTGAAGGTCATGAACAAAACAATACGATATGGACTGCATATATAACAAAGTCATCTCATGGATATATTGAAAACAAACAAAATAAATGAGCAAAGGATCTGTGGATACATGTTAACTAAGTATATGAAGTATTTCGCTGTAAAATCACTACGTAAATTATTCAGGAGATAATTCATGTTCCTTGAGTTAAATTCTTTGTGCATATTTTATAAACATATAATACATCTCAATTTGGAGTAGCCATATTTCAAATGTGCACTCACTACATGTGGCAGGTGGCCCCAATATAGATGCTGGAGCTGGGGCCACACTGCCCAGCCAGCCACTGACAGCTCTGCCATTTCTTAGCTTGGTTTTAAGTAGGAACCACTCTACCTGGGTCCCCATCTTTCAAAGGGTAACAGTTACCTGAGAATTCACCCACGAGCCTGACATTCTGAAGCAGAGCAAGAATGCATTAAATGCCAGTGTTCGCTCCATCATTGCTATGCTCTTCTCCCAATACCACTGTTCACATTTTTCAACTTTTTTTATTCAAAATATCCCAGTAGAACTGTTGTCACCATAGCAAAGTAATTCTCCCTTTAGAAATAATTTCCCAGCTACTTCTTTTTCTTATCTGGAAAACTCATGCTCTAGAATGATGCTCTTCTTTAACTAGTTAAAGGATGCTGTCCCAGAGGCTGCAGATTGAAGGGCACATAGAGGTGAATTAACTGAATACAGTCCAGGTACAGGGATACCCAGAAGTGCAGAATTTATTTACCTGTATCCTTATTTATCATAGAACCACTTTTAAAAACCAGTCTTCTCATTTCTGTGAGCAATTTCCATCTCTGTGCCTGAATCCTAGACAATATTTCATGATGACTCTATAGGAAAAAAGCACTCAGTGTGATTTACCCTCCCAGATACTGTGGGATATTATTTATGTGGCCTGAACAGGTGCCGCATCCAAACCCAGCTATGGCTTCATTTCACTCACAAGGAACAGCAGGTGTGGCTGGTTCCCAAATGCCTTTCAAAACAACTTTGTAGGTGCCGGGAGTACTGGAATCATTAGTGACTAGAGAGTTGCTCGTGTGCACTGGGCCAAACATGGACAACAAAATGGGGAGAAGGTGAACTAGAATGCAGTTCAATGAAGGATCAAGCTCATTAACAGAACAGGGAAAAAGAGTGTACAGAGAGGAAAGCCAAAAGTTGGGTTTCAAAATCATGTAAGAGGAAAGATATTGGCAAAGCTAGATTACATGATATTATTTGTAAGAGAAATGGATTCTTTCCATGGCTCATAAAAAGGCTTGAAGGAGCCTCGGGGAGAAACATGAGAAGTTTACACAGGCAACAATCATGGTTTATTACCTTGCAAGAAGAAAAAGAAAATGTATGGAAGAGCCTTGTACCCAAGTATGTATCAAGACACCCAATAAGACTCATGTGACAAAATTGGTTAAATAGAGAGGAAGATGGCTTCCAAGTCCTCTCCCATTCAGAGTTCAATCAGTGACCTGGAGAACGTTGAATTACCCTACAGGATGTGTGCACACTAAGAAGATGAGAAGAACAGCAGTGTCCAAAGGAAGACTGAAACTAGGTTAGCTTTGAAACCAACTGTATCAACAGATCCTCATTAACTTAAGAAAGCAGTCTATCAGAGCAGCTGAAGTTGTCCCCAGCTACGTCCGGAGACCAATCCTCCTGTAAAAGATGTACCATGATAGTCCATCACACAGGAAGCCAGTCCTACTGTAAATGAGTACATGACAGTCCATCACACAGGAAGCCAATCCTCCTGTAAATGAGGACCATGACAGTCCATCACACAGGCTGGCAAACAGAACACATTGAGAAGTTGATCATTGGTGCCTTGATCAAGAGCCTATTCTGAAACAACTGGAATTTACCTCAAAAATAACCCACAGACATTTAGACTACTCATGATGAAGAGAAGACCCGGTGCTTCGCTGTGAGTTCTAGTGTACTCTGTGATGGTCACATGAAAAGTGGTCTTAAAATAACTCCAGAAAGCAAAATGCAGCCCCTAAATGGCAACAGCAACACAGCAGATTGCTCAAAATAAAGAACAATGCCCTCATTCTGAATAGAACAAAATCTCTCGAGCACCCAAGTCTCCTGCTGCAAGCAGCACTCTGAGGAAAAGCTGCAGGGAATCCTGCCCTGAGTGAGATGCTGAGATAAAAACGTCTTTAGGGACCCTGGTAAGATTATCAATATGGTGTCTATGTAGTAGAATATGAACAAATGGAGCCAATTCTGTCTGACACCATAACATAAACGTGATGTCACTGCACATGGAACATATGTGTTACTGCTACAGACAAACCTTAGCTCTTTTGTGTCTGTGGATCGATGATACCAACACAGTTACGTGCTGGACTTGGAGCTGGTGAGTTTGAACGTACAGCAGGCTCAGGAGTTAGAAGTATAGGTCAGCCAGCATCCCTAACTAGGACAAGAAACAGGATGCAGACATGGATGGTTTTCAGATCAGCAGCCTGAGTGGGTTTTGTGGGGTATGGGAAAGGAAGGGCGCGTGCAAACATATACCACTCCAAGTGCTAGCCATAGACCAGGCTTCTCTGACTGTCGGGATGTCCAGTTAACTTGTGAGCCAATTTGCCCTTTGATATCTGGATGATCTTCACCATTTAGGTTAGGATGAGTTTTATATGTTTAACACAAGGACTGAATGTGCTCTGCTATAAGATTTCCCATGTGTCTTTGGGTTGAAGCTACAGCCAGACACAGAAAAGATTCTATAGCACATCTCAGCTCTTCTGGTTCTAAGATCTATGATCCAACATGGTCCCTTTGCATTACAGCACGAGACTAGCAAATATTACCTAACCCTTCATAGTTCCATTTTGTATTCCATTTTTTGTCAGGCTTTCACAATATGAACCCAATACCAGGAGGTTCTTTGTTCAAAATCTATACAGTCCATACAATTTTATCTCCCTGCTACACTCCCTTGACCTTCTCACTAAAGGTCACAACTGGTTCCACTTGGAAGAAAACCAAGCATGATAAATGATCTTTCTCCTTGTCTGTGGAAATCAGAAATGGATCCATTCCTAGTCTTGATGTTAATAGTCTCACTTCAAGTGGCAACTGGTGTCAATGATCTCAACTCATACTCAAGTATTGTCCAGGTGGGTTTATCTCTCTCACACCCCAAACATCATGGGATCGGCATTGAAAAGATAGAAATATGCATCACCGGGGAGGAAGAGAGAAGAGAGAGAGAGACTTAGTGTTCTGTGCACAACCAGAATCCCCTCTGCCACGCATTCCAGCATCTACTGATCTCTACAATGTAGGACAAGAGAGTTGCAACATAAACAGACCTTTAGAGAGCCACGGAGAAGCAAGGAGATGAAACGCAGGCAGCCCTTTGTTGCAAGCAAGAGGCCGAGAAATATTTCAAAAGCTAAAAGCCACAGCCACAAGGACACCGTGACCTAGGCATAACAATCTGGGTCACACGGACAAAGGGAACCCAGAGAAATTGACTAAGGTCACCAGGCTATTCCATGGGGTTAATTATAATGAAGCAGGTGACGTCATTTCCAGTAAGCAAGCCCACTCCAAGTAGTAAAACTCTAGAACCTGCTCGCTGGCCAGACTTGATATGTACTTGTTCTGAATTAGCCTCTTGGAAGATCAGGGGACGGTAGAAATGAGCAAATCCCTGATATATAGAATGTCTCCCTTTGTGCCATAGCTAGCTAGCTAAGTGTTTGTCTCCGTGACAAACGGAAGCCTTTTGAAGGCAGGAAAGAGCTTGGAGTGGTGACAGACTGAATGTTACTGGTCCCCATGGGATGACCTGCCAGAGCCATGCCTCTGTGTGTGAGTTTGAAGTTCTTCCCATTAAGAAGTAAGGTCTATTTCCTCGCCCTCTCAAATGAGCTAGCATCATGACTGATTTCTTCCAAGGTGACGTGAATGAACTATCACCGTACTAGCTCCCAGGTTAGGCCTCCAGGGGCATTTGACCACGTGAGAACTCAACTGCAGTTAGCAGAGACTTTCCAGCCCACAGTGGACCAGAGAGTCCACAGAGGTAGGAGGACTAGGATGGGCAAACCGGAAGAACCGTCTTCCTGACTCCTATCCTCCTGAGAGCAAGATGTGGTTGCTGCTGCATAAATCCTTGCTTCGGGGACAGTTTATTGCAAACAGTCGTGAATGAACACAGCGCTGGGAGAGCGTTTTGTGTTCTTATTACTGACCTTGCCCACTCACGTTTGTGATCTATTTTAGTTTTTGCTAATTTAGTTGAAAAGAAAAGGTAAAAAGGAATCTTATTAATTTGGTAAAAGCTCGAATCTTCACAAGCCTCTGCCTGCCACTGCTTATTAACGTCCTCATTTGCCTTTCAGCCCGTCATTTAAATTAGCCTCAAGCTAGTTCCTGGCGTCTATCTCAGTTTTAACCCTACCTAGAGCCAAATTTAAATAACTTGGGGCATAATTACAATGAACACGTCGGAAAAAGTCCATCCTTTTAAGCCATTTGGTACACAACGGAGTCAAATTCCCTGTATTCCCAACTGCTCTCAGCTCAATTTCCAATATCTATTTCCATGTTATAGAGTTCTGCACGCCACACGAGGCTTCATGTCACCCGCCTCTGAAAAGAACGGAAGCCCTTCACACCACGCACAGAGTGGAAATAACAGTGAACTGCTCACGTGGCCAAGCATCGTTCATGGTTTTGCACAATATCCGTTTTCACTCTGGTCTCACACCTCAGCTCTCATATGACTTACATCCCAGCCACTCTAGGCGCCTATAATTCACCAAACACGCCCATCCTTCCTTCCTTTATTTTGTTTTTGTTTTTTTTGGTTCAACTTGTCTTGTTCTAGCCTCCTTCTAAAAAAAATCCCACTGGGAAGCTACTTACTGGGAGGTGTGACCCCAAACGACTCTCTTTATGTAATGAAAGTGGCATACCAATAACAGCCGTAATACTTTTAAGCACGCACGCACACACACACACACACACACACACACACACACACACACTCACACACACACACTCACACACACTATATGTATTGTCAATCACAAAATCGTGTGACATAGCGATCATCATTATTTTGTATATATTGTAAAAGAACAAACTGTGTATGCACACACATACCACGTCCTCATATGAATTTCTCCTATTTGTTAGAGTCAATTAAACTGAGTTAAGTGACTTGCCCAAGGTGATGCAGTCACCAGCAGGACTCATGAATCATGAATCAAAATATTTTTCATCCCCCGTTCTCACATTAATTTTCCGCTCCCTAGGAAAACGTAATTGCTCTCTGACTTCTCCAACAGAGTCTGAGAGGTTTGGCCTTTGCCCATTTTTTTTTTCCCAATAAAAATTCCTCAACTGAACTCAGCAGGTAACTTGGATTTTCTCCTACTTGTTTCACTGACTCTTCTTCAGTCAGACTTCCAAGGCTAGAAGGAAAAATTAAATCTAAAGCTAAATTGAAATAATAATTTGGAGGTAATTAGAATACGAGTGTTAGGAAAAGTCCAACCTTTTAACCCATTCATCCATGACTGAACCAATATTTTCATACTCCTTACTGCGCTCTGTTCTAGATGGAATTTGCATCTGCATGTAGATGTATGTACATACATGTGCACACACATATCTCACTAATGTCTTCAACAGGCTAATCTCACTCTCTCCTTCACATATTGATCTCCCAAAGAACATCGCACAAAAAAAATGTGTTCTGTTCTTTAAGAACTGTGCCACCCTTTAAAACTTACATTTATTCATTTATTTAGGGCAACTGGGACATGTGGCAGTCAGAGAGCAATAAAAGGGCTGGGCTCAATATAAACCCGGGTGAGCCATGTAAGCTTGGAAATCACTCTTTTACTGACTCAAAGGGGAATAAAAGGAAAGAGACACAGGTTGTTTAATGCTCAGCTTGTCCACTGCCTTTCTCTGTGGATGAAGCTAAGGGGCAGGTGGGGTCGACTATGGAGAGCAGCAGGGGCTAAAGGAGGGAGCCAGAAAAGCTCTATTCAAGAGTGCTTAGTCCTCCCAGTTTGAAACTCTGCACAAAATAAAAGCAACAAACGCAGCCTTCAAAGGAGGGAAAACACGCAGAGGGATCCACCCCCTCCAAGGAAACACTGATAGACAGTTCTTACCTGCTGCTTTGTGGCCATCCCTTACCATCCGGGCTCATCTAAGAAGTATTCAGATTACTTTCTCTCGAGACCAATAAACTGGTTATTGGATGAAACTCGGGGTCAAGAAAAGAATCTACAGAATATTGCCTGAAAACTTTCTTAAATTTACAAGGAGCCCTGCACAAAGGAAGCGGAACAGCTGGATGGCGGAACTCACTCATTGCTGGTCGCACTCGTAATCAGTAAGGGTGCGGATTCGGCAGTTTCCGCAATCTAGGAGCGAGCAAAGAAATGGCAGGTGAACTGCGTCGTTGTTTTTACAAATGCTCCTAAGTAGAAAGAGAAGAATTGAGAATTGATGCTCTACAGAAGCACATCTGCAGCACTGTATCCCCTGGTCAAAGGTTTCCTTAACAACACTGCAGCTATCGCTTCTCCTAGGCCCCTCCCCTTATGCAAAGTGATAAGTAACACCTGTGAAAGGGCGGAGCGATAGAAAAGCACACAAAAATGACAGCCATGCCAGGAAAAAAAAAAAAAAAAAAAGATTTTATGAAGGAAAAGAACAACAACAACAAAATGGATGTTCATAAGACATGCTAACTGTCAAAGGATTCCATATGTCCTGCTTATTACACTTGTTTTGACCGCTAACTCCAACACATGTACCAGGTCACCAAATAAATCTGGAAAAACAATTCAAAGAAATGAGAATGGCAGGACTCAACGCTCCAAAGTAAAGAATTCTGTCTGTCCAAGTACTTCAAACTGAGAGTGGCTAGGAGGCCCACAGAGGCAGCCTCTCTCACTTTCTCCTCATCCAGTCCCCACCAAGGCAGGAAATAGAAGCTAGAGCCTCTTGCCCTCGAAGCCTCTCCTGTCTGTCTTTCTGTATAAGAGGCAGCCATAAAGAAACCCTCTGACCTATCTTGTTTGATAGGAAATCAAACACTCTGATTCTGTAGAGGTCTGTCCTGGACCCAGCAGGAGGAAGCACTGTACAGAGAGACAGAGACGACAGGAAGAATCTGGGAAACAGCTCTGGCTCTCTCTTTAGACATCAGATCACACCTTTCAGCCCAATCACATCAGTATCAGTTGTCTATTCTTCCAAAAGAGTCTAAGAACACAGTTTCCCTGTGCCTCTGGGAAAAGAGAAGAGAGATTTTCCTGGAAACAAGGAAGGCTATGAGGAGTGGGGAGGAGTGGGACGGGAGGGCAGGGTCGAGGGTACATGTTCAATGCATAATATATACTGTACAATGTAAAATAAATGGTAATAAACATCTCCCTTTCTTTATCTCATAGATGAAGTTGGTCAGTCTCTAATGTACACACGTACCAGATTCCCTCAGTTTATTTTTAAGCTAGAACTGAGAAATCTGAATTTACTTATAAATCCATTGATTTGACATACTGAATAGTGATGGCAAGTTCGGGCCAGCACGACAGCAGCAAGTTATCTCAAATACATGGAAAAGATTTTCATAGTGACACTGTGCCTCTCCATGCCATAGTAAGTGCCCACCACTGGATACTAAGTGCTCTGAGACTAGTACCTTGACATCAGACCCAAGGGAGAGAAAGAGAAAAGAAACTACAATAAGTTGGGTTTTGTTTGGGGGTTATGGTTTGGTTTGGATTTCAGTTTGGGTTTCTTAAGATGGGGTCTCTCTATGTAGGCCTGGATATGATGGAACTCACTATGTAGACCAGGTTGAAGCTGGTCTTGAACTCACAGTGCTCCTCCTGCCTCCTTCCTGAGTGCTGGGATTAAAGGTGTGTATCTCTATGCTGGACTATATGGCCTTTACCTGGGTAGTTTCTGAGGCAGCTGCTAGGAAGCTCTGGGGAAGAGCCTCCCCAGGTCTTTGGAAGTCAGATGGAGACCCAAGGATGGTGGGTTGTGTGACAAAGTGTGCTGCTGTGTTTCTAAGAGAAAACTAAAAGAAGAAATTATGATGGGTGGATCTGGGTTCAGGGTTTCTGCTGAAACTACGGCACCAACCAAGAACAATACGTGCAGTAAACATCGAGCCCCTACCCAGATCTAGCCAATGGACAGGACATTCTCCACAGTTGAGTGGAGAGCAGGGACTAAGTTTCACACAAACTCTGGTGCCCCATATTTGACCACGTCTCCTTGATGGGGAGGCCCGGTGGCACTTAGAGGAAGGATAGCAGACTACCAAGAAGAGACTTGATACTCTATGAGCATATACAGGGGGAGGAGGTCCCCCTCAGTCACAGACATAGGGAGGGGAATAGGGTGAAAGCAGCAGGGAGGGAGGGACAGGAGGAAACAAGGGATGGAATAACAATTGAGATGTAATATGAATAAATTAATTATTAAAAAAAAGAAAAGGTGTGGAATCCAGGGAATGACAGTGGACTCTCAGAACACTGGGAAGGCCACTGTGGTGGAGCACTTAGTGGTTTTGATAACCATAGCCATTAGGATAATGGCAGCTTTCTCTCATTTATACTGATTAGAACCATCACATCCTAATGGCAGAAAACCAGAATAAAAGGCTAAGTCACGTGCTCGATTCAGACAGAATTTTTGGTCTTTTAGGGGTTCTCTACCCTATCAACTTTATTTTTTTAAAAAAATAAAGATTCCCAAGGGACGGGGCGTCAAATGACTTCCAGTAGCTGAAACACAGAAGTCACCTCTGGTGCCCAGAGGGAACACCATTTCATGTGTCCCTTCCATGATCCTCAGCTTCTTCTTGCCTTGGAAGCTTTGAACATAGATGCTCCTCATGGGTAGGTTCTGCCCCAACAGCAAAGTGTCTGAGGGAAGGAAGGGATCAATAGCTCCAGCTCACGCAGCCTCTTTCTGAATGCCAATGCCTCAGCTGCAGCAATCCTGGCTGCCAGAGAGCTGCTTCCCTTTTGTCTGAAGAAGGCCACCCCTGGCCCAGACCATCTGGCCCTCAGCACTTGTCTCTGAGCAAGCGCAAGATGACCCAAGCAGTGAACCTCCAGCAAATGCTGCACTCACTTTGTCTGCTGACCACCTGATTAATAGCTCATATCCACACTTCAGCTCAGCCCCGGCTCGACCTCTGTAGCTTCTTGCCAAAGGCATCTTTAAAAGTCCTGACTTTTTTTTTTTCCTTATAGACACTTAAAAACCTCATTAAATAAGAGAGAATGTTTTTAAAGCAGCCAGATAGTGTTTCATCCCTAGCCTTGAGTGTTGGAGGTTATAGACTCTTACATTCAACAACAGCCTCTGTGGGACCCATGCCAGGGCTCCAGAGTGACACGCCAGTGGCTCCAGAGTGCTAACCCATTAGTGACTCAGATCTTCAGAAGCAATGTCTATAAAAGATGTCATATTCAATGGAGTTTATATGGCTTCCATATTCCAGCAAATAGGCTCCAGGATAGAAGAAAGTTAAAGAGTGAGAGATGAGGGCTCACAGCTTCCTTGCACATAGGACAAGACCATGTAAGCGGCAAATGCCTCAGTGTTAGTATTGGGTTTCAGTCAAAGATAAGTTTCTTGGTGGCTCTAACTATTTGGCAAATTTATATCACTGTTTCTATCCTTAGTTTCAGTCAACTGTAAAGGTAAAGAGCAACGGTGCCCTTACAAGGTCTACTGTGATGACTAAAGGATTCTGGGTCTGGCTGGAAAGACTAAGAGAAAGCACTGCTCCTTCAGAGGGACCAAATTCAGTTCCCAGAATCCATGTCAGGTGGTTGCAATTGCCAGTAAATCCAACTCCAAGGCATCCCAGGCCCTTTCACAGACTCTCAGGGTATATACATGTGCACACACAAAATAATTATAAATAAGATAAATCTTTTAAAAATTATTTAGAGTGTATATTAGAAGCTGACAGAATAAGTACAAGGAGATATTCATTTTTTTGGTATTATTTTTAAAAGCATGGGTAAAAACTGGTAGCAACCAAAATTACCGTTTTGCCACTGTTTTTCATAAGTCAATTTGGAAGGAAGGTTTTGGTGGTAGGTAGGGGAGAATTTTTAAAATTTATTTATTTATTAATTCATTCATATTACAACTCAATTGTTATCCCATCCCGTGTATCCTCCCATTCCTCCCTCTCTCCCGTTTCACCCTGTTCCCCTCCCCTATGACTGTGACTGAGGGGGACCTTCTCCCCCTGTATATGATCATAGGGTATAAAGTCTCTTCTTGGTAGCCTGCTATCCTTCCCCTGAGAGCCACCGGGCCTCCCCATCAAGGAGACGTGGTCAAATATGGGGCCCCAGAATTCATGTGAAAGTCAGTCCCCACTCTTCACTCATCTGTGGAGAATGTCCTGTCTCTTGGCTAGATCTGGGTAGGGACCTCAGTTCTCATTCATGGAATCCCTGAAGGGTTCCCCGTCTTAGTGTACCTCCACCTCTGTGAGTTGGCCTTTGCTGTATCCTCCAACCTCCTCTTGTCCTGGTTCCCCAGGACTCCCTATCCAATTCATCCTTAATCTCTTCCAACTGGAGTCCTCCTTACCTTCCAAATGGAGTCCTCCCTCTATAAGCACACCATCTCTGCTTTCCTTGACTATTAGATGCATTTGATAAAACGAAACACACACCAGACCCCCACATACACTTTTAAAACACTGCCTAACCCAGATAAGATTATCTTTGTTTCTTCTAAGAGACCCAAATAGACTCATGTGGACCCAAGCCCAGTAAACTGACACATGTGCACCCAAAGACAACAGCAAGAGGCCTGCAGAAATCACTCACATTTCCCATAATTTTTAGGGTAATTACATTTTATAGTGGTTGCTACTCATACATTTTCTGTGGGATATCATTTCTTTCTTTCTTTTTAAGGGAAAGATATTTTTCTATTGGTGCTGGGCATTTTATTAAATACATGGTAGGGCTTGGGCATGATAGCTCATGCCTGTAATCCTTGCCCTCTGGAGGTGAGGGCAGGAAGATTACCTGTTGTGAGTTCCAGGCCACCCCTAGTTGCAGTGTGAGATAAGCAAACAAAGGTTAAGTAGTAAAATACATTGTAGAAACATTGACTACAGAGATTTCTCTCTCGCTGTGCTAGCTTTCAAATGAAATTAAGGTGGTGGTAAAATCCAAGTCAAGGTCGGTGGGCAGATTGGTCTGGGAAAGACTAAAGAGAAAATAAAGACCATAGGAGTGAGAGAGGCGTGTAGGCAGAGCCATGCCAGGTCCTGGTGTTCCAGGGGTGGGTGGGGGAGTGACAAGGATAACACATTGCCCCAGAAACAGAACACTAGGTCCAGAGGGATGTAGGGGTAAGAGCCTGTACCCAGTGACACAGAGAGAAGGTGACAGCTCAGGGATGCTCTCTGGGTGACCCGTTCTTATTTCAGAGCAGGTAACAAAATAATATCTATTAAAAAAAATGGGTGGTAGAGAAAATTAATGGGTTTCAATGGAATCTACACAAGGCAAAAGAATTCTCCTTCTATCTCTTGCAGGTTTTTCACTGCTTAAAAGGATGGATCATCTTACTGGTGGACAGAGTTTTCTTAGTTAACCGAATGGGTACCATCCTCTTGTTAGCTTTTTCCATCCCTACCCCAACCTCGCAATACCCTTTGAGGTAGTTTTTTTTTTTAACTCCAAAGTCCACATGAGAGAAATGAAGCTCAGAAGTACTGAAGGACTTGTCCAAGGTCACAGAGCTGTAAGGTGTCATGTTAGGAAATTACTCCATACACTGTGACTCCACTCCAGTGCGGCCGGCCATAGTCCTCAGGCACCAGCCCTAACTTCTGGCACCATCTCTGGTTTCCTGGAAAGGCAGCCGGTGGCTAGGCCCATGAAGGTCTGGTTCCCATGCCACCCAGCATGGCCTTTTCAAAGCTTGTCTGTATCAGGCAGGATTTCCTGTTGTCTACTATCATGGGAAAAGGAACAGTGAGCTTAAGCAAAGAAGGAATTAAGCTTAATACACTAACAGATCTAAAGGTCGCATGATGGGGGAGGGGCGGTATAAGTTAGGATGGTCATCACTGGGACATCCTTTTTCCAACCTTGCCTGCAGGTTTTCAGGGAATATGAAAGTAGTAGACACATATATAAAATAAAATAAAACAAAAAATGTTTTCAATACAGTTCTTATTAAGATATTATGCCATGATCATGGAGCACGTTAGTAGTGAAATGTAGCATGATCGTCTATTAAGGGTCTTTCTCCCTGACATACCTCCTTGGAGACCATGTGAAATTGTAGCATCACCAGGGTTCAAATGCATTTAAGGACTCTAGTCAGCAGGGAACTTTCATGTCCGGGGGGGTGGGGGTGTCTGTGTTCTCAATGGGAGAAGAAACAGGATCTGATGGAAGTCATGGGAAAAGGCATCACTGTGCACACCAGTGCATCTCATGCAACAGTCAGCAGCCACACCTAACATGAAGAGAAGTACGTGTTCCAGACATGCTGGCCTGCAGCTGTAATCCTGGCAAGAAAGGGGCTAACGTGAGAGAATCAAAATCTGAGGGCAGCCTGGGCTACACAGTGAGACCTTATCTCAAAACCAAAACAAGGGCAAACAGTACAACACACACACACACACACACACGCGCGCGCACATGCACACATGCACCATAAACTTACCCATGGTGATGGCAGCAAGGATAAGCCAGGGCACACAGGGAAAATGGTGGCCATTCCGAGCTGATACCATAGCTGATTTTGAACCTATACGGTACCCGATACCTCACCAAAGCACTTCATGGATGAGGGGAAACTATGGGCTTGAAGTGGCAGAAGGAACTAAGGACCGATGCTATTGGGACTGTTATTAATATTATGCACTCCCAAAGCAGCAAGGTCTGGGGGAATCAGAGTCACATGTCATGTCCTAGCCTATTTCTTATGGTTGTAATTTAGACAAGTCCCACATCAGGTCTCAGTCCCTGAAGAGTTATACAGTCATAGATCCTCAGTAGTCAAGGTGCTCCTTGACCTCCAACCAAGAGCGCGTTCAGCCCATCCCTCCCTCCCTTCCGAAGCAGACGAGATGAGCATGCTTGACCGCACGGGTGCTTCTTCTGCTTGTTCGCTTGAACCAGCCCCCCACTGGGAATCTGGCCTCAGCCCCTCTCCTCACTACACACCATAAGACAGATACGCCATCTCAGGCCTTGGCTCTTCAAGCAGTTCTGTCAATAGTTTGGCTCCTACTTTGAATACGTCCACCACGTCCTGCCCTCAGCATTAGAGAACAATTAGTTATCCAGTTCTGTCCACACTCAGACTTGGGGAGACGGAGGAGCAGGAAGGCAGGCTTCTATGTCTGTCTGTTTGTTTGTTTGTTCTTCGAGACAGGGTTTCTCTGTGTAGCCTAATGTCTGAAAAATCTGATTCCTTAATGAAAGCTAAAGAGAAAGGGGAAGTCCTCGGTTTACACACTTGCCTGTTCCCAAGCACCACCTCCACAGCAATGGCCCAGCAGCTGCCCCTTAGCTGAACATCATTTCAGTATGTCCATAAAGACACCTTCTCCACCAAAGTGCTCAGTGACAATAGCATCTCACTAGAACCCATTATCAACCCCAGCCCTTCCATCTGTATGACTCTCCAACCTGCCAATGAACTTACAGAAACCTGCAAGAGGTCACAAAGGCTAAGAAAAATCATATATTTAAGAAAAATCACATATTTGTATATTGATTCATTGCTAGCAAAAAGCTCTTTTAGTTGTCTGACAAAGACATCATTTTTCACAAACAAAAATTGTTTAAGGCAATGGTGTAATGAGAATAAATGGAACTAAAAATAATGTTAGTCGTGGCATGGGGAACTCAGCGAAACGCTGACAAGGACCTCTCTAGTTAGCAACCTTCAGAACACACAATGCTGGTTCCATTCAGCTGTGACAATCTAATTCAGGTTTCCTTCTCCCAGGAGGTGATCGCCGAGTCCAGATGGACACCACGCCACCTCGTCTTCCTGGACATTAAGCCAGACTGCCTTGCAGGTAGACACTAATATTGTGCTCCCTGTGTCCGCTGCCAGCTAGCCTGGCCAAGATAGGAGCTGCCACATGCCTTAAGCCAACTCCTGGGTTGCAGGGGATAGCCAAGAGCCCCAGGATTCCTCAGGCCACTCTTATGTCTTAGGACTTAAAGGGACAATCAGAGCCCAGTTTTGCTCACATGCCAGAATTCTGAGGGCCTGGCACACACAGTCACGACACTACCAGAACCAAACAAAGGTTAGCTGTAACAAACAAGTACTCGTAGGAAAGAGAATCGTCATCCACACTGAACAGACAAAAGGAAATGGCATTTAGTGACAAGAAGCTAAATTAGAAATATAATAATACAGGATAGACTATCGCCACAAGATCCTAAATGTTCAGATAGCATGGCAGATCTCAGATGGGGTTTGGTGCCACTGAAATGTGTATTCGGCCTTGCCTAGAAAATGGAGGCCAGTTATTGCCCTGACAATTTTTGAAAAAATAAAGAAATAAAAGTTAGTTACTTAGAAAACCTGGGACTGACCTCACCATGCAACTCTTACTGTTCCACTAGCATGAGCTCTGCAAACTGCTTTTCTCACCTGTAAAAATTGACATAAGAATAACACACAATCCCGTCCTTGTACATGTTCTAAAGACTCTAATGACCCCAGGAGGTAATACATATGAAGTGTTTGTGTAATAAGCATAAGAGTGCAATCCATGTTAGCTTTTTAAACAGAATGTCTACTTACAATATCACCAAAGAAAGACGAACTGAACGGAGGAGGGGTCATTGGTGAGGGTGGAGGGGAGAGGTGAACCGCAGAGCAGAGGCGTGGTCAACTACAGCTGGGACCACAGAGCTGGCACCACAGAGCTGGGACCACAGAGCAGAGCAGCAGACAAATTCTTCCCCAACTTGGGGACGCATTTTAAGATCATTTCAAACTGGAGTGTCCCTTAGCCTCAGAAAGCAAACAGCTAGTTAAATAGGAAGTTGCTTTATAAAAGGAACAAGGAAAAGCCAGCAAAGCTTAACCCTTTGTGAGACAAACAAGCTTTTGGCAACACATTTATTCTCTCCATCTGGCTGATCAAATCTCTATTCCTTCCGCCCATTGCTCATTCGCCAGTTTCCAGGGCTTCATTAGCTATGCCCGGCAGCCACAGGAGGCTGGACTGAAAGACTTCAAGCGCCAGCTAGCCTAAGCTTTGAGCTGTGAGAAACTAACGTATTTTCCAGGAACTTACATTTGAAGGCCAGAATTATACAAGACACTGCTTGTTATGCTTTGCCCTGACATCTACTAAAAGAATGAGAACATTTGTAATTATCAGTGCAATGCTGTGAGTGAGAGGTACGAAACCTTGTCTGCGTTTATCCTGTTTTAAGCAGCTGATGATTTAAATAGAAGAGGGAATTTACAGCCTGTGTCTTAATAAAACTTATGTTCTTGGAAAATGTGAATTCCAAGATGATGACTCTAGCAGATCTCTCAGTTCAGAGATGGCACCTTCCTCACCTTGTAGGGGTGGGGGACCACAGAGACTTCTTTGGGCCTGTTTTCTAAGGGTTCTGTTCCTGTGGGCCCTGCCTCTATAGCGTGACTATCCCCTGGAGGCTCTGCCTCCCAATTGCATGCATCATTTTAGGAGTTAGATTTCAAAATAAGAATTAGGGGAGGCCTCAGGAAATGCTATCAACCGAATCTTACTAAAATGATTCGAACCCCTACCCAGATCTACCCAATGGACAGGACATTCTTCACAATCGCGTGGAGAGTGGGGACTGACTTTCACACGAACTCTGCTGGCCCATATTTGATCACGTCCCCTGGATAGGGAGGCCTGGTGGCACTCAGAGGAAGGATAGCAGGTTACCAAGAAGAGACTTGATACCCTATGAGCATATACAGGGGGAGGAGGTCCCCCCCCCCCCAGTCACAGTCATAGGGGAAGGGAGTAAGGGGAAAATGGGAGGGAGGGAGGAATGGGAGGATACAAGGGAGGGGATAACCATTGAGATGTAATATGAATAAATTAATAACATATATTTTAAAAAACTAAAATGATGCCAGAAAAATAGGAAACCCAGTTCCCATCAGGTCAGAGACTAGTGTATCCTGTTTCGTGTAAGTTAGACACAACCCATAGTCCCATAACCGTGTTCACAATCCGTAAAGGTACCGTTGCTTCATAGAATACACATCAACAATTTTCAGGTAGGTACAGTTGTATCCAAATAGGCCCAAAGCTACTCTTTGAGTAAAGTAATAACCAGTTGGAGTTTCCTTTGATATAGGATTTAAAGCTATTGAATAAGTGATCTGGGGCATACACATTTGTAAGTTTAGATGGAGGCAGGAAGGTCAGGAGTTTAACTCCATCCTTGACTAAATAGTGGATATGATACCAAGCCAGACTACCTGACCTTGTCACATACACACACACACATGCTCATACAAGGGGATGGCTCAAGTGGATATAGCACTTGGCACACAAGTATAAAAACCACAGTTCAGGTCCCCCAAACACACATAAAAGTTGGGCAGACACAGGAGCTACTGTAGTTCCAGCACTCAGGAAAAAGAGACAAGATATCCTTGAGGCAACAGGCATAGCTAGACAAGCTGGAAGGGCAAGCTCAGGAGACCCCATCAAGAGACCCCACAGTAATGGGGGAAGATAGCTGACACCAATTTCATACACATATGCGTACATCCACCCAGACATGTCTTACATACATACACACACACTACCACCACCACCACCACAATACACCATACCACACCAAAATAAAACAAAACAAAATAAAAACTAAGAGTTTCAAAGTCCAGAAGACTCTTAATAACAGACAAAAGTCCATAATCAGACTTTGTATGATCCTTATCCCTAGAACCCATATAATCTAACACGGTTCTCTTTGATGGCTCAGCTGCTGCTGCATGAACAAACTACTAGGGGACCCTTCCTTCCTGTGATGCCTTACTTTCAGCTACTTTATTGAAGTGTTACCCAGCTACAGTAGACACTTCACTATGATCACACATCCCACTTTTAACACGCTGCAGGTTCCACCCAGTCAATGCCACCCAAGCCTCCTTTGATTGTGTTTAGGAAGATTAGAGGTGGGGCCCCAAACTCTAACAATGCCCTGGAGAACACTGATAAATAATATTTTTACTACTGGTCCTCAGACCATATCCTGAACACTAGAACCTTAAGATATAGTCCACGATCAGCTATAACCAACCCATCAAGACCATTCCTAACTCAATTCATTTTTTTTTTCTCCTAAAATTCTTTAAATGGTTCACGTGTGTTTATTTTAAAATGAGTAGTATGTGGGCTGGCAAGATGTCTCAGTGGGTAAGAATGCTTACTGTACAAACTCAACATTTTGAATTGTATTCCCAGAACTTACATTAAAAAACCAAACAAACAAACAGATACAGTGGTACTTATTTATAACTCCAGCAGTCTGATAGGGAGGTGAGACGTATGGATGGCAGAACCGCCTGGAAGCTCATGAGGCAGCAAGCCTGGTGTACACAACATAGCAGAAACAAGAGAGACCCTGCCTCAACAGGGAAGAAGGAGAAACTCGGTTCCCACAAGTGGTCCTGTGCTTGCATATGCATGTGCAGGTACACACACACCTACAATAATGATACCTTCCTAAAAGATGAAATAAGTGTTATGAGAAAAAACACATGGTCTCGTCCATTCACTCACTAAGGAAGAAGTGCTCTTGTAATACATTGTGCCAGCCCCTAAGGATACAAAATGAACCACATGATCTTACATTGACTAATCTCTTAGTCTCTCTTTCCTCATCAGCTGAATGACTTAGAAGGAAGTATGGCATCCATTCGTGTGAGCTTTTCTACTATAAAATGAAAATAATAGGTGACCTCACAAGTTGGCGTGAATGCGAAACACAGCTACATATATGACCTCAGAACAGAGAGCTCTAAGCTGTGAGACACTTGCTGCCCAACCCTTTCGTATTGTAAATTATCTAATGGTGCCAAGGGATGATATTATCTATGCCCCTTCCACAAAACTAAGTTTGGCTCAGATGCTTACACTCTACAGAGTTTCAGTTTTCTTCCTAAATGTCTGCCAATTTTCTTTTCAGCCTCAGATGAGTAGTGAGCCCTAGAATATTCCTATAGGATAGTCAGAATAACTTTAAAACCTCTGTTCTGACCAGCTTCTCAGGCCAGTGTTAAAGATCATGAATTTAACAACTTATCTCATTTACCATGATCCTTTTCTGCCACTGATTTAAAAATACTTCCCATAATCACCTTTGTACAATAGTCATTAGATGGCTGAATTAATACCAAGGTTTGACATTTGTTGAATCTGAAATTTTTTTAAATTAAGAAGTTGAAAGGCATGTACTAGAATCTGTGGCCTGCTTTCCCGCCAACAAAAATTCACTGTCTTTTCCCATGGCCATCACCCATCATATCCCTAGAAGCTGCTCTGAGGTCTTGATGCTGCCCTTGATTTATATACCTATTCCTGGACTGGAGAGATGGCTCAGAGGTTAAGGGCACTAACTGCTCTTCCAGAGGTCCTGAGTTCAATTCCCAGCAACCACATGGTGGCTCAAAACCATCTATAATGTGATTTGATGCCCTCTTCTGGCCTGCAGTTGTATGTGCAGGCAGAACACTGTATACATGATAATAAATAAACTAATTAATTAAAAAAAGATTTATTATACACTTGTTACTTAAGAATCATGACACCAATGCAGTTGACACTAATTAACCCTTCCCACTCCAGGCTCCTACTCAGGGCTAGAGGCTAAGACACATTCTGCTTCTGAGGGTACCAGAGGGTGAGTGACACATTGGAGAGAGGTGGAGATGGGTTTCCGGTTTTTACTGCAGTTTCTTCCTGCCTTTCACTCTAGTATCAGGCTATATTTCCAGTTCGACAGCCTGTCAGTCTGGTGCCGAACCCACTTGGGCTGAGCCACAGCCACCCAGGAAGCTGAACCTGAATTCTTTCAGATCATGGGACACCTGAAAGATGGCTAAACGGTGGCCCCAGAGCCTCTTGCCCATCGCCCTCTCCTCCAGGTGCTGCACCTGCCACCACTACCACAGACAAGATTAACAAGAAGCTTGTATTTAAACTTCCAAGAGGCAGGGCTGTGCCTTTAGGGGTCTATTTAAAATCCTCCAGGCAGCTGCAGTACATAATAACAAGTCAGCAGGAGAGAGAGAGGAGGAGGGGGGACGGGGTGGGGAGGGAGGAGGGGGTGGAGAGGGAGGAGGGGGTGGGGAGGGGGTCAGGAACATCTTGGATTGTTTCTTGTGAAAAATTGACTGTCAAAAGATAGCGGCAGGGGGCGAGGGCCTGTTAAAGATGCCACCTGGGGTGAGAGTGAGGGGGACACAGAATGCATTAGGAGAATGCACTAAGTAGAGCCAGGGGGCAACTTAGGATAGCATATGAAAAAAGAAATCTCCAAGACCCAAAACTTTGCTGTCTGCCTGGAATATGACCCAGCCACACACTACTCTGATCATCCCAAGGGACTCTGAACAACAGCCAGGCATTCAGCAGGGGTGAAAGGTCAGGCTAGGAGCAAGAGCCCTGGAAAAAATCAACACATGCCAGTTTGGGTCCTTTATTCAACACTCTGGAATTCATCTGTGGAAGACCCAGATCATGGTTGATTGATTGTATTCCCTTCCAGAATAATCCCTTTCGGAACAGCCTTCCTTCCATCCTGATGGGTCAACTACACTGGCTGTGATGCGCAGGACCATCTTCATGTCTGCATTCTTTACCAGATTGTTACGTCTTTTTTACTGTCTCTAGCCAAAGTCTTATGGGTACTGATGTTTATTCACAGTGTCCATGTAGCTACAAGGTACAACCATATTCCTTTTCATATCCCATCCCGCAACCACCACCACCAAGAACATCTGGGAACTTTAGTGTGATTCACATCAGAACTCTGACCATTTTCTCACTCTTCATTAAAGTGACTTCAAAAACAACAACAACAACAACAACAAAACAACCAAACAAAAAAACAACAAAAAAAGATTGTCTACAATGGAGTGACACAGAGTCTGTCAATCACACTCCAGGGCAAGCCCCTTGACCAGGAACCCTTGGCCAACACAAAAGGGATTAAGGACCCCAAGTTTTTGTGTGTTTTTTATTTTGTTTTGTTTGGTTGGCTTTTTTTTTTTTTTTTGTCTTATTGCTTTTGTTTGTTTGGTTTGGTTTTTGTTTTTTCTCTTAGAGGGAGAAAGAAACTTGCTCAAGTACAGGTTTAGTTAACGTTAGTTATTAGTCACTATCTAAATCTCCATTTATTTTCCAAACTATTAGCCTATGTTTGCTCCTCGGGGTGTCTTTATAGTGTTCACATCACCGGATTCACAGGCACCATAGTGACAAAATGAAATGAGCACCATGGCCCTGGGTAGCCCATTATTACATTGAAAAAAGGTATATAAGTACTAACCGGTTAGCTTGCTTCTATGAATGACCAGATTACAATGGCATGTTAAAAGGGTTAACTCTGAATAGAGGTGGTGAGACTTAGGTGGTCATAAGGCTCCAATAACCCACCCACATGTCAAAACCTCACTTTCTACTGCACATAGTTTAAATGTGTTAATGCAGATATGTATTAAATTATATGTGATGGCAGGTGTAAGGTACACGAACACACACTATGCATATAAATTATATATGTACCCATTTCATCTCCTTCAAAGACAAAAAATTCCAGTAGATCAGTAAATGTAAAAAGGCTTATACAAATTAACAATAAATTCCAAGAGACTCTATCTCCTTTTTCTTTTGTTTTTGTCTGAATGCCCTATAAAATGAAGATTTATAAAACTGTCCCTTCCAAAGACACAATAGGCAAATGATACATACAATTTATCATCAACAAATGCTGCCATATCACTATATACTTACTGATTATAAATATGGATTTAGAATTAAGTTTGATATGATAAAGACAGTAAATATTCATGGAACATATTATACAGAATGTATTAAATGAATATTATCTGCATACCTTGACTCCATAAAACACCCAGGCACGCGTTCAGATCATTATCTCTGACCTGTGTACCAAAACTAATATATAAATAAATTACCATCTCCTGTTAGTGTCTGTCCTTCTTTTTCATTTCTGGATGTTTTCTTAGAAACATTACCAAAGATTTCCAAAGAGAGTGAGCAAGAAGTAAAAGAAGCCTTCCAAGATGGGCAGTGAGTACCATGGCACCCATCCACAAAGACCAAGGGAGCAGAGGACCCTGTGATGACATCCCAGGAAGGCCCAGAGAAATGAATCCACCCTCTGATGAGAAGGCAAATGCCACTGGCCAAATAAAATTGATCAATAATAATAGCAAAGGCTCCTAAGAATTCATTCTTTTTGCATGAAGCGATAGATGGGGAAGTCAGGCATATTAATTCCAAGTTATCCTTTGGGAAAAAAATTAAATAAAAGGAAATCAGCCATGCTAAGATGCCTTTCATTCAGCTTTCCTTTGGACAGTTAGCGTGGGGCCTATTCCCAGAATTCCTGTCACCTCTGCTCACTAGAGCATGTCAAGATTTTATGTTGAACTAATTTTCTTTGCTCTAGTATTAGGAACTTCCCTGAACTCTGTACACATGGGTTAGAAAAAGTTGTTACCCCACGGTACAGACTTCTGTAAGTCTGACTGGGGAGACAGAGATCTTCTCTCACCTTGATTCATCTATTTATCTATTTGTGCATCTCCTTGGTACCCAGGCATCCATACCTCTATCAAATGCTGACTGACTTCTTCCTGTGTGTAAGATGCTCATAACACAAGTACAGATATGAAGATGTCTGGAATCAGATGAAAAAACAAACATGCCAATGAAGAATAGCACACACACACACACACACACACACACACACACACACACACAAAAACAGATTGTGAATGAAAGACATCTTCCACTTGAAAGTATTGATTGAAATAACAGACAACTCATAAAAGCAAAATAAAAATTGTGTGAATAATCAGTGCATTCTGAAAGCTCAGCTTAAATAAAATTTAAACACTCATATTCTACTTTCTTAACTATGCAAGGATGTTTCTCTTGTCATTACAAAGGATGATGACGTGAATATCATCACACATTTTGGGTAACTGTGATGGTCAATTTGATAAATGCTTACAAAGCTGCTGATATGATTAACAAATCCAGTTAGATGAGTCTATGATAGGGAAAAATTAAGAATAGACAAAAACTATTTATTTACAAGGATGTTAATTATCATATTTTGTAAAACAAATAGAGTTTTAAAATAATATATTACGACCTGGAAAGATGGCTCCGAGTTTAAGAGCACTGACCATTCTTTTAGAGGGTCTGAGTTCAATTCCCAGTACCACCATGCTGCTTCACAGCATCTGTAACTCCAGTTCCAGGGTATCCAACAACCTCTTCTGCCCTCCATGGACACCAGGCACAAAAGTGAAACACAGACGTACGTGAGGACAAAGTGTCCATCCACATTAAATTAAAGTAAATTAATAACAATATACTAACAATGGATTGTCTAAATTGCAGAATCCTTGAAGTATGAGACATGATGCGCAAAACATTTTGTTAGAAGAATTAACATTACTTACGAAAAATTGAAAAGGATGGATACGAAACAATATGTGCCGTATAGCTTGGTTCTTGTTTTATACCATGCACATGGAGAGGTGCTAAGTGCTACCCAGAGGAAAGATGCCTGGGTGAGCTTTTCCCTCATCTCCTTGTTTGCTCTGTTGTGTATACATGGCTTTGATAATAAGAACAATAAGGTTGTACTTCACAACAATATCTCAGTATGTCCATGTGTGTTCGTTTGAGACCTTGTTTGAGACAGGGTGTCTCTTGCTTGCTGCTGCATACACAGGGCTAGCTGGCCTGCAGCGTCGGAGGACTCTCCTGCCTCCCATATTCTGTCTCTCCATAGGAGTATTGGAATGACAGAGGGACGTTTCTGCATCTGGCTTCAGGTGGATCTTCGGAATTCAAACTCCTCACACAAGCACTTTACCCACTGAGCTATCTCCCAACCCATGCTCAACTTAGAAGGGGGAGGAGGGGAGGGAAGAGGGGGAGGAGGGGAGGAGAGGAGGGGGTGCCGTGATAGACCTGACAGGCATTGTCCAGCTCTCTGTATAATACTCTGCCAAGGACTGTGGAGGCAGAGTGACTTTTCAGGTCAGGATACTGCCAAAGCCACACTCGACCTATCTGCCCCCTGCCCATGAGGCTTATCCATAATACTTGCTCACCCAAGATATGCACGCTAAAAACATTTATTTTATAAAACCGAAGCCTCTTTCAACTAAAATGTAACACTATGATACAACTCAGAAGATTGTGAGCAGGTGCCACAGGCTCCTTTCTTCAGGTGTGTTTCTGAACAGAGGCAAAAAAAAAAAAAAAAAAAAAAAAAAAAAAAAAAACAAGCTCACATGACGACATCCTGAACCAAGGCCACCCTCATGGACGCTGTTTTCCTCCTGATGAATCAAATCTACTGTTGCAAAGGTGTCAGTCAGGCATCTGGGTCCCTCCACCACTGCTGTGGGCTTAGATTGCCCCACCCAAAAGGACACCATGCTCAATATCAACTGTCAGGTTGCAATGTGGTTTTGCTCCTGACTGACCCTGTTTTCTCTCTGAGCCTCTATGTGCACCACACAAATGGTGTCTTCCCATTGGAATATGTAGCCCTGAGGAGACAGCTTTAAACCTGAGAAGCTTTTGCCTCTTCCTGAGATCTATCCACTAGTATGACTTCCATAATTCTTTATTTCTGTGAGATTTTCCTATAGCAAAGAATCTATGTAATGTTGGTTTCATTCTCCAGAGCCCATGCTTTTCCCCACCGCCCTCTCTTTAGTGCTTTTTGCATCACACCAGGAAGACGAGTGTTCCATTGGTGTCCAGGTTGCTGTTTGTATAATGTGTGGTTTTATATAATATTAGCTTTTGGGGATTTCCATCATTATTTAGGGTCCTTCATAACCCACCCCGACCCAGTTTGGAGTCCTCGCTTCTACACATCTTCAACACCAAAAATCAAAAGATCTAAAGTGGCTATTCTTGAAATTTCATGTTTTACCTTTCATGTTCCAGTCTCCATATCTAGTTCAGTAGTCCCTCCCTGGCTCCCCTGCCCTGCCCTCCTCTTTGTCCTTGTCCTTCAAAAACCATCTCCTCCAGTGCACTTTCCTCTGTTCGGTCTAATTAAACCCTCCCTCTGAGTTCATATATAACACTTAGCCTTACAGCTCCTACGGAGCTTCTCACAGAGATTTATACTAGATACACTTGGTTATGTCTTATCTCCTCCAATAAATCTTGGGCTCCATGAGGTTTCAGCAAAGTGCCTGGGAGCAATAATGTCCACAGTGGATGCTTGAAATTTGTAAAAAAGAATGAGCAAATGACTCCAACCAAGGTTCACTAAAGTCCCAGCCATGAGGCCAAGGATAAACGTACACAATAGCGTCCCAATCTCTGTGTGCTTCTCTGCACTAACCCAGAGTTTCCTGGACCACTGGGCAACACACTGACTCCTGTTCATCCCCAGCACAGACAGAGGCATGAAAAGCCTTGCCCCTTTTTAATGTTTAGTCTACTTTGCCTTAGATCTGACTTCTTCTACAGTATTTATACTTTAAATGTAGGAGTCAATTTGCTTAATCTTTTAGTATTTATTCAGTGCCTGATGCTTGCTCAGAACGTTGTGGTCATGAATGAGTAATTCCTCTGTAACGAAGATCAGTTGCTAGAGACTGGAGCCCATGACGCTTCAATGTCCCATGAAGGCACAAAGACCAAGGCTGTATTAAAACCTTCATGCACATAGCTAAATGTTCCTCAACATCCTTCCCACTAAAACCAGGTTCCCTGGATCAGCATGAAGCAGCCTCAGAACACAAATGAGACTGACACTGGGAAAATCTCACTAGTTGAAAGTTCAAATGTTTATCCTAAACTGCAAGGGCGAAATTGCTTTTTTTTTTTCCTTTGAAATACAGTGTAGAGCAAGATCCTGGATCCCCTCGGCAAGGTGTTTGTTTCTCAGTATTCAAGCTATTATCATTTATGTCAATAGAAGTGTAAAAATACTTGACATTCCTCTTGTGTTTTTAATTGATGAGTAAAAAGTACATACACATATATACATCTATAGTATACATATGATGTCTTGAAATATACATATATGCATTACAAATATCTAAATCAAGCTAACACTATGTTGTCTCCGCTATCTTGTTGTATGTGGTGAGAATATTTAAGATGTACTCTAACAAATTTCAAGCATGTAGCCCACTGTTATCAACAAAAGTCACCAAGGTGGCTGTAGTTCTCTCGAGCTCACACCTCTAATCTCGGTGAAGTTTCGAGGCTCAACACTTTCACCCCAAGCCCTGGTCACACCACTGTGCTGGGTTTCTGCAAGTTTCACCATTTTGGGCCACACAGATAAAAGCGAGCATGGAATGCATGCTTCACATGCTTGGTTTGACTCACGTACACACTGCCTTATGGAGCCAGCCAGGCTTCTGGAAAGGACTGCACTGCCTTCCTCTTAAGGGCTTGTGTGGCAGTCAGCTCTGCAGACACACTGCATTGTATTCAGCCCCTGGCTTGTGATGAATACCTAGATGCTGACTCCAGAGCTATTGGGAATAATTGTGATGTGGGCGTGGGCTGCAGGTATCTTTTTGCTATCTGGTTTGAGTTCCATGACATCCACAAAGAGAACCGCGGCTTCACACAGATTCCACGTTTAGTGTGTTAAAGTGCCTGCTCTTCGCACAAGCTCCTCCATAGTCTCTGCACTAACTGACCTACAAATATCATGTAAGGGTTCGTTCTCTGCACATCCTTGACACCCTGACCTCCTACCTTTCTGATGAAAGCCGTTCTACAAAGCATTAGATGACGGCTTACTACGCCTTCAATTTGCATTTCCCTATCAACTAAGATGTTGAATATTCTTATATCTACCTCTTGGCCCTTTGGGTACACTATTTTAAGAAATGTCTTTTCCAGTCCTTTATTTGTGTATGTGTTGACATATACATATATGAGGGTATGTATACATGTGTATACATGTATGTGGAGATGAGAGGCCGACCTCAGAGGCCATTATTCAGGCAGATATCCAGTTTGAATTTTGGGTAAGAGTGTCTTATTGGTCTGGAACATGCTAAGTAGGCTAGGCTGGCTGAGCAGTGAGCCCCACCTGTCTCTACACATTACAAGAGTGTGCCACCATGCTCGGCTTTTCTCATATGTGTTTTCAGGATTGAGCTTGGGTTCTTATGTTTTCAGGGCATGTATTTTACCAAGTGAGCTGTGCCCCCCGCCCCCCAAGACCAAGGTTTATCAGTTTGCTCTTTGGTTGAGTTGGAATCTTTATAATCCTTCAAAAACCGATGGCTTGCAAATTTTTCTCCCACTCTGAAGGCGATCTTTTCTTTCTAGTTGGTTTCTTTGCTGTGAAGAAGGCTTTTAGTTCAATGTAACCCATTTGCCCATTTTAAAAAGTCCATCACTTGTGCTCAGGGCTCACATTTTAAAAGAAATATTTGCAGCCAGATGTGGTGTTGCGTGCCTATAACCCCAGCTTCTAGGGAGCAGAGGTAAGATAACAAATTCCAGGGTAGCCTGGGCTACATAGTGGCTTTGAGGCCAGCTTATAATAAATAAAACCCTATTAGAAAGAAAAGGTGAGGGTGGGGGAGAAATCTTCTAACACTTTCTGCCTACATTTTCTTCTAGTATGTTTACACTTTCAGGCCTTCTACTGGAATCTGTAATTCATATGACTGGGATAATATAAGGGTTGAAAGTATTTAGTTCAAATTCTATGAGAAATATTGCCTGCCACTTAAATGTATTGAATGTGCCTTCTCCATAATAGTTTTTTGTACACAAATAAGGGCCATCCATCCTCATGTTGGTGTTTGTTTTTCTTCATAGCCCACCAGATTGCTTGGTGGTCACACACAGGGTTTACACTCCTTAATGCTGATCTACCTGGATAGGACAATGTCCTATACTTCTCTCAGCCCTAATGCTACGGCTGTGTGAGTGCAAATGACCAGCGTGCTCCAATTTCCTCATAAAAAACATTCCAGGGCAGTGAGTGGTGGCTGTGTGGACAGCAGCAGGAAGTCCTTCACAACACTTTTCATAATCGGCCCTAGAAAACCCCAAGCCACTCTGCCGTTAGCCCACTTGTCCGCATTTTACTCCACGCAATGCCTTTCTCCTTCCTCATCCCTCTCCTCTCTCTCTCTCTGACCACAGTCACCTTGCCTCCCCTCCTCTTGTGCCTGTATGTAAGCTTTCCTAGGCAAGGATAGAATCTCACCACAGCGAAATTTGCCTCAATTTCAATCAGCAACACAGAGGGGGAAAATGTCCAAATTAAGCTGCTTGATTACGGAAATTAATCTTGTCATTTAGCGGCCCTGTTCTGCAGAACTGGGCCTTTGATTAGCCTCCTTGTTTCAGAATATTACAAGCAGACGTTTATTAAGCACAGGGCACTTTTTTTTTATAGTCAGGAAAGTCAGGGAGAAAGTAAAGGCACAGAGAGGCTTCTAAAAGGAGGGCACCAAGTCAAAGACCCTAGACTACTCTGGGTCCCCGTTCTCCCACAGCAAGAGGAAGAGGGACCTCAAACCTCCCACGCAGCTGCAGATTGCTCCCCTGAGTCAACTCTAAGAAGCAGAAAAAGATGCCTCATCTTTTTTTTTTTTTTTTTTTTTTTTAGGAGTGGAATGAGCTGCTTGATCTACACAGACGATGGCTACAAATAACAAGAGTCCCTGTGAACTAACCACATGGAGAGCCTTGCTCTGCGTCATATACTCCTGCAACTCTGAATCCTGTTGTTGCCCAGGTTGAGAAAGTTCTTCATATTTTATCAAGGCACCCTGAGCGCTTGGGAAAGCAGATGCTTTGCAGAGGCTATTCTCTCTCCCATCAGGGTAAACTTTAAAAATATATGGCACCGACCAAGGACAATATGTGCAGTCATCATCAAACCCCTACACAGGTCTAGCCAAGGGACAGAACATTCTCCACAGTTAAGTGGAGAGTGGGGTCTGACTTTCACACAAATTCTAGTGCCCTGTATTTGACCATGTCCCCTTGATGGGGAGGCCCAGTGGCACTCAGAGGAAGGATAGCAGGCTATCAAGAAGAGACTTGATACCCTAGGATCATATTCAGGGGGAGGAGGTCCTCCTCAGTCACAGTCACAGGGGAGGGGAATAGGGTGAAAACTGGAGGGAGGGAGGAATGGGAGAATACCCGGGATGGAATAGCAATTTTAGATGTAATATGAATGAATTAATAAAAAATTATAATATATATACTTATGTATTTAGTGTTAGAGGTGGGTGTGTGGTGTGTGCATATGCTTGTGCATGGATTTTCACAGACCTGGTGCTCACTGATTAGTTAGACTGGCTGGCCAGAAAGCCCCAGGACCCTTCTGTCTCTACCTGCTGGCACTGGTACTGCAGGCAGGTGCACATCAGCACACCAACTTCTTACAAGGCTGATGGGGATCTGAGCTTGCAACCTTGCACTTGCGGGTAGCATCTCTGCAGATTCACAGTGATCATTTATACTCTGAAGGGGTGCTGCCTGCCAGGCCTACTCATAGAGCTCCCAGCCACTCTGACCTGAGACCGATTCACAGGACTTTCTGGTAGAGCAGGCTTTTCAGGGCCAAGAGCTTTGCTTGCACCTCTCCAGGGGAAGTCCATCATGAGACAATGCCTGGAAGGCCCCTCTCCTCTTAGGTAGAGGCTCAGACTGCCAGACCAAAGAATAGACAGTGCAAAAAAACAGGCAGCCTTCAACAATGACTAGCGTACCAATGGACTCCATTTTTCTTCTGAGGTCTCTAACTTATCCTGAGAGTGTGTCCTAACTACTCTTGTAAGAAGACCCGACATGCAGAAACCAGCCCTGGAACTGAACCGTTCAACTTTGGACCCACTGGGCACTTTGGGAAACTAGTTAAAAATGTGGGCACCTGAAGTGGCATTCCCAGCTTCTACCAAGTAAAGACCAGTAGCACCCCATCCCAGGTTGTGATCAGGAGCACTGTCATCAAGTATTGACAAGAGTTACCTGGGGACAAAGTTAGTGTATGCGCACGCGTGCACGCACACACACACACACACACACACACACACACACACAGGGAGAAAGGCAGGGAGAGACCCCATTATTGAAAACCACCAGTTCTCCCCCCCAAAAAAAACATTTCCTTACTTCCAAATAAGATTATACCATGTTCTTCAAGAGTCTTTTATTTTCTAATTGTGTGTGCACTCATGCCTTACCTTCTACTTTGAGAAAGGATTTCTTATTCACCAATATGTAGAGTAACTAACTGGCTCAGAAGCTACTAGGAAATGTCCCCTCTCTGCCTTCTATCTCTCTATTGGAAAGCCTGGCTTACAGATGCACAGTACCATAGTTGGTTTTACATGCGTCCTGGGGACCCAAACTCAAGCCCTCATGCTCATGAGCCAAGTGCTTTACCCACCGAGCCATCTCCTAGGCTGTTGACCTACATCTTTAGGAGAATGTGGTGTGGTAGGACGACCAGGAGGTTTAGAGATGCAAAAGTCTATTAACCAGTCTACTTCATACAGTACATGTGGCCACAACTGGGACTTCATACTTCCCAGCTTTGAATGTCTTCGCTACAAAAATGAGAATAACAATTTCCTGAAGGAAGGGTTTTCATCAAGATTAAGGACAGAATACATTCTTGCTATCTGGCTACACTGGAGAAGCTAAAAACAAAAAAAACAAAAAACAAAAACAAAAACAAAAAAGAGTAGTTATGTTATTGCCAAAACTACTATCAAGGACAGAACCACTTGCCAAAGTCAGCCTGTAGACTGAAATGTTAGCCATGGAAGTGACCACCAATAATGGCCAAGGAGGGGAAGGATCTTGGAGTAAGCAAAACCTGCTAGAAGATTAATCTCTCAAAGGCAAAAGTACTTTGTGACATGGGAAACTAAATGAATAAGGACTGTACGGATGGCTCTATCTAAGTTGGCCTCTTGTTCTGCTGTGGGGTCCCCGCCGCTCGATCTAATCTTCACTCATCAAGCAGAGGCCTCCTTTGTAACATGCATCATGTCATTTCTTCTCTGTACACTGAGAGTTAGATCCAGGCCTCTCAGCAGGGTACAGTCAGCCTCCCTGATCTCACCTCCTACCTCCCAAATCCCTCTGTTCCACACCAGAGATCTTTTCAGAGCCTGAAAGGTCACACCTTTCCTGCCTTGGGGCGTCTCGGCCCCCTGTGCCTACCCTTCATGCCTTTGATGACATGCAGTCTGTCCCAAGAGACCCTCCCTGCCATGCCCAGTAAACTTCACTTAACTCCCTGCTTACAACCTCCATCCCCCTTAATCTGCTCACTTGTTTCAAAGCACTCCATTCTGCCTCAAATCATGGTTTGTCTATTTTGCTTGCTGCCTCCACCACTGAAAAGCGAGCTTTATAAGAGCAGAGATCCTGTCTTGCCTAACCAGGAGCCCCAAGGTCCATTCTCTAATGGATACTTAATAAAAATCTATTGAATAAACATAACTGGATTAATACATTATCATTCTAAAGGGCTTTATAATTGCTGGAAGAGGCCTACTAATTCCCCTAGAAGATCACCTGTCTTAGTAGAAGGCCCAAAGAAGGACAATAATCCCATTGCTTCTGGGTGAACAAAGGGTTTGTATGCTGTGTCACACTCTGGACTTCACACAAACCAACACCAGAGTCTGTGTCACTCGCAGACCAACATGTTTATGAACATATATCATGTTTATGAGCTGCTAAGCACATAGTAGGCACCCACAAATGTTGGTTTCTTTTGATGTTCCAATGGATGAGAGGAATACCAAATAACACTCATCTTTCCAAGGCCTAGACCAGTTGCTCATACTCAACACAAAAAATCCTGCCTCATCTTCATCCCAGAACACCTAATACATTCCCACAAACAGTTCTGTACCAGCTGGTCTGGAAGAACAACTCTATGAACTGAATTTAGGTACCGGTACTGCAATAGAGCATTGGCTACATGTCAGTCAAGGAAGACTAATGTGCTGCATCTATCAGCAATATTCGCTTCTCTGATCCACTGCCAGCTATAGAAGGCGGCCAACCACGAAGGCCTGAGTTCAGGGAAATAAAATGGGACACATATCAATGATCAGGAAGGGGATATTAGAAAGATGCCAAAATATAGTGACAGTATAAAAATCAAACTCTACTCATCTATTCCTGTTTTGCAAGGGACAGGTGCCACTTACAAATAATTTAGTCTTGTAAAGCATATGTGCGCAATGACTACAGAAACAGCAAGGGTCTTACCCTTGCTTGTAGTGACACATGTACTATATTGCTTTCCTGGATGCTACATCAGGCATTTTCTTTCAAAGGCAGTACTCCTCTGGGCTTGAGGTATAGACCTGCAGGATCCAACTAGCAGAGCAGAATGATGGGAAAGCCGAGAGTGGAGAGGGGCATTAACTCTTCTGTCTGGAACTAGCCACGGAGATCAAGCTTTATAAGAAATGAAGGAGATGATAAGGGAAATAGGTGATGGTGTGATGGGGGATGTTAAAACTGGGGTTATGAATCAGTCTTAAGGAATGTGTTAACCTCCCTCCAAAACCACACATGTGAAATTTGGCAACTGGATACTTTTCTGAAAATGGGATCTATTACTTTCTGCAGACTCTCAAGAATGCCACAGTACTTTTCTAGGTATATGCTCAACAAAAGAAATCGTTAGAAATATAAGGGTGGGCTTCTCCCATGTAGAAACAAAAATTATTAGCAAAATATGGCCTGAAATCACTTCTGTGACCAAACATATGAAATGAATTTTGTTTGCTTACATTATTAGCATTTCATAATACCTATTCTTTCTGAACTCCATGTTCATTGGTACATGTTGGTTTTCTCTTTTCTTTTTGTTTTCTTCAATTGAATTTATTTGAATTTTGAACATTTCCCATGAGCAACATTACGTGAATATTCAGTACAGAAGTAATAGTATAAAAACCCAACAAATAAAAATTCAAAAATGAAATAAAAAATAAATAAACCATGATTTTTCCCTCTGTTAAATTTGAGGCAGTTAAGGAGAGCAAACCATAATGTCTATAAGTAATGGAAGTGGGGGAAGGTATGCAATAAATAGCAAGAACAGAGATGTTGATCACAGATATGAGCTATTTAAAGCCCAAAAACTATTTGCATTTGACATGGAAAGGTAATGGACTTTCTATTAAAGTAAGAGGTGAGGATAGCAGACTCGTGAAACAGCTAACCAGTATCCAGACAACTAGAATGAATCAAAAATCGCAAAGTTAGACTTTTGTTGGAAATTAAAAATCAGGAAAAGACCAAGTAAGAATACTATTTAGAGTTCTCATCTTGATACTGATAAAAGAACAGAGATGAGACGTGTGGAAAATGACCTGAGTCCCAAGCATTCCTATGCTCAACAAGAGGCAGGATGGGACTAAAACAGCAGCAATAACAACAGAAAGAGCAAAGTGAACTCAGTAGTGTTAAGAAGAAGCCACTAAGCATCTGTGATGTTGAAATGTCCTTCCTATCCCTCACTGGCTCTTCTACAAGGTTCTATAGCATACAAGGAAGCTAAAGATCTAAAACATGAAGACAGTTGCATAGGTCATTTTCCCAGGACTTAGACTAACTCCAGAGTGGTAATTCCTTCAGTGAGGTGTGGCATAAAAGGAGTAAACACTTCAGAGCTCATTATCATTTCTTTTTAAGAAACATTCTATGAAGGGGAAGAAGAAGGTACAGGACTTAAGTAGATAGTCATGTGTAAAGTTCTAAAATAAAAATTAAGAAAACACCTAAAATTGTCAAACATCAAAAGGTTAACATGGGCTATTAGGTTGGGTCCTCTCATTGTTTAAGTGAGAAATGTCCCAATAGATCCACAAATGTGAACAGTGGTCTCCAGCTGGTGATGCCATTTGGGAGAAACTTGATGAGGTACAGCCTTGTTGGAGAAAGGACATCACTAGGGAAAACCTTGAGAGTTTATAGTCTTACCCATCCCCTGTTCTCTCTCCTTGCTGTGTGTCTGCAGCTTAAAACATGATCTCTCAGCTTCTTACTTTCACTGCTATGTTTCTCCTGCCAATTTGGACTCTCCCTCTGAAATGGTACGGCAAAATAAACTCTTCCATTAAGAAAAAGTTATCAATACATGTGTTCTATCTCACAAGACAGATAATGAAACCACCCTTCATAAGCTTCTTTTTCTCAATGTCATTTTAACCAGTCTCTTCTGTGGAAGGAGGTAAATCCCTGAGTCCTGTGAGTGTGCTTCTGTGCCACTCGTTGACATATACTGTTCATTGAGCCTTTAAGTCAACATGGCCTCAGAGGAAAAAGTGATAAATGTGTGACAGCTGAGGGAAATCCTCAGAATGGCTCAATTAGGAAGAAATGGAAATGTGAACAGAAATACATCCTAAGGAAGGACAGAGCTGATGCTTAAATTTTGGATCACAGTTTGGTTGGTTCAGAGTTGAGAAGCGTTTGAGGTTAGGATGTTGAAGCTTCAAGACAAAACCATTCCAGAGATGTGAACAAGAAGGAAGACAATCTTCTTTCCTCACCCATGAGCTCCTCAGAGTGAGATAACGTTCAGTGAAAAAGTCTGTAAGGAGAAAAAGCACCAAGTTACAGGTAGCCATCAGTATTGGCAAAGATGGCCCACAAACAGGAGCTGTGCTTTGTCCACTGTGATGCTCGAAATGTGAAAACTTAACTTGGCCAAGGTGGCCATTCCATTACCATAACAAAATACCTGAGACAATTGCATTTAAAGGAGAAAAGATTTGTTTGGAATCACATTTTTTGAAGATCTTGGTCCATGGAGTTTGTTAGCTGTAATTGTTTTTGGACTGGGAGCTAGGCAGCACACCATGCAGGAATGCCTAGAGGACAGAGCCACTCACCTCATGGCATTTGGGAAGCAAGAGAAACTACAGAGTGCAGGACCTCAAAATTCCCCCCCCCAAAAGACTATGACAAATAATCAGAATTTCTCCGATGAGACTCCACATCTTACAGGTCCCATCATCTGCAATAGCCCTGTGGCCTAGGGACTTCAAAATGCATGCCTTTAGAGGATGCTCCAAATTCAAATTCTAACAGTATCAGCTATGAACGGCCATGCGGGTCAGTCCTAAAAGAGGACATGTGGTGAGTCTCAGAGAATAACTGGAGCCCTTTTCAACCACTAAATCCATTCATTACCATTGAAGCTTTCCATCAAAAAACCTGATACTCCCTTCACCTATTTTTTTCTTCCATAATCAAATTCTCCTCAAACTTACAAGAAAAAGGAAGTATTCTGTGTCTGTGTGATCCAAAGAGACTAGAAGTTGTATATGGCTACTGAGCCTTTCAGCTGTGGTTCAGGACAACTGAGAATCGATCTTCAGCTTTATTTCATGTTAGTTAATGTAACCCTGAAATAGTCAGATGTGCCTCATGGCTGCTCTATTAGCCACTGCAGCAGCTTCCAAGCATGGAGAAGCCTGGATTCTTTTTTTTTTTAAGCCTAGATTCTTATTCTGTGGGTCTGGTCAGTCGATGCTATTTTCAACAGCCCCCTTAACTTTCATCTCTTTGAGTTTTTTTTTTTTAATCTATCTTTAAATGTCAACCTGGATTTTCTAGGTTTTGTTTACACTTCACTTTTATCTTCAGTTAAAACATATAAAATTGCCCTTTGATAGGTCAAAAAACCCAGCTCAGTATCATCCTGCCTCTCGCTCAGCTCTACACAAGGCACCTTAGGCTTCTTTCTACGGACCAATGTCCAGCAGAGTGCTATGGCGACGGAAAACATTCGTGGCCAAGGAATTAAAGGACAGATAACTGAATATTTGTCAAACGAGTAAGAAAGATTTCCTTAGACCGACTCAATACACAAATGCTGAGATTAAACAGCAACATCTTTTCAAATAAGAAAATAAACAACAGACATATGGCTCAGCGCTGGAAGACATTATTCTGCTACCATTAAAATAAAACCACAATAAGCCATTATGAAAAAAACAATAAAGCATAGGAATTGATGACACACTACCCAAAGACTCACAAATTCCACAATCAGAAAATTATTTTAAAATAATTTAATAATTCAAGTTAGGTCTAAGGATATAGGCTGGTAATTCCAGCTACTCAGAAGGTCGAGCTAGGAAGATCACAAGTTCAAGGCTTTCCTGGACTGCCGGATGAGTTGGGCACCAGTCTGACAACTTAGCAAGACTTGTCTCAAGACAAGAAGTAAAAATACTAAAGCTACAGTGTTACAGCACTTGCCTCCTGTGTTTGAAACCCAAGGTGCAATCCATACTACTGGGAAAAAGAAGAACAAAAAAAAAAAAAAAACTTGAATGGGTTATTGATTGAAAAAACAAATGGGGTGATTAAAGAAGATAATTTGGGAGATGGATGGTGGAAGAAAGAGAGAGAATAGCATATATATTTACACAGAGAGAAACTAGAAAATACTGAAGAAAATAGAGATTCACATTCTAATACATGCCCTTTGGAAATGTTTCTCTGTAAAATGACAAGCAGAGTTTGTCTGTAAGCCTGCAAATATAAGCCTGCCAATTTTTAAAGCCACACAAAATAACCAAAATAACCACTCACTGTAAAATATCCTGCCTGGTGTTGTTCACAAAAAAACCCTCATTTTTCCTGTTTTTGAAGTAAAAAGGTAAGGTTAAAACCTTCATTCACTCTCTTCTACTCTCAAAACCATGCCTGTAAATTTTACCAAATTTTTCTCTTCTGGTATTTGCACTCATGAGCTTCATCTGATGTCATTCCCAACACAACAGCCTTTCCATTAGAAGAACACAAGTAGGTGATAATTGCAAGTGCAATCAGCCTCCTATCTTAGGAGACGGAACACCCATGCACACATATGCAGTGGCCCCCCCTCCATCGCCGCTTCCTGTGTATGAAAGGTTCCTCCTGCATCCCTGCCAGCCTTGCATACATTGGGAGGAATCTGTACAGTGCAGAACTTAAATGACTCATCTGTGATCACTGTGCTAGCCCAACATGTGTCAAGTCATCAGAAGCATGACATCACTCTGTGGGATAGCAGGTCCCTAAGGAGGCGGCCCTTATACACTGGTTCAACAGATTAATTTAAAAAATGGAGTAAAGCATTACCCCTGTAATGCCATGGGACTTAGCAGTGCTACAAGATATAACTGGAAAAGTGGATAAAACACAGAGTAAAACTAACTTTTTTCTCCTCTAGCCTGCTTTAAAAAAAAGGGGGAGGATGGGTGAATAGAAATTTTAAGATTCAGAATTTCTCCCTGTGTTTCTTTCTACATTCTTACACTTTATCCCCCTCCCCAACTTCAAAAAGTCCAGATCTATTGGTTACAGAAGGTTCTGATGGCAAAACCACCATGTGGACCAGATGCCAGCGGCCGTGGTAGAGCCCATGTTATATGAAGCATGGAAATTGCACTCTGGGAAAGAGAAAGACACAGAACCTGGTTTCCATAGCACTACCATGGAAACAGCTCTCGGTGATTCTGCCTCCCAGCCCTCCAGAGCCAAAGCATCTCCCTTTCCTCTCCAACACCCACCTCTGTATCACCATGCCTGCAGCCCCCTCACAAATGATTAAAGACTGCTGAGAAAGAGGGTGCCCAGCGATGCATTAACCTGGTAATTTTAATGCACATCAATGTCTTGGAAGAAGAGGAGGAAAACTAAGTCTACGCCCTTTTGTTGTTGTTGTTGTTGCTGTTGTTGTTGTTGTTGTTGTTGTTGCAAAAGGAAAGGTAAAAATGAGAAAATGAAAACTCAAATCACTGAAGCCCTGCACTTAAATTGCAAAATTAAAAATCCCAGCCAAGTTGTGTATTAAAGATATAGGCATGTTAATCCCATCCACTGGGTACTTCATCTTCCCTTGTCGGCCTGGCAGGCCAGCATGCGAATATGAAAGATTTAATTAATTTAGAGCATTCAAGAGGCTCTTCCTAATCTTTACCATTGATGGCTAACTGGGGTTTGGTAGGACTCTCCCTCTCTCCCTCCTCTTATCGCTCCTCCCCCCTTCTACACTGCTATCCCTTGGTTGTCAGTCTGAAACCAGAACCAAAGCTGGGACTTTGATTTCTAGAATATGATAGAAATTTTCTACATAAAGAATCATGGGCTTTTTTTTTTTTTTTTAAGCAGGTTCTGTGTCCCATGTCCCTTTTTTTCCAATTGCTCTGAGAGAGTGAGTGACAGTGAGCCAGTAGTACACTGGTCTGGAGTCTAGCTGGCCAGAGTGAACTCCAGCCCAGCTGGAGCGATGCCCACTGACCTGGAGCAAAACAAAGGCCAAGAAGCCCGTTAGCCAGCAGATGCTTGGGAACTTGACAGAGCAAATGAGAAAAGCTTGTCGCTACAGCTGACCAGCCTGCACACCAGCCAGGGGACTGCACTTGAAACCTGGCAACCCCTACTCCTGAGATCAGGTCTTTCTCCACTTTCAAATATGAATTTGGGCCAACTGGCCTGGTCACATGTGCAATGCACAAATACAGGAGGGCATCATGGCTGAGAGGAACCTGGAAATCAGTCGTTGTGTGAAATAACTGAGAGGGAATACGAGAATAGAACGCTTGCTTCAAACACTGGCAACTGGAAAAATGCTGGCAGGGTTTGAACATTCAGAAGAGCCTCTCTCTGAGTGTGTGCGTGTGTGCATGTGTGTGTGTATGCATGTGTGTGAGTGTGTACAGATGTTTACACATATACGTGTAAGCAATGAGAGACTACTGTCAGACTGAGTCTCCAGCAGCTCAGGAATGGATCTTCTGGGCCACTCATAAAGAAGCCCAATGTCGGTATCTTTATTGCTCAAGCTGAAAGTTCTCCTCTGTCTCTCTTGGCTGAGTGCTGGGAAATAGAAAGGAAAGCCAGGATCGGTCAGAGGTAGGCAGGAGCGAGTAAAATAAGACAGGAGTTCTGAATTATTCATTTTGATTTATGTACCATAGTGGCAATTGTTGCCGCTCTTTGTTGTTTCTCCTCAATGTTGAAATTGTAAAAAGAGAACTGAATAATTCAGCATGACTCAAGAAATCATAAAAAAGAGTCCTGCCTGGGCAGCCAATGCTTGCAAATATAGGCTCGTTTTGTGTTTACTCTGAGCATTCATATGATACATTGGTTTGTAATTTAATTAACAACCTATGAAGACCCTAAATGAGTTTGATGGTATTTGCAAAGCATTTGAGTGTTCAATAAAAAAAAAAAAAGCCAAATAGCCCAACCCCTTCTATTCTTACTAAAGGGCAGGAAGGAGGGAGGGACAGTGATCTGGGATGGAAGCATGGCTGAATCCAGGGCTATTTCGGGGAGGTAGCAAAGCCTACACGTGCCAAAAGCAAACCTCTGGCTACTGATTCCACACCTGGGTTGTTTGAGCACCTCACCTAAACGCTGCATGCCATCACGACCTTCGCATACCTCTACAAGCCTGCAGGGCAGTCAGGGTTTGTTTTTAAACAGGGGTACTAGTAACCTGGGTCTCAGAGTCCCTGGGGACTTGGGGAAACATAGAAAATACCCATTTCTCAGTCATCCAAGAGAACGAAGAGCCTAAACACCAGTCCAACCCCAAGATCATTAAGATCCATTTGTTCACCATAAACTGCTTCGCAGGGTTCAAGCACACTGCTTAAAGGAAGCAACTAAAATGCAAGCAAACAGGCCTACATAGAGGCCTTTGGTAGCTCTAGGGTGAGGAGACTCATGACATTATGATTGCCAGCTACTACCAGCCTCTGGGGCCGGAGATAGCCCAGTCAGTAAAGCACTTGCCAGACAAGTGTGGATACTGAAGCTCCATCTCCCAGAACCCACAGCAAAAGGCAGACCTACCTGCACATGCACCTGCAATCTTAACGCTGGGGGCGAAGGATACAGGAGGATCCCTGAGCTCACCAGCCAGCCAGTCTAGCACATCTGGTGAGTTCCAGGTTCAGTGAGGGACCCTGCTTTAAAGTATATGGTAGAGAGACCAGAGACCCCTAATGACAACATGAGAGAGAGAGAGAGAGAGAGAGAGAGAGAGAGAGAGAGAGAGAG
>OU015745.1:12740000-12769174 GCA_907169655.1 Acomys percivali | reverse complement strand
TCTCTCTCTCTCTCTCTCTCTCTCTCTCTCTCTCTCTCTCTCTCTCTTCTTCCTGGTTGCAGTATAAGATGTGAACTCTTTCAATTGCTGCTCCAGCCACCATACACATAGCCACCTTGTCTCTAAGCCATGATGGGGCATCAGCCAAATAACCCTTTCCTTATAAGAAGTTGCCTTGGCCATGATGTTTTATCACAGCAATAAAAAATTTACACACTAAAAGATTCGTGTGTTTAAAGACATTTTGTTTTTTGTTTGTTTGTTTTGGGGTTTTGTTTTGTTTTGTTTTCGAGATAGGGTTTCTCTTTGTAGCCCTGGCTGTCCTGGACTCACTTTGTAGACCAGGCTGCCCTTGAACTCATGAAGTTTGGCCCCCAAGTGCTGGCATTAAAGACATCCTGCAACAAAAATATGTATATCATAAAAATATTATGAATATTGTGATACATATTAATCATGGGAAACTGAAGACTTAAAAATACCAGATAGAATATTTTGACTACTTATGCTACTATCCATTTGTCAACCTCTTTAAGTGCTAATATCCGCACAATATAATGCTGCTTCTGTCTTCTGAAAGACAAATACACAGACACACAGAAAACACACACACACATACACAGAAACACAGACACCCTAAGTAACCTCCACCACACTAGATTTAACTCTCTACTCAGGGGTCTATCTGATTTACTGATTATCAGTCTCTGTACATATAGACTCAATATTTATTGACTGTTATTACAGCCTGCTGCTTCTCATGTATTTATAGAAATGACATTTTCCCATTTCATTAAATATCCTTTTGCTTATAATGTAATTTTAATGATTGTTTATCATCCATTCTATAATTTAAATGAACTATCCCTTCATTGTTGAACATACACAAAATGCTTCACATTACTTATCTTGATAAATAATGTTATGATAACTATCTTTCAAATGATTATTTTTGCACTGTCATAGGATCCATTGGCCTGAGTTGAAGAGTTTAATGGTTGTATATGCCACTGCCAAACTGTCTTCCAAAAAATCACTCCAATTTAAATTCTTACCATAAATTCACAAGAGCATCTAGCCCACCTAAGCTTTCACCAACTTTAAGTGCTTAAATCTTTGTGTGGGGGAAAAAAGACATTCCTGATGGATAAAACACATCATGAGTAAACAGTAGAAGAGGGAGGGAGGCGCGTGTGACACACACCTGTTCACTGCTGAAGTTGCAGCTACTAGTGTGGTTGTGAGATTACTGAGAATAGTGCCCAGCACAGTGCTTGGTGTGCAGAAATTAATTAAATTATTGGCCCTTGCATTAAACATAAATATAGGCTGTGGCTCTATATTACTATGTGAGCATGTCGTCATTCTAAACTTGGCAAGTGTCAGGCTTTTGAGACATATCCTAATTGAAATCAAGTATTCAGAGAGCTGTAGGGACTTAGGAGAACTCTGCCTTGCCCAGGTCCCCTATCCAGGCCTGGACCTCCCATAAGGACCCTAGAACTTCTCTTTAGACACTTCTAACTGGCCTTGGAGCCTTCCCTGTACCTTCAGAGTCTTGCTCCCTGTGTTATTCTAACTTGGCTTTTCCAGGTTCCCAACTGTCATTCTGGTTCTGTAAGCTGAGAATAGACTGTGTTCTGCTGCTGTAAGCTCCAGAATGTTCTCATTGGTTTTCCTATATAAGCACTGTGCCCATAGTGCTGCAGATATACAATATGTCTTGTCTGCCCCACCTTCAAGACTGGCCTAAGACAAGGATGTTGTCACCTTGTTGCCAGATGATAAGTTTAGCAAACAATGGGATAACAACCTCTTTATAACTGAAGAGGTCTCTATGGCCTTATTCTGCCCTCTTCGTACTCCACTTTGTACGCAAGGAAATGTTGTTTGCAGGGACTAAGAGACTTCACAGTATCAAGGATTGCTGGTGGCAACCAGGGAGGAGCAAAGATCAATTTAACTGCCCACTGCACCCATCCTCCAGGCTTTTCCTTATTGGAAATCATAAACACCCAAACTGAAGGTCATTCTACAGATGTTTTCTGAATATGATCAAAAGTCTGTAATTTGATGGCTCCTACCTTTCACTGAAACACACACACTGCTAACAGACAGTGGCAAGTTAGAGGTTCAAGCTGAAAACATAGCCACCTATTTGCTAATTTCTAGAACTATAACAGAAGATCCACAGGAAGTCCCATCCACAGCTCTAGGTCAAGCTCCAAATGCAAATCAAAATGCCAAGTCCAGCTCTCAGCTAGGAGTGCATTTTTTCAGCCTAAGTGCAAACGCATTAGCAACCCTGACCTTGCCTGGACGCCCATCCTGTCATGGCTGCCCTGCTAGTAGACCTTGGCCTATGGCAGCAGCCTCCTTGTTTACCTAGCTAATTGTGCTGGCGTTCTCCTTTCACCCCTCCCACAGGTCAAGGAACATGATGTCTACGCAATCAAGTGACCTTGGATTTTCTAAAAGTGAGAGGCAAGGCGAAGAGAGGGGAAGACCCAAATTACTGGATTGAGAACAGTGCTTTTCACCCAACGGTTTCAGAAAGGGCTATTTTACACCCTAATGGGTAAAAACCATGATTACTTCCTTCCAAAATTATTCCCCATCCAAGCTCACAAATCGAATCACTTGATTTAGTAAAAATATTATGGTGACCAAGTTATTACCCAAAATGATTGCCCTAGAAGCTTAGTAATAGTGACCTAGTCACCCCACTTGTGTGTGTGTGTGTGTGAGAGAGAGAGAGAGAGAAAGAGAGAGAGAGAGAGTCAGAGACAGACACAGACACAGAGACACAGAGAGACAGAGAGACAGAGAGAGACAAAGACAGACAGAGAGAAACAGAGAGAGAGACAGAGAGATTTTAAAGTGCACCCGAGTGTATTCATTTCTCACAACACATGCAAAAGAATCTGTTCTAATTGGCCTTAGTGTGACAATAGCAAAGCAGGAAGGGATGTGAAGTCCACCTTGTTCTCCTCATCCTCTTTCTCTTTCCATTCTCATCCAGGCCATCACTCAAGAGGCTTGCATAGCTCTCTGTGGAGCCGGGTTACCCTGAAGGAAAGGAAGGCCACCGTTACCCAGACGGTTCTCTTCCTTTTCTCCCATCTCTCCTTGTATGCACTTCCTTCCTTCCTCTTTCATTTTTAACATGGACCACCTGTGTTGTCATTCTCTGTTTCTTTTCCTATTGCTATGATAAAATACAAGAGCAATTTAAAGAAGAAAGAATGTATTCTGCCTCACTTTTCAAGGTACAGTCCGTGAAGGCATCAGGAGCTCGAAGCAGCTGGCTACACAGTCAAGAAACAGAGAGGAAGGTAAGTGTGCTCTTGGTGTATTTAGGTAGTCCAGCATCCCTGGTCAGGGCATGGTTCCACTACAATTAAGACGAGACTTCCCACCTCCATTAACACAAAGAAGACAACTCCTGCAGTCAAGTTGCCAGCTGACCCTTACCATCACACCCTTACAACACACATCTTTCTCAGAGTTTGTACTTTCCTGGGACCCTGAAATGATTCATCTCATTGTCAACCTGATGTCACTTAGAACCACCATGGAAGGACACTTCTGTACCTATGAGGATGTTTTCAGAAACATTTAATGGCTCAGAAAAGACCTACCCTGACTGTGGGTAGCACCATCTACAAGCTAGAGTCCTGGTCAAATAAAGAGAACGCAAGCTGAGCACTAGTATTCTTCTCTTCCTGCTTCTGGACCACAGACGTATCATGGCCGCAGCCTCATAACCCTGCCACCATGAGCTCCTCACCACAGCCAATTATGTTTCAAATGGAGGCAATACAACCCTTCTTTCCTAAGTTGATTTTAAGGAATGATTATCACAGCAATAAGAAAAGTAACTAAAACAGATCCTGAAATGCCTTGACTGGGAAAGGTTTTTGCACCCCCATTTATGCTGGGTCCTGGTGATTGCTCTAGCATCTCCTAAAGTAGCTGTGAACCTGCTGTAAAGATGGAGAATATTGAAAGTCTAAGCAGCAGCGCCACTTCCTTGCCGCCTTCCACTCCCAAAGGGCTTTTGGGTAAAATAGAAATTCCTTTAGTGTCACCCAGACCAAACAGGTATAAAGCTAGAAGAAAGGACTCTTAAGGTCTTGCAAAGGAGACCTCGGTGGCACAGACTGCCGGGGTGACGGTTGGAAGATGCAGGTGGGTGGAGCATCAGTGAAGTATGAGGACCCACCCAGCTCTTAGTGCAGGTTAAATTAGCATTCCCCAGGAGAACTGCAGGCAAGGGTTTAAGAACCCAAGAAAGGAGAGAGAGAGACAGAGACAGAGAGAGACAGAGACAGAGACAGAGACAGAAAGACAGAGACAGAGAGAGAGAGAGAGAGAGAGAGAAAGAGAGAGAGAGAGAGAGAGAGAACAAGGAAGGCAGCTGCAATATGTCCTAATTTGGAGAACCAGGCTACATTGCCATGGCAACTCTGAATCGCCACAAGGCAGCCAGACAAGGCTTTAAACATTGAGTTAAATAGTTTAACTATGAAGAAGAAGAAGAAGAAGAAGAAGAAGAAGAAGAAGAAGAAGAAGAAGAAGAAGAAGAAGAAGAAGAAGAAGAAGAAGAAGGGAAGAAAATAAATGAATGAATAAATAAATAAGGGGGGCTTGAAAAAGGAAAGAAAAGCAGTGCAGCCAGCAGAGGGCCAGAAGGAGCTGCTGACCAGGCATGGCTGGTCTTCAAGGGAGATTTCCAACAGTGGAGCTCAGGGCTCTGGCCTGGATCTATGCAGGTTGGGAACTGCATGTGCATATAGTTAACCTGGACCTTAAGAAAGATTTCCCTGAAGGCTATAGATGCTAACCTAGGAGTTCTCCAGGCAACAGGACAACCCTAGCCGAATGACAGCCCAAGGTCAAACCTGTACTTCACTCTGTGGCCATGTCCGGTGATCCACAGAGCACTGGAGTCTTCCAATAAAGGCAAAGGGTACTGAGACCACAGAGGGCTGAGCAAGGCAGTAGTGTGGTTGTACCTGTAACCTCCGCACATTGGCTGGGGACTCTGCACTATGGGGGAGGGCACATTTCACTTGTATATTAAAAAAATATTAAAAACCACCTGGAAACCATGCCTCCACGCAGTTGCACCCTGCGGGATGCTTTCACATGGAGGCAGCAATGACAGCAATTTGGGAAATAGTTTTCAGAGTGGCTGTGGACCTTTGGAAAATATAAATTAGCATATAAAACTGTTCTTCCATCTGGAACATTAATTACTCAAATTACACACTTAATGTTCAACATTTTATTTTACCTTGCAGCAGGCTCTCAACGCCATTGCCTACCACAGCACTTTGGATCTTCTGCTATTAAAAACAATTTCTCGTTCCTTACCTACCCCCATCATCTCCTTTTACTTGTATGGTGGGGTCCCAGAAACTCCCATGGGAGCTGAGGGAGCCTAGTGACTCCATCATATAGGATCAGGCTAGACCATGAAGAAAGCAGTGAACTGGTCCAGCATATAAGATCAGGCTAGACCATAAAGAAAGCAGTGAACTGCTCCATGCCACATCCCATTTAGATGTCAAAGGAGGGCGTAGCATGTGTCACAGGTATCCAGGCAACCTGACAAGTCCCCAGATGACACTTGGAATGTTGAAATGGAGAGTCTATTTTCCTTGTAGCTCAACACCAGTAATAAGCACAGAAGGAGCCCTGCTTTTCCCAAGGCCCACACTCGCCACCCCCTTTCCTGTACATTGGTTTACATTACATCACTCGCTCTATATGTGTATCCTCAGATGCTGCAGCTGAATTTCCATTTGTTCTTCTCTGCTCTATGAGAGCAGCCATCCCACCAACACTGCCCAGAAGTCTCCTTGTCCCTCTCATGGACATGACTCCAAGGCAAACGCCACAGAGCCCATGGGAAGCTTTCCCAGGTCCCAGGATAAACAAAACCAGGCCTTTCCCACTGTGAGCCTCTTCTTCTGAGCCTGCCCCTGCCACCTAGGACAGACTTTTCACTAAATCATGTCCCTACCTACCACTTCACACATGTGCGTCGAACCCCGCCCCCCTCCGCAACCCTGAACTTCTTTGATCCTTCAATCAGCTCTCCCTCTCGTGACCTTTGTGAGGGTTGAATGGACCATCTATTGAGTTGGGCCTAGTGCCTGGCAGTGAGAAGGGCTCACGTCTCACCAAGCACTGTGCTGGGAATTCAGGGGGCCTTAGGCATTTGTTTCACTGGCAGGATTGTATTATCAGTCTTATTCAACAGTGAGGAACATACAACTCTCAAAGGTTATGCAATTTCCTAAGTCAAAACTGGTAGGAGCCACCGAATCCAATTTGATGCTCAAATTCACTGCTTTTAATCTCTACCCACTTCTCAGCGGGGCCTCAGGATCACACTCCACAAAAGCTTGGAGTTGGCAGGGTAGTTGGAAGGTGACAATTCCAGGTGAGTCCTGAAGCAATTCTGCCAAGCCAAGCCAATGTCTGCATTGATCATGCATATTTATTTGTGGGTCACTCCCGTGGTGGGGAGCTAGCTGGCAGAAATCAGGTAACTAGTCAATGATTTCCGTCTCTGGCCTTTTTCTTGAGCTCCTGTGGCCCACTGCCTATCTACTAAACACGATGAAACATTTGGTTAATGGAAATTATCATGTCATGTATTCTTTATTTGTAACACTGGTCATCCCTAGGTAGATCTCTGAGTCAACCAGAGATGTGACTATTTATGAGGGGTATAGTAAAACTACTTACTTTCACTAGTTTACCCAGCAGAGGCACACATTAGAAAAACGGGACAGATAAATGCTCAAGTAAGAAAAATGGCAAAGCAGCTACAAACTCAGGATTAATTTTTTATTCAGGCTGGTCATGGTGCCACAAGCCTGTATGATCAATACTGGAGAGGCAGAGGCTCATGGGTCTCTAGTTCAAAGCTGGCCTGGTCTGAATCACAAGTTCCACACCAGCCAGGGCTACATAGCAAAATCTTGACTGTAAAGCTGTTAACACAGCCAGAAAGGATCCAACTTTCCCACTGAGAAAAAGGTAGCAGAAATGTAGTTTGACCCTTCTGGCTGCCAAAATGCCTATGGCTGTCTTGTTCACTGAGGAGAAAACTTCTAGCTGGAAATCCCTATTTCTGAAAAAAATCTTCCAGCTCCACTGGGTTCAGACTCAGGCACTGTTTTTCTTGCCAAGCTCCAATCTTGCTTTCTCACTTCCCAAGTTTCCTATCTGCTCCTCTGTTGAACTAACTTGCATTTTAATAATAATGGAATTATACACACATGGTTTTGGGACATTACTTAAATGCCCTCTTATGATTATCATGCCAACCTTTTGGCCTCAGCCTCCTGCTGTCTGTCTCTTCTCCTCCGTCCCCCCACCCCTGACGCTGTCATATACTCCCTCTCCCATCACCCCTTCAAGGATTAACAAGGTCATGACACAGGTGTCACTGGTCACTTGTCACTGATGATCAGGTATGACACAAGAGAACCTCCAACATGACCTTGAAGGTATGTACCATGGAAGAGGAGGGAGGATGGTTGGAGAAGGGCACATGTCCTGCTCAAAAGATGACAGCATGCTAAGGCTTGAAGCCTGTCTCCTTCCCCTCTTTATACTATCCCAAGCACCCCAGTGCTTAAAATCTCACATCCATGGATAATCTGACCCACTGGGAGCACATAAAATTATCAGTCACTTACCAAGGCACCCAATGTCTGACCTGCGAATTGTCATTTACTCTACCAACACACGGCCATAAAGTGGCACCAAGGACACTTCTGTGTCTCATACTTAAGATCACACTTGAGTTAAATCAGCCCTGGCACAAAGAGTATGCCTGTGTAAAACAGGGAAGAAAGCAGAAAGTGGCCTCTGTTGCAGCATGGCCTGCTGGTTTTCTGACATTCAAAATGAGTTCTGGGGTAAGATGTGCATAGAGCAGAGAGTGATGATGCTCAGAGTACAGCTCATGCAGCCCAGAAGTGGCGTTAGTGATTCCTTTACAGAGGCAATGCCTGGGCTAGAGTCTTTTCCCAGTGGAAGAAATTTGAAAGTGGTCCAATCAGATTAAATGTAACTAAACACATAATCGTCATGGTGAAAATCTTTGAATCTTTTCAATTCCTTCTAACCAGAGTCATAATAAAACCTAAATGCCTACACAATGCTGATAGCTGAACAAAGCCTTCTCCTGTTCCTCATTTTAATCATGATGTCATCCATTATCATTTTTATGGACAAAGAAAATTTGGCCCAGAAAGGTTCAGGGATTTAGCCAAGGCTGCTCAATAAGAGGCACAGCCAAAATGAAGACGCAGGTGTCAGAGGACGGTCTTGTGACTTCACCTCAGATTTATGCCACTGTGATGCATGGTCCTCAGAGAAGTGAAGACAAACACAGGAAAAGTCCCAAAGAACCAAGGATAATTTACATATTAAAATAATCCTGTAGCACCCATTTGATGATATTGAAAATCCACCTTTAGTGACTAACAACCAGTCACTATCTTAATGCAGCAGTTTAGTCAAGTGAAATATCCATCATATGAAGGGGGCTCCAAGAGCCTTCCGCCCCTCTCTGCGGAGCAACCGGCAGTCAATGGCTGCTGGGGAAAACAGGGTGTCATTTCCTTCAGTGATGGAGCCACTGGTAAGTTCTTTGTACTCCAGTGAATAGCCCCATACCCATGCTCAGGCAAGCCACAGTAATAAAGGACCCACACAACAAGATCATTTGCCCAACCATGTTCATAGCAGCCTTATTTGGAATAGCCAGAATCTGGAAACAACCCAGATGTCCCTCAACCGAAGAATGGATAAAGAAACTGTGGCACATCTACACATCGGAATACCACTCAGCTACTGAAAACAAGGACATCATTGGAATTTGCAGGCAGATGGTTGGAACTAGAAAAGATCATCCTGAGTGAGGTAACCCAGACCCAGAAAGATACATATGATATGTCCTCACTTATAAGTATTAGCCGTAGAATACGGGATAAACATACTACAATTCATAGATCCAAAGAAGCTAAGTAATATGGAGGACCCAAGGGAGGATGCTTAAATCTCACTCAGCACAGGAAATAGAATAGACAGCGGAAGGAGCTGAAGAGAGGCAACAAGGTAGGAGAGGAAGCACAGAGGAAGATGACCTGGGGAGAGTGGGGCGGGAGGACAGAAAGTCTACGGAGAGAGGAGAAACTGTAGGCAGGGGCATCTCTGTGACAAGCTGGAGCCTTATGATGGGCTAGGCTTCTGGGAGGATATGGGGGTGACTCTAGCTGAGACTCCTAGTAACAGGGATCTTGGAGACTGACGAGGACACCCTCTAACTGGACAGGACTCCGAATGGAAGAAGGGAAACACTAACCCACCTACAAAAATCTTTGACCCAAAATTTACCCTGCTGGCAAGATATGCATGGATAAAGATAGAGTAGAGATTGAGGGAATGTCAAACCAGTGCCTAGCCAAACCTGAGACCCACCCCATGGGAGAGAGCCAACCCCTGACGCTGTTAGCAATGCTCTGCTATGCTTGCAGACAAGAACCTAGCACAGCTGTCTTCTGAGGGGCTCCACCCAGCAGTGGTACGATACAGATGCTGAGACTCACAGTCAAACTTTGGGTGAAGTATAGAGAGTCTTGGTCAAGAGTTGTGTGTGTGTGGGGGGGGGGCAGAAGGACCTGAATGGGACAGGGCCTCCACAGGAAGACAAACAAAGTCAACTAACCAGGGATCAGAGGGGCTTGTGGAGACTGAAGCAACAGCCAAGGACCATGCATGGACTGGGCCTAGGCCCCTTACACCAATGTAGCCGGTGGGTAGCCCAGGCTTCATGTGGGTCCCCTAGTAAGGAGAACAAGAGGTGTCTTTGACGTGGACTCTGTTGCCTGCTTTTTGATCACTTCCCTCTGGTGGGACTGCCTTGCCAGGCCACAAGGGAAGAAGATACACTCAGTCCTGATGTAACTTGATGTTCTTGGGTGGATTGGGGGGGGGCTTCCTTTTTCTGAGGAGTAGGGGAGTGGGGAAAGGGGGAAGAGGTAATGAGGCTGGGACCAGGAGTAGAGGACAGATGGGGGCAGTGATTGGGATGTAAAGTGAGTAAATGAATTAATTTTTAAAAAGAGGGTAGGGTTGGTAAATATAACCAAAATATATTATATGCAGGTATAAAATTGTCAAATAATACGCTTTAAAAATAAGAAAATCTGCATGTGCATGTTATTCATTTTCTCTCGGAACTATAGGGTAGACTTATACTTGAATATTTCAGAAGAAAATACAGTGTTTCTTCCCAAATGAACGACCCAAGCATTTGTCTCTCAAGCGGTAGGGCAGGCTTCTTGTCATCTCTAAGAGGACATTATGCACACCACCACAACGCAGGACGTGTTGCTCTGTTTCATCCTGTACCCTTCAGTTCTGCCCCACTGCATCCTTCCCTATCACCGTGGCCAGCTTCTCTCCCTTTGGTACCCGTTCATTTGATCTAAACTGAAGCTTTCCACAGGCATACAGCTGGAAAAAGAATTCAAGGTCAACTTGGGGGAAAGCAAAACAACAAAATAAGGCAAGTAAACTTGCCTTGGATGCTTGCTCTGTGTTAGGAAGCAGCAATGTATGGCTTACAAACGCAGGGAAAATCTTGTGGTTGGAAACCAAAGACACCTGGTTAAATATTGGCTACACCTCTCAGCTGATAGGTAACCTTGACAGCCATTCAATGTGTCTGAACCTCAATATTTCTTCGGTAAAATGGGGTTTACTTCCTAAGATTATAAGAAAACCAAGCAGTTTAATTAAAAATGCAGTATCAATTAGTAGGATGCACACAAGTAACGTAATTCTTATAATAAAGCATAAAATATGCAGCAAATTTCAATTTAGGTAACTTACCACCTATTGCATGCAAAATACACTAAATATTTCCTCACTGGTTTATTTTTTAAATGACACTAAATAGCTGGGTTTTTTTTTAATGCAATGCCTATGGGGTTTTTGTTCTCTCTAAGCTTTGAATTGTTCACCCTGTTTATATATATATATATATATATATATATATATATATATATATATATATATATATATATATTTCTAAAAGTAAATGTAAGAGGAACTCTTTCAGTTTGATTCACCAATTCACCAGAGGCCAGAAGCAAGAAGAAGAAAAATTGTTCCTCACTCTGGGTATGAATAATGCCCTCTATTCATACCTCCATTAAGTAATCATAGTTTCCCTCTTTTTATAAATAGATGTTATAGCAACATGAGACAACTGTATATGAATGAGCTGTTACAATATTAACTCAAAGCAACAAATGTGCCATTTTCTTTAGCCTAAGCAACCTGCTTGTAGGTGACTACAAGGCTACTGATGGCTTTTTAATTCTGAGAATGGTTAAATCTTCTTCTGAGGAAGCCATTCTCCTTATGGATGAGGAAACTGAGGCCCAATAAATGACAAAATGTTTTCAAGACTGCTCAGCTAGCCATGCCGAATCCAGGAATTCTATTCAGCCTTTCTAACTCTCATGTGAGCCCTCTTCTCTTTGCAAGACACTTTTGCAAATCACCTTTCCACCAGGAAGTTGTGTCAAGACTTTCTTCTCTCCAATTATTGATGAATATGTCAACGCCAACAGAAATAAAAGGCTCTCTACAGCTGAGGCAGGACATCGATCACACACCCCTTTTCCTAGTGCCTCACCAGGTTGTCACTGAAGGAGATTATGATATACCACAGAACCGCGGTGCAGCACTCTCTGTCACACTGTTATTTCTGTCACAGAAACAGAAGATATGCACAGCCCCTTGCCTGTCAAGTTCCACAGCAACAGTTCCGGGGGCACATCTGGGGGAACAACCCTGAAAAGTAAGTTGCACGGAAATAATATCTATGCTAGTGCTTCCTTAAACTGGTCCATGGATCAATGACAAACCCTGATAAAGTTATCTGTGGCCCACGGAGATGTAAAAACAATAAGGACAGCAGAGCATCTTGTTGGTACAGTGAGGTGTATTCAATTTAAAGGGATGTCCTTTATCCCGGTGCCCTGCTATTTCTAGGCTGCGGTTCTACTCTCAATATCCTTTTGTTAAGAAAGGCCCAGTGTGATGGAGGAACTTGTTCAAACCTCTAATGGGCAAAGTAAAGATTAATGGTTGTCCAGCCACCATTATAAAATAAGTAATTTGAGAATTAAGAGGCCAGGAAGCTTGGTCTGCATCCCCACGGGCAGCAAAGGCCCCACCAAGACTGAAACACTTCCAATAGAGGAACAGTGAGGGGGAGTAGCTGTCACTGATGGTGGTCCAGGGACTTTGAGCACAGAAGAGAGGGTAAAGCTAACCCTGCCCCCAACTAGAGGATGTTTGACTTAATTCTCCAGCGGTAAGGTGTTTACTATGTGACACCAGGGCATTTGATTTTAATTCTTTTCTTACATTTCTCACATTCAAGACACATCAGTGTGAGCCAGGTGCTATGCTCTCCAGAAGTTTGAATAGGCTTTCTTAGAGTTTTGTGATAAGCCTTTAGAATGCCCAAGGTAACTGACTATGCCTGGCATTTGTCACACACTACCGTAAACTTTAAATGATGGCCTGTGGACCTTAGCTTCTCAGACTTGGACTTCCTCATCTGACTCCTGTGCCATCCTCTCCCTCAGTCCAGAGTCCTGCACATTAACCCTGCCTGAGTCCCTCACTGCTTCCATTCTTCTCTGTCTTGAACATCTCCATTGTGCCTTTGGTGACTTGTACCATATGTGACCCTTAATGGACACCCAGTTCTATTGACTGGCTGAGTGAATGAATACCAGGCCACTTTCCCGGCAGTTAATTATAAGATAATTTGATGACACTATCAAAATATTGACACTTTTGTGAAAATGGGGCTGAAAAGAAAGCTGGCGACTACTGTTCATTATAGAAAAAGGATAAAAGTGATGACTTTCCATCCACGAAACAGCTGAGTGAACTGTAAGGAGCTAGTTTGACCAAAGCCCTGGCACACTGTGGGTGTTCTGCATGCTTCTACCCCCCTTTCCACTGATCTTCTGATTGGCTGACTATTGGAATGTTGGGGTGGTGAATTTTTCCTTTGTGAGAAAATCTGCTTCGCTGTTATTCTAATACTGCATTTAAAAAATACAGTGTCAACTCTGAACCAAGGAATAACATCTTATAAATCTATTATATCATCCATTTTATTATGCAGGATCCACATACACATGCACTCACACAAATATACACATGCACACATATATACATACACATAGACACACACTGTTAGATTGAATTGCTGGGTACCATAAAAATGATCTTTCAGCCATCTTTCAGTCCATACAAAATGCTTCTGGGTGGTCACTCAATTTGATTCATTCTCTTTCTCTCTCTCTCTCTCTCTCTCTCTCTCTCTCTCTCTCTCTCTCTCTCTCTCTCTCTCTGTGTGTGTGTGTGTGTGTGTGTGTGTATGTGTGTGTGTATGTTCCAGTCAAAAGATTCCTCAAAGTAAAGATTAGATGTGTGTGTGTGTGTGTGTGTGTGTGTGTGTGTGTGTGTTATATAAAATGTCTCTACCTTCAGGCATCATAGTTGAATCCAGATGACAGGACTCTTAGGAACACTGAAGAGGTTGTGGCATTGTTTCATTCCAAGAACACATGGTAGTGGCTACATGTTAAATAGCCAGAAAACTGTTAGTGTGAGAAGCACCAGGATCCCAGGAGCCATGCAAAATTGCCAGGCACTTTTTAAAAAAAGAGCATTCATAAAGAAAGCAGGTACAAATTGAAAATATATCAAAACACCGTCTTTGCAGAGTCCAACACAACTCAGATATTTATAATTTGTTGGTAACAAATCACAGACACACTCTGAAATGTGTCATGTTACATTGGCGGGGACATCTTTTTCTGTTTATGCTTATGGATTTTATTTACACCACCCAGTGAAAAGTGATGTCTAATACCCATTTCAAAGCCAATGTTATCAAGATATATTTTAGCCTGCATTCAACAACTCTGGAGTAGGCCAAAAATCTAGTGCATTTTCTCCTCATTACCACCTCAGTGAGGGTCCCTTGCCAGGATCTGGCTAAGAGCGCATATCTGACAAAAAGTAATGAAGTGTTAATGGAGGCAAAATGTCCCAGGCCGTCAATAGACTTTGTTCTGAAAAGGTTCAAGTGGACCCAGGGAAAAAGCTCTCTGGGTGGCTCTTTTTGCCCACTAAGAGAAGACAACAGCATCAGCGAAGAGGTGTGGACTTGGCTTGCCTGGTCCGTGTAGGCCTTTGCCCATGAATTCTCACCCAATATATTTGCCCAAACTTTCCAATATGTCTTAGTTCTTAAGAATGTAGACTCCATACGTACGATGTTTTGTTCGTTTGCTTTGCTTTCCCGGAACAACTACTCGACTTTCCCTTTCTCTTTCCTTTAACCAAAAACTCATCAGCCAATGTCAAGAAAGAATTTCTTTAGCCAAACTCTCAGCATCCCGTGGGGCACTCCCGTAGGCAGCTGAAGCCTCCTCCTACCACTTATCTGAACACTCTTCAGGGTGGCATTAAATAAAGGAGGGCCGGAAGAGCATCTCCAGTCCTACTCCTCATGCTTAGAATGCCTCCATCCCTGCTACCTCATTTAACTTCCTGGCATCTTAGAGGGTGACGGGGATGAACTCCCACTCAGATGACTGCAGACTCAGAGCTCCACTTGGCACCAAGAGAAGTAAAGCAAGACAGAGCCTATCTATACACTTTGAAAACAGCAAAGCATCATGTACTATGCCCCCATTATCTCTTGGAATCTCCACCGCTGTCCACGGGGGTTTCTTGCAGACCATTCTTCCACCACAACCTCTTAGCTGCACGTACATTTCAGTACACTCACAAGTCTTTCTCTTCCAAGTGACTCAGTTAGAGGAATTGTCCACACAAGGAGGGAAAGTATACCTGCTTTAGTTACTTTTCTGTTACTGTGATAAAAAGTCTCTGACAAAAAGAAGTTTAAGGAAGAAAGGGCTTATTTTGCCTCCCTGTTCCAGATGGCTCCCTGATACCATCTTTATGGTGTAGAAGGAACTGCAGTAGAAATGGGGGACTGGCTGGTTATATTGCCTCTGCATTCAGGAAGATGGGCATAAACAGAAAGTGGGGCCGGGCTATAAAGCGTATAGGGCTGAAACCTTCATAAACAGTAACCACCTGCTGGGGGCCAAGTGTTCAAACATGTGACTCTATCGAGGACGTTTCGCATTAGGACTGAGAAGTGCTACCTATGGCCTGCCATAGGTAGGTGAGACACAGCCACTGGGGGCACGTCCTTTGATAGCTCAGAAGTCTCCACTCACAGTCTGTTTTATCTAAATTCACTTTCCATCTGCCTCCTTGTGATCATCATAAATCCACACAGTTCCCAATATATAGGTTTTTCTATTCAATATAGGCCAAAAATCTACTAAGTGACAATTCTGTCAATATCCACCATGTTAACTAATATTCAGTTATGACAGGCCATGTTAAAAAGCCATGGTTTCCAGACCTTCACTATGTCTTTATCCTCAGCTGTAGGCAGGAGAGAGAAGAGAAGGAATTCATCATGACTGCCAGTGGAGAGGAGTAGTACCTTGTGGGGGTGAAAACCCTACCAGAGCCTGACCTAGTAGTCTAGAAAATCAGGCCAACTCCAGGAGCCATCTGAGGCAAGTCACTGCATCTTTCTCAGCTCAGCATCCTCCGCTGTGAAACGAGGGCATTACACTAACCTTTCTGATCCTGCCAAGGCTGAGCAGTTTTCCACATAGGACAGCAAGACAGCATGCTGTCTAGACTTCGTGTTGGAGGCAAGAAATGGAAGAGATTTGGAAAAGAAATCGAGTGCCCTCCCAGAGTTTGCCTTCCTTTCTCTGCCACACTCTGAACCCCCCAGTCTTAAAACCTACCAAGGAAAATGTGAGCCAAAAACCTCAGAAGTTGACCGCACGCCCATGGCACTACAGGTCTTCATTTGGTTGGCCTAGTTTTAATTGGCTCTTCCCAACTTCATTTGTTTGAAGTGGCTTCCTCTGTGTCCTTTGCCACCTTCCCTTCAATCGGTATCACGTGCTTTTAGAAGTTGTATAAGAGTCAACTTGAATGGATTACAACCCCAAGGCCTTCGTCTTCAGATCAGGACAAGGAGGTCTAAGAGTGCTTAGGGGACTTTCCCAGTGTCAAATAGTCATGGCTGGTTATAAAGCAAGGATTCTTAGCTTGGTAGATCAGCTTAAACTCGTACCCAGTGATTTCAACTACCTCTAAATTCCTATCCCATTCAGCCAGAGGGAGCAACACAAGAGAGAATAAAGTACCCCAAAAGCCAACAGCATCAGTTAGCACCTATCTCATATGTTGCATACATGACACATGCTTTGTTTCATTATTTGTGTGCACGTATATTTGTGTCTGTGGTAGTGGTAGTGTGTTTGCTCATGTGTTACAGATGCACTTATGTGTGCAGGTGCACAGGCACAGTGTGTGTTATATCTGTACCCAATATGCAGGTGTGTATCTCTGTGTGTGTGTGTTATAGATATAAATGTACCTATATATGCATGTGTGCATGTTCTGTGTGTGTGTGTGTGTGTTATAGATGTACCTATATATGCATGTGTGCATGCTCTGTGTGTGTGTGTATGTGTATGTGTGTGTTATAGGTATACCTACGTGTCCAGGTTTGTATGAACAGAGGACTAGGTGGCATTTTGCTCAGCCACTCTCCACCTTATTTCCCTTGGGACAGTGTCTCTCACTGAACCCACAGCCTGTTGTATTTTTAGTTAGGCTGGCTTGCCCAGTGATCTGCTTGTCTCTAGCCTCCAACAATGCTGGGGTTTTCGGCACCCATGGCCATGCCAGCTTTATTACATGGATGCTGCGGAGCTAAACTCAGATCTGCATGCTTGCTCAGCAAGTCCTCTGGCCTACTGCATCTTCTCCCCAACCACAACACACAGTATTTTCTTTTTAAAATAATAGCAATGAGCCTGCCCCTTTTTTCCTTCATTTTAAATACTAGTAACATTTACATCCTTTTTTATTAATCCTAGCTAAGTGTGATGGACTATTATTTTCCAGTTCCATAACATATGAGAGGTAACCCCCAGGCTCTCTTTTACACTCGTTCCAACATCAAGCCAACCATTTCTGTGTGCGGAGTGCCTGCTGATACATCTCAATTTCTCTATCATATACCGCAGCCACTGGTGCTAGGACCTATGTGAAAAGTAATTAAATCACTTATTTAATTATTCTCCCACGCTTATAAATAATTAAAAATCATGTATTCTCCCAGAAGGTACAAAAGACCCAGAAACAGAAGATGATTGAAGTATGGGGGGTGGGGGGGGGCGGGGCATACAGAAATGCATTTTCAAGGGAAGTTAAATGCAATAAGGAACAATGAAGAAAAAAGAGAAACTGACAATGAGAAGCAGGCTAAGGGGGAAAACAACATACAATTGAGACATGAGAAGGACTTTTAGAAATACTAGTTAAAAAATAAAAGCGCAGCTAAGGTGGAAAAATGGCAAATAAACTTAGAAACATGAGAGGAAGAGAAAGGAATGCAGACAGTGGGGGCTGAAGGTGGTCAAGCATTGACTAGGGAAACTGAGGCACAGAAAACATAAGGAGGTGAAGGTCTCAGAGCTAACTAGAAGCACCCATAGGATGGTGTCCACTGTAATGCCAGAATTTGGGAGAGTTTGAGGTTATGCTTGAGTCCAGGTCACCCTAAGCTGATGAGACCCCATCTCCTCCAATTCTCCCACCCCTGAAAAAGGGCAAATTAGAGAAATAGCCAGAATCTGAGCCCATAACTCTGGGACTAAATTCCATTGACTGTATTGAGCATGAACTCTTTCTAGACATAGAATTACAAGATGTTATCTGCAAGGATCTCAATATAGAGTTTAGCTAGATATCTGTGGAATCTATTAGTGAGATCACTTATCAAAAATCAGCATTGACCCAGACACCCACTGTGACTGCCTTAAAAGAATGAACGAATGAGCTCACCTGTGCCACGGCATCATGGGGGAGCTAATAGGATCTTATAATGGGAAGACTTATGCCCTTGGATGGCCTCATTAAATATCAAGTTCTAACCAATGCAATCAACTTGCCATGGCCTCTGAAGCTAATGTCTGACAGCTCCAGCAGACAAGAACAGACCACCTGGGAGCTTTTAACTATGCCAGGTCCAAAGGTAGGCCATTGAGGGAAGTGGCCACTGACAAAATGAAGCTTGAACGTGGCTGTGTACCACATAAAGTATGTCAAGTGGAGGAGCGGGTCACGGGAGACAGGGAGAAGCAAGGTGAGGGAAGGACAGGGAAACATGAACCAGAGATGCAATGAGGGGCTGAGAAGTAGACAATGGAACTAAGAAGAGGAAGGAGGCCAGAGAGAAGGAACTGGGGAGTTTAAAAAGGAAGATTCAAGGAGGGACCACACCTGACTGGCCAAGAGTTTGGTCTGTAGAACACTAAAAGGCAGACAGTCTGCAGAGAGTGTCATCGACACCTTCTTTATAAGGTGGAAATTAAAGCAACCCCAAACCAACTCATCAACCTGGGCTGCATTCCTATGTTTCTCATTCGCACCTCCCAGGAGGAGCCCCATGAACCCAGTTGCCTCAGGGGTGCTACTGCTGTCTCAGGCTTCGGAGTGGGCTCTGGATTTTTTCCCTACTTGGCCAAAGATGACTGGCCCATGCCTGCCAGGCAGCCCAGCAAGCAGAGCATGGGCTTGTGGTCAGGCAACTCACAGCCCTCAAGAAAATACCTTCTATTTTTAAACACGTGGCTCCCTAGTGAACCCACAAGACAGCTGAAATTCCACTCTCACTCACGTCGTTCAATGAGTCAAATTAGAACTACCCACGGGAAGGGTCGCACAGTTACTGTGCCTATTTGTTTAGACCCTGGCAAGGAATCAGTCAATCGACAATGTGAGCTTAGCGGAGAACAAAGACCCATAAATGGAAAGTACCAGAGAGCCATACAGAGAACAGGCCTGGGACTGGATTATACAGTGTTTTATGGAGAAGCCCTGTCAGTGGGCTAGGTAGGAAGATAGGAGCTGAGGCAGGGGCAGCCAGGAGACAGAAAAACTGCCCTGGATAAAATAAAGGCAGTGGAAATTGTCAGAAATGAAAGGGGAAATAAAATCTAGTGCAAAAAGCTGATTAGGAATTCACTCCTCAGTTGAGTCTCTTCCAGGGCTAACTGAACAGACAGCTAGGTGAGAGTTGAGCATGGTTGCTGCTTGGGCGGTCAGGAACATATAAAAGAGTCCCATTAACACCCGCTTGCTATTTCCTCGCCATCAAGGCTGCAGATACTGGCAACTGCAATAGTCTCTAAGCCGCCACAGTAGTGTCCAAGCAGGTCTCTTGAGTCAAGGAGAGCACAAGACAGGAATACATCAGCGGGAAAGAGAGGTCCTCTCCAATACAGCACCCAGAGACGTCCATGGTGTCCTTAAACCATTCCTGCTTCATAGCTTCCTCCTCACCAGGCTCATCTGGTCTCCCCTCAGGAAGAGCTGAAGTCACACCAGTGCCTGCTCAGCGTCATCAGCCTTTCCCTCCCTTTGACCAGCAGAACGTCCCATTGTTCTCCAAAACCGTGGGCTCCAAAGAGAGAATTGACTTCCACGGGTTACTTCATAGCTCTCAAGGTAATCTCAGAGAAGAGCAGTGAACAGAGACTGAGACCAACCAGAGAGGATTCCTGTCTCTCAGCTCCACGTGACATTGGCAAGCTAGCCTTCTTGGGGAAAACACCGCTGCAGGCAAGTTGCATGAGAAACAGGGCACTGACCACCACTCTCTTCGTCATGCAGAGAAGCCTGCTGTGAGTCTTGCCGCTCAGCCTGCACGGTGAGGACAGGACCTGCTGCTCCCACTGCTGTTGGCATCTGCTGACGGTCTGGCTGATGGTCGCTTCCCTCATGGCGTTCTCGACTGGTCCTGAAATCACCGCTCTCGCACTTCCTGCCTGATTTCCTCAACCCTGGCCTCTGCCTTGAAGATTTAGTCCTTTCCTGCTCTCAGTACCATATCTGCATCCGGATCCATCCCTTCAGAACAGTGGACCCTCTGATATCTCCATTCAGAGGGGCGCTAGGGGGTAGACTCTGGCAGCGACTCCAGGCAAGCAGCCAGCCTGGGGCCAGGAGGAAGAGAATTATTCATGGGATCGCAGCTGTTTGAGATGAAAAGAACATGCAAAAACACATCTCACTCATCCATCCCACCTTGCAATGTAGGCTCCTGTCCAAATGCATATGGCTTGTTCTCCTCTGCAAAGAATGTATCATTGTGAATAAAGGAGCACTCAGGGAGCCTTGCTTCTTCTCCCTTGTCCTGATAAGGGGGAGGAGACAGGCCTCTTGCCTTTGAAAAGAGCTCACACATTGTGTGATAAATTTGCCTTTCACACGCATTGCCTGAACACACCCTGATCGCTGGGCCACCCCTTGACACAGATTTTCTTTTTGTCACACCCGAATACCACTCTTACCCACAAACAGACCTCGGAACATCAGAGAAAAAGCAATCAGGGTGTACTGAGAGCTTGGGTGCTGGTAGAAGAAGCCAGAAGAGGTACCTCTGGGTAGCACCTCTAAGGACTGCTGAGGATGTCTAGAACACCCCACCAATAGTTAATGAATGATCGTCTAGGGCTCTTCAACAGGGGAGAGTATGCAGCCAATACACCAAGACTACAGCCATTTTGACCGGTGAGGAAAAGACACAACTCCTGCCTAACGTCTCATCTTCAAGGTGGATTTCTTAGACCTTCATCTGGTGTCTATTTGAGTCCATTTTCTCCTATGACACACCATTGTAGAAAAACATCTCCCAACTCCAGAACCGATCCAGAAGTCGAACCTTCAGGGTCTGCTTGGTAGCTTCGGTGGAGTCAGAAGTCCACTCTTGCGGGTGGAGACCTTGGGAGAATGAATGCTCCCACGCAGGTCCCTACTGGCCCAAGCCCAGGGAGGCTGCACATGCGCACTCTAGTTCCTTTCCCCTCCAGCTGCCTTCTGCTCCCTGCCTCTACCCCAACCCTGCTCTTTCCTTTGAATTTTCCTCTTGTTCTTGACACTTAGATCCAAGTCCAGACTGACTAACGGTGGAATTATCTCTACCCAAGCACCACCTGGAAACTGGGCAGTTGGGATGTCTTCCTCCCAGCTAACTGCTAGCTGTCCCCAAAGGGCCGAGGCAATTCCAATTTCCATAGAGCTACCATGAGTGTGAAAAACTGTAGACCACTTCCCTTTCTCATCCTGTTTCGTCACCTGAAAGTGAAGGCAAGATGATCTTTAGAAGGTTAAACTGACGACAAGCAGGCAAAGTACCAGCTACACACAGGGCAGCTCCTGCCGTGTAGACATTACCTAGCCTTTTGAATAAGAGATGAGATGGGGGTTGGAGAGATGGCTCAGTGGTTAAGAGCACTGGCTGTTCTTCCAGAGGTCCTGAGTTCAATTCCCAGCAACCACATGATGGCTAACAACCATCTATAATGAGGTTTGGTGCCCTCTTCTGTCAAACGTGCAAATAGAACACTCATATAAATAAATAAATATTAAAAAGAAAAAGAAAAAAAAAAAGAAATGAGATAAAGCTGACCTGTTCTGAAAATCCAGATTTTCAGAACCCACTGAAAGACGTAAAACACAACAAAGAGCTCCTAGTCTCCAGACGAAGCCCCTCAACAGCCTGTCCCCCAAACTGAAAGGCGGAGACAGCCACTGCCTTCTGATGGCTGACGGCCTCCTCCTCCTCCCCAGTGCTTGCTCCCTTCTGCATTTTCCTCTCAGCATCCTTCAGCTCCCCTGCCCCCCAGTCATCCTCTTTCTTCCTCTCTGTTAAGCAGCCACACAAACACCTTCACTGGACCATATATAGAAAGCTCAACAGCAGAGCCCCGCCCCATTACAGAGCTTTGTCACACAGTGTGGCATGTTCTACTCGGCACTGTCTCTGAGTGTCCCATATCTCAGGATCCTTTGGGGAAGCCTTATGAAAACAGCAATTAATGCATCTGTACCTCAAACCTTTAAAGTTATAAATCTTGGGTATGAAGCCAAAGAGTCTCTTTTAAAATAATAATAAACTGAAACCTTCTTGCTGATGGAAATGTTCAATGATCTCCCAATAAAATGACCCCTGACATTCTGCCTCATAGAGATGCTTCCTCCTAAAGCAAATGGGAACAAATACAGAGACACATAGCCAGACTATATGCAGAGAGGGAAAGATTTCAGAACACACAGCCCTAAATGGGATATATATTTCCTTCAAATCTCTACCCACAGGCTTAGGGAGCTCTGCTGAAGAGGAAGCAGAAAGAGTGTAAGAGCCAGAGGGGATGGAGGACACCACACAGTGGATGCACATATGAACTCACAGAGACTGTGGCAGCATGCACAGGGTCGGCACCAGAATGGGTCTGTCTGTGGCAGATGGGGTCCAAGAGCTACGAGAGGAAGGCACACATGTTCCTGTGCTCAACCAAACAGCTACTTCCAACTGATAGCCACTTGCAAATGAAAACTTAGTTTTCTCCAAGGGAGTCTCACTGGGGAAACAAACCATTCTAAAAGGGAAGACCCGTGCCCAGAAGTGGATGGACAGCACAAAATGAACTCTGAGGCATCTTTGGAGGGTCTTTGTCTCTTACGGTTAAGTCCGGGTATCTGTTGTTGTTTTTGTTCATTTGTTGTTTTCTACTTTAGGCCCTTTGTGCATATATCATACCTTTTGATTTTGTGTTTTTATGGGATTCCTGTATGTGCAAACATGTATATCTCACATCTATATGTGTTTCTTGTGCTTTTTCTTTGGCTCTTTTACTTGTTTTATCATATTATGATTTGTATCTTTTTTATTTATCATCTTTTATGTTATTACTAGTTCTTGGATACCTGTTTGTGTTCTGAGGAGAGACAGAAAGGGTATGGATCCAGATGGGAGGGGTAGTGGAGAGGAACCGGAAGGAGTTGGCGGGGGAAGAGTAATTAGGACATATTGTATGAAACAAATCTATCTTCAATAAAAGAAAAAAAAAACAATTCCAATCAATTTTTTAAAAATCTCAGGCTGGAAAGATGGCTAAGAACCTGGGTTCAATTCCCAGAACCCACAGGGCAGCTAACAACTGTCTGTTAATTCCAGGATCTGAGACTCTCACACAGACACACGTACAGGCGAAAAATCTCTACCATCCCTAAATCAAATATGTGAAACTTTCTTCTTTCCTTACTGTATTTTTAACTCCTTCGTTTTAACTCCCACAGTTCCCTTAACTAATTAAGCCACGTCATTTTAGCTTTTGAGAGTTTTTAATCTTTACTTCAGCGAAAACCCAGGAATGGAAAAAGAATAAGAGTCAGGGAGGTGGTGACACGAGCTGGAAGGAATACACAGACAGCAGATCTATCAAAGCAGAAGTGGAGGGATACAGATGGAAGGCAGCGGAAAGAGGAGTAGGCAGTCGGAGTAGGAGGGCAGGGTGGGTGGCAGCAACATGCAGTGACAGTGAGCCTGACTTCGCCTGAAGTCTGTTGTCCTGGCAACATGATACTGAAAGGTTAAAGGCTGCTGCTCCCTACAACTCTGGAGAATATGTTGCCAAGACAACAGAATGCATCCAAGACGCGTGGTGGCAGGCCACGAGGACTTGGGGGTATGCCAAGAATCCTCTATTCAAGGCAGGCTATCCGGGCTGGCTAAGCCATGGCTCTGTCTCCCATGCTTGATGTCAATGACATTTACTTAAGAAGAAAATTCACTCTGGCTGTACCATTCCTGGAAGCTTTCTTCTGATGGCCATCCCTCCATTTAGAAAGAAAGAAAATGACACTAGGCAGCAACTATGGAGACACAAATCTGGGAGGTGCCGCAGGACACCCTAACATGAAAACGATTTACTGGAAACAAGGTCAAACTGCATGTTTCTAGCCGCCTGCATACTTTTACCGGTGCGGCTTTCAAGTTTATGAACAAATTGTGAACAAAGCAAAAGTAAGTAACCATAGAAGTATCAAAGGAAAAGCATGCCTGGTTTGAAGAATGTCTTACTTCAATTCTGCTAGAAATAATAGCAGCCATTTACTCACTTAGGTGTGCATGTAGCAAAGTAACGAGTAAAGGTTATTTACCCTACACCCCCCTGTTCAGGTCTTGCCAATGGACAGCTATTCTCCATGGTTGTAGGGAGAGCAGGGACTGCCTATTACATGAATTCTGGTGCCCCCTATTTAACTACTTCCTCTTGTGGGGAGGCCTGATGGCACTCAGAGGAAGAGGAAATAGGCTCTCTGAATGAGAGGAAGTCCCCTTCTGTCACAGGTCTAGGGGAGGGGAAAAGGGTGAAAAAGGGAGGGAGGGGGCACAGGAAGTTACAAGTGAAGGGATAACAACCAAGATATAATCTGAATAAATTATTTAAAAAATAAAAATAAATAAAAAGGTTATTTACACTTCAGACAGAGGGAGTAGACACTAAACAGAAAAAGACCCAAAGAGGGACCACAGCTGACAGGTCAAGAGTTTAGTCTGTGGGGCAGTGGGGAGAGTCTGGGGACAAAGTAGCTCATCATAGAGATAAGAAAACACAAACATCAAAGTCACATACAGCAAGACATCGCCTAGCCTAGGAAAGAAAGCTAGAGCCCAAACTGGCTCTAGCCCACTGAACTATGCTAACTCCGTCTGCAAGGATAGTACCCCAGCTTACGTCACTTTCTTCCCATGCCTAGGAAGAATAAAAAAATATCCAACTACGTGCCAGGGTTCTATGGTCCTGTAAAGATCTAGCCCCAGAGGACCTCATCAATCTAAGTCACACTGACTTTCTGCAACTCATCAAAACCCAACAAAAGTGAAAATAAAAGAACATGTTCCCACTCCAAGGCCCTTGCACCTGCTCTTGTCTGACAAAATACCACCCCTGACATCTTCACACATAATACAGGTCCTTTGGGACCTTCCGGTGAGAAGTCTAACTAAAATAGCCCACGATACTCCTTTTGGCTGGTTCATTAAAACATTTACCACTGCTATAGTCAGATTTCTCTCACAGAACACCCTGTGACAAAACACCCAAGAGAAACAACTGAGGGGATGGAAATCATATCCTGGTTCGTGGCTTCAGAAGTTGTCACTAAGGTGGACTGGCTTGGTTGCAGTGTGCCCACTGTGAGGCAAGTCTGCATGGAGGCAGGACAACGTGAGAGGGAAAGCTGCTCACCTCAGCTAGGAAACACAGGGAGACAGACAGGAAACACAGGGGACATGATGCAAACTGCCCACTTTCTCTGCTCAGACCCAAACTTGCACAGTTTCTATCCATTCCCAATAATCACTCCAATTATGAATATCAAATTCATTGATTACTTCAATACCCTCAGGAGCTAGTCACCCACAGAACACCCTACCATCTGGCCACCAAACCCTTGGTAAATGAGTCTTTCCAAGGGGCAGCCACATGCAAACCCCAGCAAGTCTCAATTGAAAAATTCTGTTTAACTGAAGTATCTGCTAATTGTCAATCAACCTCATACAGGAAGTCTTTCTTCCAGACTCTTATCTCCAGGACCGTCAGTGGTAGAGACTGTAAAATGCTTTTTTGCATGGATGAATAAATGAAGAGAAAGGGTGGTTTTTGTTGAATGAAGTTCTTAAATCTTGGCTGATACCTTAGGAAATGCCATTGCCTGGATTAAATGAGGTCGGGTGATTGGTAGGCAATTTAGCAAGTCATGGGAACCGCCTATGTTCATCTTTCAAGATGTGAAAATAAAAGTCTCTTTTTTCTCTTGAATGTGTGCTAATAAAGCCAACATTGACTGGACTCAAGCGCTTTGTTGGATGAAAGATTTACTCTGCTGCCTCGCATGGAACCTCTAACCCGAGGCACCTCATTTGGCCACATGTGTTAGAAATAAAAATGGAAATGCGGACTCTAACTCTAGGTCTGATGCCAAGATGAAGGCTGGTACCTGGCCAGATGTGAAGAAAGGAGGGGGAATAGAGATAGCAGCCCAGAGAGAGATAAGGACCGGGCTTTGCCAGTAACGAGGGAGATTAATCCTATTATCCATTTTCATTTGGATTTAAAACACTTTGCTCTTAATTGCAGCGCACATCTGCTGCCCTAAAATAATGAATTCACACATACAGCTACTAAATAGGTATTAAGGGCTTACAATATGCTAAATGTAAGCTAGGTTCTGGGAATGCTTGGAGGAGAAAGACACAGTCCCTGCCCTTGCAAAGCTTGTAGGCTTCTAGCAGGCAGGAGAGAGAATAAAAAAGGGGCTACAATTAGAGATAGTCATAATCGTGGCTATAAAAAGGATGTGATGGAAGGGAAAAGAAGTTTTGGCTTAAAGGTAGGGAAGATGCGATGCTGCTCTTGACCGGGTTGAGATGCACATAGGAACGGGTAGATCATGTCTCTGCATCTGTAAGGGCATTTTCAGAGGTAAACCATAAGTACTCTGAACTTAAAAAAAAGGGGGGGGGCCGTTAATGCACCCATGGACTCAAGCTTTAAGTACAGGAGGTGGTAGACTCATGAAAGGTGAGACTTGGTTATAGGAAGTAGCTCCCTGGGGGTATGTCCACTGTGGCTGTGTTTTTGCCCTGGGCACTTCCTGGTACGGCTCCCCTCTACTTCCTGTCTGCCATGTGAGCCATCCCACCACACTCTCCCCTTCATGGTGAACTGACACTTCTGATACTGAGCTAAGACAAAGCCTTCCTCCCCTAAAGTTGGTGTTGCCAGGTATTTTGGTCATGGTAGCGAAGACAGATAGCTTACAGAGAGGAGAAGCACCTGGAGGCGTGAGGACATGGGGGAAAGGGACACTGCCAATGAGCTATGTCATCTGGGCCTGGGAAGTACAAAGATGCCAGCATCTGCACTTGAACACACACACATACACACACACACCCCAAACAAACAAAACCCAAAAAGAACAGAGTGCAGGAAGAGAAGCAACGCCTAAAAGACAAACCTCTCTTTGCACATTTCTCCCAGGGAGGCCCACAGGAGAACAGCTAAGGAGATCACAGGCACTGCACCTTGTTAGCATTGGCCCTGGTCTGCAGAGGCCCAGGAAGTGAGAGAAAACCACCCTGAGACAGAAGATCATCCAAAGTGTGTGTCCCAATCACCACAAAGCTAGGAGAGTTCTAATCAGACAGTTAATGACGTATTTCTTTATTTATCTTATTAGCCACTCTTTTCCAGGTATTTCCTAACCACCGTGTATATGTTGCATGTGAATATTTGTCTAGGTGTGTACACATGCGTGCTCATATACACACAGGCTAGAGCGAAGCAGGGAGTGTCTTCCTCAGTCATTCATCACATAATTGTTTTGAGACAATGTCTCTCACTCAATCTGAAGCTTATCGATCCAGCCAGGCTGTCTGGCTGGTGAACTTCAGGAATATGCCTATCTCATCCTTTCAAGTGCTTGGGTGATAGATATACACCTCCGTGCCCAGGTTGTGCTGGGAATCCAAAATCAGATACCCATGCTTGGAAGACCCGACCAACTGTGCCATCTCCCCTGACTCTTCAACACTTTGATCATCCTTATTCAATGCTCTAAGGGTCAGAGTCTCCTTGACTCTTTATCTTATAGATTAAGAAACTAAGGCTCAAAAAAAGTAAAATAGTAATAATAATACCAACAACAACAACAATAATAATAGATCCCAATGCCACACATAAACAGGCGTAAGAACAGGAAACAGCTTAGCCAATGACATTCTGTGTTTCCTTCCGATACTATGACAAAGTATCACATAGTAGGTGGCTTTTAAAAAGTAGAAATGAATGTTGTCTCCACAGTTGTAGTGAACAAAGTCCCGAAATCAAGATGACTCTGTTATGTGGGTGATCTTTTTTGAAGACTTGGGAAGGTTCCTTCCTTGCCCCTCCCAGCTTCAAGTGGCTTTCTTCGCTTATGGCTTAGTCACTCCAGCCTACCCCTTTTACCCAGGTATCTCTGGGTCTATGTCTTTCTTCTCTTCTGTCTCTTAGGAGGATATCTGTCACTTAACTTAGAGTCTATCCAAACAATCCAAGATGATGCTACCATCATGAGCTATTTTATTACACTTGCAAAGACCCTTTTCTAGAGTAGCTCATGGTGACAGTCAATTACTACTGTCATCCCGAGTCACCTCAGAGACTGGTGCAGCCAGCGTGCCTAGTGTGCCTGAGGATGCTTTTACAGAAGATTAACAGAGGAGAGAAGACACTACCCCAGTGTGGGTGGTACCACGGAGGGAAAGGAAAAAGCATTTCTAGCACCAGCATCCCATTGCCTGCCTCTTATCCACCATGAATGTGAACCACAGTGCTCTGCCATGCCTTTCTCCACCCCAGGGGCCAGCATCTTTCAAAGTGTGAGCCAGAACAAACCTTTCCCTCTTCAGGTTGTTTCCACCAGATATACTATCACACCGATAAGAACAAAACTAACATTTGTAGATTTTACCGGTTAGGGCATTAGCATATCTTTTTTTTTTTTTTTTTTTTTTGAGTCACCATTCAACCCAGTTAGTGTGTGTACAGAGTGCACAGTTCAACTTTTAAAGGCTGTCTATATGTCACATACAATGCCAAGTGCTGGGAATATACAAGTGCTAATTCCCACAGCAAGCCACTCTACGGCATAGGGCCATGACGGAGGGTGAGCAAGTTAGGAAGAAGCATAAAGAGATCAACCAATGGGAGGGAAATGGCACATTCCAAAGGTCTGGGTCAGAAGAGGATTTGCTGAAGGAGTAGAATGACTCTTCTTGGACAGTGGATAGGTGACTCTGAGGGACAAGCACAACAATGTTCTAAGGAGTGAAGGAAGCATAGGCAAAGGCACAGAGACATAAGTCAGCCAAGCCCATCTGGGGAGCTGTAAATAATTTAGTGTGGCTTGACATTGCTGTTCAAGGGCAGGGAGACTAAGAGAGATCTTGGTAAGGCAGTCTGGGCCCTGATCAAAGAGGATGTCATATTCCAAGCTGTGGGAAACCAAAGCAGGGTTTCAGGCCAAACCGT
>OU015745.1:12723381-12735000 GCA_907169655.1 Acomys percivali | reverse complement strand
ATATTCCAAGCTGTGGGAAACCAAAGCAGGGTTTCAGGCCAAACCGTGACGTGAGTCTCTGAGGAATCTCAAGTGAGCTTACCCAAGTAGTACAGGTAAGGGATGGTAGTGCCAGCTCTTTAGTCAGGCAGGGTGCACGAGGTGGGGACCCAGTGGAGATATCCTAAGAAGGTGGGATGAACTCCGTATAGAACTTCATTATTGCTTGAGATGAGAAAGTAGCCTTGGCTGGTTCCCCAACTGGTAACTACCCGCCTCTGAGAGTGTGCCCTCTCTTGGGCTGCCTTCTGAGTGCCTTTTTCTTCTTGCTTTCTATGATCCCTCTCTTCCCTTACTTTTCTTCTTCTCCTACTGTCATCAGATGACTTCCGTCTGACTGTCACTCTGCTCTTTACCTGTCCTGGCCACCTACAAATCATGCTGCCATCAGCTTCTGCTCCTGAGCCCCTGTGCCCAAGGCTCCGTTCTTGACTCCCAGTATGCAATTTTCTATGCTTCGGCTCAGGACCCAGGGCTCTGGCATTGATTGCATGCACCTGCTGTTCTATCTGGACACCTCTAACCTCCAGGATCTACTCTTGAGCCCTATGCCTAAAGTTCTGCTCCTGACCCACCCACTGCCCTCAACAGTTCACCCTGACCCCCTCACCCCATCTTTACACTGTTCACTCTCAGCCTTACTGTGCTCATGTCTTCAACCATGTTCTTCCTACAAATGAGAAGATCTAACTAATCTAACTAATAAATATAGTAATCTAGACCCAGCCCACCAAGCTCCCTACCTCTAAACCCAAATCCAACAGCTTACTACACAGTTCTGCTTCTGGATGGCTTCTCCATAGCATAGCCCTAGTCACTCCCATTCCCACTGTCACCAATCTGTGACAGACCTAATTACTCCTGTCATCATAACTCTTGTGACTAGCATTTAAAAAAGTCAACAGCGTTCAGTGCCTCAAAAGGTCAAGAATGACTTGAAAATCTATCGTCTTTGGCAGTTTGGAGAAAGTGAGAGATGAAGAGGTAAAAACTACGATTTGAGGCCACCTTTTAAGGTCAGAATGAAAAGAGTGAATGAGAAGCTTTCAGGATTGCTCATATATATTAATAGAAATGTGATCTGAGTGTGATTGTAAGTCATAGGGATATTTCTCCACAGATATACAACTAATACTTTGAGTGAAACTATTCTTGACCATGGATGGTAATACATACTAAGGGATACTTCATATACGTGGTGTCTAGAGTTGACATGCCTGTGATGTATATGGAAGCTCGCACATACAGCAGTCATTGTGACATCACACCAAGTCCCAATATACTTTCAAACATCTCCTAAGAATCCTTAACTGCAAAGATGTAAAGAAGAAAGAATAATAACAAGGTCAAAGACAACAGCTGTTGAGTGAGGATCCAGCGCCAGAGCATGGTGTCTTCAGCCATCGGTCAGGCCTCCATCAGTAAATGGTTTCTGAACATACTGTAACAAAAATTAATTCAAAATCAAACATTTAGTGAATCAAGGTACTTCCAGCCCTCCCCACTTGTGCTGGACTGTGGGACCTCACATATGTAACCTTAGTTCTGAACACAGAACATGCACATTTTTCAGTGTGCATGTCTTCATGCCATAACACCCATCTCAGATGTGAGACCATTGTGTGTTATAAACTGCAGTGTTTTTACTATATACGTAAAGTTCTTGGTTTTTATTGAAACATAATAATTTAATTGTGGAAAACAAAAACTTTATGTTTTCTGACCTTCATTCCTCAGCGTGCAAGTATCCAGTTTATATCTTGAGATTGTATCATGTAAAAAATGTCTAATTTTAAAAATTACCATTTGAGTTACTGACTTAAGTATTATCTTTAAAAAAGAGAGAGAGAGAGAGAAATCATGAGATGAGTTTGGATTTTGGATTAGGGCTGAATTTCCGACATTTCTGAAATGTCCTCCTTCTGCCATTTTTTACTATGTGCTTATGTGAATAATAGTTATTAATAGTATTGACAATTATGAATTCAAAATACCAGTCAAATCTGAAAAACACTGAAGGCGTACTGTCCTGCAGTACCAAACACTCAGCCAGGATTTAATTCTTTATGTAAAACGAAATGAGCAGGATCCATCTCATTATGATTTAAATTTGCCCTCACCTGGGAAACTGTACACATACCAAAGAATTGTTTTAAAATAAATTTATGATTTACTATCATTAGTGTTTGATTTAGATAATTACTTTATTTACCTTTATACTTAGGGTCACACAACATTTTCTCAAGCAAAAAGGGGTCACTGGAGGAAGAATTCAGGAAGCTGTGCTCTGGAGGACAGTTGAAGAGACCAGAGGAAGGGCACAGGAGCGACATTTGAGATGAGGCCAGAGGAATGAGAGATGTTTGGGCTTTTGAATCATAAGGATATTAGCTGAATTCCTAATTGTTGTTTTCTTTGAGAGACACCTTCAAAGCCATTCCCACCTCCATGTCCCCTTGCTCTCCTACCACGGAGACTGGACACCTCCAAGGCCAGCCATGTGACTGACATCACTTAGTACAATGAGTTGAGGCTGTAGGGAAGATGCTTCCTGACCCAACTCTCTCCTGACATCTGTCCCTTCCTTGATTAAGGACATGATGTCAATGGTAAGGGCAGCCACATCCTAACCATGACAAAAACAAAAACAAACAAACAAACAAAAACCAAAGGACACCACCCATGAGTCCTGGCATCATTCAGCTGGAGGGGTAACTTCTCCAGCCTCTCTTCCTGGGACACTATTTGTCTACGCCATTGTGACCAGATCGCCACCTAGAGGTCCTGGGAAGTATTACTAACGCTCTTTGACCTACAGCTTCCTCATCTGTAAGAGGAAGACAAACTGCCTCATAAATTAAATAAAAACATAGGATAAGATACTATGTGTGAGGTGAATAGGTAGAATCAGGTGACTGGGCCAGAGCTTGACAGAAGTAAGTGATTATTAATGTCAGTCTTTCTCATCATAGCTGCAAAACAGTGTACAATAATGAAGCCACCGGGTCTCAGATGAAGGAAACAAATGCCCTAAGGGCTTCTCTTCCACTTAATAAAGAAGCCATTTTCCTTCAAGAATGGTGTGTTGTATGAAAATACACCACAGCACACACAAAAGTGCTGAGTTTTACCAAGCATCACGTCTCTTGCTTCCTAAGGCTCACTCTGAACCTGGTGTTTTTGTGCCCCCTGCCCCTTAGAGAACTTGACACTCAGCAAGTTTGAATGACAGGACCAAGGTCACAAGGCTGCAAGTGACAACCCACACCCACTGGCTCCACATCCAACACTTTCTTCTTGCTGTGCTACTGTACTCATGTGGACACCATCACTTTCCTGAAGGGTGAATGGGGAGTGATGCTAACATGTAAGTTCACTTTCACCATCTTTATTTCTTTAAAAAAAAAACGCGTGCTTAAGTCTTCAATTTTTGCAAGCAAAATAATAATGGCCCCAGGGCAAGTTGGCAGTTTCTCAAGGTTCATTTTTAAAGAGATGGTGTGTAGGCTCATCAGAAATGTATGCCATAGAGATAGAAAGATCTAGGATCAGCATAGAGCAGAGCGCTGTGTATACATGCAGTTCCCAGTACCTTAGAGAGAGCTGCTTGTCAGTCTTTCCACAAAGTAAAAGTGAAGGAAGGAGAGAAAGCTGGGGAGAAGCTACAGCCCAGACAGGCAGTTCTGTCCTGGCTTTTTCCTTCCTTGCGTAAGAACTGGGAGAAGAATCCATGGCTTTAGAATCCGGTCTGACAGTTCTAGATCCTAGACTTTGTCAAAGGTACATAAACACTCACATCGAGATTCTCCGTCAACAGAAAGGAAATGTGAGGGCTTGCCTCATAGGATTGCATGAGAAAATAAGATGCTCACTAACAAATACCAGGCATATGCTCTACCCTACATCTGAAACACTAGGAGACCAGTTTGCTGCTAGAATACCATGTCCCAGGCAACAAAAAGTAGGTGAAAAACGAAAACACTTCAGAAACTGCAGGAAAGACACTGGGCAAAGGCACATATATCATGTAGTTATCCTGGTTTAAATGTGGTACTAGTTAAAGAAGTCCACATGAGAAAATGGGGGAGGGGCGCAAAGGTCATGGGCTTATCTGTTTTCTCCAAATGAACTGCCAAAGTGGACAGTGAACTGTGGAGAGAGAGAGAGAGAGAGAGAGAGAGAGAGAGAGAGAGAGAGAGAGAGAGAGGCAGAAACAAGACCCATTATCCTATCCTATCTACAAAAAAAAAAACAAAACAACAACAACAACAAAAATTTTAAAAACAGAAACACCCAAAATTTTCCTTGGAGCATCAGTGCCTGACTCTACCTTTTAGAAAGGAGACAGTTGGAGCACAGAGAGTACAGTGACCATGCACTGGGCCATTCCATGAGGAGAATAGCTCAGGTAAAAGTTTTGGAATCAGTCTTTTGCTCTGAGCAACCCATCTGCTCTGAAGTCCGACCCTCACCCAGCACACCACACCCTCTCCTATCCACACAGCTGTAGAGCTCAGATCTCACTCCATCTCCCTGGCCCTCCCCCTTGCCATCCTGCTGCAATCTCCACCCTTCTGTTTTGTGTCCCACTTCCTTCCCCGGGGGCCATTTTCATCATCACTCATGCGGGAGGCAGAACAACTTTCTAGGACTCTGGTGTTCCTTATAGAATGTCTGTTTGTAGGGTACCATTCCAACATTTTTCACATATTTTCTTTTTATCTTCAAAATGATGTAAATTGGGTAGAAGGAAACCAATTCATATCTTACAAACTGTCTACTGAGCCTCATATCACTTAAGTGGTGATTGCCTAAATTTCCCAAACTCATCAGAATGGAGATTGAAATGTGTGACTTATAATTCTTAATTCCGTGTCTTATGAAGCAAAATTGTACACAGAAAGCATGGGTTTCCAAACATGTATCTCTGGGAGTTGAATCCCAGTTTACTGCTCACTGCAAGCCATGGTGTTCTGGACTGTCTACTTAACATCTCAAAGCTAAAATGTGAAAAGCCGATCAATTGAGAAAGCTCCTGGAAAGAAATGGAAATGCCTCTAGCCTGGTTTCAGATCAGCATCCTAAATCCAGGATCTCAGGGAGAATAAAAGCAATTAGGACAGGACAAAATAAAATACGTTATTTATTCACAGGTGAGGGACTGCCAAGAAGCACCTCATACATTTTTAAACATTCCTCGTTACTACTTTTAACAGTCTTCTACTACAAGTCGCTTTTTCTGGCGTGGGTGTACTCTTTGTGGCCAAGGCAAGCTTCCATACTCGAATGAACTTCAACCTCCTAGATGGGACAAGAGACTCCAGTGCCCTTCTGCAGAGCTCTCTCCCAGATTTTTCTCCCGGGTTTTCTTTTTCAGTGTTATCCGGGCACTTAGTGATGGAGTTACATGCTACCTATCTCAGTTAATCCTCAACAACTTACTAACGGATGCTCTCCACCCCACTGCTCAGGGCAGGGGACTAAGGTTGAACATAACAAGATGGTGAGTAAACCAGTCCCACATCCTAGAAGTGGTGGTTGAAGCCACTCGAACTCCAGCTCCTGAGTTCTCAGCTGCTCAGCTTCATTTCCTCCTGTGCTTCTTTCTGTCATAGTATAGTGTGCATTTACCTCACTGAAAGCTGAACACCAGCGCTTTTATTGTTCAGCTAGCGTATGCAAATGTGAGTGCACACTATTTGACCAGATGCTGAGGCAGATCTGTGTGTCTCCTTCATCACCAACCCTACATCTGACAGAGGGCTAATATTCCAGATCTATAAGGAACTCAAAAAATTAGACACTAACATAATAAATAACGCAATTAAAATGGGGTACAGAGCGAAACAGAGAATTCTCAACTGAGGAATCTCAAATGGCCAAGAAGCACTTAAAGAAATGTTCAACATCTTTAGTCCTCAGGGAAATGCAAATCAAAACAACTCTGAGATTCCATCTTACACCTGTCAGAATAGCTAAGATAAAAAATTCAAGTGACAGCACATGCTGGTGATGATGTGGAGTGAGGGGAACACTCCTCCATTGCTGGTAGGAGTGCAAACTTGTACAACCACTTTGGAAATCAATCTGGTACTTTCTCAGAAAATCGGGAATAAAGCTATTCCACTCCTGGGCATATAACCAAAAGATCACACAACAAAGACACATGCTCAACTATGTTCATAGCAGCCTTATTTGTAATAGGCAGAAACTGGAAACAAGTTAGATGTCCCTCAACCGAAGAATGGATAAAGAAAATGTGGCACATTTACAAAATGGAATACTACTCAGATATTAAAAACAAGGACATCATTAAATTTGCAGGTAATGGATGAAACTAGAAAAGATCATCCTGAGTGAGTTAACCCAAACCCAGAAAGACACACATGGTATGCACTCACTTCTAAGTGGATGTTAGCCACAAAGTACAGGACAACCATGCTAAAATCCACAGAGCCAAAGAAGCTAAGTAACAGAGAAGACCCAAGGGGTATCCTTGAACCTTGCTCAGAAGGGGAAATAAAATAAACATCTAAAGTAGATGGAGGAAGGGAACTGGGTGAGAGAGGGGGTAAGGAGAGATATGGGGGTGGGAATCAGGTGTGGGAGGCTTGAGGGGAGAGAGTACTTGGAAAGAGAACAGAAATCAGTAGGAGGGCACCGCTGGAAGTGGGAGGCTCCCATGACTCTATGGGAGTGATCCTAGCTGAAACTTCTAGCAACAGGAGATATGGAGCCTGAAGTTGCCACTTTCTACAGTCAGGTGGGACTTCCAGCGGAGGTAAGGGGACACCAACCCATCCATAAAACCTGCGACTCAAAATTTGTCCCGCCTACAAGAAGTGTAGGGTAATGATTGCTATAGGCTATTTGATCCCATGGTGCACCCTGAGATGGTGAACTGTAAAAAAAACAAAAACAAAAACAAAAACAAAAAAAAACTGTTACCAGTTGTGGAGTGGCTCAGCCCTAGCACACACCTTTAATCCAAGAGCTAAATAAAGTCAACCCTAGGTCAAGAGGTGGAGCAAGAAACCAGCTGGCAGGGATTAAACAGAGAGGAGGGACATTGGAAGAAGGTTAATTAAGACATCATGGAGAAGAAGAGGGGCTTTTGGGTTTTTTTTCCCTTCTGGGACATGAGCTGAGTATAACAGCTCCTTTTCCTTCTGGGATGTGAGCAGAGTAAGGTCAGTTAGGCGCTTTCTCTGCCTCTCTGAGCTAATAGGTTTTCACCCCAGCAGCTGCTTTTGGAGTCTTCATTGGTAAAATCGAACAATTGGGATTTTCGTTCCTTATAACCACAAAATAGGGACAGAGATTGAGGAATGGCCAACTTGAGACCCTCCCCAAGGAAGAGAGCCAACCCCTGCCACTATCAATGATACTCTGCTATGCTTGCAGACAGGAGCCTAGCATAGCTGTCTTCTGAGAGGCTTCATCCAGCAGCTGATGGAAAAAGATGCAGAGACCCACAGCCAAAAAGTAGGCAGAGCTCAGAAGGTCTCATAGAAGAGTAAGTGGAAAGATTGAGGGAGCCTGAGGGGTCAAGGACACCACAAGAAGACCTACAGAGCAAACAAACTTGGGCCCATGGGGGCTCACAGAGACTCAGTCACCAACCAAAGAACATGCCTGGGCTGGACTTATGCCCCCTACACACGTATAGCAGATGTGCGGCTTGTTCTTCATGTGGGTCCCCTAACAACTGGAGTGGGGTTTGTCTCTAACTCTGTTGCCTGCTTTTAATCCCTTTCACATAGCTGGGTTCCATTCTCTGTCCTTAGGGGGAGAGGAAGCACTTAGTCTTGCTGTAACTTGATGTGCCAGGGTGGATTGGTATCAATTGGGATTTGGGGGCTCCCCTTCTCTGAGGAGAAGGGAAAGGGTGAGAGGGATGTGAGGGTGGGACTTGGAGAGGAAGCAGGAGGAGTTGTGATAAGGCTATGAATTGATTAAGTAAAATAATTAATGAAAAAGAGAAACATTAACAACAACAGCAACAACAACAAACCTGACCTCAGAGTTTGAGGCCAACACTTTTCTCCCTGTGACCTAGAGGGCTCCTTATTTGATTTCATGCAGATCCTCCAAGCCTGTGCACATTCCTGGCCACAGCCTGGGGAATCTAGTCTATCCTCTCAGTGCCTCTGACCCTGTGGTACCACCCTGGCGCCATCATCAGCCCTACCCCCAACCCTCCATGACCAAGCATCCAGCTCTCTCCGAAAATCAACACCTTCTTCCTTCTTCCTCTTTCTGACTTTGGGCCAAAACCCAATTAGACATTATTTACTCTATGTTAGGACTTCTTCCAAAATGCTCACTGCTCATCTCCTTTACTAATGGGGAGACGTAAAGTTGAGATGAGGTTTTTGGATGAGGTAACACTGGGGACAGGAAGGAGAGTGCTCCCTCACCAGAGTGACTCTCCTGACAGAGAACCCTCAGAGCCACACTACTAGATCAATTCTACCTGCTACCCCTAGGAGGCAGTAGCGAGCAGGTTCTCTGTAGACTTTGTGCTGCCCTGCTTCTTGCTTGTTCATTTTCTCCTGCAGTGAGCCTTCTGCGTGCCTGACATTGAATCAGGTGCTAGAGTACTATGACATTTCCAACAATGCCGTAGGACAAAGGAGAAAGGAGCAAGTAAGAAGGTTTATGAAGCCCCCCCCCCCCCAATCCAGCCTCATCCTTTTCTTAGGGACAACAAGACATGCAGTTGGCAACTACAGTTAAAGTCCTACAAGCACCAGGTCCTACAGCACCACTCTCGATGTGCTATTCTGTCTCTTTGAGCCTTGGCTTCCCATCTGGAAGAGATGTATTGCCACTTAGCTCAGTGGTATTAAATAAAATAACGCACAGACGGGCTAACTGCCTCGCATACAGTGAACACTCTCAAAGCACCCAGAATGCAGAATGCACCAGGGAGCAAGAAAGCCAAACCTCCACCCAGGTTGCACCTCAGCTCATAGTTTTATATTCACGTTGAGAATTTGCAAGAGGTACCAGGGGGATGCAACCAATCAGCTCATGCACAGGCTCCCTACTCAAGGGAAATAATGTAGGCTTGCAATAACTCAAACGAGCAACAACAACAACAAAATCATTTTTTTAAATCTGTTGTGCTCTGGAAAGGAGCACACGCTTATTTATGATTTTAAAATTTGGCTCTTAATCATGTCACCATCCTTCCAACACAATATTGTACCCTTAGAATGCCATGCATAAAATAAAGCATAATTTACCAAGACAACAATCTTTTAAAATGTCTACCCCGAAACAAACACTCAGTGGGTTTGGCCACAGTTGGTACCTTTTCCACTGTGTTTGAACTCATCCTACTTCCCGGCATGAATGACTCCTGCCAACATTTGCTTTCTAACATTCATTTAGGTGTCCACATGAACACAGGAACAGCTTTCTCACAGGACATGGAAACTTCTCCAAACCCTGCTGTCAGCCCAGCCCTCCTGAGACTCAGCTATGGCAAGGGGAAGCAGGAGTCACCCTTCATGGCGCCAACAGATGGCGACACTGGTCACAAGGGGTCATTCTCTGCTACAGCTGTGCCGTGGTGGGTCTCATCTGGTCAAGCAACGTGCTTGTGGTGGTCAGGCGAGGCTTGGGATGCTCACAAACATTCTTGACCGCACAGCACCCTTTAGATAAGAACCCTAAAGGCAGCTCTGAGAGTGACAATACAAAGCCTAGCTGACAGTACCAAGGCAGAGATGGTTATGAACGTGACTAACGTTGTAGGTATTGCTGGGAGGTGGATCACTCTAAGATGGAAGAGAGCAGGTGTGAGGACTATGGAAGCTAAGCACTGATTATCACCGAGGAGACACCACAGAATAACTAACAATGGTGTAAAAGTCCAAGTGGAACATTTTTTTTCCCCTCTGTGATTTCAGACTCAGTGCTAATGTCAAGAATCCATCTGCCATTAGACATTTAACCTAACGTGAGCTCAACAGTTTCCTTTCTGAGGCTTCAACGCAATGTCTTCAGCTTTCACTGCACTCTAGAATCATCCGAGGAGGTTTTCAGACCCCGGAATCCCAGGATGTGATGAAACCACCTCTCCAGGTGACTCCAGTGATGGAGAGAACGTGGCTGTTGCGATTGAGGGGCTAACATGCCTTTTAACGTGCAGATGCTGAGAGGTGAGTGGATACCTTTCTGTTCCTCTAACCTTTGGGTCTTTATATACTGTCTTCACTGCCTGCCTTGGGGCATTTTCCTTTTTAAATTCTTGTGACCGTTGTGGGGGAGAACATAATTTAACATGATAGACCAGAGGATGCTGTATAGTGTGGAAGGATCTACTCATATGCCTATTTGGAACAAAGCAATCTACCAAGACTCCAAGCTTTAATAGAAAGAACCCTATCTACTTAGTGATGGAACAGACACACGATCTTTTCCTAAACTCTAGACCAGTTATTTTCAACCTTCCTAATGCCATGACCTTTTAATACAGTTTTTCCATGTTGTGGTGACCCCCCCCCCTCCCCAACCATAAAATTGTTTTCATTGCTACTTTATAACTGTAATTTTGCAACTGTTATGAATCATGACGTAAGTGTCTGTGTTTTCCAATGGTCTCAGAGTCATCCAACCTCTAACAGGGTGCGACCCCCGGGTTGAGAACCATTGCTGTAGGCTGTTCTACACCAGCACTATTTCTAGTTGAATGTTTCCCACCTATTCGCTCACTCCATGTGTCTTAGTTAACTTCTATCTTTAGTTTTGCCTTAACTACAACACATTGTTCGTTCCTCGGAATAGCCGCGTTTTACCTTATCTGCCATTATCATCGATGAGCCCCCATGGATGCCCAGGATGGGAGTGAGAGTCTGAGCAGAAATGAAATCGAGGATCTGGGCGATGGCTTCCTGGTCAGTGTCGTCCGCGAACACCACGCCCTGGATCTTCCGGTCAGACATAAGATCGCAGATTCGGGTGATGATGCTCTTTGGGTCAGTTTCATTCATGGCGACCAGCTCCACCCGGGGAACTACTGAGAGATGATGGAAGTCATCTTTCTCGTGGGCGTCTTTTATGGCCACTTCGTCTGAAGTGCCCACGAGGATGACAGCGATGCCGATGCTGGGGGAGCTCTTTTGGGAACGAGCTTTGCTGCCTGATACAGCCAAGACGGCCAACACCAACCAGAACTTGGGAGAACAGCACTCCGCGCCGGGCTTCATCTTCAGCTCGTCGACTCTCTGAAAAGAGGAGGGAGAGAATGGGTTAAAAACGTGGCCTTTGCTATGGAGGGTGTCTTTGAAGTATCTGAATGCCAGAGTCAAGAACCTCATCTCTGTCTGCTGGCCATGAAACGCAGTCTCGCTCCCCTAACCCAGTCTGCTAATTCTGACGTTCACTGGGCATGATGAGAGAAAAGGAAAATTTCAAGAGCCTAATAAATCTTTGACCAAGATAAATGTGCAGTCAGCAGACAGAGATAAAGCCAGCAAGGATGTGCTGAGAAGTGTGAGCCAGCCAAACACACACACACACACACACACACACACACACACACACACACACACACACACACACACACAC
>OU015745.1:12684743-12705354 GCA_907169655.1 Acomys percivali | reverse complement strand
GAGAGAGAGAGAGAGAGAGAGAGAGAGAGAGAGAGAGAGAGAGAGGTAAGACTCGGTTTGAAAGAGATTTACTACGTGACCTCAATACACCACTTGTCCCCCTCTGAACCTCAGTGGAGAGCTCATCACTGAAACATGAGCATTTTGTCTATGCCGTGAGGTTGTAAGATTTCCAAGGAAAAGTAAAAAAAAGTAGTTCACAAATTGAAAGGAGGTGCTATGCAAATGTAGAGGTTCATTATTGCTAAATGGAACTGACAAATAAATTATTCATTCATGCATATATCACTATGTAAATTCTAACTAATAACAAAGTCTTTTTTTAAGGTCCAGTTTACTGAGGTATAATTTGCATACATTAAAATTCACTCCTTTAGGTTCATGCATACAAAAGTGTGCAGGATGTAAGGACCATCACAATGAAGTGCCTCAAGAGAACCCTGTGATTCTTGTCGCCAATCCTTTACCTCCCTGCTGCCCCTGGCAACTGCTGATCTGATTTTCCTCATGTTTTTCCTGTTCCAGAACGCCCTATACATGAAATAAAACAGTGTGCTGCCTTTCTGTGTCTAAAGTCCATCATCTGACAAAATGGCTTTTTATAGTCTTCAATATTATCAGAATCAAGCTTTAACTTTTTTACTTCCAAGTAATATTTCACGTGTAGATATACCACAGTGTGTTTACTAGTTCACTATTGGTGCATATTTTAAAATTTCTACTTTTAGTGATCATGAATAAAGCTATCTATCAGGACACTCATATACAGTTCTTATTTAGATGAATGCTTTTATACCTCATACGGAAGTACAGCCAAACCTTTCCTGAGTGGCTATAACATTATGGATCGCCATAAATTGTTCTTTTGTGCTCCTATTAATTCTTTTTCATAAAAAAAGAAACTGTGTGTGAGAGACAGAGACATATACAGAGAGAAATAGAGAGACAGGGATGGGGTGGGGACAGGCATATGCCTATAACACAAGCATGCAGATATGAGGCCAAGTTCTGGTGTCTGTCTTTACCTTCTACTATATTTGAAATAGAATTCTTGCTTTTCAACACTGAGTTCACTACTGGCCTTCATACTTCTGGTGTTTCTCAGTCTCACCCAAGGAATTCTGGAACGATAGAAGCACACTACCACATCTGGCTTTATGTGGATTGTGAGGATCCAAACTCACGCCCTCACACTGCCATGGCAAGTATTTACCTGCTTACCTGCTAAGTTATCCCTTCAGCCCCCATCAACTTTCTTACCAAGTCTGCAACTTTTCTTTGTCTCCTCCCCTCCCTCCTCTTGTTTCTTTCAGCCTCCTTCCTTGCTCCCTCTTTTTAAAACTCTACTTTTATTTAGCGGTATCTCATTGTAGGTTTCTATTTGGATTTTCTTCTAGCCAATGATGCTGAGGCTCTGCCCAAACGCTTAGTCATCATGTGCATCCCTCCATTTTGGCAAAGTGTCTGCTCATGTCTTTTCTCTGTGTTTAAGTGTCGTGTGTGTTTGTTTGCTTTTTTTTTAAGGTTATTTATACAGTCTAGATATAAGTCCTTTATGTAGGATGTGCATTTTTTGAATTTCTCTCCCACTTTATATTTATCTTTCTTATTTCCTTAGCAATTGTGTTCAAGGAACAGAAGTCTTATTTTTGTAAAGTTCAATTTGCCAATTAATTTTTATGGTTCATGAACTTTTCATGTATCTAGGCAATCGTTGTCATAACCAAAATATCAAGATTTTTCTCTGATCTTTTTCCAAATGTACTTAGTTTCAGAACTCTATGATAATAATTATCAAATTTAAGCCTTTAACTGTTTATATAGAATAAGGTATGCATCAAGATTCATGAGTGTTTGTATATCCTGTACACGGATGTACTACTGTCCCCATATCATTTGTTGAAAAGACTGTCTTTCTCCACCACCTCATCATCTTTGCCAAATCTGTCAATGGAGTCAATTCTACCAGTGGATCTTACCTGGATCGATCCCTACACCTCCCTTCATTCAATAATATACTATCTTCATCACTGCGGCTCTACAGGAGTGCCAATAATATTAATAGGCAGTGTGTAGCCCACAGCTTCCTTCTTTTATACTAAACTCAGTTTGGCCTTTTTGGTCTTTTACATAAATTTTAGAACCAATTGTTAATTTCTGCAGGCAAAGTCTACCAGGACTCTCATCGTTGAATGTAAAAAATGAATGAGAAAAAGTAAACAATCTTTGTATTGAGCCATGGGTTGCATTAAATATATCTATAAATTATATATATAATATATCTTGGCCTAATTTATAATTTCTCATTGGTAGTAAATAATATATAAATAAATTTTTGTATGGTTATATTAATATATTTATGAATTAATACCTTACATCCTGTGATCTAACCTAACCTACACAGTTTTATAGCTTTCTTGGGCCCACAGTTTTAAACCTTCTTTTAATCATTTTGCCTGTAAGTAAGGACAACTTTGCTTTTTCCTTTCACTTCTTTTCCTAGTTTATAGCCCTGGCAATGACCTCCAATATAACTGTCTACAGAAATAGTAGCATGTGCTTCCTTGTCCTATTTTTAATCTTAGGGGTAGACCAGTTACTCTTTCACTACAGGCCTACTACTCAGGGAGATTCTGCAGATGCCTTTTGACAAGTTGATGGAATTTCTGCTCATTCTACTTTGATAAAAAGATAAGGATCATGAGGTCTGTGCATATAGCTCAGTGGTAGAGAGCTTGACTAGGACCAATGGGTTTACATTCATCTAGTCTGTCATTTGGGCTAGATTGTGACAGTGACTAAGAGAAATAAAGAAGCCACCCTAGAGGAGGTCACAACTATTGGCACACAAAATAATCAGGCCACAGAAGTCTTGCAGAGGATCAGATAATAGATCTAAAACCTATGAGAAGATGCAGAGGAGGGAGAAGAGGAAAATCACATTGAAACTGTACCTTATATCAAAATGTGGAAGAAGAGGAAGTCATTATCACTGACTTGGAAAAATAAGGACTGTACCTTTGACATTAATTTCTAGATGCCACCAATGCATTATAGGAAGACCAATGGACAATGAAATGTAAATATTAAACCATGGAAAAAGAAAGCACAAGAATGGCACCTGTCCCTAAGTATCAAATGCCACTGTACATCCCTAAGAACTTGCTGCCAGAGGGGTGGGTTAGAAGTCCTCACACAAAGCTTTCCACTTAGTAGAAGGACTATGCCCCCCTCCACTCTTCTTCACCATCTGTGTGAAAGGAGCATCCTGCTGAGTGTGTGTGGTCTTCCATGCTTGCCTGTAACACACGCCCTGCTCCCTACTTCATTCATCCCGCAACAGGTCTGAGAGGGGTAGGAGGAGACAAGAGTGTCTGGTTTAGGAATCTCCAAATGGCTAACGTGAAACACAGCTCTCACCTCAAAGGAAATAAGATCTTGCATATTCTGAGCCAAAGTTGAGTTGCCATTGCCCCAGAACACTGATTTGAGTTGCTCAGAATAACATGTTCCAACATGGAATTAGTCACACAATTTTTTTTTTATAGACACAGCAAAAGAAAGTCACAAAATACGTCATTTTCCAAATACTGTGGTAGACAGAGCAAAGCAGGGAGGACTGTTACAGATTTAGGTGTGATCTGGTGACATTCTTAGATTTTAGGTTACTAGAGGTTGATTTGTTAGTACATTTCAAAGGGGTTACATGACAGTTGAAAGGATGTTTAGGTCAAACATGGATATGGGTAATGCATCCATGTTAAAAAGACTAAAGAGAGCCAGGACAATTTGTCTCTGTATCTGCAGTATTCTAACTCTCCATAACCACAAAGTTTTAATCAGTCCATCAAATGTGTGGAATATTCGACTTAGATCTGTGACTTATTTCTAAGAATCTCAGTTCTCACAACCTGAAAGGTGGTTTTTGTCTTCAAGAAACAAGTCTCAGGAACTACCTTTGGGAATCTAACCCGTTCATAAGACAAAACATGTGTGCATGAGGAAGATTAAAGATGGCAAAGTATACAGTTAAGTAGAAAGCCCATAACTAACACAGTATTGTCAAAATATGGCTGTAGTCAACCTCAACCAGAAATACATGACCAGTAGGCAGAGCTGGCCAATACTTAGGCCTGATTTAAAGCCAAGTGACACCAAAGCAAATGACAAGGACTTTTACTAGGCAGCATTGTTATGCACAAAAGTTGGCAAAGTCCTCATTAGAAAAGTGGAGGTTACCTGTGACCCCAGACCATCCCTGCACACACCAGCCTTGGGCCGGTCACAGCTAGTACTTTCTCTAATGGAACAAATGAATACAGCCCCATTCCTATCAAGCTGTAGGGTAAAGGTTGTTTTCAGTTTTATTTTTATAGGCACATGCACTAGTTTGAGGTCAAATAAATTTTGTCACTAAATATTTTATTTAAAAATTGAAAAAGTTCATATAGAAGCTTCCTAGAAAGGAGCACCCTGTATGTCACTTGCTTTGTAGATCAATATCTCCTGACTTGTTCTGGCTTTAGCCCAAGGCTGGGTCCTGGACCACACTTAACCCATGAAGGAAAGAAGACTAAGAATACAGAGAAACTAGCAGACAGTCACTTATAAACAATGGGCTTGGGAAGTTAGACTAGAGTGGGTATTTGGGGTGACAGATTTTTGAATAGAGGGGTACTCTTGAATAAGCAAAGACAGCCAAATGAAGAAGAAATACAGACCAGGCAGAGGACTTCCCACAGGCAAGGGGAAAAAGCTGACCAAAGCAGGTAGTGGCTTCTCATTGGTCCTCCCCTGTTCATCCACTACTCTGCTAGGGTCTTGTAGATCAATGGTTCTCATTCTGTGGACCATGACCCCTTTGGAGGTCACATATTAGATATCCTATAATGTTAGATATTTACATTATAATTCATAACAGGAGCATAATTACAGTTATGAAGTAGCAATGGAATTATTTTATGGCTGGGGGTCACCACAACATGTGGAACTGCGTTAAAAGGTCACAGTATTAGGAAGATTAAGAACCGCTATTCTAGATGCACTTATATCCTTACTCTTCAATGACCTTTTGATACATGCCAGATCCAGGCTTTGATGTTATATGACATCAGCACAACAGAGGTCCACAGGATAAGTACTCACTCTTAGGCACACACATATCACTCCTTATGTGATATGCCCCAAGGGCTCTGCTCAGTAATACAATTACTCAATGCATAACCCTAGGCTATAAGTCTATGTAACATAAAAATAAACTGAGGTACAGAAGATTTATATAAAGAACTCCAGACTATGGATGACTGAAAGGAGGAGATGGGAAACAGCCAGACCCATCTAGCACTTATGCTTTTGACCATAAAATGCCCAACTCCCACAATACAGGCACTAGGAAATAAATTATCAATCTGGAAAACAATTACAAAGGTGAGCAGAAACACCATAGAAAATGCACGTGCACGTGCACACATACACACACACACACACACACACACACACACACATACACATATGATGCAGAAAATGAAAACAATCAAAATAAGAATGGATTATAACATTTGAATAATGTGACTTTCAAAAAAATTCCCCAGCAACAGATATTTACACAGTTACCTTACAAATGGACATACAGTTCAGAGAAGTTTTATAAAACAAACTACCACTGATTTTTTTAAAATAACTTCATAAGTATAAAAAAAAAGTTCATGGAAATAAAAGTTCTGTCTCACCTCAAAGCTCAGAAGGAAAGAAGAAAGAAAATTAATATGGCAAGGTGGGAGGAAAAGGCACGGAATTCAAAAGAACCCTTTGAAAAAAAGATCATCAAAAGATAGCATGAATAGAAAGAGAAAAAGAAATCCGACTTCCTAGAGGGCCAGTGCTTGGTCAGAGTGGCCTGCTTTCACAGCACTTGGAACTTTTCTCCAGTCTGACACTTTGCCGGCCTTCTAGGGCAAACAATGATTATGAAACTGAGTAGTGAGGGGTGAGGAGTTGGGGGTCTCATAGGTTTTATTTCATTGGCACAATCTTGGAAAGAGAAGAGGTCCAATAAATGCTTCCATGGGCTGGGATCTCAGGCTTTTCCTTCTCCGGCTTGGTGGCCAGGCACGACTACAGCCACCTTCTTTCTTAAGTGTGAGGAAAACTGTGTTGTGTCTTCAAATGTATGGTGACATTGACTCCATCTTGATGGCTGTGAACCTAGCCTCCAGGCCTGCCACAGTGCCCAGATCACCTTCATCCGTTCCAGAGATCTGCTAGAGTCTTTGCCCCAGTGAGAGGTCAGCTACAGGCTAGGGTAGTGTGGCTCAATAGCAGGGCACCGGTCCCCAGCAATCGAAATGAATAGGCATCCAGTTCAGTTGAGCAAAGAATGAAACGGCTGAGTTTGTATTAAAAATAGAAAGTAAAAATAACAAAAGCAAATGAAATTGGTAAAATCACTGGAATATTTTTTTTTAAAGTTCATTGTGAGTTGAAGAGATAGCTTCAGTGTTTAATAGCATTGGATTCGATTCCCTGCCCACATGGTAGTCCACAACTATCTGTAACTTTAGTTCCAGGAAATTTACCACTTTCTTCTGGCCTCTGCAAGCACCAGGCATACATGTACTCAACATACATCAATGTAAGCAAACACTCATATACATAAAATAAAAATATAGATTTTTTTTTCTGGTAGAAAGGAATTTTCTTTTTTATTGAACATGCTTTTTCATATAATATATTCTGGTCATTCTTTTCTCTTCCCCCAGCTCCTCCCAGTATTTTGTTTTTTGGGTTTTTTTTTTCTTTTAAATACAGATTTTAAAATGAAGACAACTGGCAGTGATAAACCATTGAAGTTCTCTACATAACACGTAAAACCATGGAAAACAAAATTGCCATCTACCTATGTAGCCTGGGATAGGGCATTAAAAAATCTTTTATATCCAAGTCTGCAGAAGGAATTTTAGGTTAGCATAGAATAATTACCCAACTTAATAACATTTAGTGCTTCATTTTCCAACTACTTTATAACCTTTGCCTAATTAATTCTCACAAAACCTCTGAAAGGCATGTGCATATTAAACACCCATTTTACAAATGGAAAAAGTAAGTGCAGGAGGTTAAGTGACTTACCTAGAGATGAGAGGGAGAGAGAGAGAGAGAGAGAGAGAGAGAGAGAGAGAGAGAGAGAGAGACTGGCATGCAAATCACAGTCTGCTCCCCAAGATCATGACAAGCCATTTCCACCCTCCTAAATGGCTGTGCTCTCAGCCCCAGAGCTCTTCTAGGATGCCACCAAGGATGCATTGTTTGTAATGTTCAAATTGGCATGTACCTGGCCTTTATTCAAGTGACAAAAAGAAGTACATCTGAGTCCAGGAAGGTAAAATACTGGGCAATTGCACAGAGAAACATATGGTCAGAGGAACAGAGTTCCCTTTCGGTTACTGCCTTTCTCCAGCCTGGGTGACCAGAAGACTTGGTCTTCCTCAGGCCTCTACAAAAACCTTGAGCAAGGAATATTGAGCCAAGTAACCCAGATCCAGAAAAACAAACAAACAAACAAACAAACAAGCATCACATGCTCTGTCTCATCTGAAGCTTTTAGCTCCAGATATAAGTGTGGTCCTCACCCCTTATCAAGAAAACGTCTCTTTGAAACAGACAGAGACAATTCCACAAAACAACAACCAATCAAAATGCAGAGCTAAGGGTCCCGGTACCAATGGCTACATCTACAGAACACCCCCACACGCAAGGCTCTGGGAACATTTCAGAAGAAGGAAAGGAAAGACTGTAAGACCCAAAGGATCTGGGAGTTTGCTGTGAGATTGTGTCTTCCAGTAATGTCAGACATTATACCCATAAAGCCTTAGCAACCTGGCCATCTACACATGAGCTGCACAAAGACTACACCAACGAGGGTGTCCAAGTGGATGAGGAATCTTACACAAAGAACTCCATGCAACTAAGGACTGTTCAGAATAGGAGAAAGACTTCTGCAGGAACTATACATGAACTGGCTACCCAGTACCAAATGGTCAGCCCTGAGTAACATATATACTAGTAACATCATACAGCCTAAGTGGGTTGTATTTAGGAGTATACATGTACTTGCATATATGTGTGTACCAATAATTCAAAAGAGCAGATGGATTTGTAGGAGACCAAGCAGGGAGGTTGTCGAGGGAAGAAAGGGAAGGGAGAAATGATACAATTATTATCTTAAAAAAAAAAGAAAAAGGAATTAAAAGGAAGATGTCTATGATAAAGCTTGATAAAGGCTATGGGTGGGACCCTCACAAACAATCTTCCTTACCTGACTCTATCCTCTTCCCTGTGCTGGGGAAACTGAGGCCCTGTAGTCCACCAGCCTTGGAGGACAGATGGCTGGCCTGCCTGGCTTCCCTCTTGGCTCTAAGATCCCCTACCTGAGCTGCAAATCTTTCTTAAATTCCAGCCTTCCAATTGGAGCCCTGACCCTCTTCTGACTCCCATTCCTGCCTACCATCTACACTGTGTAAGCCCATCAGAAGCCCACTAAGAGATGCGTCTAGACCTGAGGTCCTTCAGCCCACCAGGGCCCTTTGCTGCTGGATTAGGCCAACTCTCTCACCACTTTCATAAGCACTCCCAGTGGGCCTGCTGCTCCAATTCCATGGCACCTTGAAGTTGACTTTCATGACCTATGGACTTGTTGATGACATGGTGACAGGTGTCACATCTCTGGGAAGTCCTTAGTGCCAGAGCATTGATCTCTCCTTTTGTATCATCTCTCTGCTTGTGTGCAGTATCTTTGGGCATCTACATCCTATGAGGTTTGCCCAGATAACATCATCTCTTAGAAAACCAACTGTGATAGGTGATACTCTGAATAACCTGCTAATCAGCCTGTGTAGTAACAGCTCAAGCATTTTCATATAGGAGAACATAAAAGGTGGCAATCTAGCTAGAGAAGGAAGCCAAGCCAGGGGACTCAACTGTAAGTAACATCACTGAGCAAAGCCATTTTTATTAGTGTGATGCTGACTGGGGAGACCGGGTGCTCCTCAAAGGCTTGCAAAGCCAGGATTGACTGCATTTCCCCTAATCTCTCCTGATCTCACTGCTGTACCAGCATAGTTAATTAGGTCTCTAGGCTCAGACATGGAAGGTTCATAAGATGGAATGGAAGGCAGGTATCGGGCTTTTCCGAGTACACAGTATGACTCTTGCTGTTGTCTTTGTTTTGTTTTGTTTGAGATAGGCTCTCACTACATAGTCCTTGCTGGCCTAGAACTCACATTGTAGACTCAGCTGGCTTCAAACTCACAGCCATCGCCAACCTTTGCCTTCCTAGGAGTAAAGATATGTACCACGATACCCGGCTACCATAAAGTGACTTCAGCCCAGGATTTAGGAGAAGCAGTCCTGTTCAGACACTGCTGTGTATGCTTTTCACCTTGGCAGAGTGAACATCTTGGCACCATGAGCTCTGACACTGCAGACTCCAGCTGGAGTGAGACCCACCCAAGCAGACTTGCTCTGCAGAGGACATTTAAGGTAGCAGCAGTTTTACCCACCCCACACTCCAGCCACACCAGACATGCTCTGCTCCCCGTCAGGATTATGGATTCGCCGCCACCTTCAGCTGATTGCCATCTTTCGTCTTCTGGAATGTGATCTTTAAATGTGTTATGTATTTCATTTGTGTGATGCCCTGGATCCTGGATTGGAACACAAAGACAGTAGATTACACTATTTATTTTACATACTTGAAGATAGAGCCTCTTGAACTCAGTATGCAAATGTCTGTGAATAATATGCAAATTTGTGTTTTCTGCCAAGAGGTTGGCATTTTTTTTCTGACAGGACTGGGAATCCAATTCAAGAAGGAAGAACATCTTCCTTGCATCAGTACCCTCCCTCTCCTTCTATGAAGGTCCTGCCGAGCATTAATGTTGCTAAGCCCAGGAAATTGTAGGTGCCACTGAATTACACTTAAGCCTACAGTGCCCGTTTCAAGGCATTGCTCCGTGCTGCTCAATAGGTGCGTTTCAAATGAAATGGGGCTCAAGGGGACTTCACTGTCATCTGGGGAATTTTATTCTTAACCTTGCAGGAGCTGGTAGTCTCCCTAGTAATTCTAAATTTAAACGTTCTCACTTACCATCCAGATGAGCCACATGGCCTTCTACAGAAATAAAGACCAGTTTACAAAGCTTTCTAAAGTGACATTTATCACAGTGCTAGTAAAAAATGGTGTTGAACGGGCAACTGCAAAGTTGTATTCTTTATTTAGCCTCAGACAGTAAACTGTCCGTGTCATGTACAGGCAGCCCACACCATCACCCCTGCCATCACCCTTAGCATCAAAGAGGTACACAGACTCTAGGGAAAATACTGAGGAAACTGACAGAATCAGTGATTATTTATCTAGAGAGTACAGGATGCTCTTTTAAATTATCAAAAACATAAATGTTAAGAGTCACCTTGCCCTTTGGAAGTAAAGAGTCAAAGAAAAACAATGGTGACCATTGACTGTCCTTTGAGAAGCTCATACCCACGTACCTGGGTCTGTCTTACTTTCCTTTTTCTTTGAACCCAACTGCTTAAAAATATCTCTTTTAATGGATCCCAACTCTGCTCCCCAAAACAATGATGATCATTAATATTAACACTTCTTTTACATCAGGCACCACACTCAGCTTGTGAGTTGAGCCTCTGCCCAACATCTAATGGTTAATAAATAACAGAAGCTAGATCCGAAACAAAGAAGCTGTCCTGTGACCATACATACATAAGTGTGGGGATAGGTTAACACAAGTGGCCCCAAGAACAGAGCTTAGCTCCTCAAATCATCTCTCAGGGCGGATTTCACTAGTGTTATAATGACAGAGGAAAGGAAAGAATTCGCAAGCTCCTGCTCCCAATGGCCCAGTCCTAATTTGCATTTTATGCTTTTATATCAACAAATGGTCCACACCATTCTCTATCTCTACTCTCTTTGTAAACAAACAAACCAAAAAAAAAAAAAACCAAACAAACAAACAAATAGCATTTTTAAAACTACCTCAAGTTCTTATGATGCTGTGCCACAAGGGGGTAGACTTATCTTCCCTTTGTTAGTGAAGTTGCCTAGTTGGCCCAGGAGGCTGGCGGGTACACAGATGCCCAGGCACCAGGAGCTATAACAGCTCACACAATAGAGCCGAACCTCTCTTCTCTCCCATTACTTATACTTCATAGCTGTTCAGAAGTGATCCAGGTAAGACAGAAATTGACACTTGGGATTAAAACCAATTCTCTCCATAAATGCCAAACCTCAAAAGCCCAGCATTGTGCGGCAAGTCTCAAAAGGAGTCTCAACGGCCACGTATGGCCCATAGGAGTCACAGTTCTTCTGAAGACTTTGGGGGAGTAGGACAATTCAACTAGCTACCAAGAGCAATGGGAAATGACAGGAGTTGTAGAGAATGAGCCTTAAGACTTGCTATAAATAGCCAAGTGTGTTGGCATACACCTATAATCCCAGAACTCAGGGAGGGAGAGGCAGGCAGATCTTTGTGAGTTCGAGGCCAGCCTAGTCTATAAAGAGAGTCCAGGACAGGCAGGGCTACACAGAGAAACCATGTCTCAAAACAAGACAAACCTTGCTATAAACGGCAATGCACTTGACCTCCCGTGGATGTCATTGGTGGAAATGGTGATGTGGAGGCAGACTGAGCTTCTGACTAAGAACAGCCTCACTTCCCTTGAGAAACACTCTGTTGGCTCTGAGCTTCGTTCAATATTCAAATTGGTTCGATCAACATTGATCAATGGCTAACACTTGGCCCAGATCTAAGTCTGTTTGTACAAATAAATTTGATTAAGCCATTCTGAACAGCTTTTGAATTGCATCTAAACAGTCATATTTTAAGACAGCGAACACCATTTCATCAATATTATCAATAAAATATTCATAGGAGCTGTACGCACACTGATTTCTAATTGCATGGCTGCCTGCTGAGGCCATGTATGTTCCTGCTATTCCTGTGCCAGTAGCAAATGACGCTGGAGACAGATGGCGGGAAACAAAGGGCAATGGGAACCATTAACAATGATATTTCCAGAAAGATTTTAGTAACAAGAAAATCTTCAAACTGTGACTTCAAGTGGAAAACACACCATGAACCATTGTCATTCAAGTCAACTCAGCCATTGGAGAAAAGTAGGAAGAAATAGATCAAAATATCAGATATTAACTATGCATAAAATTCTCTGATCAACATTAACTAATTTCAAACTGCAAAAATGTGAGAAAATTATAGACATCTGTGAAAACTTTATGTGACTGTATATCTCACTTTAATATAAATCTGAAAAGCCAAGCTTAAAACCCAATTCTATAATTTAATCTCTAGATATCTAAAAACTACAAAGAATCACATTATGAAAGCTAATTATTTAGAAACAGATTTTTATAAAAATAATGACCCATAAAAAATCCACCAAGAGCAACAATTTAAAAAAAAACAAACCACATTTCTTAAGTCACTCGCACGCACAAGTGTGTGTGTGTGTGTGTGTGTGTGTGTGTGTGTGTGTGTGTTCATGTGTGTGAGTGGAAGGCATGCATGCTATGGCACACCATTTGGAAGTCAGAGCACCACCTCTGCATGGGTCCTTTCCTTCCACCTTATTTGAGATGAGTCAATTGTTATTCCCTGCTGCACTGGCCAGGAGAGCTGGCCCAAACGATTCCATGCCTCTTTCTGCCTTCAGCTCCAATCCTGCTGTGGAGAACTGGATTTACACACATCTGCCACCACACCTGGCTTTTACATAGGTGTTTGGGATCTAAGCTAAGGACCTCATGCTTGCACAAGAAGCATGTTAAAACCTCTAGTCCATCTCCTTAGCCCAGTATTATATACACATATATAATATTTACTACATTTATTTATTTACTTATCTATTTATTGACATGTGCGTATCATAGCACACATAAAGGTATCAGAACAACCTGTAAAAGTCAGTTCTCTCTTTCCATCATGTGGGTCCTGGGAATACAGTTTAGGTTTTCGAGCTTAGTAGCAAGCACTTTAAACTTTTGTGGTAGTTTCTTTGAATGGGCAACTTGACCCAACTTGGAATCACATGGGAGTGTAGGCCCAATGAGGATTGTATATACCAGCTGGGCCTATGGGCTTGTCTGTGGGAGACTATCTTGGTTATGTTAATTGAGGTGAGGGCCCACTATGGGTGTCCCAATTCCTTAGGCAAAGGACTCTGACCTGTATAAGAGCAGAGACAGCAAGCTGAGTGCAAACATGCTTTCATTCCTTGCTCTCTGATTCTTCACTATGAGTGTAATGTGACTAGCTGTCCTGAGTGCTGCTCTGGGTAAATTCCTGCAATAATGGGCATTAACTGGGAATTATGAGCCAGAATAAACTCTTTTTCCTCTAAGTTGCTGTTGCTGGGTATTTTATCACAGCAATCTGTAACAAAACTAAGATACCCATTGAGTCATCTCACCAGTAACAAGCCAGTCCAACATTTTTAAGAAAAAAAGTGGAGCTCGTATCTATCTTCTTATAAACTGGTGGCATATAATTACATTTACCAATATGCCAAGTAATTTAAATTTTACTTCAGATAAGAACAGAAATATCATAAGAGAAATTATAGTGAACATACATGGAAAAGAATTAAGCTAAAAGATAATTTTTACCTAACTATCCTAAAGATTACTTACTTTTAAAGAGCAGTAGACAGGGCGGGATGAAACATGAACATTCACAAGGGAACACAAATGAGCATAAAGCATTTTGGAAGATCCAATTGGCATTATGGATCAAGAAGCCTTAAAAATGTTCACACCTCTGACCCTATAATTCAATTTCTGGGAATTTCTCCTAAGGAAATAATGCAAAATACAGACAGAAAGGCTTTATAGAGCAAAGTCTCCACTGCGGCATCATTTGTAACTGTGAAAAATTGAAAGCAATTAAATGGCTGACACTAAGAAGGTGGTTAAGTAAATTATGCTATACTGCTATGACAGAATGCTAAATAGCCTAAAAAATTATGTTTACCAGGAGTTTTTAATAACATAGAATAATCCCTTTGCTTATGCTGTGAAGTTAAATCAAAAACAGAAGCAGAAGAAATGGTGGGGTTTCATCTCTCGAAAATTGCATACAAAAATGCTAGAAGGCAATATCAATTGTCTTTGTCAGAATTTGAGTGATTTGTTTTTATTCTGCCAACTTTTCTGTTTTTCTTCCTAAAATATCCCACAATGAACATACGTTATCTTCATAATCAGAAAAAAAGTGCTAGTTATATGTCACGCATATTTCAAGGATGTATAGCAGCCATTTAATAGGAAAAGATAGAGAACAGAAAAAGGATAGGCTGAAATGAGGCAAATAACCAAATGAATGAAGATTCCTGTCCCCCTTTTGGTAGTGCTACTAAATTTTTAAGACTATGTTGTGATCAGCAATTACAAGCTTGTGAAATATTTACCTCATTATCCAGGCAAAATTAAGTTAGGTTCATCAATCTGTCTTGAGCCTCCTGTTTCCTACTCGTGACTTAAAGAGTCACACCATGGATCATGTTGGCAAGAATCATCTCTGTAGAGTGAGAGTCATGATCCAATTTTAGGTTATCCAGTTTATTTAGAGTGTTTCAACCTCTTTCACGTGCAAATAAAAATACATGCTCTTTGTGTATATGTGATATGCGTGTACAGCAGACACATAACTCAAGGATGCTAGAGCTAGGAAGTACTGTTTGTCTTAATTCAACAACCACTCCCCCCATGGTGATATGAATAGGAATGGCTCATATATTTGAATGCTTGGTTACTAGGGAGTGGCTCTATTAGACAGGGATTAGGAGGCGTGGCCTTGTTGGCGGAAGTGCGTCATTGAAGGTCATTGAAGGTGTGCTTTGGAGTTTCAAATGCTCAAGCCAGGCCCAATGTCTCTCTCTCCTTGTTGTCTGTGGTGCAGATGTGGAACTCTCCGCTACTATGTATACCTGCACGCTGTCGTGTCCCCCTCCATGAAGTTAACAAACTAAAGCTCTGAAACTGTAAGCAAGTCCCAGTTCGATGTTTTCTATTATAAGAGTTGCTGTGGTCATGTTGTCTTTTGTCAGCAACAGAACACTGACTAAGACAGCCCCTCTCTCATCCTGTGAAGAAACTGAGGACCAGTGAAGTTACAGAACTCAAAACTTTCTCCAGCTCCTTTACTTATCTGGAAGCAGAGACAGTTTATGGGTTTTCCACTAGCTGAGACCATCACATTTACACCTCAATTCTGTAACTGTGGAGAACTGGGGAGCTGAAGTAACATCACCATGATGCTTAGCTCTTCTCCTAGGCAGGAAACAGCCTCACTGACATTCTGTTATGTCCCTTGCTTGACCAAAGCAACTTGACCGGCTACTAAGTGGCTGAGCTGCCCTCCGTGCTTGGAATTGTTGTCCAGCGATATCAACCAGCAGATTTAAAAGCAGAATCTAATGCGATGCCTGCTTTCACTGGTGCTCCCAGACACGAGCAGCTGTTTTGAGAATTTGCAAGGCCAGAATTTCAGATGCTCTTGAGAAATGACAGAAAATCAAAATTTCCATAAAGCCAGCTGGAGATAAGTACCCATGTGCCTTCTAAGTCCAGCTTCTTGTGGTGAATGGAATGGTTTGATAAGCTTTTGATCTGTGGACTTCAGAAAGAGGTTTTAGGGGCTGGAGATACAGCTCAGCTGAGAGAGTGCTTGCCTAGTGTGCATGGTTGGTCCCAACACCACATAAAACCAGGTATTGTGGTGCACACCTGAAATCACAGCACTCAGGAGTGGAGGAAGGAGAATTAGAAGTTGGAGGTCATCGTTTGTTAAATAGTGAATTTGAAGTCAGTTTGGGATATGGGGACACTACCTCCAAAAAATAAAAGACAGGAAAGGAAAAGAAGAAAGGAAGAAGGAAAGGGAAAAAGAAGGAAGAAGGGAGAAAATAAGGGAGGGGGGAAGGGAGAAAGGAGGGAAAGAGGTTTTAAATATAGGACTTTAGGTCTCTCTTTCTTTCTAAGATAGTTCCTCTAACTTTGGAGCCTAGGAGGTATCTGTTGACTTAAGAGTCCTTGACCAAATCATGACTTGAAACACAATGGCACAATAGTTAAACTTCCTTTATATCTAATGGACACTATTATGGACACATGTATATCATATCATTATTAATTATATTATATAATATGTCTATACTACTTAAGAAAGTTTAACACACGGTTACTTTCTGCATACAGAAACTCGAGGTGATTCACAACAGCTAAGAACTGTAACTATCTTGTGCGCCATCAACAGATGAACGCATGAGGAAACGATGATACATTTATACAGTGGAATTTTTCAGCCATAAATAAAATGAAATCATGGCATGTACAGGGCGAAACTGGAGATCACTATGTGAATGTACATTAAGGCAGACTAAGGAAAAATACTGCATGTTTTCTCTCTCATATGTGGAATCTAGGGGTGTGTGTGTGTGTGTGTGTGTGTGTGTGTGTGTGTGTGTGTGTGTGTGTGTGTGTGATGACAGGAGAAAGGAGACCATAAAAAGAGAAGGAAGTGTAACAGAATACATATGTCATAAAGGCAGGAGGCGGAATTATTTGGTGGAGGAAAGACCTCAACAAAAATGGGACAGGAAAGTGAGAAAGACAGTTCAGAAGAGGGACACAAATTAGAACAAAGTAAGTCACATGTGTATGAAAAAGTCATAACAGAGCCTACCACTTTTTATGCTAACTTTTAAATTAATTAATACATTACCAAATTCAATGTAATGAAAGAATTAAAAATGAAGTGAGTCAAAATGTGGTTTTAGAGGAGAACAGGTGAGGGGAGTAGAAGGCACCACCGCTGGGGAGGCGCCTTTAATTGGCAATAGGCTCCGAGCTGAGAACAGCCAGGCGGTGCCAGGGCAATGAGTAATAGTGGATGGGGAGCCGGCTGCAGAGCTGAGGATGCTAAGGGGCAGGATGCGCTTGGCTCTGACAGGCCCATGGAGGATTGTAATTAAAGATCAAGGCAGATATTAGGAACAGCATCAAGGTGGGGATAGGGTGTCCAGCAAAAAGAACAAACGTCTGCAGCATTACCATGGCCAGTGAGGCCATAGAAACCATCCGTCTAGATGAAGTTATGGAAATGTGGACAACTTAAGGGTGTGATTAGTAAAGCCACAGTAGCATTTAGAAATTCTGAAATACATCTCCAGAATGGATATAATGTGCACTACATGGTAATAGCTTCTGTAAGCCTGCTTAAAAAAAATAAAATAAAATAAAAAACTGCTGTTTCTTTATTTCCATCATATGGTGATCTCATGGCTCTGTAGACAGATGGCGTCCTCAGCAAAGTTCAGAATATAAAATACACCAGAGAGGTTGGGCCTTTGATCTTTAAACATAGAGATGATCCACACATCTTGAGCAAGTTAATTTTACACACACACACACACACACACACACACACACACACACACGCACACACACAATTTTTCACTATGTACCAAGGCTGTGACAGAGAGTATCAGAATGACCTTGAGACGCTGTTAAATGTCTTGGACCACAGTTTTAGTCTCCTGTAAAATATCTACTCTGCAGAACCTTTGTGAAAATTAAATGATAGTGGATGTAGCTATGGCCAGAGAATCTGGCTCATAACAAATACTAATTAGGATCACAGTTATTAAGATGCTTAACTACAGTAGGCAAATCTCTTGCTTCCTCATGCTTTTCCACCACTCTAAAGAGGCAACCATCCTACCCTCCTCTCTTCCTTCATCCAATTCTGAGAAATAAACAAGAACTGTGGAAAATCCTGGCAGGTTAGGAAAACCTCTTACCGGCCTGAGTCTATGTTATCAGTACACTTCACTGTAGTGTGTCTCAGTCAGGGTCTCTGACTCTCACATGCAGGGTCACGAGGGGCCAAGCACACTGGATTTTCTTGCAGAATCTGCCCAGATAAATTGCCTGCCTGGTGAGCATCTCCCAAATAAAAAGCTCTCCGACCTCACTCCCATTGCACTGCAAAGCCAAAAGTTACCTAGGAACACGTACAAAACAGAAACACCCCAAATAAAAGGAGCTCAAGGCGATTGGCTCAGAGACTCCCAAAATGTTAACCTCTTTGCCTGTCATTTCCCAAGAAAGGTCTCCAGAGCACTTATGCATTCCAGCTGTTTAAATCTGTAGAAAAGGCGGGCTTTCTGACCTTTGGAGCTCAGAGAACTTTGGAAATCATTAACTACTGGATCTTGGGCAAGATGCTTTTCTCTCAGAATGTTGTATAAGGTAATCTCAAAAGTTTCTGCCAGAAAGAATAGAATAGTCTACAGTTCTTTAAAGACTATTTAATATATATTATATATATATATATATATAAAGCAAAAGGAGTTGGTTGATAGATAAAAAATATTTAGATGGGGTCCATGGCAGATATGTCGTGATAGCACGGTTTTGCTGAAGAAGCTACAGTAAATGAGTGTCACTCGGTCCATTAGTTCTGCTGAGGGACTGGGCTCCAGGGCGTAACTGTCACAGCACCTTGATCCTTATCATCTTTTTCTGCTTCAATTCTCCCACCCTCATATTGACAGTAAAGGGACACGTAAGTATGAATTGGCTGTACCAATGAGGGTTGATTTTTATTGATGAGGACCATCTGGGGAATGAGACAGGGAGGGATGGAGGGATGGAGGGATGGAGGAAGGAAAAGAGGGAGAGGGAGAGAAAAAACACTGACAACAAGTATCTATGGGTTGAATGCTTTCTCCACCCCCCTACCGCTCCTTTCCTTTTGAGTTGATCAAACCCACAATCAACAAATGGGACCCACGAGTATCTGATACTAGAATGTATCATTTTCTACTTCATTCTTTTTAGCTAGAGTCTAATGGTATTTGAAATAGAACTAGAGGAAATAATACAACTTACCAAATAATTATATGGCAGCCACCATGCCATGTCATTTAAACATATATTTGCATTTACTACTCCAAACTTACTAGAGATGAGTCAAACCTCTTGTCAAACACCATGCCACTCGTTTGTGGCAAAGTAAGAATTTGAACCCATGACTACTCAGCACGGGGCAGAGGTGTGGCTCTTCCTTTGGTTTCCACAGTAGCCAGAGCACTCTGCTTATAGATCTGAGGAGAATGCATGGAGCAAATCACAGGGACTGGAGAGATGGCTCAGTGGTTAGGAGCAGTTCACATCTCAGCTCCCATGTAACAAGCTAGACATCCTGCAAATATCCATGACTCAGCCATGAGGGAGACAGAGACAGAACAGGAGGATCACTGGGACCTATCGGCTTTCCAGCCCAACCAAGAAGATTTTATTCTCACCCTGCCTCAAGAGAATAGACAGGTAGTGATAAAAGAGATAGCCAATAGCTTTTATGGGGCTCTGCACAAGTGCACAGAGACCCGCAACCAATCACACACACACACATGCACACATACACTCACACAGATACACATATACACCTAAATAAATACATAAAACCAGGATGTTCCTTCCTTGGCTGCCTTTCATACTTTCTGGCACATTTCTCAACACAAATAAAAATAATAACGATAACTACCTAATATGAATATTGCTATTGCTGCTGCCACTGTGACCACTGCCTGGAAACTGAATTTTATAAGACTCTGTGTTGAATTTATATACAAATCATTTTTTCCATTTAACAGGAAACTTAAAATTTAGAAAACACATTGGCTTGCCTCATGTCAGTCTAGTTTATAAGATGGAGATAAATCTACAAGCCAATAGAATCAGAATTCATTATAAACTCAAAATACATTAGGAAAAATCTGGATGATGCTAGAATCAAGACCACATTAATAAAATTGACATAGGAGACTGACTTATGAAGAACTCATGCTTTTTCAAAGCCAAAAAGAGAAATCGCTTTCCTAAATTGGTGAGAGAGAGAGAAAGAGAGAGAGAGAGAGAAGAGGCCCTCATGGAAAAGGACTGTGTACTGCTCAACAGAAATAAGAGAAAACACGAGAATTTGGCAAAAGTAAGTGGGTCAGGGCCAGGCTGCAGAGGTTCATTGCGGGCCCCATCAGGAAGGTCCTTTACATAAACCACGTTCATTCCAAATGAAAATGGAAACAGGCAGGAATGTTCGAAGGAGTGTCTTTTCCCCCCAAGCACTTTGAAGGCAGACAGCATAGTGGTTACAAGTGCCAGACACACATTAAGGAATCTATAAATAATGCATTTGATTATTTTTATATGTCAAAATGTTAAACCAAATGATTCATCTGCAATTAAATAAGTCAAAAGGGGGAATTTTCCAAATGTCTGCTTCCTGATGGATCATACAAACAAAGACTAGTGTGCTTGTCCTGATGTTGAAAACTTCTCTTATTTTGTCTAATCCAAAAACCTAAAGAGATGTAACCATGGGTCCTATGGTCCTGTTCTCTTTCAAGAACTGCACAGGTGTGCCTGGTAGATGACCACATCCACAGAGATACATTTTGAAGATTTATTTCACTTTTCAGTGTGTGTGTGTGTGTGTGTGTGTGTGTGTGTGTGTGTGTGTGTGTG
>OU015745.1:12655122-12682300 GCA_907169655.1 Acomys percivali | reverse complement strand
AAAGAAAGAAAGAAAGAAAGAAAGAAAGAAAGAAAGAAAGAAAGAAATCTCCTAGGCATGTCTCAAGCCAATAAAACTGGCAAGTGAAAGCTATTGTCCACTTGACACCCAGATGCTCCATCTAAACACTAACACCCCATCTCTGGCCCCCATAAACATCATGTCCACCTCATGCTGCAGTGTGACCCCAACCCAACCCCTACAGTTCCTACAGATTGAACTGTTGCAATCCTCTTCAAACGCCCCAGCTTAAGGTCCCTCTGGGACCCAAGGCTGTGATCCTTTATACAAGCAAGAGTGAATTACACACTTCAAGACAGGGCTGCACAAAGTAAATATTTTGGGTGCAACAGAGAAACAGGAAGGAAGGGTTGGGTGGAAGTGAGATCCAAGGCCGGCAGGGGAACACTGAGTCCTCTAGATTCGTGTCTACCACAAGGTAGGGAGTTTGGTGGCTTGACGTGACTTATGAAGGGCTTGGCGTTGTGTGACAAAACCTTTCCTGAAGAGAAGTAATATACTGGTCTACCCTGCCTCCAGATAGGCATCACATAACAGAACAAAGTACAGATGCCACCAAAGATCAACTTGATGGACCAATGAGTCTTATTGGGGATTACTTACAGGAATATAGGAGCAGAAATAACTCAAAGCTCCATTACCAAGGCCCACCCCAGCACAGGTGACAGCTCACAAAAGCGGGGAAACCTGGAGCACAGTGCACACCTTCAGGCAGCTCAACATATTGGAGACTGCCCTTTCCAGATGACTCTGATGTAAACCTGCGTTTTACAGACAGCTTCTCTGGTCTGAATCTTCTTTACATCCTGCCTTAGTCTCAGCTTTCATCACTTCCTCTAGGAAGGAGGGGCCTAGTGAATCTGCTCAGCTTCAGGGACTTCCTGAAGCTATTTTGAGTTGTTTACCTCCCTACTTAAGAAGCTTCCCTGCAGGAAACTGTTTTTCAAGACTTGGGAAGCCCTGCCATATACACCATGTCATTTGCAACTGTTATAGCTTTCTTGGACTGTGTCAGCTTTGCTGCCTGATGTCTTCTTTGTCAAGAAAGTCCTCATTCAAGAGCAAAACAGTCTTCTGGACATGACAAGACCCTCTGCACTCGTGAACTCAGAGTAGCCGTGGTTCCCTGCACAAGACCTGAACAGGATAGGTTGTTAACATTTTATCACGGAGTGGCAGGGAGCTTTTGAGCCCCTACCCCTAACTGATCTGCTATGGGCAGCTGATGGCTTTGGGAGAGGGGTCAGTTTTCTTTAATGATGTGACTCCTGGTTGGTTGACCAGACCCTACAAACATAAGTGCATGAATAGCACAGATTACAGTTAATGCACAATTGTGGTTTTTACAAAACAATGTGAAGATAGGGCTTGTAGGGAGGAGAGAGTAAGTCTGGGGGAGAGTTCAAGAGAGGGGCTGCTGAGGGTAGATATTATCAAAAACACATTGCATGGAATTCTCTATTAATAAAGATATTTATTTTAAAATAATTTCTGAAAAATTAGCTTGTCTATCACCTTTAACCTCACCCCTACAAACTGTCAGGACATGAAAAAAAAAATGTGGACACTCTCTTTGCCAGAATATATCCCAAATAGCTGCTGGTCCCACTCCCAAGAGAGCCCTTGCTCCCATCTGAAGCCTGTAAACATATTCCTGCTCTGTCAACATTCTGAGCTCCCGAGCTCCTACTCCATCACTCCATCCGTCTCTGTTAACGTTCCAGGATCTCTCTAACCTTCTGAACTTTTCCTGCGTCCTCCTAAAAGCCATGCCCACAGGCTCAGGGGCCACTGTTAGGTCTAGTCATGGCAGTTTCCCCACCTCCCCACTACAGGTTCTGCTGTGTGTGTCAGTCACTTTGTCACTGTGACAATACACCCAATGTAAGAGTTTGGGGGCAGGGTGTCAGCTTTGAGGTTTATCTGTGAATGTATGGCCCAGTGAACGTGGCAGTGCTACTGCGTGGGGGAGCATTGCTCTACCTCATGGTAAGAGAAACATGCAGAGCGAGAAACCTGGGTTCAGTTCTCAACACCCACACCGCAGCTCACTCCAGTCCCAGAGGATCTGTCTTCCTCTTCTGGTCTCCATGGGCACTACATATATGTAACATAATATGCAGGCAAAACACCCACCCAGGCACATAAAATAAAAATAAAATATTTCCCAAAATAATTTTCTAAGGAATGTTACTCATGATTAGATTTTTAATGTTTTCAATTTTTTTGCTGTACCTATTGAAATAATGTAGTTTTGTCTTATAAACTTTTAATGTGATGAAATATGTTACCTGATTTTTAAAATATTTTCAGCCTTGCATTCCTGGGAAAATGCTTGTTCATGCTATGTAAGTAATTCCAAAGATGTGGGATATCATTTGCTATAATACCTTCCTAAAAACATTTCCATTTTTATTTGTGAGTATAACTAATGTATATTTTTCTCTTTCTCATATGTTCTTGCTGAGTTTCAGTGTTAAGGTTACTTGAATATTCTGGAGAGAGAAAAAATAAAAGAAAACAAAAAAACCTTGGAATATGTCTCTTTTTATTGTTTCAATGAGTCTGTATCAAAATGAAAAGCACCGCTCTTTTAATGTTGGGCAACTTTCCGTAATGAAGCTATCATGTCCGCCTTTGCTTTTAAAGGGGTATTTCTTTGTTAGCAATTAAAGGTTTTGTTTCTGATAATGTTTAGGTTGTCTTTTTGTGAAGCAGCGTTGGTAACTCGCGTCTTCTGTTGTATGTTTGGCCATTTCATCTGTTTTAAATTTATCAGCACAACCATTTACAATAATCTTAACTTTCTGTTTACAGAGACACTTCCTTTTATTCCTTGGAGTGCTTGTGTCTCATGTTACTTCCTGCTGGCCTGCCTTGTGAGTTTCGGAAGTGTGTTTCTTTTCTTAAAATATTCTGCTTGGTAATCTATCACCAATTTAATTTTTACTCTTTGATTGGTTCCTCTTTTGCACTTTTAATTTCCTTTAGCTTCATGAGGCAGATATGTATTTATGAATTTTCTGTCTAAATTACAAGCTATATTAAGAATAAAGGCCATTTATTAGACATGTATTTTCCATTTTGCTATTAGACTCACCTAATCTAAAATCTTTTTTTAGGAACCTAAAAATCATTGATCAATTGAAGTGACCCGTCTGTCTAAATTACATTTTGTTCAATATTAGTGTAGCTATATCAACATTTTTGGTTAACATTTTAGTGATATATGTCCTTCTGAATATTTGGGCTCTTTCCTTTAGTATTCTTTTGTTTGTTTGTTTTTTGTTTTTTGTTTTTTGTTTTTTTTTTTTTTTTGAGACAGGGTTTCTCTGTGTGGCCTTGGCTGTCCTGGACTCCCTTTATAGACCAGGCTGGCTTCGAACTCACAGCGATCCGCCTGCCTCTGCCTCCTGAGTGCTGGGATTAAAGGCGTGTGCCACCACCGCCCGGCTCCTTTAGGATTCTTATATGCTGTAGCTATACCACTTCGCCACAGCACACCACTTGACTTTTTCTCATAAATTTGGTCTGGGATTTACTTTTTAAACATGAGCAGCCATGGTATGCTGTGGCTATAAATTTACTCTTCTCGAGACTTGATACCCTATGAGTATATACAGGGGGCCCTCAGTCACAGTCATAGGGGAGGGGAGTAGGGGGAAAGTGGGAAGGAGAGAAGAATGGGAGGATACAAGGGATGGGGTAACCATTGAGATGTAATATGAATAAATTAATAAAAAAAATTTTAAAAAAAGAGACTATGAAAAAAAATTTTACTCTTCTCTTTTAGCCCTTGCCTCTCTTTCTTTTATCCTGTCTTTCTTTGTATTCATTGCAGTGACTGAATACTTTTTATCATTTTAAATTTCCTATCGACTAGATGTACATCAGGTAATCGGTGTCTATTGTTTCAGTGATTATCCAGAGAATTAAAACACTTAACTCACCAACTCCTGCAGTGACTAAATGCCATTAGCTTTATCTCGGGAGCTCTGAGCATTAAAGGATACTTTGAGCCCGTGGACTTCTCAGCCTAATTTAAACGTGCACCTCTGATGTGCATGTCTCCGTGTGTTGTTTCTCTTGGTGTTGAAAACGGTTAACACTCATTTAGGCTCACTCCCACACCTGTCACTACCCGCTCTTCACTCTGTCTTGCTCTCTGACTGCGTGTCTGAGATTCCTATGGCTTAGGTTCCTTCTGTGCACCTCAGACCAGTAGCAAGGGCTTTAGGGAAAGTCTGTGGCCAATGAAGATGCTGCTTTCCATTTTCCTGGAAAGTTTTAAGGTTTAATTCATTCTCAGTAAATATATTCACTGGTAAGGAATTCTAGAACACCGGTTGTCTGCCTCACAGAGTTTCTGTGACCTGGCTTCCGGTGTCTCTATGGAGACGCTAAGAGCCATTCTGCCTGCCATTTCTTTGTAATATTTTTCCTCTACATTTTATTAAGAGATTACCTACCTAGCTGCTATTCGGACATGATAATATGATATAATTGAAGTTAGAAGCCATTTGGAGGCATAACTTTTAAAGCTGTTTCTTTGTAATCCTTGGACCTTTTAAATCTATAGAGTTGATTTTTAATAAATATGTTCATTCATAAATACAGTTGTATAAGCACAGGTGAATATAAGTATTATTTTGAAGCCATGCTCATAAGCATATGCAAATTCAAAAATGGTCATGTGTTTCTGGCAAATTAAACTAGTTATGGTCACGATTAGTCAGGGACGTTTCCATGGTATTATTTCTAAAAGTGTACTGTCTTGCCTATTTTCTAGTGTAACTCTTAGAATTCAATGTGCCTGGAAGAATGTGGAAAGGGCCTCTCCCACATCCTTCTAGACAGTTCTCAGTCCACTCTTCCAGCCACCAATTCTCTCTTCAACTATATGCAAATCCGTTGCCCAACATTTTCTAACATTCCCAGAAGTTACTGCCAGGTCCTTACAAACCTCCGAGAACGCTTTTGTATTTTCCTTTAAATGTGCCTCTCTTTTCTTTAAACATGGTAAATATGGTTTTACAAGATATTCCTGATGGCTCTAACATCTGGGGAACTGGCTGCTCTGTGTCTGTACTTGTCCGCTCATCTGGTGCTTGCTGTTTTTTAAAGTGCTGGTCATGACTGACTGACGACTGACTGACTGCAAAGAACCCTTGGAAATGGAAGAATGAATAGGTGGCTCTCAGCTCTCCAGGATGAAAGTGTCTTCCTCCCAGGGTCAATAATGTTTCTGAGGGGGTGTTTGGGACTACTAACTTAGAATCCTCTCAAGCGAAACTCCAGCGTTCTTAACCATCCACTGTCACAAATACACTTTCCGAGTATTCTCATATGCAGGGAGCCAGCTAGCATGATAATCCCTGGGGCGTGTTTCTTGGCCTCCCCTCTTCTCGATGTCTGTCTGCTTAGCCTCAGGCAACTCTCCAACAGTTGCTTGGTGATGTAAGTACAGGCCATCTCTGGCTCAGAGACTATAGTTTGATAGGGAGAGTTCCTCTGGACTCTCAGCTTGGGCTGAGTACCAAGCTTGAGTTCTGACCCCTTTAGCCAGGTTATGGGACTACACTGACCTTCCAGCACCAGCAAAGGCCACTAGGGAAGTGGAGGTCTCTGTCTTTCTTGCATGTGTATTTTAGCCTCATGGTTCCTCATAATCTCATGGAAATTAGATGTTTTCCAGGAAAAATCCTTTTATCCAGCATTTTAATGTGTGTCTATCAACGTCTTGGATTGAGCATCTGTATTGCCATGTTTCCAAAAGTGAAATAGCATTTCCTTATATTTCTGTCACTTACTATACTTGCTTTTGTGCCTGGAAAATGTCCACATATTTACAAGCAGTCACATCTGCACTGTCAAAATGGGGTGCTGATCACAAAGGACACTTTCCCATCTCTCCCCAGCTCCTCGCAACAGTCGGCCAATTTCGAAGGTAACTTTTGAATTCTAGGAGTGATGGGCTTAGGAAAGGCAATGGCCTACTTGACAACACAGAAGTGACTGACTTGTATCCACCAAAAGGTTAGTTTTCATGGGGCCTGTTGCAGGTAGTTCATGTGGGTTTGTGCTGTGTGTGAGTGTGTGTGTGTGTGTGTGTGTGTGTGTGTGTGTGTTTAAATAAATAAACACTGTCTCAGGAAATATAAATATTGTACGCATCGCCTAGAGAGATATTCATGGTCAATGATAGGTTAAATGTATTTTTTCTTTTCAAGAAACAAGGAATTATTTTATTCTGAATTTTAAGAAACATTGAAAAAAGAAAATCCATTGATTATGAATCATTATTTTTACATTTGAAAAAGATGCTTTTTGAAATTCATTCATTTATTTTTACCAAGTCAGGAGAGCATCTTCACCCACCAACTCCCTGCTCCCATTATTTTGAACTCACGGTGTTTGGCTCAATACATTCTTACTTCCTAAATATCTGAGCCCCCCATTAGAGAGGCCCTTGTCCTCTGGAGCAGCATAAGTGTGCACTGTGAGACACACTTATCAACCACTTTAGAGCACCAGTGGAGCTCAGGGATGCTTGGTAAGTAGCAGAGTGACAAGGTTCCTAGGATTCTGTGTACACACTGTCAGCACAAACAGTTCACACTCAGTTGCATAAGCAAGTTCCAAACATTGACACAAATGCGCTTGCTTCTTTCTCTTGCCTTCCTCACAATGGTCTAAGCCAATGATCCTTGGGCAGAAGAAAGGGTAACATATTAGAACTTCAAATTCCATAGCATAAGCAGGCCATACTAGACACAATGTCACTTGAAGTAGATTTGATGGTTATTATATGTATAAAGGTCCAGCTGGGAACCAGGGCTATCTGTGAGAGTGATCAGGGTTAACACAATTAGCTCTACCACCTGTGTGACCTTGCCTTTGTTAAAGACTACTTGCACCTAATACACAGAAGTCAAAAAACATTATTACTACCCAAAGGTTAATAGTCAACAGTGTCAGGAAGAGGTGCCATGGCACTCGTGACTAGAGAGCATGTGGGTGACAAGGCAGGTAATATGAACTCTGTCCTTCAGTTCAGCAGTCCTTCCTGGTCAGGCTCCTCCAAGTGTTAAAGAAAGACATCAAGTGGATGTCTTATAACAGACACAGACCCAGCTGATTTAACTGATGCCTGGCTGAATGCATCACAAAACATACTGCATCCGGAGTCTTAAAAGCCAATATTTTACTTATTCTGAAATTGTAAGAGAGAATAGTAATATTCAGGGAGTGGGGAAAGAGAAAGGACATAATAGTGCGAACAAATACCTACAAGTGATAAAGATTAGTATGCAAGTAAGGAACTATGAGAAGGGGTAGGTGCTAGGAGTAGGTGACAAAGCAATGGCAGCCATTCTGGTGTACAGAAGTACCAGAAAAGCAAAAAGGAAGCCTAATTTGAAAGTATCAGCCATCATGTTAAAAGCTGCTTGCTCACATTGCCAAGGAGGTAGAGCAAGGGGAACACTCCTCCATTGTTGGCGGTAATGCAAATGTGTACAGCCACTGTGGAAATCAATATTTAGTTCCTCAGAAAATTGGGAATAGATCTACCTTAAGACCCAGCCAAGATACCAACCATTCTTGGGCATATAGCTAAAGGACACTCCAAATGTCCTACCACTGTGGCTTTACTCACAATAGCCAGAAACTGGAAACAACATAGATGTTCTTCACCTGAAGGATGGATAAAGAAAATGTCATCTATTTGCACCATGGAGTATTACTCAGCTGTTAAAAACCAAAATGACATAAAAATTTTGCAGAGAAATGAATAGATTAGAAAAAGATCATCCCGAGTGAGATAAGCCAGACCCAGAACGACAAATACAGTATGTACTCACTTATAAGTAGATATTAGCTATTAAGTAGAGGATAATCATGCTACAATCCACAGACCCAGAGAGGTTAGGTAAAAAAGGGGAGCTCAAAGAGTTATACATCAACCTCCCCGGGAAGGGGAAACATAATCGATTTTGCAGGTGGGCTGGGGGTGGCAGGGACAGGAGCAGGAAGGAGCGATTGAGAAAGAGAGAGTGAAGGGAGAGATAGCTGGAACTGGAGGACACTGTGGAAGCCTAGCACAGTGGAAACTTCCTGGAATCTATGGGGGTGACCCTAATGAGGACTCCTAGCAGTGAGGGATACAGAGTCTGAAGTGGCCATCTTTTGTAGCCAAGCAAGGGTCCCAGTGGTGGGACAGGGTTGTATTCAGTCAAATTGTTGGAGGAGGTGGGTCCCATGGAGATTACTAAGCAACCCAGGATGATGCTAGGACAGAGGGTCACTCTCCAAAAATTTGACCCCGGGGTTGCATTGTTGAGGACAACATCCACATAGCTCATTGAATGTAAAGAGGTCAAGCTGGTGCCTGCACGGAGTCCTCACCGCTATGTTCTAGTTTCTTTGGCATGGGAAGGTACTCTGCAGGCTACAAGAAGAGAAAACTGGACACTAACTCAACCACAAAACCCTCGACCTACAATCTGTCCTATCTGCAAAACATGCTGGGGTAATGGTGACACAGAACTTGTGGGAGTGGCCAACCAATGTGCATGTACCTGAGGCCCGTGCCACGAGAGGGAGCCCATGCCTGACACTACTTGGATGACCAGGAACCAGAGACTGGATATCCCAGAGACCTAGGGTAGAACCAAACACCAGTGGTCTAAAACGAAACAAAGCAAAACAGTTAACAAAATGATTCCTCATGATATTCTGTTATACTCATAGATCTGTACCTTGTCCAGTTGTCATCCGAGAGGCTTCCTCAGGCACCAGATGGGAACAGGTGCAGAGATCCAAGCTGGACATTAAGCAAAGAAAGCCTAAATTAGAGGCCTTCATTGGATATCTCCCTTTGGAGATCAGGGAACCCCAGAGAAAAGGGGGAGAAAAGATTGTAGAAGCCAGAGGGTGTGACAGACCCGAGGAGATGACGGCCTACTGAATCGACTAAATAGGGCTCACATGGGCTCAAAGAAACTGAAACAGCAAGCCCAGGGCCTGCGTGGGTCTGCACCAGGTCTTGGGTATATGATATGGTTGTTAGCTTGTGGTCCGGTGAGATTCCTCAGGTCTCTTCCTTATTGAGCTGCCTTGTCCAGCCTCAATAGGAGGTCTCCTGCCTTGTCTTACTGCATCTTGCTTTGTCATGTTTGCCTGTCATCTCGTGGAGGCCTGCTCTTTCCTTACGTGAAACAGAGGGGGGAGTGGATCTAGAGAAGAGGGGAGGTGGTGGGGGGGAGCTGAGAGGCGTGGAGGGAGAGGGAACTGTGGTCTGGATGTATTTTATGAGAGAAGAATATATTTTCAATAAAAAAAAAAAAGCTTCTCATTTCTAAAAAGATTGATGGGCCGTCCGAGATGAATAAACAGCAAAGAAATACCACCTGTTAGAATATCCACCTAAATCAACTAAAATGTTGACTTGGGAAACAGAGGGCAGGAGGGCATTTTCTTGTTCTACCTCAGAAGAGTGTTCTCCATGTTTAAAAGCTCAGCAAACTGAGATTTTTTTTTTCCTATAAAAATTTAAACACAGCCAAGCCACTTCTCAAACTGGTTATGCCACTGCTGACAACTGTAACAGTGGGCCTGGGGTTAGGGTCTTACGACTCTTAAATGCGTCCTAAGTATTCCTGGAGGGCTGGAAGCAGTGCACACCACAGCTGGAGAATATGTTTCATGCCCCTTCCCTGAAGATCTTAGAGTCTCACAAAACTCGCAGGGTCACACACATGAACACCCTCCAGTTTCTCCCTGAGAACACATATCACACATCTTACTAGTGTCTCAGTGCTACGCAGAGATGGAGGCTGAGCCAACTTGTATAAAATTAAAAAAAAATTTTTTTAAACAACTAAGAGCACTGGCTGCTGTTCCACAGGACTCAGATTCAATTCCCAGCACCCACATGGTAGCTGACAACCATCTATAACTCTAGTGCCAGGAGACCTGTCACCCTCTTCTGGCCTTCAAGAGCCCTGAATGCACATGGTACATAGACATAAATTCTGGCAAACACCAAAACGCGTAAAGTAAAACAAAAAAAATATTTAAAAATAATAATAATTTAGACATGGCTATGATTTTTCTGTGCCAGTTGCAGCCTGCATCTCCCAGGGCCGTGCAACCATCTCACTCAAAATTAATTCCTTCATATAAGTCCCCCCCTCTTCTCTGTCACTGTGCTGGCCCAGGTTTTTATCTCTTCTGGTTGAACTATTTGGAGGCCTCTGAATGAAGGCCTCTGCCACCAGCTCTGAATACTCTTGGTGACCCTCCTGCACATGTCTCAAGGACAGTTTTCCTCCTGAACATTTCTCAAGGAAATTTGATGTCATTTGTTTAACTGTTTCTTGAGATAGTATCTTTCTAGAGTCCAGGTTGGTTTGGAACTCAGGTTGCTCTGGGATTTGGTGCTGGGATTACCGGCATGCATAGCCATGCCAGATCCAGTGAAATTTTTATTTGAATAAAATGCACATCTCTTTGTGCCACTCCTAGGCTTAAAACAATCTCAGCTGATTATCAAAGCTCTCAGGCTACAGTTCACACTTATCTCTTGGCATAACAGAAAATACTGTGGTCTTTGGGATTTGCATCTTTCATGGCTTTTTACTTTCATGCTGTAGCCCCGCCCCCCCTTGGGAACCCATTTATTCCAGTTGTATTTCTCTTTACTTGAAGATTTGCTATGTTTGTCCGTACGTCTGTTAACTCCATGAGTGAATGCTCATGCTGAAGGGTGGATGAGAGCCCTTCCCTCCCCTCTCATTCTGTCATTGAATTACTTACTGTTTAGGATGATGATATTTATTTATTTATTTATTTATTTATTTATTTATTTATTTATTATATTAAAAGTCTTTCTTTGTTCCTAGCGCTGGCTGCACATTGCTCTGTGTCTTCATGAGACCCAGTAGACACTTCTAGTATAATGCCTGACTGTCTAGTAAGACTTGTCTGTCCCTTATGGAAAACAATTACACCCATTTGCTTTTGTACTCCTGACATTAGGCACAGAATACATAAGAAAAATTAAAGGCTAATGAGCATAAAGAAAAAGATATTTTTGAATTAAGGAATGCATAAATGAATGATCACTCCAGGTGTTCAGTCAAGAGAGACCACCAAAGGGTCAGTGTGAGGCCCGGAGTGCAAGGCCTTGTGGGGAGCTGAGAAGTAGAACTTGCAGAAGTAGGAAGCATATAACCCGGGAAGATAACACTGACGCCCCCCCCCCCCCCCCCCCCCAACTCTTGTGCAGCGTGTGTCAGTATTTATTATGCTGCCCTCAGTTCTCTCTGGCTTTCTGCTCACACCAGGCAGCAGATCGAAATGTCTCTTTCTTCCTTTCCAGAGAGTCGTGAAGGGAAGGCAATTCTCCTCATCCCATTTGCCATGAATCCCCATCTAGACCCTAGGCCGTCCCTCCACCCCAGAATACACACAGGCACCCCAGAATGAGAGCTCATTGTGGGGGATCTCCTACAAGCCATTGCCCATCAGTCACAGAGCCTGGTCTATTGCAAAAGGTGATGGAGTCATGGATACCTCCACACACACCCATGCCCCCACACCCACCCAACACCCACCCCACCCAGGAAGATATGTAAGGATCCCTTCACATCACATTCTTTCAATCTCCTCCCATATTTTTTCCATTTCCTCGCCCTATTTCTTCCATGAAAACAAAAACTGTTTTTAGCTGGAAAGCAGCAGGCTTGACTACTCAAGCCATCAGCGTAGCGAAGCTCTGCCACGCGGGCTGGTGCAGGGAGACAGCGATGAGGAAGTCCAGGCAGGAATGAACCCAGCCTTCTGTGACCCACTACCCCTTTGCCTTCTGTGGCCAGCCTCGGACAGGAAGGTGATGCTGCCCTAAGAAGGCACCTGGCCACAGTCAGCTGGGCAGTACCCCAACCAAGGGAGCACTGGGTTCTCATTGCGGGGAGCTGACACTGCAGCGGCCCCGTGGAAGGCTGACAGTCACTGTGGGTGTAATTTATCATCCGCATACAGTGATTGATAACCAAGAGGGTCTGTCATCACTCTGAGAAACGGAACTAAAGAAAGAGGAGGCAGGCTGACATGAAAGAAGGATGGAGGAAAAGGGCGAGGAGCACGTGACGTTAGGACCAAAGGAAATCACTTTTTAAATGTTTAGCATTTGGAGGAAACAATGCACGAACAACATTATAAGGAGTTAATATTCCTGTCAGAACTACCAATTTAATATGAATGCACAGGGTCTACGAGAGGCACCGTTGCCCCACTTCCTGTACAGAGCTCTGTACTCTGGCAAGGAGTAAGGAGGTGGCCTGGATCTGTCTGAACTCCAAGTGGCCTCTGCGGCAGCCAAAATATATGCAGGACAGAAGGAAGATGGCCTTGGGGTTTAGAGGTGCTGAGTTCCAACTGCAGGCTCTGATCTCAGCCTGGGAAACAGCAGCCGGCCCCCAGCTTTCGTGTAGTTTCTGTCCGTATTTATTACACTTTGCACAGTTGTTCTTGGCTTCTGCTCGCCCCGGGCATTATATCAAAATGCCATCTTTTGCCTTTTTGAAGAGTCCCTTGTTCTCCAAGTCTTTAATCTTTATGAAGAATCTATGATGTAGCTGATGTCTTCAATGTCTGTGTGTTTGTCATCTGTTTGTTTGAGACAGGGTCTCACCATACAGGCCAGGAGGGCCTATGTAGCTCTGTCTGGCCCTGAACTCTAGATCCACTTGCCCCAGATTCTAGAGTACTGAACTTACAGGCATGTATCACCACATCCAGTCCATTTAGTATGTATGCACCCTGGAATATGGGCTTCCCATCTATGACATGGAAGTGGAAGTAACTGCCTACACAGATGTGCTGGGGGAGATGCTACCATCTGTGCACATGTTGAGCTACACCGTCATCTTTTGGTGCTTCTCAACCTGGTGAAGCAAGTAGCGAGAGAGGAGGCTGGAGAGAGGCTCAATCAATATGTCCGTCGGACAAGCATGAGGACCCGAGTTTGAGTCTCAGGCACCCACGTAAAATGCAAAAAGGATGGCATGCATCTGTAACTCCAAGAATAAGACTGTGGAGTAGAGGCAGGTGGATCCTTGGAACTCACTGGTCAGCCACACTAGCCAACCTCCACATCCAATGGGAGACGCTGTGTCAAAAATCAAGGTGCAAAGGAATCCACTGGCCACCATGCACATGCACATGTGTGCATGTACCTGCATGCACATATGCAGATACCTATATGAACATGCACATACCCTACACACATACATACACAAGAAAAGAGAGAGGAGTTAGAGGAGTGGAGGCGTGCATTACAGATCCCTACGGTCACCCTCTGCCTCTGTACAGAGGAATAAGTAAGCTAGATTTGTAGCTCTGTGCCAGCTCTGTGCCCCAGTGGGTTGGTCATATCTCACCTCACTCGTCACAGACAGAAATGAGAGCTCTCCCTCTGACATGGGGCCTGCATGGAGAATCTTCCCATGTCTTTGCTGCTTTGAGTCACCTTTACCACAGTTCTTTTTCCTGGCTGCAACAAAACGCTTATGCAAGCACGGGATGATGTTATCGTTAGGGCACAGCCATTGTCCACATGTGGCAGCTCCCACTGTAACCTGGAGGGCTGAGTTGGGAGGATTTCTGTTGACGCTGTAGTAATTCTAGGCTACACAGTAAACTACAGGCCAGCTAAGCCCATACAGTGAGTCCCTGCCTCAAATAAACCAGCAAACAAGAACAAAAGCATAGTTGCAAAGGCTGTACTCAAAATCCCAATGCCTTCCCTGTGTCAAGCCCAGCGTTCAGCCTGTTGCACCCAATGCATGGATGAAGTAAAATGACAGACAAGAAGATTTCTAAATGGTGTCCCTTTCAAGCCACAGCTGCTCCAAGGAGGGGCTCCAACCATAATGCTGGAAGCTAAGACCAGCATCACGAAGGGTAATGGGTTGCTGGGGCCGATGTCTGAGTAGAACCCAGTGAGTCATACCTTGCCTTTGGCCTCTAGTCTAACATCTCAGGATTGAAAACTTGTCAACCCTCTGCTAGTCTGCAGTGTGCCACTTGCAAATAGGTTTTTTTTTTTTTAATAGGCTTTTATTTAAGATGTTGCTGGTTTGGGAGGGGTGAATATACAAGCAAAGGAGTTGACACTTGTTCCTCTGTTTCTGGTGGCATAGCATCCAGAGTTCACACAACTGGATCACCTACCTTGATCCAGGACCAGCTGAGGTAAACATCTCAGGGACCATCCCATGTACTGCGGGAACTTAGACAATGTCTCTCTTCAAATATGATTCGTGTCTATAAATTAGGCTAACAGACAAGATACCGTGGTATATACCTGTCATTCCAGCACTCGGGATTCTGAGGGGTGCGGTGGGGTGTAGAGTTTTGGTGAGAATTTCAGGGCAGCCTATAGGCTAAAGGCTGGTAAGTGAGACCCTGATTCAAACATCAAAGACAGGGTCCACTTGATTCACGGGTCAGTCATGACAATAGGACCGAGTGAGCTGGGTTAAAGCATTTAGGAACTTACCTGATACACAGAGAGGAACCATCACATTTGCATTTCTTACCTGTTTCCTGATGCCTGGTCCCTCATAGAGATCCCTGTTGAAGCTCGCTCACTATACATCAGCAGTTAACAACAAGCCCTAAGCAGGAGGCTGAACCCCAGCCAGGGTCTACAGAAATGGATCAACTTAGAACTAGTGCCCTGTGCCTAGCTGTCCGCCCCCCCCCCCCACATACAACCTTACCCTCTTAAATTCAGAAAAGCACTTAAATAAAGAGCCCATGTTCCTGGGCGACCTTTTACATGTTATTGGATGGCTCTGTGTCTCACCCTTCCAAGCTGCTTGTCTGTGCCCCAGTGTGTGTCCCACACCCATGCACATGTGAAAGTATTAACTGTGGGGGTGGGGTGGGGAGTGGGGTGGGGTGTTGATAACAATTTAAACATAAAAGAAGACACAGAGCTCTGAAGGACACTCTGTGGGGAGCACTCGAGGGCACTGCAGAGAGGGGTACTGAAGGATCTGTGTGATTAAATATATTGTATGAATGTATGGAATTTTCAAAGAATAAATAAAAATATTACTTTAAAATTGACACTTCACTGTCTTACAGGATACAGAGGCCAGTGTAACCTGCACAGTTCCTGGCATTTGTCTGTAGCACAGCACTTCATTAAGTTCTAATTTGAGTCTAAGCCACTGCACGGCTTCTTTCTCTGCTGGGTTTCAGGCCTGCTAGTTGCGCCCATGGGTATCACCCACTCCTGGCCACAGGCAGACCAAAAGGATCTGCTGATCCTCTTCTCTATTTTAAGCTGCACCTCCCGGGGGCTGCTTCTGGCCATTCCAGGAAAGTCAGGCATCTTTGTCAAAGACGCAACATGGAGGTTTCCAGTACTTGGGCACAGAAAGTCCAACAAGACTTTCAACACCAATGGGACTTTTATCCGCTGTACCCAGTCCAGCAGCCACACTCAACCACTGAGCACCTGAGATGTATTTCAGTGACTTAGAACCAGAATTTTTATTATTTCACTTAGTTTTTACTTCATTTAATTTTAAAGCACTTAAACATAAAACAGCTATCTATGACCAATGGTGACAGCATGGGACAGTGAAGCCTTCAAGATGCCTCCAGTTAGAGCCACTGTGCTGGCAATGCACCCCAAGCAATGCATCTAAGCCTTTCAACTGTGTGTTTGGCATCTCTACCTGGCCTTTGCATGCCTATCAAAACTGGCCTGTTAGCATGCACACACACACACACACACACACACACACACACACACACACACTCATGCACGCGCACACAGAGGGAGAGAGAGAGAGAGACAGATAGACAGACAGAGACAGAAAAACAGAGAAGAGAGAGAACAAATTCACTCAGTGGCCATTTCCAATCACTGAGAAACTACAAAAATTGTTAAAATGCAAGGGGCTAGAGAAACGGCTCAGAGGGTAAGAGTATTTACTATGCTAACACAAGGACATAACTTCAGATTCCCAGCACTCACATTAAAAATCAGGACATGGCTGTGCACATGTCTGCAACCCCACTTCTTGGAGCAGGGGAGCAAATAGGAAGTTCATGGAGGCTTGCTTATTCCCAGCTTAGCTTCAGGTTTAATAAGAGACATTGTCTGTAGGGAGTCCTGTGGAAGAAGATTGAGGGAAAGGAGAAAAGGACCTGGAGGTGACAGGAGCCTCACAAGAAGACCAACAGAGCCAACCAACCAGGGCCCAGAGGAGCCTGCTGTGACTGAAGCACCAACCAAGGACCGTGCATGGACTGGGCCTAGGCCCCCTACACAGATATAGCTTCTGGGCAGCTCTGACTTTATGTGGGTCCTCTAGTAACGGGAGCAGGAGCTGTCTCCAACATGGATTCTGTTGACGGCCTTGCCAGGCCACAGGGGAAGAGGGCACGCTCATTTCTGATACAATTTGATGAGCTGGGGTAGATTGGAAGGAGGCTCCCCCTTTCTGAGGACTAGGGGACAGGGAATGGAGGAGAAGGAGGGAGGAGGGATGGGGCTACAACCAGAATGTAAATCAAATAAACAAAATTTTAAAAAAAGAAAAAAATAAGAGACATTGTCTCAAGAGGATAAGGTGGATAGTGATAGAGTAGGAAACCCAGTATCTTCCTCAGGCCTCCACATATATGACACATATGTACACATACACACAGTAGAGTCAGCACTTGTCCTCCAGTCACTATATTTGAGGAATGTTCACAAATTGGCAATATCCTTTCACCAGCCTCAGTGGTTTCCATACAGAGGATTGTCATGAAGGATGCTTTGGCAAAGGAGAGAGGGCTTACAGCACCAACTAGAAATCTTATGCACTGACCCAAGATGAAGGCCAAGGATCCGTCTCTTCAAATTAGATCCTTGCCGTTTCCATTTCTCTGAGTCAAAGATTCCACAAGAATTATCTTACTTCATGATATTTTTTATCTTAATCTTGCCAAGATCAGATTCCAAGAAGCAATAAAGAATATTAAGTTAGCTTTCATTTTCAATCAGTAAGTTTGTTAGGTTTGAAATCATAAACAAATTATTTTGTTTGCCTGAGACTGGCCCTACAAAAAAAAGAGATTCATCCTCCCATTTGAAAAGAGAACCTTCCCTTCATCCTTTGACTTTTATTCCAGCAAGTAAAGTGAGTTGCACGGATTATTCTCACTAAGTTGTTCCAGACAAAAACAAAAGAAAATAAACAAAAAAAGTCTTGGCATAAGTACAAAACAGCTACGGATGGAAAAGCAGAGTCACCCGTTGTCTTACTTACTTTCTTAGTGGTGTGACAAAACACCATGACCAAGGCAGTTTATAGAAGAAAGCATTTAATTTGGGACTCACAGATCCATAGGGTTAGAGTCTGTGACCGTCATGCAGGGAACATGGCAGCAGGCAGGGCAGGTGAGCATGCTGCTGGAGCAGCAGCTGAGAGCTCACATCTTGATCCACAATCAGGAGGCAGAGAGAGCTAACTTGGAATATCATGGACTTTTGAAGCCTCTTAACCTGCCCCCAGTGACACCTCTCCTCCAAGAAGGCTACACCCCTCAATCCTTCCAAAACAGCTCCACTAACTAGGGACCAAGTATAAGAACACATGAGCCTATGGGGGCCATTATCATTCAAAACTACACCCACTCGTTGATAAACAGCTACCAAATCTTTACTGCATGTCAGGATGGCACAGAGAACAACGGAGCACCGATGAGTTCTTAGACTAATTCGTAACAACCACCATATCAAAGTTACATGAGACACTAAAGATGCTTGGAATCAACACACACAAAGGAGCAACACCTGCCACAGGGAAAAGTCAAGAAAGCATCCAGGGTGGTGGCTCACACCCATAATCCCAGCCCACTGGAGTCTGACACAGGATTGCCACGAGTTGAAGGTCAGGCTGAGCTACAGTGTGAAACTCTGCCTCAAAACCAAATAAACAAAAACTGGAAGAAAGGGGAGGAGGAGAAGGAAAGAGAACAAGAAGGAAAGGAGAGAGAAGGAGAGGGAGGGAGGGAAGGAGGGAGGGAGGGAGGGAAGGAAGGAGGGAGGGAGGGAGGGAGGGAGGGAGGGAGGGAGGGAGGGAAGGTGGGCCAGAAAAGACTTTACCAGAGGTTTTTGCCAGAGGTATCTTGAAAGTAGGAACCTTAACAAAGAAACAGCAACATGCAAAGCAATAAATGATAGCAACACGAACATCCAAAGAAAAACAGGAAGAGGACGGAAGCAAAGAGGAAGGAGGTTTCTTCTACAACAGGGAGAGAGCAGGGACACTAGTTCTGTCTTCATTTTGTAGCCTCAGGTGCTCTCAGTTCCTCTCAGCACCCTTGGTCCTCTTCCAACTGCATGCCACCAGTGCAAACATACAATGGCCCTCCTGCCACACGCCATGATAAGAAAGCTGTACACTGAGACCCACAAATAAAGCCCACTGATCTTGCTTCAATGAAGTCTCAGCAAACCCACTACAGATGTAGGTTTACTGTGGTGGTAAGCCACTGCTACCCACTCAGTAACAGTGTAAACGTTTTAGAGGAATTGGAGCCCCATTAATGTAGGCTAGTTGTGTGGCCATGTGGTACAGTATTTAAAAAGAAAAGAAAAGAGACAGTTAATTTAACAAAAGGCATGTCAAAAGGCAAAAAGCGACCACAAAGCACTGAATGACTCAGAAGAAAACAGAGACCATGAGGACCAAGGTAAGTATGGAACTATTTCTGGGCCAATTCTGCCATTAGATTTAAAAAATATTGGCCATCTGGACTGTGCTTAAGGCCTTTATCAGTGATGTACCACAGGGAGACTCGCAAACGGTGCTGGACCACGGAGACAAGGTATATGAGCAGCCATCTGTATATTTTCAACTGAGCAATGTTATTGAGCGACTCCAGGAAACTTGGAATTGTATATGCAGGTGGATTGAGGCTATAACTTCTTCGCTGATACAGTGGTAACTGATACTTCACACACATGTGGCCCTAGGATATGTTTTTTTTTTTTTTCCTGGAGTTGACACTAGCTCTCAAGTTCATTGACTGAAAGAGTTCTCTCCTCACAGAGCTCAGTGACAGCCTCACCAAGGACTCCCTGAATATCAAGGCCCGTATGCACATGATGCTATAGGGACTTAGAGATGTACCAGGCCTGGAGTATTTCCCAGAGCCATCTCCCCATTGACTGCTTCTTCCCACCATCCAATATTAAACAGCTTGAACGCCTTGGGGGGAAAAGAAAGAAAGAACGAAAGTAAGAAAGTTTAAGCCAGGTGTGGTGGTACATGCCTGCAATCCCAGTACTCAGGGAGACAGATGCTGGCGGATCGCTGTAAGTTTGAGACCAGCCTGGTCTACAAAGTGAGTCCAGGATAGCCAAGGCTACACAGAGAAACCCTGTCTCAAAGGACGGGGGGGGGGGGGGGAAGTACAGGTAAGAAGGGCTGCTTACTCCAAAGTATAGAAAGAGTTAGGTTATTCATAGAAAATGGATAAAACTGTTATGTCCAAAACCAGCCCATAATTTGTGGATGAATAACATTTGTCAAGATATGTCATTCTATGTGACAGTTTTGAAATATCCGAAGATGCACCTCTCTGCTTTCTCATTATTCTACATGCTATATTTAAAAAAAAAAAAAAAAGAGGGTTTTTTTTTTTCTAGTTTTTTTTTTTCCCCTATCCTCTGATAAACTAGGTCACCTCACCAGGAATTTTGGACACGCTGGGTGGATTTTTCCCAAATGAAGACATCACAGTGGTCAGTTGGCAATATCAGGCATAGAACTGAAGTCCCCAGAAGCTGGGACCACGTGGGGCAGCAGTGTGACCAAGGCAGCAGGCTTGATGTCATACATGCATCACCCGTAGCTCTCAATATCTCCTCTGCCCCTTCTCCTTGTGTGCATTTTTTTTTTTTAAGAGACAAGGTTCTTTACATCCCGGGCCTCAGTTTCCTGAACTGTCAAGGAGAAATAGCAGTGCCTCCTGGGACTTCTATAAAGTGTGTGCAAAATAGCACTCACTAATTCTTACTTCAGGAGCTGGGGAGGCAGCTCCAACAGTACAGTGCTTGCTGTACGTGCCCAAGGAACTACCCAGAATCCATGTAAAAGCTGGGCATGGAGCTGCGGAGATGGCCAAGCCAATAAAGGAGTTCCTTTCCTAGGTCCCACATGGGAAAAGGAAAGAACCAATTCCCTCAGCTGTCCTCCACACAAGCACCATGACGTGAGCACGTAAAGCTCCCCAACACATACACAATAAATGAATAGTTTTAAATAAAGCTTATTTCAGTTAAATATGATAATGACCAATGGCATACATTTATTCATTAGAAAGTGTTTCAGGTTCTGAAATCTAGATATGTTAAGTAAAATGTCCTACATGGTTCCTAAAAGTCCTGATGTCTGATGGATGGTTCACTTAATTGTCACCACTGTTCATACCCACCCTGTTCCCTCTCCTTGGCTGTGTATTTCAAATTGCACAAGACATTACATAGGGTAAAGAAATGCAAACACCTGATTGTTTGCTTTCTCTCCTGAAACCTTGTAAATAACTGCTCATAGCAAGTTTCTTGTGAACCTGTGGTCTCCTCTTGAAATGTGAGTCTTGAATAAATGTGTTTGTCAAACATTGAGAAAGATCTTCTTTGTCCCTCCATCTCAGGGCCTCTTTTTCTAGCAATAAGCTTGAACTTGCCTTCTCCAGGCTCTTCCTCCCTTCCCAGGACAGTTTGACTAGCTAGCTTACCTTGACTTGTTTCCTTTGCTTTTCTTCAGGGAATACAGAGCTGTAGCCCAAGCCTTGGGTCTTCTGGACTCAAATTGTGCCATTTAGTGGCCTTTTAAATCTAGTTTAGAGTTTATGGGTCTAGGAATAACCATATATAATCCATGTAAGAGGAAAATAAGATAAAGAAAAGTTTTAAAACTCCTATTTTTCAAGGATCACCATTCTCGCCTCTCTTGATCATCTGTTGCATGTCAGGTTCTTTAACCTAGAAACCTCCTCGTAAGAGGCTTTTGGTGGGTAAGTGACTAGATTACACTAGTGAGGGACACCTGAGTCAGATGTGAAAGGCAGAAAAAGAAAATGCCACTGTGTTCCAGGTGCGTATGACCAAGATAGTCACTTTGCCAGTGACTTGTGCATCTCCCCACAGTCACACACCGGCTTCACTGTAGTCCCTCACTTACCCACTTCCTGAATAAGACTTGTCTTCTTTCACCCCTCTCAAAGCTTCCAAGGGTTTCCCAGAGTTCAAATCCCTGTTCAAAATATCCATGGTGGCTTCTGTCAGTTTTAACATGCTCATCTGTCCCGTGCCTCCCAAGGGCACCAGAGCATTCAAAAATCATACTTTATGGCCCATGTTCTTGAGCCATTCTCCTCAATGGTGTATGATTCAGGGATTTATTTTGATATTTAAGTGATCATTAAAATGAAAAGACAAAAAAAAGGATGAGGATGGCCTCTTAGGAAGAGAAGCGCTTCAGCAGGAGGGAGATAGTGGTAAAATCACTTACATTTATCATATACATGTAGAGACTTCCAAAGAATACGATGATACCAAAACAGGGAAAGGACACTTTAAATCCGTGTTCTGGTTAAAATGCACAAGTTAGAGAAAACACCTCTTGGAGAAGGCCACTTCATGTCACATTCTCAGCACTGAAGGAGATGCCTATAGCCTCTCTGTGCCTTGGGTGAGTCATTTCCCGCCTTTCTGTCACTGGATCTGTGTAGCTGAGTTTCTTCTGCATCCCTCTTCCAGAGTGTGTTTTACTCACTTCTCAGCCTTTCAGCTAAGCTCAGATGCACAAGGCAATTTAGATGGAACAGTAACATCCAAGAGGTTCAAACTCGGCACATTCTCTAGTAATGGCTGAGGTAGGGTTTAATCAAATGAGCGTTTCCATGTACATCATATCTTATCTACTAGGATTCCAGATCCTCCATGACAGGGAGGGCACCACATCTAGCCAGTTAGGCATTCCACCCTGCATGCTTACAACAGTGTCTGGCCTGTATTAAGTGCTGAGTATGTACATTATGTACTTAACTGAGGAGTTGTCAGGTAGCTGGGTATTGAGGAGTGGTCCAGAGCATGGGCAACAAAGAGCTTACAGTGCATAAAATGAGTGTCATTTAATAGAGGTTGTTGACATATAGAAATCATGTAGAATAGAGCTTAAAGCTTATGAAATACACATAGATGTTAAAACTGTGTAAATTTGGCTAGTTTACTTTGTCTTTAAGCCTTAGGTTCGGCCAGAAAAATTGAGAACACTACTTAGACTTACTTTGTAGGGTCTTAAGACTAGGGTGAAAAAAAAAATCAAGAGACGTGGGAAGGCAGAGCGCTCAACAAGGTGCCCTGTACATAGCCATCACTGCATACATATTTGCTATTATCATTGCCAGTGCTCACTAGATTTGAGTAGTCTGAAATATGCTCAGGCTATGCAACTAGATGGAGTCTAATTCAATCTTCCCTCAATGGTTCAGGGAGCACTAAAGTACTTCAGCAGGGTCATTTACCATAGAAACTGCATCTCCAGCTCATTAGCCAGAATGGCGGGTAGCAGGGTGCCCCTGCTTGTCCTAGTGCAGGCCCTCACTGACACAAGGAATGATGGCTAGGAAAAAAAAAAGAAGAAGAAGAAGAAAGAAAGAAAAAAGGTTTGGGCCACATGGCAGTCTTCTCACCAGAGTTGCCATCTGGGTTAGGATTGCAAGGTTAGCAGCAAGGAGCACAGAGCCAATGCAATAATACATTCTGACTGTAAAGAAAGAAACTGATGCCACAGCTCATGAAATCTTACCCTTTACATGAAATGCAAACTGGCATGTGTGTGAGGCACATCGCAGAGGCTAAAAGCTGATGGAAGCAAATGACAATTATCAGTGCTAATGTATGGAGGCAGAGGAACGCCTGCTGCGAAGCCCGTGGCATCCATGGTAAGCCCTGTTTTATTTAACATTTTAGTTAATGGCCTGGAAGAGGGATAAACGGAAGACTGAAGACAGATGCTGGAGTGGACATCTGTTGGCTTTGTCTGTTGAGCATCACACCTCCGGTGGGGGTCCAGTTTTAACAAGGGGCACAACTCTTCTTCCGTGACTAGCATCTACATAGGACTGTCAAATAAGGAGTCCAACTTCCATCTCTTTACAGAGGATGACCCGTGCTGGGCCAAAAAGTTACTCTAGCTGTGAAATTTGCCATCTCAAGCACACATTCACTAAGAGTGTTTCCTGTTTGGTGTTTTGATGCTAATTACTGGCTTGCAAGATCTAGTTAGTTACTGCCCTGAACCTTGCCTCTCTGATTGGCTGAATAAAATGCAAAAGGGAAGGAAGGGGCTTTGAGCCCAGAGAATCTTGGGAGAGCGAGGCAGACGGGACAGAGGACATAGAAGGAGGAGAGTGACCATGAGATAAGAAAAGAGCTGTGTGGGCCCAGGGGAGGAACTCTGAAGTTCCTCACAGAAAGAGACGGCCAAAATGAACAGCCTTAGCAAGTATTTGGGGATTATGAATCGGAGAGAGGCGAAATAGAAATTATTAGAAGCAGATGGCTTGGGAGGGAGAGTAGGAAATAATGGAGGGCAGCTTAGGAGGTAATATCTGCCTCACCCCAGGTGAAAACAGGCTATTCTGAAATACATCAGGTGTCTGTGTCATTATTGATTGTACAAGAGAGTTAGATAGCACTGCCATAATAATTATAAGCCTAATAATAAACATTTATTAGGCCATAACTTAAACTAACAGCAACAGCTCCCACACCACAATCTTAAACCAATGTTATCTTTTAAGGAAAAAAAAGTCATTTAAAGCCATTTTGTATGGAAATAGGTAGTTAGATAGACAGACAGACAAACAGATAGACAGATAGATAGACAGATATCAACTCTAAAAGAGACATAGTTTCTAAACCTATGTAAGTACATTTATCTAACCCCGAGCAATATCCAAACACTCTGTAGTCTTTAAAATTAGAGTGTGGTGGTTTGAATAAAAATAACCCCCATAAGCCGAGTGCAGTGACACATGCCTGTAATCCTAGCACTCAGGGAGGAAGAGGCAGGTGGATCTCTGAGTTCAAGGTCAGCCTCGTTTACAAAGCAAGTCCAAAACAGCAAGGCTACATAGAGAAACTGTTTCTCGAAAACAAAAACAAAAACAAAAATGGCCCTGATGGAGAATAGGCCGTGTACCTCACCCCCAGGCATCACAGTAGAGCAGGCCCTAATGGCAAAGACAGCTGTGAGGGTGAGAGAGCAGGAGAACAGGTCCTACTACTCATTTGCTGGCTCTGAGGTCATGAGAGTAGAAGAGGATGCCTTGCCCTGTGCTGGCTATAGCATGGCCCTGTACCTTGCCTGGACAACACAGTGGAGCTGACCCCGATGACAAAGGAACAGGTAAGGCAGCCCCAAGGGCATAAGAACAGAACTGATCCTGCCTCCTTCCAAAGGTGGCATTGTATGGCTTAGTTAGAGCAGTGCTAGAGAGCTCGCCCTAATGGTGTGGGTAAGGGAGAACCAGCAGGCTGACCAGCTCAGCTACCGCCCAGGCCCAGACCCAGGGCTCTGAGTTGGCTCACACCAAAATTTGTATCATATGCAAATAGTTGGGATGAATAAAGGGCCAGTCTTCCTGTTGCAAAGCTGCAGGATCTCCATGACACAGGGCAACAACAGGATAACCAGGAGGAGTTTGGATGAGGATCCAATATTGATGGTGTCCCAGAAGCCAGAGACCTCAAACCAGACCAATGACTTATTGCAGTGAACATTTGCAGGTGAATGTGTGGACAGAAGGAAATACCGATATATGGTGGACACACACTGTGACATACTATAGCTTCCACAATAAAATGTTTTCTATGCTTTGTTTAGTGGTGGTGGTGGTGGGGTGCTAGTGAACATTCATGTGTGTGTGTGTGTGTGCATGTGTGTGTGCATGTGTGTGTGTGTGTGTGTGTGTGTGTGTGTTTATTTTAGGGTGGAGGTTGTAAGGGTGAAGGTGAATATGAGGGAATAAGGAGATGAGTGACACTGTGGTTCATGATGTGAAACTCACAAAGAATCGATAAAAAGGTTTTTTTAATGGGCCCCATGGGCCCACAGGGAGTTGCACTATTAGGAGGAGTGGCCTAGTTGGAGTAGGTGTGGTCTTGTTGGAGGACGTATTGGAAGAACTAGGGGCAGGCTTTGAGGTTTTAGATGCTCAAGCCAGGCCCAGTGTCTCACATTCTCTTCCTGCTGCCTGCCAATCCAGACATAGAACTCTCAGCTCCTTCTCCAGCATCATGTCTGCCTGTGAGCTGCCATGCTTCCCGTCATGATGATAATGGACTAAACCTCTGAACTGTAAGCCAGACCCAGTTAAATGCTTTTCTTTATAAGAGTTTCTGTGGTCACAGTGTCTCTTTATATCAAAAGCAACTCTAAGACATAGAGAAACACTGTATATAAAGAAAACTATTTTTTTTAAATTACTATTTAGATTCAACTTGAAAAACATTGCTATGGGCATTTTCAGGGTGTGTGGGGCAAGGATAAGGATTTTCATAGTTACACAACAGAATTAATGCCAAGAAGCCAGAGGATCCGACACAGGACTGCAGTGAGCTGAGACACCATTTTTTTTAAGCACTGTATTTTTTTAAGGCAGAACCTTGATATGTTGCTCAACCCATTCCCACTCTCCCTTATGGCAGCTTCCCAAGAGGCTGGAACTATAGGTGTTCACCAGGGTGAGGTACTTTCAAAACCATCTTAATTTCTCTGTTGCATAAACTCTACCTAATGCATCAGACACCAACCAGGGGCATGGGTTTTAAATGACCTCTGTAGTACATTTCTCCAAACTCCACAGGACTTACTCTCTTGCAAGTTTTCCTTTAAAGAAAACATGTGCCTTATAACCCAGGCAATGTACTACAGATGAGTGAGGTTATCCAAGGAGGCGGGATGAGTGTTTGAGACACACTAGTCTTGATTCCAATAGCCCTGCCCTCTTGGGAGGAACATAGGTTGAAAGGGTCAAGAACTGCTCTGAGGGCTGAAGACTGCTGATTACAAAAACCTCAGCTCTTCCTGTTCAGAAGAAGACAGGAAGACTCAAGTTGAGGCCAACTTCTCAGCCCTTTGGGGAGCTATCACTGAACAAACGTCTCCAACTGGCTCTGGGACAACTCAACTCCTCTACTTTGCAGGCCAGGAGGAGAACACTTCTTTCCAACTGTGACAATGGCTGTTCTCTTGCAGGAAGGATTTGGAAAGAACATTTTTCTCAGTATTGGATAGAATAAATATCTATCTCCTAGCCTATGAGTAACAGAAACCCTACCCTTTTTCTATTCTTCTCTCAATCTCTATAAACAGTGCCAGTAGGGGAACTGGCCTGTGCCGTGGAATGGCTAGTGCTTTGAAAAGCTCTGAAGTATCTGTCACGCACATTGCTAAAGGGGTGGACAGCAATAGGTACATCACACTCTACAAGAGCCACCTAGAATCACAGCAATTATGGTCTGATAGAAAACAAATGGCAACTACAAATGGAGAAATTGAGAGCTTAACGAAGAGACTATTTAAAAGGATGTGAGCAGTTTGGGTGAAACCACCATGGAGAAATGAAACACCACAGACAAGCCAAAGTCTGAGCTGCTACCACCAGGGCCCTTGCATTAATGCCTTCTCCATGCACTGTGATCAAATACCTGATGGAGGAGAGTTAAGGGAAGAAAGCTTCGTTTCTGGGTCATGGTTTAAGGGGACACAGTTCCTCATAGCCAGGAGGGTGAGTCAGCTAGTCACATTGCATCCACAACCAAGAAGCAGAGAAAGGTTAACTTACATGCTCAGCTCTGTTTCTCTTTTTTCTTCAGTCTGGGCCCTGAGCCCAGAGGCTCATGTTCCTTACTCAAGGTGAGTTTTCCTTGTTCATTTTATAAACAAACCCATAAAGATACCCAGATATTCATGGTAATTCTAAATCCTGTCAAGTTGACAATCAAGATGAGCCTTCACACACACACACACACACACACACACACACACACACACACACACAC
>OU015745.1:12624929-12636870 GCA_907169655.1 Acomys percivali | reverse complement strand
GAGAGAGAGAGAGAGAGAGAGAGAGAGAGAGAGAGAGAGAGAGAGAGGAGAGAAAGTGGGCAGGCAAAAGTTAGGAGGGCAAGCAGGGAATTGGCACTCTGTGATTCTTGGATTGAGTTCAGCAGTTAATGAGAATGATCCAAACAGTGGCTCTAGATAGGATTATCTTTGTCAATGCCTCTCCTTATTTTAGTGGCTTTTGACACACTGCCTTCCTACATGGCCCCGGTCAGTAACTAAAACTGCCTGTAACTGGCATGGGATCTTGACAGCCTCAGCCACATGGGTGTGTGGGTTGGAAATCTGCTGCCATGAGGAACCTAGGTGTGAACGTTTACCCCCCCTTAAGACACAATCTCTCTATGCAGTCCTGGCTGGCATGGCATACGCTATGTGAATCAGGCTGGCCTCAAACTCATAGAAATCCACCTGGCTCAGCCACCTGACTGTTAGGCTAAAGGTGTTTACTGCCATGCCCAGCCTGGTTTTTCAAAAATTTTAATTACACGTGTGTACACACAGATGCACACGGAGACAAGAGGTGTTTGATCACCTGGAATTACAGGTGTCTGTGAGCCACCTGAAATGGTGCTGAAAAATCAAACCTCTGTCCCATGAGAGCAGTCTGTCCTTGCTTCTGAAACTGAACCATCTCTCCAGCCCAGGTGTGAAGTTTTGTTTCTAAGTCTACGGTGTATATTTTTTTCTAAGAGGCTGGAGAGTGTTAACTCTTGGGACACATTTTGTTTGGCTAGAAAAGTTAAAGGTAGGATAGCTGCCTCCGTTGCTGAGATGATGTGGCACAATTCGATCTTAAATCCTTACAGTTTGCCCACAGGGAGGTAGTCATCACAGTATTCACAGCAATGCAAACGGGGAGATGCGGGTTGCTGCAGATGGTCCAGTCTGTAAGTAGTTGTGAGTCAAGGAAAAGCATCACTTCTAAGCCGCGTGTGCAGACTGCAACAGCCGAAGACTGAACTGAGCACAGGACAAGGAATGCTGACCAGGTGAGGATGCGAGGCCAGCTGTGACTAACTCCGTGCCAGCTCATGCAGTACAGGCTCTGCTGAGGGCAACTAGGAAATCTTAAACACTAGCATATTGCTGCCCTCTCCTGGGCGAGAGGTCAAATCCGTGCAGACGTGTGAGTCATAACTAAATCAAGTTCGTGAGCCCTGAGGTGATCAGTCTTTAATCCAATCTTCTACAAATCTTGGAAACAAAAATCAAAACAAACAAAAAAAAAACCCTGCCTTCCCCTTCTCTTTGCAAGCCTGGCTCCCTGTCTACCCCCATTTTAGCTCTCTCACTGGCTTCTACCATCACAGTCTTTACAGATGAACATAACTTCCCCACTGGAAAAGTTGACAAGCTGGGCGTCAGGACAATAGTCCAAAACGTCCTACAGAATCACGTGTCTATACAGCACCCCGCTTTGTTTTTTCTCAGCCTGTAACAGTTCATTAGTGCCCGAGGAATAAAAATTTCCAGTCTGTGTCCACCATGTAAAACAGGCTTGCACTTCCTGTATGAAAGCCCAACTTGTGCAACTAAATGTACATAATTAAGTTTAAGTCATTTGGTTTTTTGGTTGGTTTTTTTGTTTGTTTGTTTGTTTTTTGTTTTTTGTTTTTTTGTCATTTGAATATTTAAGATCTAGACCATCCTGTCAAAATCAGTGCAAACACAGTTCTATAGGAAGTAATTATCTTATGACTTTTAGTGGCTATGCAAACAGCCCTTTAAACAGAGACACATGAGAATATTAAGTAAAGTAAAATGAAGCAAATTAATTAACAATGCCCTGATACGCCTAAATTAGTTATTTCTCATTCTGCATTTCATTCAAAGTATAAATATCAGGCACAATTTTATATAAATTAAAGGAAATTAATGAGAATTTACAACACAGTGTCTTTCATAAAGACAATAAGCACTTGAAAGGATTTTCATCCTCTGCAAATATTTATCCAGGGCCTGCCAAGTTCACAGCACTAACCCTGGGAATGGAACATAGTCTCATTCTATGTCTCCCTAAGAGGATAAATCACAAAGCATCCCGGGAGCTGATGTCAGAGTCACCTTACTTGTACCACACTATGAGCATCACACCCTTGACCCATCTGGTCCCTGCAGAGATCCTTCCATCATATGCCATAGGAAACAGTCTCTCTTATAGCAAGTAGTATGAGATTGGGTGGAGCAAGGGATGCTGGGGCAAGAGGGGAATCTGACTTTCCATCTTGGAGCGACAGAGCAGTGGCCACCAGCACTTAGGGAGCATTCACTTCAACCTGATTAAGTGCTCTCAGAGCATTTATTTATTTATTTATTTTTACTCGATACTTGTCCCAGGTCCTAGTTAAAACTATTGCTGTGATGAAACACCATGATCAAAGGCAAGTTGGGGAGGACAGGTTTCTTTGGCTTATACGTCCACATCATGGTCCATCATTGAAGGAAGTCAGGGCAAGAACTCAAACAAAGCAGGAACCTGGAGGCAGGAGCTGATACAGAGGCCATGGAAGGATGCCGCTTACTGCCTTGCTCTTCATGGCTTGCTCAGCCTGCTTTCTTATAGAACCCAGGATGACTAGCCCAGGGATGACACCACCTACAATGGGCTTGGACCTCTGACATCAATCAGTAATTTAGAAAATGCCTTCCAGTTGATCTTGAAGAGGCAGTTTGTCAATTGAGGTTCTCTCCATTCCGATAACTCTAGTTTGTATCAAATTTATATAAAACAAGCCAGCAGGATATTTGACTTTTTTTTTTATTTATGTATATTCTAGGAGCCTGAGTTTATAAGTAGGCACTACCATGGCTGGCTTGGGTAGATCCTATCACTCCACTATTTGAAATATTGGGAAAGAGAAGTGCTCAAAACACAAGTATTTCACCCAAAGTTGCAAAGTCCAAAGAAGTGAGACAGGACTCAAATGCCAGTCAGTGTGAGTTGTAAGGCCAGGCTGTTATCTACTGAGCTTTCCTCCTCTGTTCATTTTTTAAATTAGAATCAGCCAATCAGGCTTGCCGTGCAAATCATCTGGCAATGAATAAGAAGGCACTATAAGGATTATATAAAGGCTCACTGAGTCAGACTACACTGTGCCCCTACCTGCAATCCCAAGCTCTTCTCATGGCCCACAAAGTCCTCCATGCGCTAATGTGACCTAGTCCACCCCACTCCTGGCTCCATCAGCACCCCTCACCCCCCCACCCTCCCCCACACAATCTCTTTGCTTTTCCTCAAAGGGGAAAAATCTGAATTCTTGCCTAGGTATTTGGCCTGCATCGTGTCCTCTGTTTGAGGTCCTCATGCGCATTATCCACATAAAACTCCTCTTCATATCACCAGTGCCCCTCTGTTCAATGGAAACCTGAATCTTTCAGCCCTGGCTTCCCTTCCATCTTCCCTTCTTACCCTCACTTGGCGTCAGGTGCATTCACAGTACAACAGCTCCCACAGGCCATCGTATCGTCACGTCTTTGTTCACTCTCTCTCCTCTAGAAGTGAAAGCTTCACAATGGCCATGCCTGACCTGGCTTCGTCTGTGCCCTGTTGAACCCTTGGTACTACAACAGGTTATAGCCATAGTAGACCACGATAAATGTCTGCTGAGTTATGAATGAATGGATGAAGTGTCCACATTGCTCGCTTTTCTGTAACTTTCCTCTGCAGGGCCAATCTATGAAGGAAAGCCTGGGACTTGTGCCCAGAGGCCCACCCTTGGCCCATCTTTTTCATTTACTCCAAACACCTTTCTGACTCTTCCTGTTCTCTAAAACCTAAACTCTCTGCTCCAAACCTACACATATCCGCCAGTGCCTTCAGTGAGTCCCCAAGCCCTTCCCCACATCTCAGTGCTCAGGGGAGGTCATTATTTCAATGCCACACTCAGTCACAGAGGCCAACCAACATTTCACCACATTAGCCAAGTGAGAGGTGTTGTGTTGTTTTACATGCGATTCTTGCCCCTGCCCCAAGTCTCCAGACTTCTCACAGAAGACATATTACCCCCCCCCCGCTTATTTTCATAGCTGGATTCCAGCACAGCTTTGTTGCAGGGTAGGGAAATGCTAAAATTTCCTAGAGATAGGGTAACAGTAGCACCTTTCCTGAGCTTTGTCCATTGCACACCTGTCTCCCTTAGTCCTCCCAACTTTGTCCAGTGGCTTTTATATTCTTCTGTCTAAAATGGTAACACTTGAGTCACAGAAAACTTAAGGCCATCATATCACTCCGGGGCAATGAAGCGAACTTACATCTAACTCCAATCCAAGGAAGAAACCTTTCTTATGGTCTTGGGTAATCTTTCTTGTAATCAAATTGTGCATTTACCATAAGCCTAAGAACATGGCATGTGTTGTGGTTTTGTCCCTATGGCTGTGATGAACGCCATGAACAAAAGCAACTTGGTGGGGATGGGGGATATGGTTTCTTTCAGCTTACAATTCTCAGGTCACCCTCCATCACAGACAGAAGTTGGGAAAGAAACAAGAAACTCAAAGCAGGAACCCAGAGGAAGAAACTAGCAGAGGCCACAGAGGTAAGCTGCTTACTGGTTCACTCACCTTGCTTTCTTATACAACCCAAAAGCACATGTCCAGGAGTGGTGTCACCTCCAGTAGGTCCAATCATCCCACATCTGTTATTAATCAAGAAAATGCCCCATACACTTGCCTAATCTCCAGTCTGATGGAAATATTCTCCCAATTTACATTCCACCTCCCCGATGACTCTGTCTTGTGGTGAGTTGACAAAAAGAAAAAAAAAAAGTCAACCATAATAGCATGTAATGTGTGAGGGGGTGGAGGGGAGAGGAGGAAATGGGGCCATCCAGTTACCTGTGTGTTTTCTCACATGTTCTTGGGATTCTTTGTCAGCACTCACCTCACTTCTGAGGTGGCTGACTAGACACATAGACTGCTCTGTGTGTGTGTGTGTGTGTGTGTGTGTGTGTGTGTGTGTGTGTGTGTGTGTGTGTGTGTGTAAGAATAGAGTGATTCAGTTTAGTCTCTCATGTCAAATAGTGATAACAGGTGACTGAAAAGTCCATGGTCTTACACAAACATGCGCAAGACAGAAGTCTAACAACAGAGCAACACAAATCCACGGGGCTTACTAAGAAGCGGCCTGCTCCTGCTTTTCTCTGAGCTGTTTCATCCATCAAATGTATCATTTTTATGAGAGCAGGAAGAGTGAGAGGTGGCAGGGTGCAAGCATCCTTGGGAGGTGTTACAATAGCTTAACCGACCTGCATTCCCTTCTTCAGGCTGTTTCCAGTTGCAGGTTCCTGTTACACTTCCTGCATGTGGCTACCCTGAGCCTGGCTCTGACTGGGTGACACTGGCAAGGCTCCTTGAGGAGCTAAGATCAGCCACTAATACCAACGTCTGCATCAGCTCTGTCAGAACTAGGTAAGTTCCTATGATCACAAAGGCAGCAGACCTTTCTGTACACCCTGCCTGTTTCTCTCGCTCTCGAATTAGCCCTTTTACAGAGCCCAGGAGACACACCGGCACCTGGGTGCCTGCCCCGCACTGAGATGTGCTGTCTAGGCACGTTTCTACTTCTGAGATGGCAGGAGAAACAGGAAAGTTACTACCACTGAAGACATGGACCCGAGGGACCAGAAGCCATGCATTCTTTGTCTGTATGATTTCTGAAACACAGAATGATACTTTCACACTTGGGTATTAACCATCTATCGCTACTTTTAATTCTGAGGGATGACTGTTTAGTCTCCAAGCAGGGCAGCCTAGGACAGCAAGTGCCATATTGTAGTAATGGAGCAATACAAAGGCAGTGGTATCCAAGCCTAATTTTGGACCAAGGACAGTGGCACTGTGGGACATCCAAGAGGATGCTGCAGACCACTCCATGAAGACACTGAGTTCAAATACGGACCAGTGAAAAGAAGCATCAAGGAAAAGGAGGTTTGGAAGTTACTTTAGGCCATTTGTGGTGGCTCATGTCTTTAATCCCAACACTCAGGGAATAGAGGCTGGCAGATCTCTTTGAGTTCCAGAACAACCAAAGCTACATAGAGAGCTCATGGAGTGGGGGGCTGGGGGTTTGTGCAGGAGTACCTTAGGAAAATAACTTTAACACCTCCCCAACTTTGTCCATTCGGTGTCTAATCTCTTTAACCATCAGTTCTCAGCTCTCCTTTTTAGCTTGAAAGTTGACCACACAGGAAGGTTGGTGGCTCATACCTGTAATCCCAGAACTCGAAAGGATGAGGCAAGGAATTGAGTTTGGAGCCAGCCTGAGCTATATAGTGTGTCTCAGAATACCTTGAGCTATGAAATAAGAGCTCATCTCAATTTTGTTTTCAATCACTGGCCCTTGGCGCAATAGTACCCTATCTGACAACTGGTTAGAGTCCTACTCTCAGGCTAAACCCCCTGCTGGTGACACCAAACATGTCACCATGGCAACTATTGTTGCCATACCTTGCATGATAGAGAATGAGGCAAGAGTTCTCCAAATCAACTCCATTATAATAAGGTCATGAAATCTCCCCTTCCTGGGCTGTATGGTCTATCCAAATCAGGGAAGCAACACAGTTTTCAATTGAAACTGTCTTTTTACTCTCATCCTGAGTGTCCCACACAGAAGTCTGGCCAGGAGTGGCACTGCTTAGAGGCCACAGGCCCTGAAAGCACAGCATCTCGATGAATTCAAAAGGCAAGCACAGGCTAGGGAGATAGCTCAGTCAGTATAATGCTTGCTACATACATGTGAGGACCTGAGTTCTGTTCTCCCAGAATCCACAGGGGCACAGAGGCTCACAGCAGTGACCTTACTACTGGGGATGTGGAAACAGATGGATCCCTGGGACTCTGTCACCAGCCAGCCTGGCTGGCCCAGTTGCTGAGACCTAGCTTCAAGGAGAAACTCTGCCTCAGGATTTAAGGTGGAGAGTAGTTAAGGAAAATACCTGATGTTAACTTCTGGTCTTTACACACCACAAGCACACTTGCACAGACATGTACACACACACGCCAAGTGAACTTCAGTTAACTGTAGAAAAATAATGACAGTTTCTGGAGGAAAATGTAGTCACAGGAGCCCTAGCTGTCTGTCTTCACCTATGATTTATGGCTGTTGGGTCTCCTTGGAGACAGCAAAACCATCACCTTTAAAAAGGAAGGGAAGGAGGAGAAAGGGAGGGAGGGAGGGAGGAAGGGAGAAGGGAGGAAGGAAGGGAGAGAGAGAGGGAGGGAGGGAGCAAGGAAAGAAGGAAGGAAGGAAGCTCCCTGGAGACCTGTCTTGACTGGGTCAGAGGTGCACAGAGAAAAGGATCTTCAGTAAAGAGTTCATCCAACTTGCAGAGTTCACCTGGATAAAACTTCATTTTAGTGAAGGTTGTAGGATGGGGTGCCTCCTATCTGCAGACACACATGTGACATGCTGACCAGAGCCACTCTCACTCCTGAGATCCTCAAGCAGATGGCATCCATCAGAACTGAGCCAGGGGTTGTGGTGGAGGTAAGGTAGCCCTTGCAGGTCATTGAGTAAAAGAATTTAGCAAATGGATTTATTTAAGCACTGTTAGGGAAGGAGGAGGTGGTATTTAAAACTAGCACATGGACAAATTCAATACCCAATGCCAAATTGTTGTTGAATGGACATCAGCAAAAAAAAAAAAAAAAAAAAAAAAAAAGGAGAATGTTCTGGGGCAAATATAACCACATTGCCTCATAGAGGGGAAATTTTTAAAAACTAAAGAAAGTCTCTGCCAGGGGGGATCCTTGGAGATGAACTGCTCTCTTTTCATAAGGATCAATCCAACCGCGCCCCACATGTTTAAATGTTGAATTCAAAAGCATACCTCCATGAAAGAACAACAAACCTTTGTTCACTCTCCGGGAGAATAAAGATGCTGAAGTGTGTGCCTTGCTGAGATGACACTGTAAATAGCAAAGGAGCCCTACTTTTCTTTGTGTTCAGACAGAGCACAGCCCTCCTGATTTGGATCTTGGGGGATACACAGATTTGTTTTTTGCCAGCGTCATCTGGTCTGTTCTGATGCCAAAGATTTTTTAACACCGTTGGTGGCAGCGGAGCCAACACTGGTGACTTAACAAAGACCGTTCATTCCAAAGCTCCAACTCTGAAGGGAAGAGACCTGGATTTGACTGGGACTGCTCCTCTGGTCAGAGCCTCTGAAAACCAGCCCTGAAGAAAGGTCATGCCCCACGTCAAAGATGGTGCCTTTAGATTCAGGCTCTACAGCCATGGTAGTCAGGACTCTAGAATGTAAGGAAGGCAGATGGTGAGCAGGTGGAATTCTGTTTAGAGTCACCCATCCTTCGGTGCCTTTAAACTAATGGAGAGTACCTCAAGAAACCCAGGACCACACACTGACCAGAATAATGCAGTTTTCTTTGGACGAACTAAGTGCTCAGGAAAGGAACCTTCAGTGAACTCGCTCCTTGGAAAGCCCTCCCAGATGATCGCCACCTTCCCTCTATCTCAAGTCCCAGCAGGAGTTCACATTCAGTCTCCACAGCAGGTAGCGTGTCAGTAAAGTCTATGCAGTGGGGAAACTTCGCGAAGTCCTTACTTCAACGCTAATAGCCTTCCAAGGTACAGAACAGGACTGAGTGCATTGACTAAAGAACGCAAGGTTCCTAAGGGACAGACAGGCTCACCTCTTAACCGGGACAGCAAGCAAACCTCAGCTGGGTCAGAAGAGTTAGCAGAGGCATCTCTCAAGCACCCGAGGGCCACAGAGAACTCTCCAAGTGTTCACAGTTGTCTGTTTCACCTCCTAAGCTCATTCCCACCTTTTGAGATGGATGGTCTCACTCCTTGTCTGCCCTCCAGGCCAAGGCAGCTGCAGGATTCTGAGCCTCAAGCTGGGCTCAGCAAAAATCACAACAGGATCTCTTAATATCTTAAGCCCTCATGGACATCCTGCAATCAGCCCTGATCATGAACTTTGGACATGAGATGCTTGGGGGTTACAAAAGGCCATATGATCTTAATCTTCCACATTAGTCTTGACATGTAGGGTATCAGATATCCAATAGTGGGTACAAGAGTAATCGTGTGCATCTTCTAGTGGTATAGGGTAAGACCACAAAGTACCAGGTTTCACCCAGCCTAATGTATCCAGGTGAGCACTGAAACTACACACTGAAGGAAATCAATAAGAGAAGCTCAACTGTAGATGTTTCCAGGCTAGGGTACTTGAATACAAAAACCTACAGCAGTCTACAACAGCCAAAGCAATCAAATCCATATTTGTCACGAACTCTCTACGTGAAAGGCATATGATTCTTATTATATTAATTGAGGAGAAACTCAAAAAGACAGCAACAAAAGGCACTAACTGTTAAGAAGTAGGCACTTGAATTATCTTTGATCATGATTTCAAAATTTGAGAGGTGGCTGGAGGAAAGAGAGGTGTTGCCACCTTAAAGGAATATATTGATTGGCTTGCGTTTTCTAATGAGGCTAAGGTATGCTTTTATGGTGCAGAAGGAAATATTATAATTATGTATAAGAAGCAGATTATGAGAACAAAGCCTCACATGCCACAAGCAGTTATTAATTAATGAGATTGTGAAGTGCCCCTGCTTGTTAAAAATAATTATTGAAATAGACTAGATAGATCAACCTGTGAGTGTTTCCTGAGGCCACGCCAAGACCAACTTCATGCAGTATCACATAGGGTGAAAGTAGAAGGTGTCTGGTCAGACTATCATGGGATCGAGTCCTAACTTTGCCATCTATAGACTGCACATCGTAGGGCACAGCATCTGGCCTCTTTTCCCTTGGTTTTCCTTTTGGAAAACAAGGGCAATAATAGGAATCACTTCATTCGATCAATGTAAGGAGTGGAGAATCAAACACAGTGCTATCACTTGGGAGCCGGTCCATGAGTCACTGTTACTGCTGGTACCCATGTCTGACTCCTTTTCCATCTAGAAGTTCCTTTCCCAGCGATCCAGGTGCTAGACCACAGTCCACAATGAAGAAATATGTGAGTAGGAGTGCCAAGATTCCAGCGCAACAAGAAATGGCGTTGCTCCCTATACCTACCCGGCATCATTCATCATAAAGCACCTCCCCTTAAAATTCACGGACAGAAAGAAGTTTTGGGTACAATATCCCTTTGGTAAAGATGGTTCAATCAAGAGCCAGATGTATAATATTATCATTGTTCAGTTCCAGAAATAAGCATTGGCACAGGGGCTGTGATTGACAGGCCAGGTCACATGTGAGATGGGGATGGGGGTTGGGCAGAAGTGCTAAGCTTGACCAGGAAAGGGAAAAATGAAGGGCAGAATTTGTACCTCAGAAGTAGTTTCTAGAAACAATAATTTCCAGCTTTCCACTCCCTTATGAACACTGCGAGAAAGGGAGGGGCCACGGCAGTGGTAGGGGTTGCGAGTTAAAAATATCGGACGGCAGTTGCATTAGGAATTTTGGTGATAACAGGCAAGAGGGACCTTCAGAATGAGTATGAAAGGGTGCAGCTTCTGCAGTGAACTTAGATCTGGAAAATGTTATTAGAAATTCAAATGTAATTGGATGTTTAATTCACCATGTCTGGTGACCTTACATGTGGTATTAGGTAATAACCTGTATGCTGGCTAACTATGGTCAGTAAAGAAACTTAAATATCGAGAGGCAGGAAAAAAAAAAAAAAGAGTGATCCCCAAAATGCCTCTGCCTGTAGGCAGACTAAAAGAATCCATCACAAGGGAAGATGAGAAGCCTGACGCCTGAATATGAAAATCCACTATGAAAAAAACATGTACCCTGACTATAAAGGGGTAGAGACGTCTCCTTGGGCAAATTAGTTTGTCTTGTTACCAAAATATTCAGGTCAAACAATCCAGCCTGTTTCTGGAAAGCTGGCTATATTCAAAAGCCGAGCACATACAATTCATGGTTGGTAGACTTCTATAATTGACCCCATTTGTCACAACTCTAGAAGACTTCATAAAAACTAAATGCACACACCACATGCTCCCCAAAACACTAACCACAACATCACAGCACACAGTACCCAAGATCCAATAGCAGTCCGTCTATTCTGGCTTTCTAGACTATGAGCCACTCAAAAAAAAAAAAGGGGGGGGGGGGAGTCTCATTTGTCAGTGAAATGCCAGACCTAACCATGTCTTGCTAACACACGATCCAGCAGGAAGGAGCTGCCAAATGGACTTCACTAGGGAGAGGTTGATGAGAAAGAAAAAATATAGATAGGTGGGGGAGAGAAAAAAACTCATTCTTACTTATTCCCCTCAATGGATTAGTTATGATTATCTGTACAAGTTTTATACAGAGTATACCTTGTGTGTATAAATATGCATATATGGTACATGCATGTATGTGTGCATACATGTGAGAATGGTATATATGTAGGTGGTGTATATGTGTATACATTTGTACATGTTACATGATGTATGTGTGTGCATGGATGTTTACAGGTATGTTCCCCTGTGTGGACATGTGCAGAGGCCCAGAAGTTGATGTCAAGATGTCTTCTTCAGCCATTTCTTTACCATTTTTGTCACACAGGGTCTCTCGTTAAGCCTGCAGCTCTCTGGCCAGTGAGCCTAGATCTGCACACTGCCGTGCTTGGCTGGTCACATGGGTGCTGGGGTCCTCATGCTTGGACGGCAAGTGTTTTACTCATTGGTCTATCCTCCCAGCCTTCAAAGCAGTGTTTGTGTCAGTGGGAGATAGAGTGCACTTACAGCAGGACAAAAAAAAAAAGCCGTAAAAAGTCTCCTCTGGGTTTTCTTTGAAAGGACAGGTAAAGGAAGAGGCCTGTGTGTGTGTGTGTGTGTGTGTGTGTGTGTGTGTGTGTGTGTGTGTGTGTATGTATATACATACACATATACAGATACAGATATATATGGAGAGAGAGAGAGAGAGAGAGAGAGAGAGAGAGAGAGAGAGAGA
>OU015745.1:12604480-12615608 GCA_907169655.1 Acomys percivali | reverse complement strand
CTCCTCCTCCTCCTCCTCCTCCTCCTCCTCCTCCTCCTCCTCCATCAGAGACATGGAGGGCATGGGCACAGAGGTAAGGCACGACTTGTCCACACAAGACAAGGAACAGGTAGAGAGCAGGCAAAGGAGGTCCACAGAGTCATCCTCGTGTCTGACTGTGCGTTCTAACTGACTGGGCAGCACACATGCTGGTGTCCTGGAGGTTAGAATCCTGCTTTAATGGGCATTCTGTAAAGTGTCCAGTATCCTGCAAAGAAAGACCTTCTCATTTATGCTGTCATAGTCTCTATCTTCACACACACACACACACACACACACACACACACACACACATACACGCATGCACGTACGCGCACACACGCACATACATGCCTCTAGAGCTGGCTTCTTCACAGGGAACTACAGAGAACAAGACTTCATTTTAAGCTTTGTCCTCCAGCTGCATCTGGCCTGTAGCCCAAAGACATGAAGGAAGCAGGCTGTAGAGGAGCAAGGCTCTTCTTGACCCCACACCTTCCTCACTCCCACTCCTGATTCCTGTATGAAAAGGAGATCTGGACTCGGTATCTTAAACATCTGTTCTCCAGTGGAAAGAGAAAGGCTGAAGGATTCTATCATGACCAATATCTCCCCCAGCCTTTGCTTATTAAACAAAGATAGTAACCAACCACACTCATTTTGTATAGAATAAGCCCCAAGTTGCTTATGTTCCTAGTAGGCTAATTCAAAAATTGATGTAACATGCCATTGGAATATCTGACATTCTGTGAGTCCGCCATCCTCAGTTCCTTTTAAAATGTCTGTTTGCCACCGTTTACAGGCAGATGGGAGACAAAGAGACTTACACACAGAAACTCTCTGCTCCGGAGAAGACTGGGTTGTCCCAGTGACTGTAACACCCAAGCAAGCCCAGGAGGGGCTGGCAGCAGGCAGGCTGGCTGACCTCCACAAAGAGGTTACAAAACTCTCCCTGGAGTCCAGACTGCACTTCCCAGGGTGGCCGAGCAGCTGTCGTATTCTGACTCTGCCCCAGAAGTGTGCCAGCACTGCTGCCGGCTTGTCCGCTGCTGAGCGAGGACTGAGCAGCGGGGACGCGGCATGGCCCCTTCCCTGGAGAACACAGCTGGCCAGGCGGTCCATCCGCTTGGGTCTCCTCCAGATGTCTAGGAAGAGGACATCTCCTGACAGCTCACTCACCCTCCACCCTTTTTGCCTCTCCCTTGCTCCTATTTTTTTTTTTATCCTCCCCTTCCCTGATTTGTCTCCCTAACCTCACCACAAAAAAAGGGGGATGGAAAAGCAATAGAACCTAATATCCTAAACATTCTCTCTCCCTCTTCCTCCCTTCCTGCCACTCTCTAATGATCCAAGACCCCAAGGCTCCAAAGCTCTCAGCACAGATCTCCTTAATCCCAGATACTCCCATTGTCACCCGAGACGACAGAGTTCTGTGGCTTTGCCATCCCTGTCACGAGCATGACACGCATTTACGTGGAGAAAGAAACGAAAATGCAGAGCGCCCATAAGGGTCGTTATTTCTCTACCCTTGCCCTACTGAGGACCCAGCAACATTGCTAGTGGGAAGTGGACAGGCGAGGTAACAGAGCCAAGTTCCAGGTGTTTAACCTGCCTGACCTCATCTAAGCTTCACCTACCCTGCTTTGGCTAGAAGCCAAAGAACCAAGTGGCCTACGCAATGTCACTCATGAGGTGGGTGGGGGTGGACAGCAGACCTAAGAGTCCAAACTCAAGTCCTATTGACTTAAATCCCTGATGGTTCTAAGGATGCGCTCTCTGAAGAGTGGTACTGTAGTCTTGCCTTCCAGATACCCCCGCCCCCCTCGCCAGCTTCTACAATTCCAAGTTAGCCTTGGTGTAAAAACCACAGCAGTCCCTGAGGGACATGGGACAGAAGTGTCCAGAGAAGGCACAGCCTGCCCCAGCAGGAGAGAGACATGTCATCTCCCACTGTGAGAAAGCAGAAAAGATCCATTGCACACCTAGTTCTGGGAGAAGAAGAGCACAGCAGAACTCTTAAAATCCCTCTCTCTGGGGTCCCAAAGGGGAGTGAATCTTCATCTGTGACAAGAATTTGATCTCAAGGCCTTAGGCAAGAAACATGAAGTCTGTTAGGATGCACACTGACACCAGGCAGAGCATAAATAAAACCAATACTCTGTTTATTCCCATATTATCCGAACCACATTAGCCCCTGCCTCCCCATTGCCTGCAGGGCTCTGCTGGCTTGCCCTCCATCCTTCGCTTTACATCATTGTGGAGACATGGTCCAACTCCCTCTCTAGACAGCTCTGCCTGAGTCTCAGTCCTGCCTGGTCCCTCAGTTCTTGGGAGATCGTCAATAAGTCCAGTCACCCTGCCCCAGCAAATACACCACCACACACATTCCATGAAGGAACCCACAGGCTGCTGAGTTCTAGAAGAGCAAAAGAATCACCGTCCCAAGGAAAACTGTCTTCAAGATCCCTACTTTCTAAAACCACGTGACTAGCTGCCTAGCTACCAGGTGTGCCCTGAGCTCATGTTCTAGAACCCTGCTTCTCAAGCTGGCATTAAAGATGAACCTCAAGGATTCCAAGCCCCTTAATATTTCATATGGAGAAATGTCTGAGTCCGCTGGGAAAAAGTCGCTTTTTCTGGGAAAACAATTCGGAACATTCATTTTAGGAACCGCTGATCCACTAGATATGTGACTCTGAGGTAAGGGTAGAAGTGAGGGGTGCCAAAGACAGAATTGGGGTAGGTTTGGGGGGTGGAATGGGCCATATAGGCTGAGCTGCTCTCAGGCACAGCACCTCTCTCCTTCCTGGGGCTCAGCCTTCTATGCAGAGAAAGAGAGGAGAGAGAGAGAGAGAGAGAGAGAGAGAGAGAGAGAGAGAGAGAGAGAGAGAGAGAGAGAGAGAAACAGAGGGAGAGACAGAGGGAGAGGGAGAGGGAGAGGGAGAGAGGCACAGCACCTTGCTTCAGCAGCCCCCTGCTGAGGACTTTAGGTCAGGTTCCAATCCCCTGCTCCCCAGGATAAGAGTCGGAGAGTCGGTCTCTTACTAGGTGTGCATCACTCACAGCATTACTCTCCTCATTGTCCCCGTTCAAGAGGTAGCTGGGGGAAGCCAGACCTAAGTGCCGTTATTTTCCTTTGATTACATAGATCAGTTTCGTGCAGCCTGTCAGGCCCATCCCACCTTTGCTGAACAACGGGTCTGTCAGGATCTGTCCTTTAAAAAGCCATTTTGGTGGCCACCATGCCCTTGGCTCTTCAAGGTGTTGGTAACTGGTTGCCTCCACGGAGTCTCAACCAGCCACTTATGCTAATGAGTTTGTAATTTCCAGCCTCTACCTCTTTTTAGAAAGAGACAAGATGGCCTTTGGATATATTTTCTCTGACCTATGCAACATTCTCCGGTGACTTCGATTGGCCCTGCGATGACTGTTTCTTTGTTAAGATATTTTAGCATTTGTCGTTAAGACCTGAGGTGTGGTGGTGCACACCTTTAATCCCAAGCACTTGGGAGGCAGAGGCAGGCTGATCTCTGTAAGTCCGAAGCCAGCCTGGTCTACAAAGCAAATCCAGGACAGCCATGGCTACACGGAGAAACTCTGTCTCGGAAAAACTGAAAGAACAAACAAAACAAAACAAAACAAAACAAAACAAAACACTAAAGACCTGAGGCTGTTTATTATTTTCTTGGTAATGAATGTTTGAAAATTCTAATATTAAATTGGTTTTTTATTCCCTAGATCACACTAGAATTCAAATTACACGCACATGCACATACCACAGCATCACTGTATATCTGCAACTAGTTCTCTTTTTATTACATTTTATTTAATTTGTCAGAGGACAACTTGTACATTGTTAGTTCTTTCCTTCTGCCTTAAAAATCCTAAGGATTGAACTCAAGACATCAGGCTTAGCAGCAGGCACCTTTACCCACACAGCCATCTCCCCAGCACCCAGTTATAATTCTAAGAAAGTAACAACAGCATATATTTCTTGCCCTTTGCCCATGAAAACAAATTTTGCTTTTTGTCTTTATGTAATTGCTAACATTATTTTAATATCCTTATCATTTTTTCTGAATATGAAAACAAGAATCCCGTATTGACGCAATTTTGTAAAATAAAGAAAAGCATAAAGAGGTAAAATAATAATTATCTACTTCCTAACCCTTTATGTCTTCTCAATTTTCATTTGCATTTTTACATTTTTATTTTTATTTGTATGGAATGCAGGAGCTCCTGTATGAATACACATGCTAGAGTCAGTTCTCTCATCATGTGGGTCCTGGGCTCAAACTTGGGTCATTGGGTTTGGCAGCAAGTGCCTTTATCTACTGGGCTACCTCACTAGCCCAGCTCTTGTATTTTTTACATGGAATATTGACCTTGTCTTTGCAGGTTTCACGGCCTTTACCTTTTCTGACTTAGTCCATCAGCTTTCTGATGTCGCTTCTCTTTTGCCAGTAAATTATCTGTTCACCTGAGCCGGACACCATCAAGCTTGCAAGTCTCAGGTGGTGGACCACTCTCCTAAACTAGCCCCAGGCCCAGGCAGAGCCCAGGGAGCCCAGGACTGAGCTGCAGAAGAGCGGAACACAAATTCCAGCCTTTTCTCCTCCTCCATGCCTAACATAGCCTTCACAAACATGAGCTCATATCTCGCTTTCCTCATCGGTAAAAATGGGGATAGTAGTTAGTGTCCAGGATTCCATGTAAAGAAAACTAATGTGGGCTGGAGAGATGGCTCCGTGGTTAACAGCGCTGGCTGCTCTTCCAGAGGTCCTGAGTTCAATTCCCAGCAACCACATGGTGGCTCACAACCATCTATAATGTGATCTGATGCAGGTGTACATGCAAGATTAAACACTCATCTACTTAAAATAAATAAATAAATCTCTTATTAAAAAAAAACTAATGTGCAGAGAAAGAAAGTCCTCTGTAAGCTGCAAAGCTTACAGAAAGATGGAAGTGAGTGCTACTGTTCTACCAGTGTGCTGTGTCTTCCAAGGACCTGTGGAAAAGCCACTCTCAACAAGGCCTGCTCAAAGTGAAACAAGGATTATTGAAGAGCCAGAATGATCCCACATGCAGTCCGAATCGTCAGGTCTTGCTCTCAACTTCTGCTTTTTGAATGTGCAGTAAGAAAGAGTGATGCAGACGATGGCTACGAATGTCAGAAGCCCAAAGGGACAGCAAGAATCTAGGGAGCACAGGTGACAGCACACTTCACCCTCCGCTCATCTCCACGTCAATAGCATCGGGTGCCCATTTCTAGAGGACCATCCTGGGTGTGCTCTCTGACTGATGAGCATACTAGGAGCATGGAGTCAGCAAACACCCGGACAGCTCCTGATTGTAATCACCTCTTAAAGCCCACGATGCATCTCCTTCCCCTGTCCTCATTATGTAGTGCTGAGCACACACTATGTCCCTCCTAAGTCTGTGACTGCATAGACCCATAAACATTTACTACAAAGCCATAGAGAAAAGAGCTGAAGAGGGTGGCGGCTCTGGCCTGACTCATGGACCTGAGCCTGGCACTGCCATTTAAAACGAAGCAGGCTTTTCACTTCTTCATGCCTAGGTAGCCATATCTGTAAGATGCATATACGATATTGATTTCTCATCCCTCCTACAGTGGTTGGAAAGGCCACATTAGGTGGTTCCTAAAGCCCCCGCAGCATGCCAGTCAATGTATGCAGTGCCAGCACTGGCTAAGGCACACACAGGGACACAGGCTGGATCCCGTTCCTGCCCTTCAGAAATTGACAGGCATAGAGTGCATATACAGCACAGTGCTTCCACACTTGATGAGGGTGTGAAACACAAAGGGCATGGCAGTTCAGATTGTCAGGGGGACAGGAAGACCCAGAGCAGAGGATCCTGAAGGCAGATGATGACAATGGGTTAGGTGTGAGGCACAGGAGGTGAGATTGGAGGGCACTGTATACAAGGTGCCAAGCCTGGGGGCAAGACTATCCTTCTCGGCTTCTGTACCCATTTGGATCATGTAAGAGTGAAAGATAAGCCTGGAAAAACAAATGGCTCCATACGTAAAGCTGGAAAGATTAGTCTTGCCCTCCTTTCTGACAAACGTTTATCTAGTTTTCTAGATAAATACTGTGAACAAGAGCCTGAGAAGGAGACGCCGACTAAAGATAAAGGCACTCAGGTCATAATGCCTGGGCGTTGCTGCTCTGTGTTCACAATGTCAGTTACGTTGCCACCACTGTCTGTCTTCTCCCATTAAATATGTTCTGTTCTCCTGTCCACTGGGAGTGGAAGTACCACATGGAAGGCCCCAGAGCGCATCGGAAGCCCAGATCAGGATGGAGCTCTTAATAATGATATGGCATATATAGATACTGCGCCTGCAGCTTGAGAAGATTTTTTACATTTTTTTCTCATTTGATCTGCAGTACAATTTTGTGCCCTAAAGATATCATTTTACAGACACGGGATGAAGTTCTGTGAGGTTGCAAAGCTTGCCAGAATAACACAGACCAGCCTGGTGGGACCTGGTGGGACCTGGTCTCAGTAATAATATTTACACTTGTGGCAGAGGCCAACATGGAAGTGATACTCTTGGCTGTCACTCTCTCATTCTAACTTTAATCTCCACTCAAAGTAGAAGCTTAGCATGGGCTTCAGAATAAGAGATACACAAAAACGGGCAGTCTTTCACATGTCCATGATGAGAGGAGCACAGAGAAGGAGACCACTCCATCTTCCTAGGGAAACTGGAGTTCTCAAGTTCAGAAGCAGATATTGCAGAACAGAAGGGGACAAAGAAAAGTCTGCCCAACCCCATCTATATATGAAATTAGAAGGCACGGATTAGTATCGTGAATTATCTCACCTTTCTTCCTTATCAAATTACATTAAATTCCAGAAACTGGTTATTTTGTAGGCATTCTTGTTTTCATCTTAAAACAACTTTGCCTTTTGCCAAGAACAAAGGCCAAAGAGAGAAATTCTAAAAGAAAGTTGCTTCCGCTGGAGTGTCAGAGGAAGTCTATCACTGTTGGAGGTTGGGGAGATGGCTCAGGGTGCTTGCCTCTTAAGCAGAGGGACCTAGCAGGGTCCTAGCACCCACATAAAACCTGTGATCACAGTGCTAGTTGGGGTGGAGACAGGAGGCTCCTGGAGCTTGCTGGGTAACTGGGCCAGCTGAACCAGGAGCTCTTGGTTAGTGAAAACCCTGTCCTAAAAATAAGATGGAGGTGACTGTAACACTCTGACCACTACATGCATACATATACTTGAATACATATACTCGAACACATATACCACACACACATGCGCGCACGCACACACACAGAGTCTATCATGTTAATTAGTTTCTCTACATGCCACATAATCCTGTATCTTATATTACACGGCCAAAGCTCCCTGTAATTTCAAACGTCAAGGGTTAGTTAGCCTCAGAAGGCGTTAATTTGGAAATCTGGCTGCAGCTTACAGTTGTGCCTGCTCTAGCTCTGTCATCCTCACTCCGTTAGTCTAAGAAACAGAAATAATAACATCAGCCTTACAGCGAGGATTATATGAGATAACTCAGGTCAACATAACTCATAACGTCAATGGCACACCACGAGTATTTCCAGCCAACTCAAGGCCCTGTCTCCACAGGAAGCTGTCTCAAGAGAAGACAAGAAGAGCTTGTGTGTGGCTGTCATAGTTGAGCAGACAGCTATAATTCTTAGCATTTTTTAATCTACCATTCCTACATCTCTGGCTGTGTAATTCCAGAATCATCTCAGTCCTTTTCAGTCACAAACATAGATTCCTTGCTCAGGCCACTGAAAGGTCATTTGCGAATCTCCGTGCCAACCTTCCTCCTGAAATCACAGAGTCCCTGTATACAAGTACTGGATAAAAGGAGAGGTTGGCTATTTAAATGACAATGAACCCATAGATTCCAGAAAGCCTGGGGTCCCGAGACAGTGCTGAAAACCCCTGAAGAGGTTTGTGCCCAGTGCAGAAAAGCACTCTGGGAGCAAGCCAGAGCTTCTTTCCACTGAGGGGGACCAAGCAGGGCTTCATGGTAGAGGCTCCCTTTGAGGCCTGGAGGACGGATTAAAGGACACGTTAAAGAGAGTTGTCATGTCCGTTGAATGCATGTGAACTAAAGCCCAGCAAAGCAGGGTGCTGGGGTGGAGAGTATTTTCATTCCTTCAGCCAAAGGGGTATCGAAGCACAATTTTGTGCTCTCGGCTTCAGCTGATCTCACCCAGGGCAGCTAGATGTGCTTAGACGACCAAAAAAAAAAAAAAAAAAAAAAAAAAAAAAAAAAAGCGGAAATATAGCAGGCATTTTCATCATCAACGGGCATCATTCCCATCGCTACCTTTGCAAGCATTTTCCAGCTGCTGGGCATGTACTGATATCCTGTCCTGAGTACTAAGGACATAGCGCGGCACTAAACATGAATCCGCTGCCACCATGGGGGCAGGCAGGCGGACAACACATTCACAAGGAACAAAGTTCAATTCACTTCTGCATATCAGCTCTAGCCGTTTCCTTCTTTAAACACCGGAAGGGCCCACGCAATGCAGAGGGCCTCTCGCAAGCCTGTGCACTTGGATCTAGCCACAGTAGACTTTTTCTGAACCCTGTCTTGGGAAAAGCCATGATCTAGATAGACTTGGTTATACTCTGTAGAGGACTGACATTCTCATTGTCTCCCCAGAAACTCAGAAACAACCCTAGGCTTCGGGGCCTCCGCTTGGCTTCACAGAACTCAGGGCAGAGGGTGGGGGTGGGTGGGGCTGGACGGACCCGAACCACATGCTCGCCATTCCCGGGGTGAAGGCTACCATGTCTCCCAAGTTCAGCGTGCCCTGCCTACAAAAGGCCACACCCGGCAGGCATTTCGAAATTTAGATCCATGAAGATTTTGGCTGTTTTCCCCCTAAATATTTTGTGCCCACCGACCACCACTCGCCTCCTGATTACTCTTCTCTCATCCCCAGCGGCTATTAGCAGATGCCCCCAAAAGAGAACAACGGTTTGTCTTTGAAAAGACAACAGACCCATAAATCTGGATTCTGTTCTTGCCACTGTACATCTAGGTTCACATTTATTTTAGAACAGGGAAGGGAGGAAGCCGAAGAGGAAGGATGCAAGAAAACTATTAGCCCCGGCCAGCCTAATGATCGGTGATTAAAGTTACAGTCAGAGAAGAGCAGCAATGTCTTAATGCCTCCCACCCTCTGCCTTCCCCCTGTGCCTTTAATATTCTACTTCAGGCACCGAGAGGGAGGGCAACAGGGCCTAGTGAATTCTAACTGCTCCGGGATAATTGCACCATTCAGGGCCCTCACCAGTCAAGCAGGAGCTGCTTACCCAGCCCCATTTATTAATAGTTTCCCTGCATTTACAGTGGCACAAAGGAGTGAAATGGGGCTTTCTCTCTGAAACAAGAAATGGGGCACCCTCAATACCAACTAAGTGGAACATAGCATGCTGGCAGAACCAAAAGCTGCTAGCCTGCTTCACAGCCACACCTGTCCTGGGGTGTCAGGGAAAGCGTTCGCCCTGTGTTTCCTAACTTTAAACACCAGGCTTGTGTCAGCGTCACACCAGAGCTCAGTCATAGGGTCAATGGCTTCGGGGAAGCTCAATTCAACCAAGGTTCCACCCTGTGTGTGCACTCTGTACACTAAATCCCCTCAGACCCCAGGCTCCGGGGCTCTTTCTCAGCCACAGAACAGGGGCTCACTGTACAATCGTGATCAGAGAGAACACTTGCCTTGTCAGTGGTCTAGTAGAAGAGCCTCAACTGTGGACACACAGGGCCTAGTAAAAGGGCACACCTTAAATCCCATACTTAGGAGGCAGCCATATCACAAATCAAATTTGAAGCCAGCCTGAGCTATACAATGAGTTTGTGACCATCCTGGGCTACATAGTAAGACTCCATATAAAAATCAAATCAAATCAAATCAAATCAACACATTAGACTACCTTAAGAGACTTTTTTAAATGGCTACTGTTTGAATTCTTCCTGAGATTGGGGTGGGGGTGGGGGATTTACCCTCTAGGTATATATGGAGGTAAAAGGACAAATCCAGATGTTATTTCTCATACACCATGCATCCTGATTTTCAAGGCAGGGTACTCCAATTGACCAGGCAAGTCAGGCTGGCTGGGAGTGAGCCCCAGGGATCCACAGGTCTGCGGGTCTGCAGGTCTGCATTTCCCCAGGCTTGGGATTACAAACACATGTTGTCAAATTCAACTTTATTATTTGAGTTCTGGGGCTCGAACTCAGGATCTCGTGTCTTAGTGGCTGAGCCACCTCCACAGCCCCTTCCTGGCTTAGGGTTGCAGGATGATGCCCAGCGACACATGTTTAGCCTTTAAAACTGGTTCTCATTGAAGCTCTGCTGCAGAACAGAGGTTAAGGAGAGCTGTGCTACGTTTGCCCCTGTTATTGAGTGAGAAGGCTGAGGCCCAGAGTCAAAGATTTGCACACAGTTACAAAGCAAGGAGCACCATAGATACAAACGCACGTCCCACCCCGGGACCACCCCCTCCGTCATCTGCTAGGTAATAGAAATGGAACCTTACAAAGACTCCTGACTTACAGAGAGAGTCCTGGGCTCTGACGACGTGTGCTACAGTGAGTGACCAGCACTGGCTAATTCAAGGTACACCCGTCCCAAGGTGATCAATGGAGCAGAACTACCCAGGCAGTGAAGCACTGAAATATGATTCAGTGGGCAGACCCCAGCTTTCCCCCGCCCCCCAAGTTGCTAACCTTGGGACTGTTCTTATGGTTTTAAAATGGTAATTGGTTGTGGAGGAGGAAAACAACTCAGGGGTGATTGTCAACATTATGTGGGTGTTGTCCATCTCCAACCCCTGACTCTAGGTACACATACACATGCCTGCAGACACACACATAAACCATAAGTTTTGTTGTATCTAAATTGCATATACATTTAATGTATTTCATGTTTGATGCATTTGGTGGTTTGGGCCACCATTTGGAGTAGGTAAGTTACTGCACAAGCAGTACATGGCACATAAGTATGTTTAGTGCTGGTCGGTGTGTGTGTGTGTGTGTGTGTGTGTGTGTGTGTGTGTGTGTGTGTGTGTGTGT
>OU015745.1:12569751-12589443 GCA_907169655.1 Acomys percivali | reverse complement strand
GTGTGTGTGTGTGTGTGTGTGTGTGTGTGTGTGTGTGTGTGTGTGTGTGTGTGTGCAGTTCCTGAGGAGGCAGGGCTGGAGTTGGGGTAGATCCCCTGGAATTCTAATTACAGACAGTTGTGAGCTGCCACGTGGGTGTCAGGAATGAAACCCAGGTCTTCTGGAAGAGTAGACAGTGCTCTTTTTTTTTTTTTTAATATTTATTTATTACTATGTATACAGTGCTTTGCCTGTACATATACTTGCAGGCCAGAAGAGGGCATCAGATCACACTATAGATGGTTGTGAGCCACCATGTGGTTGCTGGGAATTGAACTCAGGACCTCCAGAGGAGCAGTCAGTATGCTTAACTCTGAGCCATCTCTCCAGCCCCAGTAGACAGTGCTGTTAACTGCTGAACCATCTCTCCTGTCCCTTGTTTGTTTATTCATTCATTTGTTTGTTTTAAGAAACCCCTTAGTATCTTGATTTTCATCTCTCTAAATATGTGTATGTGTGTGGTCAAAATACAAAAACAATCTCACTGTCACAATTACACAGAGACGAATTTACTATCAGATTATCCAAACGTCTTAGAATATGTGGTCTATTTTTTTCCTGCCACTGATGTTATGGATGAGAGATGTCATCGCTATCTGAAGCACTGTGAAACGTCTTAGCCAATGCTGTCAGATAAAGATGCAAACAATAAAACAAAATGGAGATGGACTGGACTCCCTACCTCTCCCCAGCTCCCTTCTCCCTTGGCACTCAATTCTCTTTTCAACTTTATTTCAGGATTTTCTCTGTGAGCAGTATCAGTGATGCCGACTTATTTTTTCCATGTAATATCCATCCCCTCCTAGGTGGGTCTTCACTCTGAGAGTTGGCATCATCCCCCTAGGAGGCACCATCTCTTTTCCAAAGTCAACTCATCTTAAGAGTAGCTTTCATTGATGGGATGTTTGCTCACTTCTGCAAAAGGCAAATGGCCCTTCAGCTCTTACCATCCCACAACAATCAGTCCATGGACAGCCAGGAGATCTCACATGTAGCTCAATTAAAGGAAATACAAACAACACAGCTTAGGGATGTCCTGCTTGAGTTGGGGGAAAGAGGGCTTGTGGGGAGACTGGCAGACTGTGAAGACGCATAGAGTGCCAGGAGAACAAGACATTCACAAGGGCGTACAGAATAGAGGAGAAATTGTGTGCAGAAAGCCTGACTTCATTAGCATACACAGACAGACAGACAGACAGACAGACAGACAGACACACACACACACACACACACACACACACACACACACACACACACACACACCTGGTGCTTTGGAAGAGTTTTGAGGTTTCCATCTGCTACGGAGGAAGACCGTATCCCAAATCCATGCAAGTAACTTAGACCAAATGCTCTGAGAGGTGTGATATAAACTCCACAGGAGTCACTGGAGCCTCTAAGCACCTCTGGCAGTGTCCAGATTAATAAATGAAGAACTTGAAAGAGACCTGGACGAGGAGGTCAGTAGATATTTAAAGGCTTTCTATGATGCTGCGATTGCTGCAGTATGGTGGTGACCCTACGTGAACTTCCCCAGGATCTGAAGACATTGTGGTCTGATCCCAAGTTGGTTCACCTCTGTCTCACCTGCATTTTTCACTTTTGTTTTAAAACTGTTTTGGTGGGTTTTTTAAAGTTTTAATATTATTAAAATTGTATGAGTGAAGAGTTTAAAGTAATCAAAACCACTGAGCATCAGTCTCCCATCCTCTTCACCACCCCCACTTTTGCTCTCTAAATAAATGTCACTTGCAGCTCTCTCTAGTAAACTTTCTTATACACTCCCCTACATTGAAACCTCCTAACGTCACTTCATAGCTCATTTCATTATTTACTGACCTCTTCAGAAAAGAAGGGTCTGCTTCGTGTCTCAGGCAAAGCTTCCAATATATTAAATGAACACATTTCCAATTAGATGTCATAATTATAACTGATATTCAGAGGTTCCAACTATTTCATACATGTCCTTTGTGGATTTTGTTTGGTTGTCTCGTTCCCTTAGTCCATTTTTGTCTAGAATAGTTCCTCTCTGACTGACACTATGCATGGCATTAACTTTTGTTTTGTTTTGCTTTGCATCATTGATACAGTCTCAATCTATAGTCAAGACTGGCCTTGAACCTGCAATCCTGCTGCCTCCATCTTCAGAGTGCTGGGTTTGTAGGCATATGGCAGAACACCTGGCAACATTGGCCTTCTTTCATAAGGTGGGTGGATATATGTTCACTCCCTTTCTCATTGCTGTCAGCAGCCTGACAAGAAGTAACTTAAGCAAGGAAGGAGTTGTTCTAGCTCATAGATGGGGGTACCATCCACCGTGGTGGGGAGGTCCTGATGACAGAGGAGTGAGGTACCCACAATCAGAGAGCAGAGGTTGATGGTTACTGGTGCTCAAAGACCCCCAGCCCATAGGACAGTGCTACCCACATTTAAGGTGGGTCTTCCCACCTCAGTTAACTCAATCTGGAACCATCACCACCACCAGATGGGCCCAGAGGTGTGTTTCCATGGCGATTTTACATGCCACAAAGTTGACAAAAGTAATCACCACAGCCAACATTAACAGTATTTCACATAGCAGACCTGCCTGGTTTATTTTTCTCATGACTAGATTAGGGATATTTTTGGCTAAGCTCCCTGGTGCATAATTTCAGGTGTCCTACAAAGCTAGTCCCATGCCTGGCGATGCCAATTTCAATTGGTGATTTGGAGAAGATTTACAGGTGTCAGCATTAAGAAAGGCTCATCTTCCCTTGATTAACAAGTTGTCTATTGGGTGACAATTTGTGGCCATGCTCCATGTTCCTGCTTGTCCTGCTTGCCTAATAACTTGAGGAAAGAGATTATTGAGATATAAAGCTTCAGACAGAACATCTGTTGTTGCAACGCATTAGACCAGTGGTTGTAAGCAATGCTGAAAATTTTATATATACAAGTGAATGCAAATATACAAGTGATGACATTCCAGTGACAATAGGCACACCAACCACCTAGATCCTGGCTTCTAAATGCCATTCCCAGTGGGGCGAAAAAGGATGCTTGGAGGAATGACAAATTCCAGGCCACTAGTAACCTGAAAACAGACTGCATTGTTTGGCTCAGGAACATTCTCCTAGACCAATAAGAATGTGCCAGTGGAGAGAAGACTAGTTTAGTTGGTCTCATAGGCCAATTTGAGACCATTATAGCATGTTTTAAATGACCATTATGATTGAAAAAGAATCTATCGATCCATAAGGATACTTCCAAGGGTGAACAAAAAGAAGAAAACTTGCTCTGCACAGGTCTTCCATTTACCATCTGATGAAGGGAAGGTATAATTAGAAAGGACCATTTTACAACCCCTCATTAATGACAGACTGTCGGTAAGTATTCATAAATGGGCTTTGCAGGTGAACTCTGGCAAGATTCAAGCACAGCCTTATCCATAACCTACAAAATTGTCATCCCCTGTCTTAAAACAACAAGATGAATAGTATCTTGTATCCTACAAATAAAAACTTCCTTCTACTTGATCAGTGTTTACTGGAGCATTTTTACAAATCCTTCCAAACCTTCTTCTTGGCAAAATTTCTCTCTTACCTGTTGGATGATTGCTGTGAGCACTGATTTGCATATAATTTAGTGATTATTTAGAGGGAAAAACTCTATTAACCATTATTTAGGAGCAATTTATGAATTTCTTTTGACGAAAATACTCCACAAGTTTCTTTTTGTGTGACAAAGGGAGGGGACCTTCCTCTATGTGCCATTGGGGAAGCCATCATCCATGCCAGGTAAAGACTTTGCAGTATAGCTGATTTGAAGTCGCCTGTGTTTCTACAGTAATCCCCCCTTACTCTATGATCTGTAAGTAAACCCCATAAACTCATTAATTCCCCAATGGGGAACTTTGGTGAACTCAAACTGTGGCTGTGTCTTGGAACCTTAGAAGGGCAGGAACAAAAGGTATCTAGTCCCACTCAGGAAGAAAATTCTCACAACTGGATTTTGTTGCTGTTGTTTGTTTGTTTGATTGGAGACAGAAATAAAAGTCTAAACTCCAGTAGACTTATCTATTCTAGCTAGACTTTGGCGGGTTGCTTTTTTTGTTTGTTTGTTTTGGCTTTTTGTTTGTTTTGTTTTGTTTTTTTTTTTCAAGACAGGGTTTCTCTGTGTATCCTTATGAGTGGGGTTGCATTTTTATCTGAGTTCTTTGCATCTTCCTATAACACAAATTTCACCCTTGCACTACATGATACACACACATTGCATCTTCCTATAACACAACTTTCACCTTTGCACTACTGATACACATGCCTTGCATCTTCCTGTAACACTACTTTCACCTTTGCACTACTGATACACACGAGTTGCGTCCTTGTAGAAGCATTGTTCCCTACACCTTGGCTTTGGATTTGGCCACATGAGCCACTCTCTCTAGCAGAATAGGGCAGAGGTTACAGAGCATTAGTTCCATAACGAGAGTTAAAGAAGCCTGTCTACCTCTGCTCAAGATTTCACCCCCTGCTGCAGCCCCAAGAAGAGCAAGTCTGGACCATTCTACTGGTCCTTGTGTGAATGGATGTCAGTCTGGATGCTTTCCATATGATGAGACAGTTAAGCCAAGAGTCTAGGGAAAGCTGAAACAAGGAAAATGGCTTTGTTTGAAAAGTTGGCTCAAGATTCTTTTCCATCTGTCTTTGCAGGATGCTGATTGAGGAGTGCTTTGTATGAGCAGGTGTAGATCTTTCCAGACTGATGACCCTAATCAGGTGATGCACATCTAATGCCAGTCAGCTCATGGTGAGGTGCGTTTCAGTTCTGCAAACATCAAGAACATTCATTATCTCCATAAGCTTCCTGGCTGGCTTGCTGGCTAACACCTGGCCTTGAACTCAAGGCTACTTTGCCCTCCTCTCCTGAGTGCTGGGGTTATGGGTTCTTACCTCCACACTCAACCCCTCAAGCTATTCTTGATACCAATGGTTTTTCTCCCCCACTTAATTCCTGACATATTACAATGGACAGCCTAGAGCAGGTAGTTTACCTAGAGACCCCCTTTCTGACCACCAAAGCTATGCTAATTAAGAAAACTTCCTTATTTTCAACTCTAGCAGCACGAAAGAGGCAAGCAGAGAAAAACTGAGTCAGCCCAAGTGAGCCCATTCTCCTGCAGGTAACCTTTCAACCTACAGATCTTTAAGAATAAACACTTGCTGTTTTGATCCATGGAGCTGGAAAGGCATCTGCCGTGCATCAGTTCTATTGTACCATCCGCTGCTACGCTGAGAGCCAAGGGAGAGGGAGAGGTGGCATCTCAGAGGAGATGGTACTGCTTCTGAACTTTTGGCAGAAAGAACAGTTTGGCATTCCAAACTGAGGGAGAAACACGGGTATGACTCCAGAGAGTCATTCATGCAACAAAGGGCATAGGATTGTGAAGGAGGACCTAGCCTAACTATGCAATCAAAACTGGCAATAACATGGGCCACAGTCAATGGAGAAAAAAGTACTCGCATTGAATGGTTGATTCCCAGCTATGTGTTGAGAAAGGGCATGGCCTTGGTGATCTCTTACAAGCTCTTAACAATCATGTAAATACATATCAGTATCCGAGAGAGAGAGAGAGAGAGAGAGAGAGAGAGAGAGAGAGAGAGAGAGACAGACAGACAGACAGACAGACAGACAGACAGACAGACAGACAGAGACAGAAACAGAGATTAAGTGCTTTCCTCATCATCTAGTAAGAGATAGAACCAGAGTGCGAGGCCAGTTTATGTGACAAAAATGTGAGCTATTTGACAGGAATGGTGGTGTGCACCTTTAATCCTACTGTTGGGGTGGCAGATCTCTGTTAGTTCAAGGCCAGCCTGATCTACGGAGTGAGTCCTGAGCCAGCCTGGGCTACGTAGTGAAACCCATTTTTTTAAGTGTGTGCTAAGCTTTTTTGCTGCTTTTTTGTTTTGTTTTACTTTGCTTTTCAAGACAAGGTTTCTCCATGTGGCCCTGGCTGTCCTGTCGACTAAGCTAGCCTTGAACTCATAGATCCATCTGCCTTGGCCTCGTGAGTGTGCTCTATTTAATCCCACTGTCCTGTCTCCCAAATACTGATATGAGGAGACAAAACTGTGACAAGAGAAGTGAGAAGTAGACCACAAAGTATATCTGGAGCTATGATAATCAATGTTTATTTATTTATATTGATAAATTAAAATTGTTGTGATACCATAACTAACAACCCAGTGATGGAGTGTGATTCAATTCTGTTTCTTGTTGCAACTAACTGATGTGGAATAACACCCTTAGGACAGCATGCATAAGATGAGCAAGATTAGAGAGGAGAACCCAAGTACATAGAGTTTAAGAAGCTTGAGTTTAGGGAGCTCTGTGGTAATGGGGGACAAGTGGCAGCTAGCTGCCTTCTCACATCTCAGTCTAGCAGAAAACTGAGAGCCTTCAGAAAGCAGGCTATAAAGCATAAATGTCCACCCTGCTTTCTCCTGTGACCCACTTCCTACAACCAGACTCTAACCTCCCAAAGCACCACCATCTGCAGAATAAGTATTCTAACAGATAAGCCTGTGGGGTACATTTTACATTCCACCATAACAAGTAGGTGTCTTTAGCATCTGTGACGGTCAGCTTAATTTTTAGCTTGACACAGCCTATAATCACCTGTGAAGAAAGTCTCAATGAGGAGTGCCTGCCCTCGGTTGGCCCATGGCCCTGTAGGGGATTGTCTTAATAAAGTTCACAATGTGGGTGAACCCAGCCCACTGTAGGTAGTACCATTCCCTAGTCAAGGTGTGTGATAGTGGAGAAATGAGCACAAGCAAGCATGTATATATTCATCTCTCTCTGCTCTTGACTGTGGACATGATGTGATCAGCTGTTAGAAATTCCTGCCTTGACTTCCCCACAGTGATAAACTACACCCCGGAATTGTAAACTACAACCAACTCCTTCACCACAGAGCTACTTGCTGTTGGGGATGTTGTGTCACAGCAACTGGACTGAAACCAGAAACTCACATCCCACATTATTGACAAAGAAACTAAAGTGCTTAAGGAACATGTCCAAGTAGCAGTTGTAATCAGATAGGAACCGAACTGTTAGCAACTATACTGTTAAATCATCCCAAAGGTTCTTCAAGCCAGAGGTGACCTCAGCACCAGCTAGAAGTCAAACTTATGCTGCAGTAAAGAACCCCTAAACAACAGCAGCTTGACAAAGCCCCAAATTAATACTTTCTCTCTCAAAATCCACTGCATATTCAAGCAACCCTTCAAGAGACCGTTCTTCATGGGCTGACAAGACATTCTCTGATGCACCTTCCATCACTTTGGTAACAAATGCACTACCAAGACAGCTAGCTATGGGGAAAGCAGGAGGATCGGGTTTCCTCAATTGGCAATCCACTGTATTTATATACCTCTGTCCTGCCCACAGTCAGCCTCATGGCCAAGCAATCCTATCTACAACAAGGGCAGCCACAGATACTGTGAAACAGTCCTGGTGTCCGCTTCCTCACTTTTCTAATAATGTAACAGAAATTCTGCCCAAAAATGTAAGGTCAAGTCACTAATTTGGATAAGCATGTGTGTATATGCTATCCTCCTTCTCCTCCTCCTCCTCCTTCTTCTTCTCTCTTCTCTTTCTCTCTCTCTCTCTCTCTCTCTCTCTCTCTCTCTCTCTCTCTCTCTCTCTCTGAAGATGCAAGAATCTGTGTTGTTTCCCTGTTCCATTCTTGTCTAGGGCTGACTGAGAAGATCAAATGATTTCACCCTATGCCCTGCAAACTTTTAGACATAATCATACTGTTTCATCTGTCATTAGGATCTTCATTTGTCTTCAGGTATACATAAGGCAGCCCTTTAATAGTCACAGAAGCACCTAGACAAAAAGAATTCTATCAGGCATTTTGGAAACTATTTTTGTTTTGTCTTGTCTTTGTTTTTCAAGGCATGGTTTCTCTGTGTATCCTTGGCTATCCTAGACTCACTTCGTAGATCAGGCTGACCTCAAACTTACAGAGATCTGCCTACCTTTGCCTCCCTAAGTGCTGGGATTACAGGAGTGCATCACCACACCCAGCAACATTTTGGAAGCTATTTAAGACATGCCTAAAATGTTCCCTGGAGGGAGGAAGAAAGGTAGGTAGTAAAAATAAGGACACTCATGGAAATTACAAAATTCACAAGACCCTTCCCCAAGGTTGTAAAGCAACTGCTGGGAAAGGGCCTCTCTCCGACTGTGCAAACAGGGCAGGAAGATCCAGGGGCTAAGCTTGAAAGGCTGGAGTGGGCATCTCAGTCTGGTGTTACAGTAATTTGTATCCATTCAGCCTACAAAGCAAATGCCTGACACAGGAAGACTGCAACATACTTTAAAGCTGCCAGCACTTAGCCAGGCAGAGTCTGAACTGATTCTACTCTACTCATAAACTAAACAAACTACACTAAACCTTAAAACGTTCATATGTTCCAAGCACTTGCCACTAAGACCCTTCTCCCTCCTCCTCCAACCGCCAAACCCCTTTCCCTCTCTAGGAAGTCCCGCCTCCCATTTCCTGTCCTTCTGCCCAGCTGATTGGCTAAATAGCACTTTATTGACGGTTGATACATTCACTCAGCATTCCTCCACAGTCTGGAGCTGCCTTTGAGCCACTCATGCACCCATGAGTAACCTCTCACCTACGCTTCCCGAGGCAATCCCGGAAAGATCATTTATCAAGCTAGACTAGAGTAGATTTGGTTTGGTTTGGTTTGGTTTGGTTTGGTTTGGTTTGGTTTGGTTTGGTTTGGTTTGGTTTGGTTTGGTCTGTCATTGGCTTTTTTTTTTTTTTTTTTTTAAATCTTGGGTGAAAAGACATTTGTTCACATTGCCCCAGGAAAAGTCACCAATGAACTACCTCAAGGAGTTAGAGTTTAAGAAATAAGACTGCTCCTTGAAATGTTAACAAAGAAAAAAATAAAATCAGAAGATGTGCGACCTTGAAATGTTAACAAAGAAAAAATAAAATCAGAAGATGTGCGACCTTGAATGTCCCTGACAGAAATACTGTTTCAGAGACCGCTGAAGAGGAGAGAGTGTATGGTTTGGAAAGGTTTAGAGATAGACAGGTAGTGGACTCAGATGTAAGCGGTACCCAGGTGTGAACATGGTCTATCATGAACTGAAAATCACAGTTACAAGGCTTTGAAGTTCAAGGTTCAGGGGAAGAAAACTAAACACTATATAATTCAACAAAACACATCCTCGCTTAGCTAGGTGTGCTGGCCATATTGGGCATGCCAATAATCACAGCATTGTGAGGCAGAGCAAGGAGGCTTCGAGAGTTTAAAGTGAGCCCAGGCTACAGAGCAGGACCATCTGAAAAATAAAATAAAAGTTCTTGGTAATGTCTGGGTGGTGACCCTGAGAGTCTTCTGTCAGCTGCTAACAAATTCATGTTTTTTAAAAAGTGAATTTCTAGAGCTGGGGAGACAGTTCCATAGCTAAGAGTTCCTATTGCTCTTCCAGGGAACCTGGATTCAATTCCCAGCACCCACATGGCAACTCACAATAATCTGTAACTCCAGTCCCAGGGGATCTGAGGCCCTTTCTGCCCTCCTCAGGTACCAGATAAGCATATGGTGCACAGACATACATATACGTACACTTAAAAAATAAAAATAATACTTTAAAGAAGTTTAAAAAGTGAGTCTCTGATGATGGCGGAGCAAATGGACAGACAAGACAGAAGGGCCTCTGAAGGGGGTAAGCTTCAAGGTCTCTCTGTGGTCCCTGAGAAACTTCACCATGGTCTTCTCAGGCAGGTTAGTGGGATCTGATACACCGATACTGATTGAAAGTACCAGCATCAGTTTAAAGAGATGAAGATGGATGAGGTTTTCCAACCTTTGAGAACACATTTCATGACATGATAAATGTTAGAACTAAAATCTCACTGTCTAATAATGTCAAAAACTAAAAAAGGAAGAGAAGGATAGAGAGTAATTAACCAATCTAGATTGGCTTAATTAAGGCTTTCCAGAGAAACATTCTTGTCCTGCTATAGATTGTATAGATTAAAAACACAAAACAAAAACATTACATTTACCCTTGACCCTAAGCCTTTTAGATTGGCTAAGTAGGACCAGGAAGATGGGGCGGTCAGTAAAGTGCCTGCCTCATGAAGACCTGAGTTTGTGTGTCCAACATCCATATAAAATGCCAGGCATAGTGGTGGGCGCTTATGATCCTAGAACTGGAGAAACAGACAGGAGGTTCCTTGCAGTTTGCTCACCTGTCCATCTAGCCAATCAGCGAGTTCTAGGCCAGTGAGAAGCTTTACCTTGAAAAGATCAGGCAATAGGGGAAAACACCCAGAATAAACTCCTGGCCTCCACATCTACTCACACACATGTGCAGACGCACACACACATCTCGCACACCCAAGCCCGGCAATCAGTTATGCATGCCATTCACTTCACATCCTCTTGCCCTTGAAGTCTTAAAATAAGTCATGTTTTATTTGAAAGGAACTTAAATTTAGAGCTGTTGATAAGAATTCTTCTGTATTAGTTCCCTCAACTTCTTTTTCTCTTAAGGAACACCATTGACTACACTTTAGCTTAAAACATGATCTAAGATGGGGATGGTGGCACAGTTCCATAATACCAGAAGTAATGACAGAAGCTATACCAAAGCAACTGCAGCAAGTTCACATGGACCACATGGGCCAACCTGGGCTACAGAGTCCTGAAGTCCTGTCTTAGAACAAACAGAAAGGTTAAACATTAGCTTAGCTACTTATTATTTGCTTTCACCTTCATAGATATGTGTGCATGTGCTTTAAATTTGTGTTATTATACATAATTATGTTATTTGTATTCTTTTTTTTCCTATTTGGATCTGCTTTGATTTTCTAGATGTTGATGTAGTTCACACATCTTTAAGATCTGAAGTTTACTAACCCATCTTTTAAATTTGTTTCTAGTTTTTTTTTAATGAGGACCCATTGCTATAAGTGCATGATATAGGCATAGTTTCTAATCTTAGAATTTAGAGGAGCAGGACACTTCCTAGAAATGAGATTGCTCTTCTTATGCAATGCCCTCACTCCTAATGTTCTCTAAGAAGATTCTCCATTCTTTTTCTTTGTGTTTCTTTTCTGCTTGGTCTGAAGACTTGGTCTCTTACTATTACTTCACTTATATTTGTTTGTGTAAGAGTGGAGACATACATACCTCTTACACACACGTGTGTGATATGTGTCATGGCTCTCTCCACATATCATTGTATGGAAATGGTTTTTTCACCTTCTAAAGCCAATCATCTTAGAAAGAAAAATCTATCAACTTTATGATCTGCACTAATTCTCACTACATTTACACTCTCCCACATTATATCTGTCACACTTGTTCTGGGAATTTTTCCTATAATAATATCCTAATTTTTAGATTTTTTTTCTTTTAAAATATTAACTAAAGAAATACAGAAATTCATGCCAGCATCGTAGTTTACATTGCTAAGAGTGGAGTGCTGATCTCTTCTATCTTTCCTTACATCATGGCTTCATTAATTACCCAGTGGACCAATATTATGGCTATGAAGGTTAAACGTGATACATAAGCAGCCTTTATCCTTTTGTGGAGTTGGTGAACAGACCTCAGACAGTCAGCTCTTGCCAACTACAAGTACAGATTATATGGAATGTGATGCCACATGGCAGCCTAAGGTCACATTATTACTCCAAATCAGTGTGCAATACTTTTCTCAGACATTCTAGAACACCCCTAGCTAAGTGTGTGAGTTGAAGGAGAATGGCCCACATACGCTCAAATGTTTGACTAAATGTTTATGAAGATTAGGAAGTGTGGCCTTGTTGAAAATGGTGTGACACTGGGGGTGGGGGCTTCCCAGTGTCTCTTTCTACCTCATGCTTGTGGATTTAGATGAAAGCTCTCAACTGCCCCTGCCAACACACCTTTGCTCTGCCATCATGGACTCTAACACTTTAAAAGTATAAGCTCAAATTAAACACTTTCTTTTCTATGTTGCCTTGGCCATTGTGTCTTATCACAGCAATAGAAAATTAACTAGGACACCAAGATCTCATTGGAAATAGAGAGCAATAATAATCTATTCTGTTGAGGAAAAGGTCATCATCTTACAGCAGTCTAAAGGTTTTCTCTTTTCTCCAACAGTAATTGAAACCAATGTCTTCTAAGTTAAGAGAACAATTCCGTTTCTCACTGGAAAAGTCCCTGTTGACTTATAAAGTCTCATCCCCCATTATAGAAAAATACTGCATCAGAAAGTTTGCTGAAACAATATTTATACCCACGTGGAATTCATTTCCCAATTAAACACATTACTCTCATGGGTTTAAGACTACAGCTTATAATAGTAATTTCCAAAGATCATTTTCATTGCTGAAGTTCCATTTATAATTACATATATTAGATTAATGATAACAATGGGCTGTAAATTGCTCCATGCTCCAGACTCAGCCCTATTCCACACAGCATACTACTCGTGGCATCTCTCATTTAAAAACCTTTCAACTTTTCTCATCACTGACAGGATTAATTCTGACATGATCAGCATGGACGACGTGATCTTATGGAGGAAGTTTGCTATAAATCTCAGCACTGTAGAGACGAAGACACATATTGCTCTGTCTATGATAGTGGGAAATTCTGTGCCACCCACACCCTCACATGGGCTGTCCTGTAGTCAGGAAGTCAGGAAGAGATCTCATGTCACTGAGTGGAAATTGGAATTGAGTCTATGTGCATCCCCTGTCTGTCTTTCACCTTATAAATAGATAATTGTGCTCTCCAACCCAATTTCTGCTTTTTGTAGAGGGCAGTTCACATTTCTGTTTAAGCTGCAATGCTCTTAACTCCACTCTTTACTGCATTCTAATTCTTTGAACATTACCGCCATTTAATGTACTATAGATGCTAACCACATTAAATATATCTTATGTGACGTATAGACGACATCAGAATCACACGTCACAGAAATCACACTAACTATAATGACAAAGAGAAAATCAGTGGCTTTAGCCCACAGCTTATGCTCAAAAGGAATCGGAAATACCTAAAACAATTGAGCAGTTGATGAGTAGAGTGTTTCGTTGACCTCTTCACATTCAAGTAACTACTCCTTCAAATTGTATTAATATTTATACATGTAAATTTTTTCTTTTAAAATGGTGTTAATTACCAAGCAACAAAGCTTTTAAGTCCTCTCAAAATTGTGTTCCAAATTGCTTCTGAGACTCCCTCTTTCCTTTCCACAGTTGGATGACTTTCCAGTTTAGTATTTCTTTTCTTAAATAAAACATATGCAAAGAAACATCACGTTCCAAGACAGAAGAGCATAAAATTTCTTCTTCTCCTCAAACGTTTGAATATTCAAAGGCAATCTCTAAGATGACTCCTGCATGGGTGTATGTCAGAAAAGACACATAATGAGATGGTTCTATATTTGCAGGGTTTGGGTTTGTGACATGTTCGCTTTCTTCCCTGTGCTCATTTCAGCAAGGCAGGTGGCAAAGGACTGGAGGAGACAGAGTGACGTTCTCCCCACTCACTCTCCCTCTGGACTCCACACTTGCTGCTGGGTCCTGGAGTTTGTGACCATGTTCAGGTGGAAGGAGGCCCTCGCAGCATCCCTCCACAAAGGACCCATCCTTCCTCCTCCTTTAAGGAGACTCATTTCCAGAAAACTTGAAGAATTTGCAGCAAAACCTTCCTGTGTTCTCTCTAAACTTCAACTGTTATGTTACTGTCAAGGGGGTAGCTTTGATCTCAGTTCATATAAAGACCTAGTTAGAAATCACATCTGGAGCCGAAGTGATCTTGGAGGCTGATGGTTGTATTCTTAACAAAAGGGTGTAAACGTGCCCTCGGGTGATTGCAAATATTCTCTGGTCTTGAGCACTACTCCCTGCTTCTTCTAAACATTACTGTCTCGGTTCTGTGGATATTATTCTGCAGATACTATGTTCTAGTAACTCCAACATATATGTGAGGTGGAAGAATGCATTATAAAGGCTGTTGAAATCTTCCAGCATCACTGAATTCTCAGCACATAGGATTCATATTTTTAGCATCAATCACCCTCTAGTGCATGTTTACAGAAATTTAAATTCCAGGCATTTTAGCATCATCTGAAACACTGAAAATCAAGTGTAACTTAATTATAGATAAGTCCACTAGAAACAACTCATCTACACACACACACAAAACGTTGTAACTCTACCCATGATGTCTTTCTTTCCATCTCTACATTTAATAATACACATTGATTACATATTTTTTAAAAGAATGGGTTAAAAAAACAGGCAATTTAAAAGGACAATTGTAGGGTGAAAATTTAAGTTGCAAGGTCTTGGCATTGTGATCAAATGGACACACATCACGAATCATAACTCATGTTCAGTGTTTAAGGACATGTTCAAAGAACATGTTCTCAGAAGTGTAAAATCCACATGATGATGCCTGAAGAATCACTTTTAAGACTACAGTAGTTTATCAGTTATTCCAAAAGAACTGATTAATGTTCAGCTGTGGTGGTCACACCTTTAATCACAGCACTGGGAAGGCAGAAGCAGGAAGATCTCTTTGAATTCAAAGCCAGCGTAGTCTACAGAGCAGGGTTCACGCCAGCCAAGGCTAGATAGAGAGATCCTGTCTTTAAATAAATAAATAAATAAATAAAAACAATGGGTGAAAACCTGTTGTGGCACAGCCTTAGTTAACACTTTCATAAAAAAACAAAAAACAAAAAAATTTTTTTCTCTTGAGATGTTTTTGAAGAAAGAGTCACAGGGGTCTTCGCCTTCATCCTTTGTGCTGTTGTCTAAGTTCAACCATCACTCAGATGCTGGATGAAGCATAAAAGAGAAGGGAAGCATGTCTTGGCTTAATTCATTCATTCTTCATTCATTCATTCATTCATTCATTAACTTTATACCCTGACTTCAGTTTTCTCTCCCCACCCCACCCTCCCAGTCCTTCCTACTGCCCAGGGGAGCATTTCTTAACAGTTTTAGTTAACTTACCAAGTGATAGGCTTCACTCTGACAGTTTCATTTTCATATATAATTTATATTATATAAGGAATTTATATAAATTTTTATATATGATTATACTTTGTTACTAATGGTTTTCCCTAATGCCACACATATCCATTGCCCTCTCTCGTTCCCTCATATTCATTCCCTCATTTTTATATCTCTCCATCCCTTTTCTGGACCCATTTCTACTCTACATACATAGTTAGGATTTTATTGCTGCGAAGAGACACCATGATGATGTCAACTTTCATAAAGGAAAACATTTGCTTGGGCCTAGCTTACAGTTTCAGAGATTTAGTCTATTAGCCTCACAGCAGGAAGCATGGCAGCATGCATGCAGACGTGGTGCTGAAGGAGCCAAGAATTCTACATTGATCCAAAGGCAGCAGGAGACTGTGTCAACTCTAGGCATAGCTTGAACATAGGAGACCTCCAAGCCCACCCCCACAATGACAAAATTCCGCCAACGATGCCACACCTCCTAATAGTGACACTCCCTGTGGACAAGCATCCAAACACATGAGCCTATGTGGGCCATACCTATTCAAACCACCACACATGTCTTCTCAGTAGATCTGCATATGTACAAGCAGTACATAAATTTAAATCTAGCATCTCCACATAAGATAAAATATGCAATATTTGTCTTTCTCGGTCTGACTTAGTTTCCTTAACATGACAGTCTACAGTTGCATCTATTTTCCTGAAAATAGCATAATTAATTTCATTTTTCTTTATAGCTGAACAAAATTCCACCCTCTTTTAACTCTTCATCTGCTGATAAACTTCTGGGCTGGTTCCATTCTCATGTACTGTGACTAGTGCCTGTTTCCCTCGGGTATTCCCTAGGAGTGCTGTAGCTATGTCAGCTTTGTATTTCAACTTTGTATTTCTTGGGGAGCCTCCACAGTGACCCCAGTAACAGCTGCTCTACTTTAGACTCCTATAACAGTATGAAGGACTCCTCTTCTCTAGATTCTAGCCATAATGATATCCATTCCAACTGGAGTAAGATGGAATTTCAGTGTCGTTTTCAAAATATCCATCGACTATTTGCACTTATTCTTCTCATAACTGTCTGTTCATTTCATTAGCACATTTATTGCTCTCATGAGTCTTGTGCATTTCAATTGTTGAGTTCTTTATATATCCTGAGTATTAATCCTTGTTATATGTACAATGGACACACATGGTCTTCAGCTCTGTCTTTTAACCCTGATGACTGCTTCCTTCACTGTGCAGTAGATTTCTAATTGCATGTGGTCTGATCAGTCGATTTTTTTATTATCTCCTGTGCTGGTAGAGTCCTTTTCAAAAAGTCCTTGCCTATACCTGTATCTTGAAGTAATTTGGATATGTTTCCATCTAGCAATTTCAGAGTTAAGATCTCTTATCCATTTTGAATTGAGTTTCATACAGGATACGAGATGCAGAGCTAGTTTCGTTCTTTTCTTTTGCATATGGACATTCATCTTTTCCAGCATGGAAAGACTGATGGATAGACTGGTTTTTTTCCCCCTGAAGTTTGATTTTGACACCTTTACCAAAGATTATATGGCTAGACCTGTGCTAGTGTGTTCTTGTGTCTTATACTTTTCTTCCCCTGGTCTGTGTGTCTGTTTCTGTGCCAGTGCCATGATGTTTTTTTGTCACTATGGCTTTGTAGTATAATTTAAGATGAGGTCTGGTGATACATCTAGCATTGTTTGTTCTGCTTAGAAAGAAATGATTGTTTTGCTTACATATAAATTTTAGGATATTTTTCTAGCTCTGTAAAAAAAATGTCATTGTAATTTTAATGGCGACTGTATTAAATCTATATGTCACTTTGGAAAATTGTATTAGTGAGAGTCCTCTAGAGGAACATAACTTATAGAATGAATATATATAATAGATGAGTGGATGAATAGATAGACTGATGGATTAACTTACAGGTTGTGGTGCAGCTAGCCCAACAATTGCTGTCATCCCATTGTCAAACCTCAGTTTCCACTAAGGCCTGGTATCAATCTAAGAGCTGTCTCTCAAAGAGAGACTAGATTTCTGCAGATGATAGAAGAACCTTGTTCCAACATCCCAAAGGCCTACCCTGAAGTTCACCTAAAGGAGCCTGACAAAGGTTCCAAACAGCATCCTTCTGCCACTGCCACCTCAAGTACTCAGGTCGGCCAGCTCATATGTTAAGACAGCCCATACAGCAGCCTGGACTTTTTGAAGAAAAAGCCTTCCTTCTCCTATTCCAGGCCCCACACTACTTGTTACTTGGTATATGGGCCAGAGTAACACACACAAGTGGGAAAAGCACTATCTGCAGAATTCAGATACCCCACTAAACACTGTGCTTCTTTCTTGGGGAGTGAGGAGGGCCAGCTGTAATAACTTACCCTTCACCTTAGAATAAATATCTTTGCATACCTGACACCAGTGAACTCCTAAGAATTTCACTGAAGTAGAAGGCCCTTAAGTTTTAGTTGGATTTTCCCCCATCCTCTGATGCACATATGTGTTACTGCCAAATCCAAAGTGGTTGTTACCTACTGCTCAATTGTTCTAATCACCATAATGTGATACAGTGAGTCATTTGATGTTTTGTGAAAAAGACAATCAAGATCCCTTATAACTAGATTATGGCACAGGGCTAGAGAGTTAAAATACTGTTGAGGTAAAACTGCAAAGGTTTATTGCTGGCCTTGACAACTGAAAGCAAATCGCTTCTAGTGGTCCTTACGGACAAGTACTGAGAAAAAACATTTCCTAGCTCAATATCTGCGCACCATGTACTAGAAGATGTGTTCATGTACTCAAATAAGGATACCACATCTGGTACAGCAGCTGCAATTGGAGTCACTACCTGATTGAGTTTTAAATAGTCAACTGTCATTCTCCATGATCCATCTGTCTTCTGCACTGGCCAGAGAGGAGAGTTAAAGGCAGATGTGGTGGGCAGTACTTCAGGGGATGAGGGTAGGAGCACACCTTCTGCTGAGGATGGAGAGATGACTTCCTCAGGTGAGATAAACACTTGAGAATCTGGGCACTCAAAGTTCTCGGCTTCAGTGGGGTTCTCTCAAACATGCCCATCCCAAGTTACACAATGTCAGTCTTTACCATTTTACAATGGCTGTCTTCCAATGAAAGGTTCAGTCCACAAGATGGGATGTCTCAGCTGGTCTTCAGTAGACACCAGAATTCATTTAAAAAAAAAAGTGGGCTCTAATGGCAATGGAAGGAACTGACCTGCTGGAGGCAGTGAAGGCAAGCAGACAAAGAAAAGTTATTTCCACCATGTGCTTTACATAAACTGCCATCAGAAGGTATGGTCCAGATTAAAGGTAGATCTTCCTACTTCAGAAGATCCCAAATTAAAAGTGGGTCTTCCCACTTCCAAAGATTTAATTAAGAAAAAAAAATCCCTCACAGGTGTGCCCAGCTGCTTAGGTTTTAGTTAATTCCAGATGTAGTCAAGTTGACAACCGAGAACAGCCGTCACAGTGACATAACGCTTTAACAATATTAATTTTCCCAGTCCATGAATGTGAGAGATCTTCCCATCTTCTAGTGTCTTCTTCAACTTTTTCCTTCAGCATCTTAAAGTTTTCATTGAAGAGGTCTTTTGTCCCCTTTCTTAGATATGTTCATAGGTACTTTGAAACTTATTAAATTTATTTATGTATGTGTGCATGTGCATGCATGACACATGTAGTGTATGTGTGAAGATCGAAAGACAACTTAAAGGAGTCAGTTCTCTCCTCCCATGTGTGCCCCAGGAATAGAACTCAGATCATCAGACTTCGCACCAAGTACCTTTACCTGTTGAGCCACCTCACCTTCCCCTCGCTGTTGAGAATGGATGTATTTACCACTTCCTTTCTATCAAGTGTATTACTGATAACTAGAAAAGCCAGTGTTGTTTATATGTTGATTGTGTGTTCTGATACCTTGCTGAGAGTGTTCATCAAAGTTTAGCAGAGTTGATTGGCTGTGTCTTTAGGGTCTTTTGACTAAGAATATGCCATCAGCAGATAGAAAAATGCATTTCCTCTAAAACCAGAAGTTGGGCAAGGGCATTCACTCTCTACACTTATTCTACATAGTGATTGACATTTTATCTAGTGCAATGATGGAGAGAAAAAAAATGGATGCAAATGGGAATGGAAGGGATAAGGATTTACTTTTATATTCTGATGTCAAGGTCTTTCTTCCTTTACTGAATTTTATTCTCTCACAGAGTTAAGAAAAGTCCAGGGTTTAAGAAAACTGTACAGTAGCCCCTGAGAAACTAGAAAGAAAAGAATTCAACGGCCTATTTTTCAGTATCAACTCTGTTGGCATTCCTAACTAGGGACCTCAGCACTCTGGCCCAGCTGTGATCAGAGCTCCAGTCAGCTCCAGATGGAAAGATGAATTGCTTTTAGGGAAAGAGATAGTTTTCTGACATATGACACTTAGTTTCCAAGGTATTCATCCTACCTAAAGCAGACAGCCCCACCATGCTGCCTTTCCACCCTTCAGGGAGCTGAGATTAATAATAATTATTGGCCATGCACAGGGTGACACACACACACACACACACACACACACACACACACACACACACA
>OU015745.1:12526649-12554107 GCA_907169655.1 Acomys percivali | reverse complement strand
TGCTACTTTTTCATAATAAAGCAGTATGGTTTCTCACCAAGTTAAGTCTTACTCCTAAAAAAAAAAAAAAAGACTCAGATACTGTCATAAAGTCACCACTGTCACCTGCCAGACTGGGGTGAATGGAAGCATGGGACCAGACCCAAGAGAAAAAAAGGTTACATGTGGCCACCATTCTTACCAAAAATTCACATACATTTTTCAAGAATAAGTACCTCTCAACTACTGACTGCTTGGGGGCAATTTCCATGTCCCCAAAATGTATGTTGTTGAAATTTTCGTCTGATTTTATATCTGATGATTTTACAGAGAGAGGATTCACTGACATCTTCACATATCACAGCCGAACACTTCTGTACCCTAACTCTCTAGTATTTCTCTAGGGTGACAAGAGGACAGTTAGTTCACTGTCCTGCTAACATTTGACTTGGCTATGTGACTATCAAAGGCCTCAAATGATGATTCGACTTGGTCATGGCTGTCCCATCATCCCTCACCAGAAGAGCAACTGGACTAAGAAACGACTGGTCCTCAAATAAAGAAGGATACAGCAGATCTGTTTGCAGTGTTCAGCCGGCCAAGTTCAGGGACTCTCGGCCCAATACAAGCTGAACCATACTGGTCTCTAAATATAAAACTAAGAAACTATTTATTTATTATTATGAGCATCTGAGAGTTGGGGCATTGTTGTTACAAAGCAATGCTAGCTTATGCACTTCTCTTTTATGGGCGGTGTCCTATACAGTCTGCTCCACATCGGCAATAAAATAGGGTGCTACCCAGCTCTGCTTTACACAGCCCTCTGACAGATCCTGGCTGAGTGATCCTCTCAAGGTTGCAAGCATCACCTTCTTGCCTTGAGATAACGAAAGAGTTGGTATGGATTTATCATAAAATTCTTTGTTCTGAGAAGACAATAGCATAGAAGGTGACTTAAATAGCCATTTGCCTCTGAGAGCTATTGACAGTAAGCGAAAAAAACCCAACTGTGTCTTTTGTAAGATTGATATACCCAGTTTCAATTGATCTACCTTGAGTTTCTCTGCTACTTTAGCATTACAAATCAAAGGTTCATAAGGACATGCTCTGAACCCCTATGCTTCTTGTCTAAACCCCTATTTTGTCTTTTACACCCGCCGTGCAGTTTCAACACCTAAGACATCTAAAATTCTAAATACAGATTAAGGCATCCTAGAACCTCTCACTTGCGATTAAATCGCTATTTGTAATGCAACGTCTATGGGTCATAATAGATGTCTGGGCGTTACGGACAATACTACCTCCCATGTAAGAATGTTAACTTAAAAATCTGACCTCTCTCCAGCATCGTAAGGAGCATTGTCTGTCTCGGCATTGAGCCAGTCTTTCTACTGATGCACTGCTGGAATGTGTGTACACAGAGAATGGAAGGCAGCAGGACACTCAGGGAGCTATTGTATAAGGAAGCTGATGTCGGGAAAATCACAAGCAAGGAAAGCAGGATAAATGCAGTAAGAACACACTGAAAGCCAGCGGCAAGCAGAGAAGTGGAGGTCCAGGCTGCTGGGCAATAACAGCAGGGTACAAAACGGCCCCAGCCACAGTGACAAAGGATGCAGGTAAATAGCCAACCTTAGGTCGAATTTCATACGCGCATACTTCATCCTACATGTGCCTAGTGGCTTGTGCCCACAGCATCATCTTAAAGAAACAGAAGCCAACAGAATAATTACACCTGAGCCGATTAATCCTTTATGTATCTTACATGAATTTTCTCCACAACTGTATGTATGAATTCTAGTGTCATTTAAAAAACATCCCATGCTGCAAGGGATAGATTAGCAGAAAGGCGTCTGGCAGCCATTGATATCGAGTCCATACCGACGAATCCAGAAGTCGAAAAGATCTCTGCCCTGCCAGGAAACTAGCTGTGAGAAAGCACACCAGCATTCTCTACAGAAAAAGCAGAGCCACTATGGGTCTGTTGACCTAAGCAACTGGGAAGTATGAGGGACTAGGCAGATTGCCAATGAGAAGCACACATCAGCTTTTCGTGAGATTGGCAGTCCCGTGGTTCACTAACTCATAGGTTGTCAATAAAACACAACGCTAAGAAATAGTGCGTCGGCCCCCTACTCAGATGTAGCCAATGGGCCGCTCCGGCTTCATGCGGGTCCTCTCCTAAGGAGAGCAGGGGCTGTCTCAGACATGGACTCTGTTGCCTGCTTTTTGATCACTTCCCCCTGGTGGGACTGCCTTGCCAGGCCACAGGGGAGTGAGCCCAGTCTTGATGGGACTTGATGAGTTGAGGTGGGGGCTCCCCCCCACAGTCTGCTCCACATCCTTTTCTGAAAAGGAATAAGGGAGGGAAGATGGAAGAAGGAGGGAGGGTGGGACTGGAAGGAGAGAAGGGAGGAGGCTACGGTGGGATGTAAAGTGAATAAATAAATTGATTTTTTAAAAAGTGCCTCAAAATTGTGACACTGGTTTATCGAAAATGCTATATTAAATTGCTCTCTGATCAAGATTAAAAATTATAATACTTTTAAGTGGACCTCCCCACAAACATACAGCAACATCTTCGTGTTTGAATATAACTGGAAAATACATGCAAAACATTTCATTCACAGTAACTGTCAATCACCACAGACTAATAAAAATGTGTCAAGAGTAGTGACGCATACTTTAGTCTTAGCATTCAGGAAGTGGAGGCAGGAGAATCTTTGTGAGCTCAGTCAGCCTGGTCTATATATCCAATCCCAGGCCAGTCATAGTGACATGGGAGAACCTTTCTCAAAATAAGTCTAACATACATATATGTCTGTGTGTGTGACACAAATGGAAATTACATATGTAATTTCTGATTTTTCTGGTAGTCACATTCAAAGGGATTTTATGAGACTGAAATTAATTTCATTAACAAGTCTTAATTACTCCCAACACAGTAAAAAAATATCATCTTAATTTTATAATCACAAAAATATTATTTTTATTGAAAATAATTTTCTATCAAGTATATTCTTGTCATGGTTTCCACTCCCTTACCTCCTTCCAGATCCTCCACACACCTCCATCCATCCAACTCCCTGGCTTCTTTCTCTGCCTCTTTAGAAAACAGACATGCAAACAAACAACAAACAAACCATAATAAAATAAAACATAGAATCACACACACACACACACACATGCATACACACAAACAAAACCCATGAGAATATAAAATCAGAAAACTCAATACATAAGCAATAGACCAGTAAGGGGGGAAATGCCTAAACAAAGCAATACAAGACCAAAAAAGGGCCCTAGAAATCTCCGAGCTATTTTTGCATGAGCACGGGCCCTACCCTTATGTGTGGTTTGTATACCCCAGTGAGAGTCTGTTGGAGGAGACTGATTTTTTTCTTTACTGGTGGCTGCCAGTTAGAGAGAGCTTCTTGGTTAGAGATAGAGGCACGTGTCTGTCCATTTCCCCTATCAGCCCAGGGACTCCCCATCTGGCTTGGACCTGGGCAGGCCCTGTGCATAATGCCAATCTCTGTGAGCCCATATGTGTGTCAGTCCTGTTGCACCTGGGAGGCATTATTTATCTGGTGCCTTATGTGCCCTCTGGCTCTTATAGTCTCCTCGCCTCCTCTCCTGACTAGTTTGCTGAGCCCCGAGGGGAGGAGCTTGATGAAGACACCCCATTAGGGCTGAGTGTTCCAAGGTCTCTCGCTCTTTACATGTTGTCCAGTTGTGGGTCTCTGTATTAATTCCCATCTACGAAAACATTATTTTGACATTTAATAAGCAACAAGTCATTGATGAAACACTCTTACGCTGTTTGTGTGTGTGTATGTGTGTGTGTGTGTGTGTGTGTTGTTTGGTTGGTTTGGTTTTTTGCTACGCACATGGCAGCTTGTGTGTGTTTTACAACCCAGCATGGGTCAGGGAGTACTGAACGTGCTTGGCTAACGGCTACCACACTGGACAAAACTATCAAGAAATGAGGCTTTACTGAATAGTTGAAACTAATAAAATATGTGACTGCTGCTTTCAAATCTTATATTCACAACCACTGGAAGAACTGTAGATGCCACAGATGTTTCTTTTCTTTTTCTTTCTCTCCTTCCCCCCCTCCCCCACTTGAGACAGGGTTTCTCTGTAGCCCTGGCTGTCCTGGACTCACTTTGTAAACCAGGCTGGCCTTGAACTCACAATGATTCACCTGCCTCTGCCTCCCTAGTGCTGAGATTAAAGGCATGCACCACCATGCCCGGCACCACAGATGTTTCTAGCATTATCTCCTGAAGCTCATTAGGCTTGGATGGGAGAACTCAGTGTGTCTGAAAAGCATCAATAAGGCCATAGGTTACTACTAATTTCTTGACAGAGGAAATGAAGAGACCTGAACTTTTACAAGTTTTAAACTCACAAAGAAACTTTCTTAGCATGTTTTGTCTTAAGCCCTCCAAAATGAGATGCAGCCTTTGATACCCAGGTCCCTTATAATTGGGGAGGAGGAGGAGAGTTGCAAGCACTTAGAGCCAATTATGAAGTCTCTTCTGGCCTTTGTAGGCATAGAACTTGAATCCTCAAACTTGGAACACTAAAACAGATGAACCATCAGAGGCTGAAGTTTCAGTCTATGTGTACAGCACAGAAAGAACCTACTAAGCACAATCACCTGCTGAAAGTTAAAATTACAGTTGTTTCCCCTATTTTAATACTAAATGTCTATTAAGGATGTTACAGTGAGAATCTTGGTTTCTTTAAAAACCCAGTTATGTTATGTGATTGTATTGAATGATTATTAATATTTAATATTGATTGAAATTTTAGTATAACCAGCAGTTAACCAGCTTTAAACCCAAACAACCAGAGAAAGAGAATAGTATCTATTAAAGTAGCCTACCGCATAATGGTGTGCAATCATTACTCCATCCTAAACCTCCAAGCTAGTATATTTTCCTCCCATTCAGATTTCCCACATTATACTTGCTTTTTACTCATACCCAGGGTCCGGCTCATTCCTCCTGATGCTTCCTGATCCTTTCCATATGCATCCTTCCACTTCCATTCTGCTCTTTCTCCTTCCCTCACTGGACCAGGATGTCCAACCCTGTTCTCTGTCTTATGCAGCATTGGCTAGTTGGCTTTTATTGGCAATACAGAGAACAAATAATAACATGTTTACACAAACTTGAGAAAGGAGATGCTTAGAATAAACATCACAATGCAATGTCCGGATCGAAACCAGATAGTGGGGTAGAGAAATCAGCATTTGAATGAACAAGTGTAAACTGTACATAGTCCACAAGAACATTATGCTAACAAGAATGTTTTTGTTTTAATCCTAGGTGTGGACTATGTTTCAGTTTGTTTGCAGCCACTAACTATAACTGTCTTATTCTCTAGAAGGGGTGTGGTTTTTGCCAGCTGCAGATAGTTTAATTCTAGGGACTCTGGATGGGGTATAAATGGGAGAGCCCTGAGAGGGCCTGTGGAGGCTGTTCCCTCTTCTGGTACCCCCACTGCTGCCCCTGCTGCTACTGGTTTCAGCTGCTATATCTGCTATTGCTGGTTTGCTGGTTTGCAGGATATTCTGATGATGAAGAGTGGACTTGCCTCTAATCAGTAGGAAGTTGTCTAAAGAGGTCTATGCTCCCTTTTCCCTTTAATATTCTTTCTCTCCTACATACTGTTGGGAGTAGGAAGGAATTAGGATGGATTGGGTTGGAAGGGTAGTAAATATAAAAACCCAATTGTTAAGATTTATTTTATTTTTAATGTATGTATCTGGGAGTGGCGGACATGGGCATGGGAGTGCAGGTTCCCATGGTTACATGATTTTGAAATGTTATGGAAATTTGAGTTCAAAGTTTTCTAAGTCTGCTCAACTATGTTGATAGCAGCATTATTCATAATAGCCATAAACAATCCAGATTTTCCTCAACTGAATAATAGATAAAGAAACTGTGGTGCATCTACACAATCGAATACTATTTAGCAATTAAAAACAAGGACATCATGAAATTTTCAGGCAAATGGATGAAACTGGAAAAGATCATCCTGAGTGAGGTAACCCAGATCCAGAAAGACCCACATGGTATATACTCACTTGTAAGCCGATATTAGCCATATAGTTCAGGATGACCACACTACAACCCACAGACCTACAGAAGCTAAGTAACAAGGAGGGCCTTAGGGAAGATGCTTAATTATCATTCAGAAGGGCAAACAGAATAGACACTGGAAGTGGATGAAGAGAGGGACCAGAATAGGAGCCTATCATAGAGGTACTTTGAGGGACTCCACTCAACAGGAGATGGAAGCAAACACAAAGACTCACAGCAAAACTTCGGGCAGAGCACAGGAGTCTTATGGAAAAGTAGAGATACAAAAGGAATCCTGTGGGGACAGATCAACAAAGCCAACAAATCTAGAAGGGACAGGGCAGGGCAGAGACTGATGCACCAGCCAAGGATCATGCATGGAGAGGACCAAGGCCCTCTGCTCAGAGGTAGCCAATAGGCAGCTCACTCTCCATGTGGGTCCCCTAGTAAGGGGAGCAGGAGATGTCTCAAACATGGACTCTGTGGCCTGTTCTTTAATCACTTCCCTCTGGTGGGGCAGTTTTGACAGGCCACAGAGGAAGAAGATGTATACAGTCCTGATGAGACTTGATAGGGGAGGAGGCTTCCCCCTTTCTGAGGGATACAAGGGAGGGAGCCATGATCAGGATGTATATTTTTAATTTAATTTTATTTATTTTTAAAATAAATTTAAATTTTTAAAAAAGGAAAAAACTTTGCCAAGTCTATTTGAAATTAGAAATGTATAAAGTCATGTGTAGATTTCATTGTGTTTCTCCATTTTCTAAAATAAATGTAACTGAGGGGTGGGGAAGAGTTCATGTTAGGAAATGTTCTACCACCTGTTCACCCCATCACTGCTTTGGTGTATGGTGACAAACTCCTGAATCCCAGAATTTAGGAGGTAGATGTAGAAGGATCAGAAATTCAGACATGTCCTTGGCTACATAGTGAGTTTAAGGACAGCCTTGGAAACATAAGACCCTAAAATAAAGTAAAAAATAAAATAAAATGAAAAGCTTTACTAATTCTAAATTAAAATTAAAGTTTCTATTTAAAAAGATTGGAAATATAAGAACATATTTCTTAGGTGTGTTTTTGCCTTAGTCTAATTCAGATCTTGAGTCATTAGAATAGAGCAAAAACAGAACTCGAGACTTAGGGTCATGTGGACTGATGTGACAGAAAATTCTCAAATATTGGTTCATAAGAAACAGAGAAAAAAGAAATCATAGATTCTGACAATATCATGCAGTGAATGGCTTATGGCAAAGGAAGGAAGGAAGGGAGAAGAAAGAAAGAAAGAAAGAAAGAAAGAAAGAAAGAAAGAAAGAAAGAAAGAAAGAAAGAAAGAAAGAAAGAAAAAAAGAGAAAGAAAGAAAGAAAGAAAGAAAGAAAGAAAGAAAGAAAGAAAGAAAGAAAGAACCCATATATTTCCGCTGGGAGTGTAAGAACCATTATGGGAACAGTAGGAAAATTCTTTTAGAAAAGCTGAAAGTAGACCTAACATATGATTTAGCAATCCCACTCCAAGTATATGTTAAAAGAACATGAAATTAGTATGATAAAAATTGGAATTCCTAACCTTATTGCAGTAGTATTGAAAACGACCAGGGCCTATCAATACAGCAGAATATTATTTAGCTAGTAATGATAAATGAAGACCTAGTACATGTGACAAGATAGACAGGACTAGAAGATATTAATGTTACATGAAATAAGCCAGACACAAAAAGGCAAATACCGCACACTCCGTCTCATAGTAAGCACCAAATACAGAGTGATGGAACTGTCTACAACACAGTACGGTGACCATACTTCACCACAGCCTGTCAAACATCCCATGAAGAACTAGAAGCTAGGAGCCCAACATGTCAAAGGAAAGGATAAAGAGATGAAAATACAAATTGCCTAAAGTTGAAATGTTACTCTACACCTCATAAAAACATACTATTTAATGTCATCTGTAAAACCAGCTACCAAATGATGGAGAGGTTGACCAGCTAGGATCGTGAGGGATGGTGTTTTGGGGACAGAAAATTCACCGCTGTAAAAAACAAAACAAAACAAACAAACAAACAAAAAAACAGAGGGCTTAGAAGAGGAAAGACAATGAGGATGAAGCCACAAGACTCATAGGAAGTTCTACTTGTCACAAAAACAGATTTTTTAAATAAATAAATTTTAATAAATTATGGATATATATACTGATAATTTTAACTTTTTTTCCAAATCCTAATTATCTTTTCACGTTTCTCTACAAGTCTCATAGTCTCATATATTTTTATTCTTATCATACAGTAAATATACATCATGGACTTCATTTTGGCATTTTCCCATGTGTATATAATGTATTTTGATCCTATTCATGCCCCTGTTACTCACACTCATTCCCTTTCCCTCCCCACTGATTCTCTTTCATGACCTACACAGTGGACCTTCTGCTTTCCCCCCTTTGTCAGGGGAGCTTACGAGCACATGGGTGAGGGCCTAGGTACAAGGGTGTGTACAGCTTCCCAGAAACGTCTCTTTCTTCTCCAGCAACTATTAACTACCTATAGATCCTCAAGGGCAGACAGGGCCTTGTGTGGGTCTTAGGCAGGTAACTGCAGCTGCTGAGAGTTCAAGTGTACAGCGGCCATGTCATACCTCAGAACAGTATCCCACGGCTGCTGAGAGTTCATGTGTATGGCGACCTCAGGACAGCATCCCACAGCACTCCCGCTCACCCTCTAACTCTTCTTCCCACACCCTTTTCCACAGTGTTCTCCGAGTCTCGAAGGGGGTCATAATACAAAACCTGTTTGCTTGCATCTGAACCTCCTCCAAGATTTCTTTCTTGCCTGAGAAGTTAAGGATTTTAGTAGAAGTCACCATACCTATTAGAACCTAGCTATAATTGAGAGAAATAAGAAAAGCACACAGGAGTTCAGAGTTTAACTTGATTTTATAAACAAGTTGGTTTCTTTTTTTAATATTTTATTAATTTATTCATGTTACATCTCAATTGTTAGCCTATCCCCTGTGTAAGAAGTTGGTTTCTTTCTTTTTTTTAATATTTCATTAATTTATTCATGTTACATCTCAATTGTTAGCCCATCCCCTGTGTAACAAGTTAGTTTCTTTTTTTTTTTTTTTAATATTTCATTAATTTATTCGTGTTACATCTCAATTGTTAGCCCATCCCCTGTGTAACAAATTGGCTTCTTTTTTTAAATATCTTATTAATTTATTCATGTTATATCTCAATTGTTAGCCCATCCCTTGTATAACAAGTTGGTTTCTAAGCTGTGACTGCCTGTTGGACCTGGCCTCACTTGTGTTGAGTGTCTTCAAATGTGTGGTTCATCATTGGTTGTGTGGTTATTCACTGCATAGGATGAACTATAGATAATGGGCTGGTGCTTCTACCCAAGGACTGATGGGCAAAGCTGAAGCTACTGCCTCAATTTGAAGAAAGAAAGAAAGAAAGAAAGAAAGAAAGAAAGAAAGAAAGAAAGAAAGAAAGAAAGAAAAGGCAATCCAGTCTCAGAGATAGCTCAGTGGGTACAGATACTTGCTGCCCAAGCTTTGAAAAGTGAACTTGCTACCTGGAGAGCATGTAAAGGTGGAAGGAGGGAACTGACTCAAAAAAATTGTCCTCTGGCCTTTGCATGTGCACTGTAGCTCGCATACAACAGCAACAACAATAATTTTATTTTTAAAAAAGAAAGAAATAGGACAACCCTAGAACCTGTGTTCTCCTTTGATGTTCAAATTTGAGATTCTAAAGCATCATCCAAAGCAGCGGAGCATTAGCTGCCGTGTCAGTGGCACCAGGACAAGTGTTCCGAATCTAGACTCACTGTAACTCTCCGTGCGTCACTCTGGCTGCACACACTGCTTTCTTTCCCCCACTCCTTGCAGACGCCAGTGGGCAGACAGGCCTCTGAAAGGAAATGGGGGGGGGGGAGGTGACACAGAAATCTACTCACACTAAGACACACATGCAACCAAAGGCAACATCACAGGATTTCTTATTAATCCACAGTGAGAAATATAACACCCTGTACAAGAAATATCCACGTTAGCCTGATTGAGACTTTGTGTGTGTGTGTGTGTGTGTGTGTGTGTGTGTGTGTGTGTGTGTGTGTGTGTATAGTCCAACTGCACAGAAATCAAAAGCCAGGTTTATAAACACCAGATTTAAAACAATAGGAAAAATATATCAAAATGCTGATGCATTGTTTCCCCCCAAAAAAATGCATTTGCTCTGTGAGATATTTTAAGGTGTCTTTCAACAACCACAAGAGGTTCAGTAAAGAAAGAGATTTGGCAAATGCTGGATCAGCCCACAGCTGCATGTTGCCTTTGGCCTTCACAAGTTCATTGTGAACCTCCGAGGGCTCAGATAAGCAGCTTTTCTTTTTTTATTTTTTTTATTTTACTTATTTATTTTGTTTTTTTTCAAGACTGATATTCTCTGTATAGCCTTGGCTGCCCTGCCTTTGTGAAGCAAGCTGGCCTTGAGCTCACAGAGATCCTCCTGCCTCTGTCTCCCGAGTGCTAGGATTAAAGGCGTGGGCCATTGCCACCCCAGCTGGCAGCTTTTCTTAAGTGAGTGATTCCCGTCTTTTCTATAGAATACTCAGGGTTATGAAGCAAAGTTATTCAGCCTATTCTGTTTCAGGGTGACTGGAAAAGTCTTTAGGCCTGTCTATGCTCTTACTAAGGAGCCAGACTTGCCCATAGGCCTCATATCCTTGACATGGAAAACGCAGCAATGTATCACTCACCGCGTGGGGACCGTGCTGTGGTAGTCTTTCTGCAGTCACTGTGGAAATATACCTGACATAACCAACACAAGAAAAGATGCGATTTATCTCACAGTTTCAGAAGTGTCAGCCCACCCTGGGGGGAAGGACACGGCAGGATAAGGCAGGTCACATCAGGTCACACAGAAATCAGGGAAACAAGGGGCGTCGGCCACTCTCCAGGTTCCATCAAGTCTCCTTTCTCTTCAGCTAGACACCAGTCTATGAGATGGAGCCATCCACATCCAAGGTGGGTATTTTCCCCTGTTAACCACCTATGTAGAAAGTGTTACCCACTCACCCAGAGGTGCGTCTCACCAGTCTCGTAGGTGACGCTTAAGTGCAAGAAAATAGCAAGCCCCACATGTATATACTGACGGTAACAAAGGAGCACTCAAAGTCTAGAATTTGAGTCTGCTTGTCACCCTTGAGTGTTTATATGCTACCAATATAAGTCTTGTTCTCTCCCTCCCTCCTTCTCTCTCTCTCTCTCTCTCTCTCTCTCTCTCTCTCTCTCTCTCTCTCTCCCTATCTCCTTTTATTTAACTTGATTTTTATCAGTTATTAGGACATTAAACAGGCTGGACAGTGGTAGGGCACACCTTTAATCCCAGCATTCGGAGGGCAGAGGCAGGCAGATCTCTGTGAGTTTAAAGACAGTCTGGTCTACAAAGTGAGTTTTAGAATAGCCAAAGCTACACAGGGAAACCCTGTCTCAAAAACTTTTTTTAAAGGCATATTCTGCAAATAATCTCTTCTTTTAAAAATACGTTCAAATACCTTTATTATGTCATGTGTTGGTTTTAAAACATGACTCTAAACAGTGGTGGGACACATTTACAACCTTATCACTTGAAAGATAGAGGTAGAGCTGGTTGTTGGTGGTGCACGCCTTTAATCCCAGCACTTGGGAGGCAGAGGCAGGTGGATCTCTGAGGCCAGCCTGGTGTGCAGAGCAAGTTCTAGGACAACCAGGGCTACACAGAAAAACCCTGTCTCAAAGGGGGCAAAAAGGAAGGAAAGAAAGAGGCAGGAGAACCGTGAGTTCAAGGCCACCTTTATCTATACAATGTATTTGAGGCCTCCTTGGGCCATATGAGATCTTGTCTCCAAGACAATTAAGTAATAGAAAATGGGATTCTCAATGGTGCTGCTGTGTTTTACAATTTTGAAGGCCTACCACGGTAATGTGCCCATCAGTCTAGAAAAGTGTCTATTAATACTCATACCGTAAATGTGATAGTTTGTGTCAGCTTGACATAAGCGAAAGCCCTCTGAGAGGAGGGAACCTCAATTACAAGAAAGGCCCCATATCAGGCAACGCTGTAGGGTATTTTCTTAATTACAGAACATTGTGGATGGTGCTCTCCTTGGCCTGGTGGTCCTGCGTTCTACAAGAAAGCAGGCTGAGCAAGCCATGGAGAGCAAGCCAGAAAGCAGCACTCCCCCGTGGCCTCTGCATCAGCTCCTGCCTCCAGGTTCCTGACCTGCCTGGGTTCCTGTCCTGACTTCCTTTGATGATGAACAATGATATGGAAATTTAAGTAAGATAATCCTTTCCCCTTCCCCCCTACCCCTCGCTGGCTTTTTTTTTTTTTTTTTTTTTTTTTTGCAGCAATGGAAACCCTAACTAAGACACTAAGGATGTGTTATTTATGTCACAAAAGGAAACTTGCTGAAATAATTAAAGAAGTGGAGACACTGTGCTGCCCTGGATGGTCTGGGTGAGCTCGGTGTGATCCTGAGGGGCCAGTCAGCAAAAGAAGAAAGTGAGAGACTCAGCGTCACTAGAGACCAGATGGTGGACTCAGAGATGCAGCCAGACAACTGGCAAGTGGGAGGGGCCATGGGTCAAGGAATGTGGGGTGTCTCTATATGGGGTGTCTCTATTAGCTAGGAAAGTCAAGAAAAGGGCTTCTTCCCAGATGCCTCCAGAAGGAAGGCAACCTACTAACACCCAGGAAACCTGCTGCAGACTGCTGACCTTCCAAACTACAGGTAAATTTGCGTTGTTTTAGACACTAACTCTCTGCTGACATGTTTACTAGATCATGCGGGTTTGGTGCAAGGATGACGTCTTCCTCATTTGTGCTATGTGATCATTGTCTAAAGCAACAAAAGGAAAAGAACACAAACAACACAATTGACTTCCCCCCCTTGCACCTACTCTTTAGGCATCATTGCCCAACATATGACCCTCTGGGACCCAGTGATAATCTAAGCCACAGTGCCAAGCCATCCTCTAAAACTCATTAGAATATATATGGATCTTACTTGGTAGTGCCATGGAAACTTTAATTAAAGACTCTGAGAACTTTAAATAAACATGAAATAGATCACTGAGTGTCCCAGAAAAAGATACACGAAGCATGGAAAGGAAGGAAAAGTATTAACTGAATATAATAACAAATTAAGGTTTTACAGGGTCCCTCGGAGTCTAATGAATGAAGTAAAACTGACCCATGCTAAACAAATTCACAAGAGACTCGATATGAATCAAAATGCCAATTTATTAACTTGAGCATGGGACATATCTTGCCAGTGATTAAAGTATCTGTGTCTGTAAGCCAGGAAGGCTCCTCAGTATCACACCATCTGATGGATTTAATTAAATAAGCCCAAAGCTACTTGAGTCAGAACAAAAGGAACAAACTAATCGTGTGGAATAATCTAGTATCCTGGCCAGATCCTACAAGGTGCCTGCCAATTTTACCACCCATCAGAGAAGTCTCCATCTTTTTTCTTTTTTTCATTTGGAAATTTTCACCATGGACTAGTTTTAGCCTTAATTTCATCTGATCCAACGGAGATGATATCTAGGGTTCTAGCAGGTGGGTCTGTGCCAGGTGGCATATGAGCTAACTCAGACAGATCGTTTCTCTTTGAGGTAGAAAATATAGAGCATGGGGGGTGGACCAATTACAAACTTTGAAATATGATAGGTCATGTTTTGAAGCAGGAATAAATGATTCGGGAAAATGCACAATGCCATCAGCTTTGCTGTTTAGAAGAGGCACGGGTGGGAAGAGAAGCAACTATGGAAACTTTGGACATGCAACCTTTCAGCCTAGTAGATGGAAAGACCACCGCTAGGTCCCCGGGTACAGTTGCCCCCCCCAATCCCCCCACCTCATTTCTCCAGGAGACCCATTTAATTTTTTCCTCCTGCCTTCCTCATTTCACTAGTATTTCAATAACAAATATCGCATACTGAAGTAAACTGTAAAAGACTCCATCTGCTTTGTTATAGCCACAAACTTGATCCATTCATCTCTACTCTAGGAAAGCCAGACAAACTTTTACCAGCTGGGATGGTTAACTTGCTGAGACATCCTGACTGGGCCAAGAGGTGCTGTGGCAGCTGGTTAAGCATAATTTCCAGGTGTGGCTGTGAAGGCATCACTGAAAGATCTTAACAGTTGTGTCACTAGCGTGAGCAGAGGTCTCACCAATAGAGACACGCATCAGGGTTCAAATACGCAGGAGGAGGAGCAGCATCTCCTCCCTCTACTTCACCTGAAATGGCCAACTTCCCTCACCCCTGCTGCTGAAGTTCCTGAGTCTTGTCCTTCAGACTCCACCAGTCCTAAGTTCTTCCAGCTGGGAGTGACGTCACAGGCTCTCCTCTTTTAGGCTTTCAGACTGCATCGTAACAGCACCAGCATTTGAGGGGTTTCCAGTTTGTGGGTGAGATCTCTTTCTGGATCACAGGATTTCTCAGCCTTCATAACCATATGAACCAACTCTCTAGAGAAATGTCCTGTTATAGTCTATGTGTGTCCTATTGCTTCTGTTGTCATGGAGAACACTGACCTCATCATGATCCCACAGAGAAGATATCTTATCTGAAGACCAGCATGCTCCTCTGGTCCTCAGCTACATCCTAGATTATCTGGATATTGCTGGAGATTATGAAGATACCATTTTATGCCTTTTGTTTCCTGAATTCAACACCATATAACAATAACCACCAACAAGATCCTTGAACCCAAATAGGCCGTAGACATATGGTCATTTCAACACTGTAACCTTATTACCGGTTGACACTACTCTGCTTGTTCATCTGTTTCCTGGAAGAACTTGTTTACATATTTTTTAAAAAAAAGATGGAACTACAACAAAACTAAAAATGTAACATTTGAAACACATCAAATTTCAAGTTTTCTTTTATGAAATGATCCAGTCGATGCCTGAGGATGCAGCTTCATTAGCAATCTGACTCAATCCTGAACACCAAGGAGACAGAAGGAGAGAGGCAGACAGAGGGACTGGGAGGGAGAGAGGGGAGAGAGAGGAAGGGGAGGAGAGAGAAGAACGGGATGGGGAGAGGAGACGGGCGGACAGACAGACAGAGAGACAGAGAGACAGAGAGGGGGGGGTAGTCAGTCAGTCAACAGAGTGAAAAGGCAATATACAAAATGGAGAGAAAATTTCAACTCGTCTAATAAGGACACAATGTTCAAAACATCTAAGAAATTCCTACATAGGAGGTAGACTTGGAAGTATTGGCATTTCAAGGCCATCTAAAGGTACAGAGTGAGCTCAAGGTCAGTCCTTCCTGAGATCCTAACGCCTGTGTGAAAAGCCAGGCATGCTGGCATTTGTCTGTGACACCAGTGCCCGCTGGTAAACACAGGAGGGTTCGAGTCCTCTCTGGGCAGCCTGTCTAACCAACTAGCAAAGTCCTTAGTGAGGGACATAGTCTCAAAAAAGGAGACTGACGGAAATAGAGGACACTGACTGTGGACGCTGTCCTCACAACTGTACACACATGTATGTGATGTACATACTAATAGCAACAACAATAATTAATAACAAACTTGAAAATTTAGTTAATTGGTGAATAACTATTTCTCCATAAGAATATGCAGCTGGTTGATAAGCACTTATGAAGATATTAAACATCAGTAATCATTAGTAAAATATACACTACTTTGAGGGCTGGAGAGGTGGCTCACAGGTTGAGAGTACTTGCTGCTCTCACAGATGACTGAAGTCTGTATCTCAGCACCCACATGGGAAATCTCACAATCAGGGGATCTGACACCCTATTCTGACCTCTGTGAGTGCCCATAGACATGTAAACACACACACACACACACACACACACACACACACACACTACTAAGCAAAAAAACAAAATGAGCTATTACGTCATGCCTCCCAAGAGAGTTACTAGTAAAAAAGAAAGGGATGGGTAGTGGTGAAGATGAGGAGGAATTAAGTGTTCGTGTGTGTCACTGTGGGGACATAAAATGATGCATCTCTTATGGGAAAGTGTTTTCCTTAAAAATAAAGAGTTTCTCTATGAACCAGCAACACCTCTACCGGTTATATATCTAAAAGAATTGAGGATAGGCTTATTCTAAAACAGCTGTTTGTCAACTGTGCTCAGCTTTAGACCCAGCTTCTGAAAAGAGGAACAATCCAGCTGTTCCCTGAGGCTAAGCAGACAAAGGGGCAAACAGAGGCACATACAGGCAATGGAACAGCTTGGCATCCACTACAGCATGAGTGACTCCTAAGGACAGTAGGCTAAGTGAAATGAGACAAAACGCCAGTTCTGTATCCTTTCCGTGAGCTATGTAGAGCAGCCAATGGGACATAGTCGAAGAGTAGAAGGGAAGGTATGGTCCAGGGCCCAGAGAAGGAGGAATTGTGGGCTACTGTTGAGAGTGCAGAGAGCTTCAGTTCTGTACTATGAAGAGCTATGAGCTTAAATGAGCCATAGAGCCACGCTCAAATCTTTAAAGCCAGAAAAGCAATTGTGGTACCCTGGTGCCTTCCAACACCACTCCTGCCTACATGCCTTGTCCCTTAAGGTGTGTATATACTTTAGGATGGCTGACCTCACCCAGTGTGTGTGCAGGTTTCCTTGAGCTTCACAGCCATGAGTTAACCTTATTTTCTACATCCCCCCAAGACACACTGCATTGCCCCCTTTCTGTGCTGACGTCAGCATCTTGCTTATCAACCCTATCAATGAAAAGTCACAAGCTTTAAGGTGAAATACACAGTACCTAAATACACAGTAACTCTTAGGCAGAAGTCGGGTTACAATATACACATCTAGTCAGAAGTCAGATTATAACATGCAAACCTTTGATCAAATCTGGTGTTATTTATATTCATAGGAGGAATGAGAAGTCCATAAGGATGAAGTCCAGGAATTCTTTGACCGTCTTAAAATGCCTTGCAACTACTACGTGAGCAGATGTACGGCAAAGGCCAGAAATGATGGATGGGTAATGGGTTGAAGCAATCTGCCCAGTGCTTGCAAGGAAAGCCAGCAAACTCTTAGCACCAACTGTCAAGAAGGACCCAGGAGATGCTGTGACCCGGGCAACAAGAAGAAATCCTTCCTAGGGGAGAAGGAGAGCAAGATGGCAGAACAAGACAATATGAGGGCACAATCAAACAGCCACGGGCCCTCTGAGGCCAGCACAGGGGCTGCAGCCATGCCCCAACCCTGGTTTTGGGGCGGCTTTAGAGGGTGGAGGAAACTCTAAACTTCAAGGCCTTGTTTCAAACTGGGTAGAGAGAGTTGAATGCCGTTCTTGGATGGCACCTGGGCAGAGTTCAGCTTGCCCCACTTTCTTGTCACAGGAAGCAGGCTGCCCTAAAAATCCTTTAGAACAGTAGTTCTTTTTGTAATAGTTAGCAAAAGAACCTTTCTTTTTTTCCAAGTAAAAAAAATTTTCTGAGGAACATCAATATATAAAAATAGTTGAAAGCCTATCGGCTCTGAAACAGCTCAGTGCTTAAACACATGGTGTCTCCCACTGCGCTCCATCCCCCCCTCAACGGCAGCCTTGGCCACCCCTCTGTGGAGCTACTGTGTGACAGCCGCTACCTCAGAAGGCCAGGCAGGCTGCCTGTGAGAACCAGAGCATAAATGCCAGGAAAATGTAAAAAATAAAACCACACGTCATGCGACAACTTGAAAAAAATTATCAAATGAGTGGGTCCCTGGGAAACCCCAGTGTCAAGAGTGTCCTTGAGTCCCGCACTGTCTATCTATTGCTGGAAAAATCCCTACTGAGAGGTACCCAAGAACCATGTGGTACCATGAAACAGCTTCTGGACTCCTAGGCTTAGAACTTAAAGAGCACTGGCTGTTTTTCCAAAATACCTAAATTTAGTTCCCAACACCGATGTGGGGCAGCTCACAACCACCTATATCTCCAGCCACAGGGACCACACACTCTCCTGTGGCCTCTGTGGGCCATGGAACTCATATGAGCACACCCAACACAGACAGACAGTACCCATGGTTACAAGTAAAATAAAATTTTAAAATAACTTGTAAAGGTCTACATGCTTGAACATTGTTGATATCATAAAATCTATGAGCTAGGCACCGTGATAGAAAACCTTTAACCAGCCTGGTCTATATAGCAAGTTCCAGGGCAGCCAGGCCTACATAGTGAGAGCCTGTCAAACACAAAACAAATCTGCCTTGGAGCTGAGCATCTCACTCTTTCATTCACTCTGAACAACACCCAGGCAGCTACTGTATGGCCAAGCAACTGAATAGATTCAGAGGTGACTTTTCAGTAGCCAACAAACAAAGCCATACTGAAAGTACAAACAAAGGGTCAGCCATGCTCCTGAGTGTGAGGAGACCAGGCCTGCCTCCAATGGCTCCTCCCCACTTCTGACCTTCCCTGGCATGGCTACAGCAGTTTTCTCACATGTATCAATTCCTCTCAAAACTGCTACACTCACTATTCTCTCCCCCATTGGTGAGGCCCTCGGGATCCACAGTCTGTGGCTCTGTGTAGAAAATTCTGGAGCCAACTGATCATCCTATGATAGGTAGCTCCAACCCTCACCACTAACTGGACTTTGGCAGCATTGTGCAATGAAAATGTTCAATAGAAAGATGTCCTAGGAGCTGCAGATGCATTGTGGTAGAAGAGCATTACCTGATACACATGAGGCTATAGGTTCAATTCCCTACACACACACACGCAAAAAAAAAAAAAAGTAAAAAAAAAATGTTCTCCCATCCCTGATGGTACATGCTAAGTTAAAGGTTAGCGGTGTGGCTCAGTCGGTGCGCCATTGCCTAGCATGCGCATGCTCTGAGTTCAACTTCCAGCACAACATCAATCCATTGTGGTGGTGGAATCTACACTCAGGAGGTGGAGGCAGGAGGATCAGAAGTTCAAGGCCATCCTCAGCTACAAAGTGAGTGTGAGGCCAGCCTAGAATACATGACATCATGCGTTCTGTCTCAAAATGCATCCTATTGCTGACCTACACCCCGGAGGGCTCAGCCACACTCTGTAGATGGAGCGAGGTTTGGGTGCTGCAGTGCAGCTCACCATAGATGCCCATTGAGAGAGTACCTACAGCAAGTGAGCAGCCTTAGGAAAGATGTGGTGGGACAGCTCATGGTGGGACACATCCTTTCTACTGATGCTTATGGCACCAGCACTAGTGTGAGGTCAAATCATAGCAAGCTGAGAACGCTGTCTGCGCTCAAGGAGGGCAGCTATGGAGCCTGTAGAATGTTCCTGGTGTCCCTGAGAAATGAATGGCTTACTTAGATCTTTTTTTTTTTTAACTTAGATCTTAAATAGTCACAGGTGACTGCCAGTGGACAGCTCTAAAGGGGTAGGCAACACTTGATTGCTTTGGCAAAATTGAGGAAAACTACATGTTAAATTTTATCTGGGGCCAGCAAGATAGCTTGGTGGGAAAAGGTGTTTGCTGCTGTCCTTGGTGGCCTGAGCTCTGGAACATAAGTGACAGATAGAGAAAAGCACATTCTACCGATTGGGGCCTCCCTGACCTCTAACCTCCACTGATGCATTGTGGTACATACATTCACACAACACACTAAATAAATAAATAAATAAATAAATAAAAATTTTAAATGTGACTGTGTTGTTTTCCACACGCCAATTCATTGTTAAATAAATATTGCCTTGTCCGCATGATCTTGACAAGAGCAAATTAAGGACTGGGTCCTAACCCAAGTCTCCTATCAGTCCATTTGCCGATTGTTGGAAGTTGTGAGCAGGTGCTCTGCTCCAGCTGCATGAGAAGACTGTGTGCCTGGGGGACACTGCACTGTGAGCAGATGAAACTTAGGATAAGTCTAATCTGACACCAATTAATGCTTGCAGGATAGCTATGGCTTGTGCAATAATTAGTTATAGCGGGTAAATCATTCTCACAAATGACTAAAATTAGCATAACTTCTACACTGCGTGTTCTCTGGCATTGTCAATTCCATCTATGTCCCCAGCTTCCTGTTGTAAACGTTCATGCACTGGCCACCCCCAGCACCACCGGAAGCTTAGAGTCCTGCTCTGCAGGTGTCACTGCACGTCATCATATCTGGTTGTCCGTTCCCACCCAGCACAGCCCAAGGCTGAGATAGTTGCTGCGCCTGGCCATGCTGCTGAGACACAACAGTCTGTCTCAGAGAGGTAGGTCGGCGTAAGAACTTCCCTTTGAAGAAGATGTCTTCCTTGTGCTGGGCAGACTGTCACACAGCTCTCCCATTCCTGTAGACAGCTTGGGGACAGGCATATCCTAATAAGTAGGGGATATAAACAAGGTGACTTTTCGCAGTCAAATTAAACCATTTATTGGGTAAATCTGACCTAACAGGAGGAAACCTTATTTTTTTTAGCCTCTCATGTACATGCATGATGGGGCTTGCATGTTTAAAATTATGAGGTGCAAAATTATGGGCCCAACATAAGTAGAATATCCGAAGTCAATCATAGTAAAGATCTACCCTATCCAGACCCCAGCTTCTTTGTCCACCTAAACTTGCAAGTAACCGCAAAGAACTCAGGGGTCTTCATCCATGTGGTGGTGGTGGGGTCCAGTCTATCCTGTGCAGTGGGCTGTATGCCATCAGTCTGACTGTCAGTTAATCTCTATTGTCACTACCATTCGGTGTCTTGTCCAACGCATTGTTTGAAACACAAAGAACCTGCACATCTCCTAGGAGATGCCCCTGGAGTCCCACAGGTAACACTGCTCTTGATACCTCACTGAGCGTGGCAATGCTCATGCCTCTCCTCCTAAGAGAATCCAGTGGCAAAGACTTTGAGGTCAACTGTGGACAGACAGCCCTACCCAACCACTGCACATTAAAGTGGGTCAGGGAGGGGGAAAAGCTGGAAGCTGACAATGGCAGGCCCTCAGGGACATGCAAAGGACTTGTTAAAGGTATATTTAGTGACGGGCATCTCAGGGAGGAGGGGGATGGGGTGCAAAGAAAAACAAGAGCTTGCTAGGTAACAAGAGAGCCTGTTCTTGGCCAGAATTGGAGTCCTCCTCCTAAGGGTGCCTGGTGGACACCATGGTCTTGGGTGGCTATGCTGAGCTGAGCAGAACAGTCCTCAGCAATGTTTCTTGGGGTTCCCTCTCTAAGACTGGGTTGACACGACAAGCAAAATCAGTGAATATGATCCATTTAAAGAGGAAAATCATGGGTGAATGATCCCTGAAAACCAGCAGTGAAGGAAGGGAAGAGGAGGCTTGGAGCCTCAGGGAAAAGAAATCTCATAGTTTTCCTAAGCATGGAAGGAGAGGGAGGCTATACAAGTCCTGCTGGATTTAAAGGAAATGGTGACTTTCATTTTATTTATTTACTAACTTATTTATTTTGCAGGTCTGAGATGGAACCTCAGGCCTCACCTACGTTGACCGGCACTCTGGCACTGAGCTGCATATCTATTCCTTTCTAACAACTTTATATTCTAAGACACAGTCTCACTCACTGAGCTGCACACACTGGACAGGAATTTGCTCTGTAGCCCAAATGGGTCTTAAACTCCAATCCTCCTGCCTCAGCTTCTGCATAGCTGGGATTATGCATCTTAACCATGGGGGTCCTGCAGGAAATCATAACTTCTGTGGCAGACACTGTGATGTGTGTTTGGCCCATTTCCTTTGGCCCGGCCTTCAGCCTGGTTTGGCAGGATTTTAGGGTGAGAAGGTTAGGACCTGGAGACCAGCTGAACAGGACTTGGAGACCAGCTGAACAGTGCGGTCCCTCACTGAAGTTTCTTCATTGGGGGCCTAGATCTCATCCTCCTCAAGTTATGCTTCTAAGCTGGATGCTGTCAAGTTCTGCTGGGTCACCTCCAAGCCCTCTCTGCAAGGAGCCTCTCCATCTTCACAGTTTAGAGTGGCTGAGAAATGGAAGACCAGTGACCACATTCACCTAGGGATTTGTATAAGCTGAACACACCTACATGCACCCATGCATATACACACACGTGCACACACATGCACAAATATACATATACACATATGCAAAAAATCACACACAAATACACATCCACACATATGCACAAATGCATACACACACATGCACAGACTCTCACAAATGCACACATGCACACATAAGCACACACATACACACACCAAACAGAGTCTCAGCCATCAGAGCACATGCTGCTTCTCCGAATCCCAGCTCCACAATCAGGATCACACCCTCCTTTTCAGGAACTTGCCTAAGCCTCTCCTTCCCTTAAATCCTCCACACACAAGGCAAGTCCCTAAGTGCTTCGGACTCTCTTTCATGCATGCCTTCACTCACTTCATTTGCTTATAAATAGCAGGATGCAGCTTTCACCTGTGCAGACCTGATAAGGAGCCAAGCAAACCACAAGCAGCCAGAGCCCAGGCAGGGCACTTCTTCCTCAGTGCTTCTGCATCTTTCTCTGCATTTCTGCATGTGGTCCACCTCTCTCCCTCCCCCCTAGAAACCCAGCCCACAGCAGGGCTACTACTGAGCTTTTGACATCTTTTTCCTTCACAGACCTGGCTTAGCTAGAAACCATCATTTCTGGGTCTAGATTCAATAGAGGTGAAGGAACACCTGGTCTAGCTGGAGCTAGGGTCGAGCTTTGGTGGAATCTAGAGTATTCCTAGAACAAAGAAAAATAGCAAGGAAGGTGGCAAAGGGCACCTCACAGGCTGTAGAGGGTAACAGTTCTCAAGGGGAGAGTCATGAGCTGAGTTGACACTGCTTCAATATGGACCCTGGGAGTGGATGGGCATGATGTCTAGAGTTCAGAAAAGTGCTGGCACAGGGGCTGAGGTGTCCTTTGACCTAAACCTCTCTCCAGTGGCTTCCAGATGACTAACGCAAATAAAAAGCTACACACAACAGGATCTGGCTCTGTCTGGCCACATACATACAGGAAAACTGAGTCACAATTCTCTTTTAAATGTGTGCGACTTTTCATTCCTGTCAAGCCAGGAGATTCCCTGGGAAGGAGATGCTGCCAAGGATAACGTCCTGGAATGGAGAAGTTGCTGTGTGCTGCCTTCCTTTGAGAGGGGGATCTCAGAAAAGCTGGCAGGGAGTGGCACAGAGGGGGATGGGCCTTGGCAAATGTATGAAGAAGAGCTGGGCATCCATCCTGCCAGGTTCCTCTCCTACTATGTAAGAGATCAAATAATCAAAATCCCTATTGTGATCAGCATTGTAGCTACCGTCTTTAGACTGTAGCAGAGAAAGCAGGACCTGAGACCAACAAGGGAAGCGCCCCTTCAAAAGGCCCTGGCATAAAGCAATTCTGAGCCGCCTCTCTCCCCTGGTTTACTCTCTGTGACTAAGAAGACACCAATGCAGAAGCCTTTCTGTGGGGAAACTTTAAATAAAGAGAGGCCTTATCTCCTAGGAAACCAAGTCACTCCTCCTCATTCTCTGTGCGGAAAAGATGGCCAGCTTTCCCTTCTCCCATCCTCAGCTCCGTTGCCATTTCCTTCTCCAAACACTTTACGATCCAACAAAGCAAGCTCTCTAGGGGAGTGTATGCTTTTTGATGCTGAACAGTATGCAGCCTGGCCCCAACATGACTTCCAAATGCATGATCCCTTTGAAAAGATATTTGGGATACAGGGAAACAGACAGCTGCAGAGTCATCCTTCAGATCTGACAAGGAGTCCAGGCTGTGAATAGGGAGGCAGCTGGAGCCTACCCGACAGTGCTTGCCATCAGATGGAATTTAAAGAATGCATCTCCACTAGGAAGCACCTGGTTCCTTGTATCGCTTATAAGCAATTTCACCAATGTCATGACCTCGAGGCATGGCACGGTGCCCTACAGAAGTTTTCACCCACCTAATGTGTACCATGTAAGTTGAGGCGGACACTAGGTGGGGCACAGGGAGGACAAAGGCAAAAAAAGAAACCATTTAAGGAGCTCGCAGTGTAGGAAAGAAGGCAAAATACATGGATGGTGTGTCCTTTAAAGAGGTGAGGGAAAGGTTCTATTATGTCACAAGAGAGACTCAGGATTACTGGGTAGTTAGGGACCCACACAAAGAGGATCTTTGAGATCTTAAGAATGGATGGAAGGCTAAGGAGGTTGCGTGGCCCGCAAAGGGTTTACCTTGAGAGCACAAGGACTCAAGTCTGATTTCCTGAACTCGTGGAAAAACGCTACCATGCTGGCAAGTACTTATAACCTCAGCTTTCCAGAGGCAAAGACAGGCTTATCCAGTTGCCAGCCAGCCAGCCACATGCATCTGGTGAGTTTCGAGCCAGGGAGAGATCCTGCCTCAAATAAACAAAGTGGACAGCACCTGAGGAAAGATAACCAAGATTGTCCTCTTGTCTCCACATGTACAACACACACACACACACACACACACACACACACACACACACACACACTCGATGGACATTTTCCAAGAGAGCATTGATGGAATTGAGCGGACTTCCACACACAGTCCACGCAAAGATATGAAATGTGATGTGGCTTGTAACGTTCATGTTGTAGCAGAGTGTGGAATGTCCCTCGTGAGCTTCCGTTTGAACACTACGACCCTCATGCTGATGCTTTTTTAAGAAGTTGCAGAACCTTTGCAAGGTGCAGCCTTGCTGGAGGAAATGGGTCAGTCAGGGCAAGCCTTGAGGTCTTAGGACTTAATCCTATTTACATTCTTTGTCTCATCCCGACTGTGGACCCAGTGTGGTTAGCCCTCTCTCCTTCAGCCATGCTCCCTCACAGAATGTACCGACTGTGTCATCTGGAACATAAGTCAAAAAAGCCCTTCCCACTTAGGTTGCTTCTTATATATATTTGATCACAGCAACAAGGAACTAACAGCCATTCACTAGGGCCAGTGCATACGTCTGGAAGCCCAGCACTTACTGGGAAGGCTGAGACTAAAGGATCACGAGTTCATCCTGGACCACAGGATGAGAACTGTCCTTAAAATCAACCACCCATTCAAGTCAGACTACCCCTATGAAGGAAGGCGACTGGAGAAGCAGGAAGACATGGCTTGTCTATGCCCAGGACTCTGGATTTCATTTTTCTTTACAGCTTTATATTTATTTTTATTTTGTAAAGTCAAGAGTAGGGCATTCCCTCAGATGTCTACCAAGGCCACTAGGGGGCAGTGGATGCCCTGGAGCAGCATGTATAGATGGGTTGTAAGGTACCTGATGTGGGTGCTGGGAATTGAACCTGAGTCCTCTGAAAGAGTAGCCAGAGCTCTCAGTCACTGGGCCCCATCTCTCCAGCCCCAGTTGGATTTTTTTCCTCCCTGCAAGTCTGTCAGATTGCAGTGATCCTCAGAGATGTCCATACCCTCCGTGCTTTCTTCTTTGCCTCATCAGTTGGAAACCTGGGACTGGCTTTCTCAGATCTCTAGCTCGCTGAGATACAGTTTGACATTTACCAGTTTGGAATCCAGATGACTAAAGGCAGAAAGAAGTCAGTGGTCATAATGATTCTTCACACAGAAGCAAGCAGATGTGTGAGCCGTGATGAATACTAGTTCGTTCTCATTCAGCAGTGTGTGAAGCACCCACATTGCAGCAGCTGTGGCCATCCACGGTGATTTCCCAAGGTCTTAACCTGGACCACAGCTGCTTCCTGTGTCGCCAGAAAGCTACTGTCACATTTTAGAGCTACCGGCAAACTTCTAACTGTTCCTGACCTTCAGTCTTCCACAGGTTGTGGCAAGTGCACACACAAGAGCACACAGACACATGCCCTGAGGTTTCATAAACAACATTTGATAACATGAAGTTTATACGTGCCCAAAATGCTTTTGTGGTTTCTGCTTCCCTAATCTAGCCTTGGACTGAGGGCATTTGGAACTGGACCCTTGTGGCTCTGTAAGAAGTGAGACTTGAAACGATGAGGAGCTAGGAAACCAGGAGATGGATTGTTTCAATAACACAACAGAGCGATGATGACGCTGATAGTTAAGAGGGTGGTAATAGCAGTGGCAGAAAGATGCTTGAGATGTGAGGCCACTCAGATGGGGGAAGTGATGTAAGCGCAGAAGGTGCTGCGGCTGCCTGTCCAGGCAACTGTACCAGCAATGGGAGGAGAGCACACAGAGCAGGAGGAGGAGGAGGAGGAGAGACTTGGCAGGCATCACATACGATGAGCTCAATGTAGGATGTGCTAAGCTTCTGATCTAGATATTAAGCAGGCTAAATAAACCGGAAAGTGGGAGATTTAGACTAAAGGTTTTTTGTGGGTTTTTTTGTTGTTGTTGTTGTTGTTTTTGGTACATTGGGAACATGGATGTGGTCATTAAGCCAGTACAGTTGGTTAAGTGGGTTAAGAAAAGTATAAAACATACATACATACACACACACACACACACACACACACACACACACACACACACACACACACACACACACACACACAAATTCCTTAAAGAATGATCCCTGGAGGGAAGCGAAGTGTCTCACCCAGTTCCATTCCCAGAACCCCTATCTTAAAACAGAGCTAACTTTTGCAAGCTGTTCTCTGCCTACATGCATGCTATGGTACGTGCACAACAAGCCTGGAAGAGAATCTAGTGTAACAGACCAAGCATGAGTGTGCTACTTTCTTTGCTACTATAACAAAATGCCTGTCACAACTTAAAGGAGGAAAAGGTTCACTTGTGGCTCAGGGTTTCAGCGGGTTCATTTCATGACTGGTTAGCTTTACACATGTGGGAAGAGCATCATGGCAGTCAGGGAAGGTGGCAGATACCTGTTGGAAACAGAAAGAGGGAAGAAAGACAGGCGCTTGGCTGACTTCTCCTGGCTTTCCTTTTATTCTGTCAGGGTCCCCAGTGCAGGGGACAGTGTCACCCATATTCAGAGGGGCTCCCCTCCCTTCATTTGATTCTCTCTAGAGATGCTCTTGTAGACACCCCAGGAGGTGCAGCTCACTAAATCTCATAGGTGACTCTACATAGAGTCAAGTTGACACTGTAGACTAACTATCCCGAGTTTAAGAATCCAGACGGAACAGTGTCAGACAGGATGAGTTGTCTGAAGACGTGGGTCAGTTGACAATAACTGAAGGAATAAATAATTGATGGAAAGAACTTGAAAATAGAGCCAGGCTTGGTTGTGCACACCTTTCAACCCAATACTCAGGAGGTAGGTCTTTGTGAGTTCGAGGCCATGCAGGAACGCATAGTAAGATTGTGTCTTAATACATAAATAAATTAAAATAAATAAATAGGTAGGTATGTAGATAAATAAATGATTTGAAGTAGTAGCTAAGAAAGAAAAAAGGAAGGAAGGAGAGAAGAAGAAAAGAAGGAAGGAAGGAAAGAAAGAAAGAAAGAAAGAAAGAAAGAAAGAAAGAAAGAAAGAA
>OU015745.1:12489733-12522761 GCA_907169655.1 Acomys percivali | reverse complement strand
AGATAGATAGATAGATAGATAGATAGATAGATAGATAGATAGATAGACAGACAGATGATGGCTAGATAGATACAGATAGATAGATAGATAGATAGATAGATAGATAGATAGATAGATAGATACATACATACATACATACATACATACATACATACATACATGATAGATAGATAGATAGATAGATAGATAGATAGATAGATAGATAGACAGACAGACAGACAGACAGACAGACAGACAAACTGACTGGCTCGAGAATAGGGGCAGAGATAGAGTTAAGGGTAGGGATATAAAGAAATGGATAGACATAGTGAAATGGATATGGAATGGGAGTAGAGACAGTAGAGGTAGAGAAAGAGAGATGGGAACAGCTAAAAGCAGAAGGGTATAAAGATAGAGATTGGAATCAGTGTATGAGAGAGAGAAATGAGGATGCTCATATTGATAGAAGTAAAGTTAGAGTTGTGACTATAGAATGCCTAGGTCTCAGAATGTCCCTTGAAGCACATGGTTGCCCTGTAAGAGCCGAGGCTCCAGTGCCTCCAGCGGCTCCAGTGGCTCCAGTGGCTCCAGTAGCTGAGGATAAAGGAGGACAGTGGTCCCCCAATAGACGACACCCAATGGTAGGTGAGTGAGTAAAGACACCCCTAGACCATTGTCTTATTTCAGCTACTGGTGACTGAGCTACATGAGTGACCCTGGACAATAGCAGAACAATCATCCCCCTAAACACTGACCTACAATGATGAGAAAACCTTAGTCCTTGCTGTAAGTCTGTTTTGAGGTGATTTGTTATGCAGGAACACACTAGCAGTGGGTGACGTCATGGTCCCCAACTTTGTATAACTAGAGATTTCCCACAATCTGACCCCATCATTAGTGCCTCATAGAAGGGTGAGTTTCCCTTCATGTCTGAGGCATTTAATCTTAGGTCCCAAGATGTGTGTAGACCCTCCTCACTCTGTTACCGTCTCACACACTGAGGCGAGCTCCCCGGAGGGTGGCTCTCACAACCCTTCTTCGTATTGCGTGACTCTCACTGTTAGTCATGGCTAATGAGACAAAAATAGGCACAACTGGAACATCTGGACAACTGAGGGTCCCTGTCATCAATATAAAACACTAGTCCAAGATACCCAGATACTGGAATCTTTTCAAACACTCTATTTCATAGTAGTACCCTAGAAGGAAAACTCTCCCTGCTGATGTCCCCAGATCTGGGCTGTCCTGATGGGCCAGAGGACGAAGGTCAACACTTCATTTGACGCTATGGCATATTCTGATGGCCTCAAAAAAAAAAAAAAAAAAACTTCCTCTCCTACATTACTGACCTTTTGTTGTCTGGAACTCAGCTGCTAGTGAGAATAAGGTAATGTTAATGCAGGCCTTGTCCCTCCTTTAGCCAGATGGAAGGCCAAGGCTCATCCCAAAGATCACTTTTCTGCTGTGTAGAACCTAAAGGGATGTATCAGGCCTGGGAGATATCTGGCTTCACTGTAAAGTCAGAGGAGCTGGTGTCTCTGGTTTTGGGGTCAGGGGGTTGGTTTGGTTCGGTTTGGTTTTCATCTACTGCCCATCTCAGTGCAGACATCAGACATCAATGAGTCCTGTCAATAAATGCTCCACGGATAAAGCTGGTCTTCTCCCTACCACTGCATAATCTTATCACATGGTCATCAGCCACGTTGTCAGGATCAGCTTGATTGCAGCAGTGGGAAGCAGAGAAAGCCCAGAGGATGCCGCTTGTAACGTAGATCTCAAGAAACTGGGTACTGTGTGCAGGGTCTGTTCCCAGCTGCCTATCAGAGCAGGTGTGAACATTATATAACTTCATCTCCCACGACAAAAAAAAAAAAAAAAAAGAACTATATTCCTCTACAAATGACTCTAATATTCTAATTTTATATAAGATTTAAAAGAGCTGGAATCTTACATAATTTTCACAATTCAGGTTCCAGCAGGAAGAAAAGATGACAGCAGGTGGCAAAGTCACTTCCTATTGTACTTGTCCATGGACAGGTGCGGCGGGCCCCTGGGCAGATCCTGGGAGCATCCGTTTGCTGTAGGAGAGCAACACTCACACAGTGAACTTCCCCGGGGTTCTGAGGTGTCTGAGGACAGACTTGGTTTTGTAGCTGGAAAGAGGTGAGTGTCTAGGAAATTAGAACTACAGCAACTTACAATGTCACAGCAATTTTTTTTTTTTTTTTTTTTTTTTTTTTTTTTTTTGCCATGAATGAATGAATCAAGGGGGAAATGATATGTCCCGCTGACAGGAGGTGACGTGCCTGCATCTTTTCAGTTCTCTGGAGGAGGGAGGGCAAGGTTTTGAGTGGATTTAAATCTTAAGAGACGTTGGTGTATCTTAGTCTCTTAGTAAGCTGTTCGCCCACAGATGGACAGCAATTATTTACCTCTGTTAGAGCAAAAGTCCTGGTTCCAATTAGAGAAAAAATTCTCCCTCCCTTTTCAGAAACCAAAAAGTTGAGTTTTCCACAAGATAGTAAAATTTTTTTTTAATCGGTTTTTCTTATGAAGTGGACAAAAGGGGCAAAATGATACAAATATGAAAGTGGAGAATATCTCTTCCTCCCACTTTACGAATCTAAAAGTTTGAAAGAATTTTCTCTCCATTGACTAAAACACACCTAGGTTTGTAGCTTTACTAATCTTAAGGAAACGCATCCCGAAGCTGAACAGATGGCAACGTGTCTAAGATACTTACTGCTCCTGCAAACGCCCCAGAGCCTGTTCTCGGCATCCATACGGAGGCTGAAAACCATCTCTAACTCCAGCCCTAGGGGATGTGCCCACTTCTGATCACCACTGGCACTGCATGCACATAATACACATGCACACGCTTAGGCAAACGCACACGCGCATGTGTGTGCACACACTCGTATTAAATTAATCAATAAATAAATAGTAGGAAGGAGAGAAAGGAGGAGAGAGAGGGACTGGGAGGCTGGGGGGGGGAGACACCTGTATAGCCCTGCACTCAGGATCCGGGGAAGGATGATGTGAGTTTAAGAGGCCAGACTGAGATAATCAATGAGACTTTGTCTCTAAGAAAAAGAACAAAAAAAAAATAAATTAAAAAAAAAAAAATGAAGATAGCAAGAAAGAGAGGGGAAAAAGGAAGGGTTTGCTTTCCAGTGCCACATAAGCAGTGTGGTGGTAAAGTGCCTGAAATCCTTACACTTGGGAGGTAAAAAAACAGGATCATAGACCAGAAGAAGTTCAAGGTTATCCCTGGCTTTGTAGCAAGTTCAAGGTCTGCTGGGTCTACATAATGCATTCTGGGTCAACCAGGGATACACAGTAAGTCCCTGTATCAATAGAGAAAGAGAGAGAGAAAGAGAAAATTATATACTAAGCTTTATGTTCTGTGTTCATAGCATATAAATTTCAGTGTTTAAAGATTCCAAGAAAATATGGAGTATGGTCAATGGCAGCTACCATTCTCTCAACAACCTGTGCCCACGGCCTGCAGAACACTTTCTTTTACTCTTGCAAGCACTCACACGTTCATTCAGAAACATTTACTGATATATTTAGCATACCAAGTGTTTTAGTCACTCTTCTATTGCTGTGAGAAGGCACGATGACCACGGCAACTCGTGTAAGAGAAAGTATGTAATTAGAGCTGGCTTACAGTTTCAGAGGCTTTAGTCTATTATCATCATGGCGGGAAGCATGGCAGCGCACAGGCAGACATGGTGCTGGAGAAGGAGCTGAGAGTTCTACAGCTGGATCTACAGGCAACAGAAAGAGAGAAACAGTTGGCCTGGCTTGAGCATTAGAAACCAAAGCCCACCTCCAGTGAAGCACTTCCTCCAACAAGGCCACACCTCCTAAGCCTTGTTAGGTAGCGCCACTCCTTAACAATATATGAGCCTATGGGGCCATTCCTATTCAAATCACACAGCAGGCAATGTGCTAAGACAAAGAGAATTAAAATACAGCTGCTGGAGCTTGAATGGTTGTTCAGTGGTTAAGAACACACACTGCTCCAAGCAGAAAGCCCCAAGTTTGGTTCCCAGCACCGATGTTGGGGCAGCTCACAACTACCTCTAACTCCAGTGGGATCCAATGCCTTTGGCTTTCACAGGTACCTACACTCTTGTGCATATACCTACGTCCACACACATGTTCAAAATCAATAAAAATAAACCTTTGAAATACAGTTGTCATAAACAAGCCTATACTATATTCTGAAAAATTTGTGTTCTTCTATTCCATACACCCAATCATGGAAAATTAATGTTAATTTCTTCCTTTCATCTCCTCCTCATCTCCAACATGATCAAGGCCCTCACTTCACAGATGGATCACTGGAATTGTTTTCTGATTGGAATGTCTATATATACCCTTATCTGTGTCCCATGGGTCCTTTCTTATTATTATTACATTTTAAGTTTCTTTTGTGAGCACACGCATGTGTTTGAGTCACTTCTCTCCTTCCACCACATGAGTTTCATGACCCCAAGGCATCAGGCTCAGTGGCAGTCTCCTTCACGCCCTGAACCATCTGTCCCCTATGTCATGGATTCTTTGTATGATTTTGTCATTGACCTCCCAAAAAGACTCCTTTATAATACCTCTGTGCAAAATGGCAAATGGTTCATCTATAGAAGAGTCCACGGGTCCAAGACGCTGCAAGTCAGTTCTGAGAGGGAAGGAACAGAGGAGCTTGGGGCTATTAGGTATACTATACGATCTCTGGAAAGCACCACGCCCACCCTGAAGTTTCAAAATGGCTTCCTGAAGTTTCCTCAACTCAAGGAGATGGTGGAGGCAGTTGCAAGTGTCCTCCATTCTGCATGTGTGAAAAAAAACAGCTAGAGATTTCACCTCCAGTGACTTCTCCAACCCAGGCTTACTGCCTCCCAGCCTCTTCTATTTCCTCTAGCCACAGGACCAGCCTCACTATGGGGTCCTCAACAAAGACTGGAGAGTTATAACATTAGCATGCTTGGCAGCCTTGTATGCTTCATTTTATCCTATTCTTTAATTTATTTATTTATTTATTCACTATACATCCCAATCATAGCTCTCCCTCTCCTCTCCTCCTGGTCCCACCCTTCCCTCCCTCTTCCCCATGCCCTCTCCCCTGCCCCTCAGAAAATAGCACCCCACATATACCCCACACACCCCAGCTCATCAAGTCGCATTAGGACTGAGCACATCCTCTTCCTCTGTGGCCTGGCAAGGCAGCCTCGTGAGGGGGAAGTGATAGAAAAGCAGGCAACAGAGTCCTTGTCAAAGACAGTCTCCCCTTACTAGGGGACCCACATGAAGACCAAGCTGCCCATCGGGTCCACCTGTGTAGAGGACCTAGGTCCAGTCCATGCATGGTCCTTGGTTGGTGCTTCTTCTGATCTGGCTCCCATTTCCTTTTTACTGACAGCTTTATCTGGAAATCTCCATTTTCACAGCTAACACGTGGGGCTCACAGATTACAGAGCTATGTCCAAAGACTGCCTAGTGCATGTTTCTGGGGCCAGGTCATTAATTACTCCTTTGCTTGCTTTTTTTTTTTTTTTTTTTTAAATAGAAGAGCTGTGTTAAGTGTTAGAGAGGGACAGGGACACAAAGCAGTAATTCCAGAACCAATTACCATTGACTCTCATCAAATAATCCTCCTAAGACCCCCAAATTGGTGCATTCCAACCCTTTCTGGTTTGTTCCGTTTACTGTTTGTTTGTTTGTTTGTTTGTTTTGAGACAGTCTTGCCATGTAGCCCAGCTGGCCTCAAACTCATGCCATGGCAATCTTCCTGACTCAGCCCCCAAAGTAATAAGGGAATCACAGGCGTGTGTGTGTGTGTGTGTGTGTGTGTGTTGTGTATGTGTGGTCATGTGCAAGTGTATATGCACAAATACATGCATGTATATGAGTGTGTGTGCATGTGGAGGCCTGAAATTGGTGTCAGATTTCTTCCTCAATCAATCCCCCACTTATTGTTTGAGGCAGGGCCTCTCAGGGAACCTGAAACTCACTGATTTAGCAGGATGGCTGGCCAGTGAGTTCCAGGCAACAGCCTAATGTCAACCCCCTGGAGTAATAGATGTGCCTGGCTTTTATGTGGTCCCTGGACCTCCTGCCTGTGAAGCAAGTACTTTACAGATTCAGCCAGTTCCTCATGGAGGTAAAGAAAGAAGTTTATCCTTCCATTTCATATTAACTGCTTACAAAAAGAAAAAGAACCGTGTCTCAGACCTTCAGGTTTTTTAAAGACACGGCAGAGGCACTGCAGAAGTAAATATCCTGGGACTGTGGTAGTTTGATCTCTGAGTGACCAGCATCTTAGCATCCAATAAGAAGAAAAATGGCAAATGGAAATTCCTAAGTACCCTTTACTCCCAGCATTCCCTGGGACATACTGGAGAGGGGGGCGGGGCTTGCAGGGAGCCATCAGTGAGTCTCTTGCCTAGTGCTCAATTCACACTGGCACATGAAGCATGGAGAAGGGGAAGGAGGGGAGGGGAAGAGGGAAGGGAAATCTAAATGCTAATTTCTCCTCCTCTGAGGCAGAGAAGCGCTGGGATCAATGTGGTGAAGACTCTGCCTTGGTCCTCTCAGGTTTTCCACGTGGCAATTGTTCACTGAACTCTCATGTGAACCTACCCTTCCACCAAGATTCCCACCGAAAACGAGCGACTTCACCAGTAATGGATATTTTTGCTCTGCGCTGTAAAATCTGACCTGTGGCTGTCAGGCCCATGAGAGAAGAGATTTGCTGTTGCGAACAGAGTAAATAAACATGCCTGGGAAACAACAGTGGCAGACGATAACTCAGAGAGAGAAATGAGAATTCAATGCTATTTTTAGTGCTAGCTTCCTGATCATGACTGTGGTTGAAGAGCAACTAGCCTGAACAATATGAACACAGAGTTCATTTCAGACCCCAAGCCTGGGTTATTTGAAATACAACGTGATCCACAGTCATTTCTCAACTGAGTGACAGGGACCTCCGTAGCTACTTGTATGTATGTATGTATGCTTGTATGTAAAGGGATCTGAAGGAAGTTGATTAGAGAAAGACAACTTACTTTTGTAACATCTCCTAGGCTAGGCATGGTAGCTTGTTTTATAATCTCAGGACTTTAAGGGGATGAGACAGGAGCATTTCCCTGAGTTCAAAGCCTGCCTGAGTTACATAGTTTCAGGCAGGGTAAATTGAACAGTGACACCACCACGCCATAATCAGGCAATTCTTTTGTGTCTATCCCATTCTCTCTCCCAAGCTAACATCTGCTGAAAACTTGAGGTATTCCAAGTACTGTGCTAACTGTAGCTGAAGTCATCTCTTTAATTGTACAGTTTTGTGATGTAGGTAGTCTTATTGTACTCACCTTGCAGACGCCTTGTAGCACAGAAAGCTGGAACTAGAACCGAAACGCATCTCTGAATTTACAGGCAAATCCTTGTGCCATTATAAGAACATAACAAAACTCACTTATCTGTACACTTTTAGTTCTTTGCTGAAAAAAGAAGAATCACATCTTATAGTGTGTGAATTTTCCCCAGTGCCGGGGACTGAACTTGGGGCCTCACAAACTAGGTAAGTTTCTACCACCAAGCTCTATCTTCAGCCCAAGGCATGGGCTTAACTATCTCCAGTGAGGGCAGGGCCCAGAGAACCGGTGCAAGCAGAGCTGCCCATGGTTAGCCAGGAATAAGAGCAATGACCATTCTTAGAATAGCTCCGCTGTGGTCCCTCCTGTGCTGAGTCTGGCCCTGGGAAGCACATCGCTGTTTTCAACACTTTCCAGACCTAACCTAAGTCGCAGGTGCCCGGGTCCAACTCCAGCCACCACTCTCCCACCACACAAGGTACCAAGCAGCTCTAAGGGTAATTTCTATGGCCTATAGAACTGCCTCTCCCTCCTTCTTCCTTCAAGCTACACATCCAGTAAAGGTGTGGACACATACCACCTTCAATTGCATAAACTAAACCAGAGGTTTATGACAATAAAGATTTATTTAAAACAAAAAAGAAACAAACAAAAAACTAAACCAAAGGTGGAGTCTGCAAGATCAGAGAGACAAAGAACAAACTAATGACACTCTGAACACTCATGTTAACAATACAATACCATGACAATAACTATGTATGGCAAGCTGTGATATTTTTGTTTTGTTTTTAAATGAGTGCAACATACATTTGTGTACCACCTGCATGCCTGATGTCTCTAAAAGCCAGGAGAGGGCATCATACTCCCCAGAACTGGAGTTACACGTGTTTGTGAGCCACCATGTGGAGGCTGGAATTGAACCTAGGTCCTCTGAAAGCAGTGTTTCTAACCACTGAGCCATCTTCCCAGTCCCTGGAGCCCCACTGTTAACCACTGGAACTACAACTAAATGTTTTTTTATTTAGTATATACAGAAAAGGCAGATTAAAACAAGGAAAAAGGCAAATTGCCATTCTTAAAGAAAAGATGCCTGGGTTTTGCTGACAGACCGCTGGCTCCTGGGGTAAGGTTTTTCAACACAGTATAGAGATTCATTTTCAGGGGGAGGGACCATAATTCCTTGATGGAAGCAATGGGGTTATCTGTTTTACCTCAGAGGAGAGAGTTTACACATAATTTGGTAAGAATATCTTGAGTGAATTTTTAAAACTTTAGGTTCCTAGTAACAGGGGACTAAACTCAAAAAAGCCTGAGTAAAGGGAGCTAGCTTGTTGAGCAGAAGGCCTTGCCCCGGTTTGTAGAACTGACTCAGGGACTCAGTTGCTGTCACCAGAGCCGGGCCTCACCTCACACCAGCTTCTGTTCTCCTTCATGGTGCTCCCATGGCCAGTGTCCACGCAAGACAGAAAAGAGCATCTGTACTGCCTGTCTGACCACTCTCATCAGGCCAGGCCCAGCATGGCTAGGCTGATGCACTTCACATGCTCATTTGCCTGAGGCCCAGAGGACAGAGCACACACTTGGGCCAAGTTGAATCGCGTGCCGCCCACAGGCTCAGGGCTGAGATGGGAAGGGTGCACATGGAAACTCAGCGGACTGTTTCTGCCAAAAAAGGGACAGAGGCTGAAAACAATAAATGTTCTCTTAGCCTCTCTTTATTAAATCAGATTACTTATGATCTTTTGCTAAAATTACTCAGCACCAACACGTGAAACATGTAAGCATGAATATAGTCAAGCTTCCCCCTCACAACGCAGTATTTTTAGATGGATCTAATAATAGTAGCACATATTTTAGAGAGTTGGGTACCCACTGGTGTATAAACGCCTCCTGTTAACATTCAAGGCAAAGACAGAGACCAGTACTCTATTATTTCTATAGGCTGGCTCCTTGGTCCTAAGATGCTATCCTCATGATTTTATGTAAATGTTTAGTTCCACTTCTCTGTATTTCCAGTTGGCCTGCCTCTCAGGAAGGACGTGCCTACATGTCCGCAGCTCATCCTGCTCACGTCCTCGCTCATACTTCCCCAATCTCACCTCTGTCTTGATGAGATTAATTGACACTAACTGCATCCATGAGCTCTCTTGACCTCCAACTTCTAGCTGGGCTAGCCAATAGGAAGACCCCGTGGGAGAGGAGGTGGGGAAGAAGGATAAGGAGGAGGCTGTATCACTCAGTTGATGGCATCGATGCCTGCTGAAGACACCCTTTCTCCTCACTGTCTCCATCACCATTCCTCAATAGCCCTGTCCTGGCTCCTGGACCTTCTGTTATGGTTCATCGCCACACTTCCCACACCCTTGTAAAGAGTCTCTTTAATAAGCTTTCCTCCAGTTTTCCTATTTTAAACATCTTGCATTTTTTCCTAGAGGGACCCTGAATAACATAGTCTGCAAAATTTTTACAGAAGAGGAGCAGAAAAAAATAGAAAGGGTTCTGGCTATTAAGAATAAGGCTGCTATGAACATGGTTGAGCATATGTTCTTATTATGTGGTGGAGTGTCTTTTGGGTATGTTACAAGGAGTGGAATAGCTGGGTCTTGAGGTAGCCCTATTCCCAGTTTTCTGAGAAAGAGCTAGATTGGTTTCCAAAGCAGTTGCACAAGTTTGCACTCCCACCAGCAATGAAGAAGTGTTCCCCTTTCTCCACATCCTCTCCAGCATGTGCTATCACTTGAGTTTTTGATCTTAGCCATTCTGATGGGTGTAAGATGGAATCTCAGAGTCATTTTGATTTGCATTTCTCTGATGATTAAGGATGCTGAGCATTTCTTTAAGTGTTTCTCAGCCATTCGATATTCCTCTGTTGAGAATTCTCTGTTTAATTCTGAGCCCTGTTTTTTAATTGGGTTATTTGCTTTTGTGGTGTTTAATTTCTTGGAATAGATACCAGAACTTCTTATTGGGACTCTAAGTGAGAGAGATAAGTAAGAATGGGGAAATAGAAGGATCCAAAGGGTCCTAGAAACCTAAAAGAAGACCATTAAAGCTGATGGATCTGGACCCAGGTGGGTCAGCTCAAACTAGAGTACCAACCAAGGACAATGCATGCATTAAACCTAGAACCTCTATCCAGATCTAGCCAATGGAAAGAACATTCTCCACAATTGTGTGGAGAGTAAGGACTGACTCGGACATGGCCTCTGGTGCCCCTTATTTGACCACGTCCCCTTGGTGGGGAAACCTGGTGACACTCAGAGAAAAAGTAAGCAGGCTACCAGGAAGAGAATGGATAGGTTGTGATCTTATAGTGGGGGACGAGGTCCCCTTCTGTCACAGACCTAGAAGAGAGGAATAAGATGAAAGAGGGAGGGAGGGGGAATGGGAAGATACAAATAAGGAGATAATAATTGAGATGTAATCTGAATAAATTACTTAAATAAAAATTTTAAAAAAGAAATAGAAAGGGTGACTACAGACTATTTCACTGCCTGATTGTTATAAAAACGTCTTCCCTAGGGAGACTAAATAGCACCTACTCCCTCCTTCTAAGGTCTCAACAGTAAAACCAGGCTCACCCTGGGAAACCCACGGAAGTATCAGGCTTTCCTGCAGAGCATGGGTGAGGGGTTGTTGGCAGGAGCATAGACTGACCTCAAAGCAGCTGCTCTGGAAAGTCTCTCCCAAAGCCCATCATGAATATGGGGCTTTCCCCATAACTGTGTAGATGGGTCCCATCTCAACTCACCTCCCCGAGCTTTCTCCAGCCATCCCCCTAGACCACATGCAATTAGGGAAGAATTGCATAAAATGGTTTGGAGGAGGGGGCTAGACCCTCCCCAGATCCCTTGTAGGTAAGAATGGTAGCTATCAACAAACCAGGCTACAGGCTACAAGCTCCAGGCACAGCTGCTCCTGTGACGGTGCCACTCACTCTGCTCTAAGGACATCCCTGTCCAACCCTGATAAAAAACAAATTGCTAGAAATGTCCTAAGCAATCTGGTGTTTGGATTCATATACACTTTCGCTTTAACTGCCCTTAAAAAGCTACACATTGGAAGTGGAAAGCAAGCCTAACAACATTTTCACTTCAGAGACGGTTGAGCAGTGCCTCTCAACCTCCCTAAAGCTTCGACACTTTAATACAGTCCCTCCTGTGATGGTGACCCCAACCATACAATTATTTTTGTTGCTACCTCGTAACTGTGATTTTGCTACCACTATGACTCACAATATAAATATCTGTATTTTCTAATGATCTTCAATAACCAATATGAAAGGGTCATTCAACCCCCAAAGAGGTTACCACCTACAGGTTGATAACCAATAGTCTTAGGATATACCTATCTCTCATCTATGTATCTTTCATTTGTTTTCACTTTTTTGAAATAGAGTGCTGCTATGTTATCCAGGCTGGCCTTGAACGTGCAATCTTCCGGACTGAAATCATCCACCTGTGCTGTGAGGCCTGGCCCTTAGCTTCAGTTTTGGTAAACACAAGCGATAAATGAAGGTGATGCTTTGGGAAGATGCCAAGAAAGGTGGAAGATTTGCTATTTAAACTCTTCCTTTCTAGTTTCTTCTTTCACAAGTACTTACTCACTGCCAGCTCTGAGGAACCAGCTGTTTCCATTGCAATCATTAACATTTTCAGTGCTTGTTCCATTTGCCAAGATTCCAGAACAATTATGATGACGGGTGGGGGGGTGGTAGAGGACTAGACACTGCGAGAGAAAGAATCGGAAGATTGAGTAGATCGATATGAGACCCCACAATGGGAGACCTGTGGCAGATGAGAGTGTGGGGAAAGGAAATGGGACAGAAAAGAATGGAGCAGAGGGGCCAGATGGTTGGGTCGCTGGATATTATGCAAGGAGATTAATGGGAGGAGGGGAGCTGGCCAAACTCCCCAATTGCTCAGTAACCAGCCAACAATAACCCGGGAGCTGTTTAGCCTGTGCCCCGTTGAAGACAGGGGTTCCTGTCTGGTATGGTTCAATGAACACACTCTAAGGATGGCCGACTTAACTCATATTTGCCTGCTCTTTGTCAGATCCAATGATGCTCTCTTTTTGTAAACAGAGGGCGCAGGGCTGTCGCCTTAGGAGATCTCAGAGAGATACTAAGGAGGAAAAGATCAGAAATTAGCCTTAAAACTCCCATGCTTTTAATTTGCATCAATTTTCCTGTCGATTTTCAGAGGGCGGATGAGATGGAAGACAAGTAAAGGTGTCTGCCACCAAGCCTGACTACCTGGATTTCACCCCTGAGACCCACATGGTAGAAGGAGAAACACAACCCTCGTAAAATGTCCTCTGACTTGCACATGCACACATGTGCATGTACACACACACACACACACACACACACACACGCATGCACATGTGCACAAGATAAATAAAAACATAACTAAAAATTAAAAAGAAAAATTTCCTGTCATAGCACACTGTCCTTTGGCCTGAGCATAGGAACTGTATCAGATAATGAGATAGGTAGTGATGATACCTGGTCTACAATCCCTGCTTCTGACGCTGGAGATGTAGGTAGGTAGTAGAGTATGCACCTTGCATATTGTGAGGCTATAGGTTTGATCTCAAAGTATAGGAGAGAATGCCTACTGTTCTTCTTAATCATTTGTCTATTTGTTTAAAATATGTCTCAAGATGCTGGTAAAGAATCCAAGGAGGGAAAGCATATCTTTGCCTTATCACTTTGGCTTTTGAACATTTTTAAGTCAGAGATTTTGGTCTGGCTATGTACCCCCAAGGCTACTGCCTTCGGATGCTCAATTGGTCCTGCGATTTAATGGAAAGCACTCTCCTCTTCCCATTCGGTTCAGGTAATTGTTGCCCAGGCAAATCATTATAATTAAATTCAATTTAAAAGTGAGAGCCCACCTGCACCCATACGTTAGAACTGCTTTTGGATAAGGAACTTGGTATTTTCACTTTGTATTAAATGCAAAGGTGTGTGAGGACAGGAGATTTTTTCAATGGAGATAGTTAAGGAGATTCGCCTCTTTATCAAATGATTAATTATAATTTACATGTGTCTGAACGGAAATTACTTAAACCTTAGAAAAACATTTCCATTAAATAGAATCTACCACTCAATGGGCTTTCCAGCAAGTCAGTTTGGTACTGACACAAGGAAATAAAGTAGCAGAGATGAGGAAAGTGCATGCACTGCTTTTAGAGGATGTTCGACTAAAATGCAGAAGGTTCTTGGAGAGGATGTTTGGCATGGCATGACTTCCAACACATGCTCTGCACCCAGTTTTCACCCCAGAGGCCAGTCTGCAAGATGCAAGCCGATCAGCTTGTTGCGTTTCTCTGGTCATGGAGATTTCATTACTATCAGAGTCAAGGAGAGGTTTGGTTCCATAAAGAACCCGTGCACACCTCATTGGGGGAGGGTCAAATGTTAGGCTTACACCCCAGCTGACCATCATGCATGGTGCTAGAAGGTACTCTGCGTAATACTGGAGGAGAAAGGTAAGCATCAATATCACCCAACTAGAAGCCCTGCAACCTACAGCGGTGACCTACCCCACAAGACATACCGGTTCAATAACAGCACAAACGTCATACAAGTAACCAACCACTGCATGAGATGCAACTCATACCCAGCACCACTAAAGTGGCCAAGACTCTGAGACTAGATAAGCCATAAGCCTAGGGGAAGAGCTACTACTACTGTTCTACTAAAGGAACAGAGCAATAAAATAACTCCTGATGATGGACTGCCATCCCCATAGACCAGCCTTCTCTCAAGCTGCGTCAGAGAAGCTCTCTTTTCAGTTGTTGAGAATTAACACAGAGGTCCACAACCTGAATATATGCAGAAAGTGAGAGACTTTGGAGCCCTCAGCCCTAAGTGGCTTGTTTCTAGATCCCTTCTTCTCAAGGCCCAGAGAGCTATGCAAAAGAGGAGGCAGAGAGATTGTAAGGCCTGAAGCGACAGATGACTTCAAGGACAAGATGTCTTCCAGACACAACAGGACTGGTGCACATTTGAACTCACAGAGATTATGACAGTGCACACGTGACCTGTGTAGGTTCAAGCCTGACATAGTCTCAGCACAGAGCGGGGAAGGTGGACTTGAGGTCCCACAAGAAGTTATTAGCCACACTCAACAAGGCCTAGGCCTTGCAGTAGTTGGCAAAACACAGACAAACGCCATGGGGTTTTTTCCTGGCTGTATTATTACTATTGTCGTTGTTGTTGTTGTTGTTGTCTTTTGCTTATTTGTTTTTATTTATGAATTTCTTTTTGTGTTTTTGTGAGTCTTTTAACAGAGAGGGAGAGAACACCAAGTTAAGTGAGGAAGGCATGTGGAGTATTGGGAGGAACTGCGGAGGGAAAAACAATCGAAATATTATTGTATGAACAATTAATTTAAAAAGAGAAAATATGTAAGACTTCTGTTAGGGCTCAAAGGAACTTTGAACAAATGACTAACTGTGACACCTATTTAACATACAAAGCAGAGTCTACCCTCAGCTCCTGCTCACCATTTACAGAGGCATCCTGGCTGGCACACCCCGTCCCTACTCTAAACCTCTCCAGGCCCTGAGCTTCCCTTCCCTTCCTCCAGCCTCTCTTTTCCTGTGGTTCCCTTGGTACTCCTGGCTCCTCTAATGGCCTCCCACTCTCTCCTCTCTCCTCTCTCACTTCCCATGCACCCACCCTCCACCCTCTGTCTCCTCTTGCCTAGTTCATGCTGCTGGTCTACTTCAGTTTGGACTCCTCTAGGTGCCTCCAGCTGTTTGCTTCCTCATATCTACAGGAAAGTTTCTCCTCCACCACACCTGGGAGTAGTCATGTCCTCACTTTTCATTCACTAAGTACCTCTGCCTTTTTTCAATCAAAAAGCATGGCTGGGGTATCCAGGGTCACTGTGATGACTGCATTAGCGGCTTTTCTCATTGATCTCAAAAAACATCTAACAAAACGACAAAGAAATGCTCTGTGGCCGGGCAGTAGACACATGAGGCTGTTGGTCACACTGTATCTACAGCTAGGAAGCAGAGAAAAATGGATGTAAGTTCTTAACCTTTAGAAGGTTAAATCATTCTAAAAACGCTTCATAGACATGCCTCCACATGTCTCCCAGGCAATCCTAAACACAGTCAACTTAAGGTTATGATTAACTATTATAAGTCTACTCCTTGTCATCCTGATACCCATTTTAGTCCATAACAGTCTACTTCTGGTCCCCTAAAAAGGCTTGCAGCTATCTCAAAGAAAACTGCATTTAGTTTGTCTTTGAGAGGCCTGTAAGTCTTAACCATCCTAACATTGTTCAGAAGTCTTTTCTGAAACTCATGGCAATCTCTTCTCAATAGTAAGACCCATATACAATCAAACATAGGGTAAATATTTGTCACTCACAATGTCTCAGAATAAGTCCCCATTTCACAAGGAAGAAATAAGTACAGTGAAGAAAGGTCGGGTTTAAGCAGGGATGAAACCCAGCAGGGAAAACGTGAAATCCTGCAGCTGCGAGCCTGGGTCTCTTAGTGTCACCATCAGATCCCCCAATAGTTGAGGCAGGCCCAGCCCTCCAGCCTCACTGCCTATCGCACATGTAGCCTCCTTTCTAAGCCAAATCCTGGGATGCCCACTGAAACCTGGGCTTCCCCTGAACAGCGCCACATAATCACCTCTGGTGGGCCTCCTTGAAGGAACTCCTGTCTAGCCACTCACACACTGTCTGGAATCTTGCTGCAAGCCTCCATAATGTCATTAACACCTGCATTTTCTGCATGCCTGCAAAACCAGCACTTGTGGACAGCAATGTCACATGGTGCCAGCCTGAGATGCCATTTAGCCACCCTCAGCCACTGCTCTACTGGTCTCTATCCTTGGTAGCTGAAGCAGAAAATACTTCCTTGACAGCCATCTCCTAGCACCTCTGCAGTCTCAATTCAGTGTCTCTTCTGTCGACTGAATTTCCATTTCTAGATGCTGGTACCTGTGCTGGGTAAAGCAAAAGGTTTCTCTTTAAAGAGTTAATGATTACAGATGCTTTGTCTGCAACCAACCTTATGCCATTTTCTTTAATAAACGACAATTTTTTTCATCTCTTTTCTGATTTGAATTCTCATTATAAACGCAGTAAGTAATAACCGTACCAAAGCCGGAATGTTGTGCTGTCTTAAAATTGTTAGGGTCCAGAGGTAGCTGAGCAAACCACTCATACACCAAGCCCAGTTAGATATGAATGGTTTATTGAACACACACCCGGAGACTGATCATGATGAGGAGCACAGAGTGGACTTGGGAGCCAAACTGTGACAAGCTACATTCTTTAGAGACAGCTGAAACCTCAATTAGCTCACACAGCGGGGGTCGGGGACACAGTGGAACAGGGTAGCTACCCCTGACTCAAGTTATTTTTGCTAATTAGACAAGGCAGTTCTAGCTGACCTTTTCATTTGATTGGTCCCAAGTGGAGTTTACGGTTAGGGCCAGCTGTGCTTAAGGTTGGGGAATTTCCAGGAGTAGCAAGGCCACAGAGTATGCTGAACATAAACATAGTTTTTGGTCAACCTGACCCAGTACAGAGAGCTTTTCCCTATATCAGCAACAAGCTGAGATCATGTGCTCGGAGGCCTGAAATAAAAATGGCTACAGTTACGCCACCCAAAAGGAGCAGGCCTCCACAGAAACCTCTACCATTAAACAAATTAGGATGCTGTTTCTGATTCAGCCTCGGTCAGATGTCTGTAATATGGACAAATGCAGCCATGTTCCCTGACAGGGTTTAATGTTAATGTTCTGATGCTGTTCCCAAGCAGGGTCCGTGTTCCTCTCTGAAACCTCCACTTTCCACACTCCTCTCAGAGTCTGCTATGTTCTGCTTACAGTACTCAGTGGCTCTGAGGCCCACAGCTCTAGACTCTTCCATATTTTCGCACAATCTGACTGAAAAGGCCGGTGGTGAGCCATGTGACCAGGTTGACCATAGTGATAGCTCCACTCCTTAGCACCAACTAACTTCCTGCTTTCAGTCACTTCTCCCGTTGCTCTTACCACACACCTAATGGAAAGCAACCTACAGGAGGAAGGACTTACTTCCTTACTTTAGCTCTTTGAAGGTACAGTCTGTCATGGCAGGGACAGCACGGTGGTAGGAGCATGGGACACTTGATCACACCATGTACGCACAGGGAAACAGAGACAAATGCGTCCTTTTTCCTCTCTTTCCTTTTTATTCTAGCCTAGGATTCCAATCCATAGGATGATGCTCCTGATATTCACAGTGTGTTTCTCCTCTCACATGAAACTTCTCCAGAAATGCCCTCATAGCCTGGACATGTGTCCTAGGCCATCCAAGATCCACTCTAGTTGACAAAACAAATCACCACTGTGGCGTGATTTGAGACACCGTGAGAAGCTAGAGATGCCTGTAGATTATTCAACCATGTGCACTCGTCTTTATGGCTTGAGCTAATTCTGGTCTGCTGATTCTTTCAACCATTAGGATTCTGGCCATATTGAAGGCAAACATCTCCCAGTGTGTAATTCAACACAGCAACTGTCAATTAATACTTGCAATATTGAGATGGATTCCTGGGCCTGGGTGAATCCCCTAAAAACTGGATAAAAATGTCTATAAACTTGAGAAACAGGCTGGGCATGGGAATGCTCCTGCAATACTAATATTCAAGAGGCTGAGGCAGGAGGATATCAGTACAGAGCTGGTGGGTACTACACAGTGACGCCCAACATCCCTTTCCTCCTCCCCCACCAAAAAGAAGACAGAAAACTCAGGGGATCTCATAAAAAATTAACCTGAGCAGGATGGTGGTGGCACACACCTTTAAACCCAACACTTGAGAGGCAGAGACACGTGGATCTCTGAGCTCAAGGCCAGCCTGGGCTACTGAGTAAGTTCTGGGACAACCAAGGCTACATAGAGAAATCTTGTCTTAAAAAACAAAAAACCTTAACCTGAAAGAGAAAGAAATAGTAAAAGGTAAAAGTACATAAAGAGGATAGACATAGGGGTTGGAGAGATGGCTCAGTGGTTAGTAGCAATTTTTGTTCCTCCAGGGGATCCAAGTTCAATTCTAGGTACACAGGCAGCTCACAACTACCTGTAACTCCAGCTTCAGAGGAGCCAATGTGTCTGACCTCCACAGGTACATATGCGCACACACACATACACACACACACACACACACACACATTTTTTTTTAATAAATATTTTGAGCCGGGCATTGCTGCACACACCAGTAATCCCAGGGCTCAGGGAAGCTGATTACAGGGAGTTCTAGGACAGCCTGCTCTACAAAGCAAGTCTAGGATAGCCAAAGATACACAGAGAAACCCTTGAGAAAACCCAAATTAATAATAATAATAATAATTATTATTATTATTATTATTATTATTATTATTATATTTTTAGAAAGAACATTCAATTCTGTTATTCAGCTTTTTAATTATGTTAAATCAAATTTTGAAAAGTATTGTGCCAGAACTTGATAGAATAAATTACATAACCAAATATCACAAACTCTAGCCCTCAAAAGTTTTGTTTTATTTTTTTTTGCTTTGTATTTATCTGATAGATTTTGTGTCATTCAGAACAAAACACCTAACATAAATAAGTTAGGTAGAAACATTTACTTTAGCTCGCTGTTTCAGAGGTCTCAGTCCACAGCCCTTCGGTTGGCTGATTTGAGCCCGTGTAAAGCAGATCAACATGGCAGCAGGAGTATGTAGTGAGAGAGGCTGTTCACTTCGTGGTAGACAGTAAATGAGAACATGAGAGGACTGCAGTCCTGACATGCGGCCAAAGACACACCTCCCCCAAGTGATCTATTTTCTCCAACTGCATTCTACCTCCAAAAATAGCACTTTGTTCACCTGCAGAGAGTCAGGTGGCCAGCACATGGGCCTGTGAGGCATATGCCCCCTTAAACCCCAGCAGTTAAGGAAGCTAAGCTTGTGTGCATCTAAGTCTAGCACAACCAAAAGGCAAGTGCTGAGAAACCCTTTCTGTCACTTAACAGCTTCCTCAGTGTATTCACACTGTATTCACACTCATCGCATCATTTGATTCTCACAACAGCCCTTTGAGATAGGCAGCTGCACTTCCTCATTTGGCATAATGAGATTAAAAGTGTGCAAAGATAAATGTAAATGAATGTCACTGTGGCATTACTCAAAAGAGGGAAAAACTGAAAACTGCTTACTATCTATCAACAGTGGAGTGGCTAAATACGTTTTGTTCTTCCATAAAAGGAAATAGTAGGTACCTGTTGAGATGCTGAGGTGATGTCTTGGTTCTTGGTAAATGGAAGTAACACATTCTATCCTTTCCTACTGACCTGGGGTTGCCAGGTTTATACACCAAACGCCTCAACATGGCTAGTAAAATTTTATTTTCAGATAAACAAATTTTTAACAAACTTCATTTTTTAAATTGGCTTACAAAGTATTGAACATCATGGAATTTTCAAACAAAGGTATGTTTTAGTAGCAGCTTTTTCTCTCCCCTTCAACAAGGGCTGTATTTACTGTGGGTCTTGTGTAATATTTAAGATGGGAAAACAGTACAGAGTGACTTAAACCTTCTCTGACAACCCATTGTTGACTGTAACTAAAATCATAGATGAAATGCTAAAGACTGAAGGTCTCCGTGATAAAAGAAGATCGTGGACCATCTGATACTTTGTTCATTTTCTTTTCTTGTCCCTGAGCCTGTACTTCCATCCAAACCCGTGAGCTGTAAACTCAGAACAGACTCAAGAGCCCAACAGAAGTCCTCCCTCTGAGCCAAGGAATGAGAGCTACATAAGATGGAGATAAAGAGGTAAGGAGAGCCTCCTACCCCATCCTTCCCCTACCCTTCTTCTTCCCCTCCTTTCTTTTTTTAATTTTTTTTATAATTTTTCAGATTATAGCCTTATTGTTATCCCCTCACTCTTCCCACTCCCACCCTCTCTCCTTTTTTCTCCCTATTCCCCTCCCCTAGAGCTCTGACAGAAGGGGACCTCCTCCCCCACCATATGACCACAGCCTATCGGTTCTCACCCAGATAGCCTGCTTCCCCTTCCTCTGTGTGCCCACTGGGCCTCCCCAACAAGAGGAAGTGATCAAATGGAGGGCAGTCCCTGGTGAAATCTGAACAGGGATTCTAGGTTTACTTGAAATTTTCAGGCAAATGATGTACCTAGAAACAAGCATCCTGAGTGAGGTACTCCAAACACAGGAAGACAGGCATGGTATATACTCACTTATAAGTAGATATTAGCCCAATATAGATGTCCTCTCAGAGACTCTACCCTCCTTGCTTTCTTAATTATGATCCACGGAAAGCTGTGTGCCAGAGTTCCAGTCTGGCTACTGCAGAGTAGCCAGGCTGTGACCATAGTGTTGGTAAAACAGACACACGGAAATCAAAGGAGACCCTTCTGGAGAATAGAAACCATGATGTGGCTCATACAGGAGACACTTGTGGCATGACTCAGGCGTGGAAGCAGACTCAGCTACAGGAAGTTTAATGCCAAGTCAGGAGAAGGAGTCCTCTGGTTTCCATCAAAGGGCCAGAGAGACCAGAGTGCTAGAGAGCTGGAAGAGAGGAAATGGATAAGAAAAAAATAGTCTCAGATAGCTGTAAGGAAGTTCAGGGGTCTTTCTTGGGAGCCATGTGACCCTAAAGAGTGCTCTAAAGTAATAAGAAATGAACTACAGGACCAAATTCCACCCAGGCTCCATGGGGCTCATTTGGTAGTGCACACATGGGGAAGATTCAGAAAACAGCCCAGAGTATATGAAAATTGAGCTGATTTGGCATAGCCATGAAGAAACAGGGAGGGAGGGACCAAAGGAAGGAGGGAAGGAGAGATGGAGGGATGGATGGATAAACAGACTAAACACACACCTAGACTGGATGCCTCAGCTAGTGGCCAGCCTCTGAGATCGTCCACAGTGCCCTGGCATTCCGGTGTTCACACCCTTTCTTCCTGTACCATTCTATAGGACACCAGTGAGTCCTCCTGTCTTTTGAGATTATAAAGGCTGTGTCTTTAGTGTTGGGTGCACTTACTCTTCATCACTCTACCCAAGGAAAGCCATGTCATGAATAATCCCACAAAGAGGGACCACATGGCAAGGAACTGAGGTCCTGTCAGCATCCATGTGAATGACCCTAGAAGTGGGCTGTCAAAATGCAGCCCAGGCCATATTAACACTTACACTGCAGCATCATAAAACAGCCTACATCACAACCACACAGGCATGTCTTGGACTTTTAGACTGTGAAGTTTTCTGTGTCAATATATTAGGTTTGTCAACTAAGGACAATGCATGCAGTAAACCTAGAACCCCTATCCAGACCTAGCCAATGGACAGCACATTCTCCACAATTGTGTGGAAAGCAGGGACTGACTCAGACATGGACTCTGGTAACCCCTATTTGACCACTTCCCCTTGGTGGGGAGACCTGGTGACACTCAGAGGAAGAGTAAACAGGCTACCAGGAAGAGACCGGATAGGCTGTGATCTTATAGTGGGGGACAAGGTCCCCTTCTGTCACAGACCTAGGGGAGGGGAATAGGATGAAAGATGGAGGGAGGGGGAATGGGGAAATACAAGTAAGGGAATAACAACTGAGATGTAATCTGAATAAATTACTTAAATAAAAAAAATTTATTTAAGATATTGGGTTTGGCACGTTCTATGGTACAGCCATAGATAACAAAGGTTCAAACAAAAGCAACTATCCCCACAAGGTTCACAGAGCTACAACATCTCAAACTATCAGTGGTGCAACTCAGACTACATGAATGAAAAAAGAATCTCAGGAGTTTTCCGATCTATCACATAGTCCCATGATCTCACAGCCTGTGTATAAGCCCAAATGAAATGAAATCAGTATAGTCACGTAGCTCATTTCTGGCTTCAAACTCACTACACAGCCCAGACTCACACTGAACTACTGATCCACCTGTCTCTGTATCCCAAGTACAGGGCTTACAAAGGTCTCTTTTATGTGTTACTATATGCTTGTGTAAAGTTTATTACATTGGTTAAATTAAGATTTGTATGATAAAACTGAGCTCCAAATCTGTTACTCTGTCCAAATTCACAGGAACAACGGGTGCAGACTCCAGCGGGTTCTATCAGGCCTAACTTGTTTTGTTAATGTTGTAAGATTTATTTGTACTTTATGTATATGAGCACTTTGCCTGTATGCATATGTGTATGTGTATGCCCCGTGTGCTTGCTTGGTGTCTTTGGAGGATCCTTTGCAACTGGAATTACTGACACAGCTGTGAGCCACCATGTGGATGCTAAGCACCGAACCTGGTTCCTCGGCAGTAGCAACAAGGCTCTTAACCACTGAGCCATCTTTCTGGCCCTACTTAATGTTGTTTTTAATAACCACAGAAATGGAAAGCTGAACAGGAAGACAGGGGAATTGAGAAAGGCTTTACAGAAACAGGTCTTAAAGATATGGGGAAAAGGCAAAGGTGAGGATAGGTGGATACACCGCTCTCAGGAAGAAGATACCCTGAGGTCAACGGCAGGGTCGTGTAACACACATTTACAAGCCCAGCGCTTGGGAGCTTGAGGCAGGAAGATTGGAGCACACTCTAGGCTACAGAAGGCAAAATAAATATACCTATACATGGCCTTGCAGGAGCACCCAGTGAAGAAGAGCCAGGCAGTGAGACGTTTTCCACAAGCTCTGCTGCAGAGAGTAATGGAAGGTAGAGTAGACCTGGGCTGCTATGGGTTAATACACATGGAATAAAGTGGGGCCGTGAATGTTCTAGGAAGGAAATAAGACCTCGTTAAAGAGACTGCTCAGTTGCAATGAGGGCCCAGCTGGGTTTCATGGCATGAATTTGGAATGGGTCATATCAGCCCAGTAGGATCATGTCCTCCAACAATGTTCAACAGTTTAGGAGGCAAAGTGGAAAATTCAGTAATGGGAGAGATCTGAGCTTTATGTGTGAGCTTTATGACAACTGCTCACACATCCCTTAATTCATTTAGTAGACATCTATTTAATGCCTACTGTATTTCAGAAACTATGCAGAATGGGGTGGAGAGGAATGTGTGACTCAGCATAAAATACATAAAATGAAAGGGTGTCGAGGGAGTTAAAGGTTTTCTCCACGGGAAATAAACTACACAATACCTTTTAGTAATTGCATTAAAATGAGCACAAATATTACAATTTTTTTTTTAAAGTAAGCCTTTGTCTCTGGAGAGATGGCTCAACAGTTAAGAGCATTTACTGTTCTTACAGAGGACCTGGGGTTCAGTTTCCAGCTCCCATATCAGGCAATTCACAGCCTTCTGTAACTCCCTTTCCTGGGGGCCCTCTGCTGGCCTCTGCAGGAGCTTGCAAGCGAGTGGTGCACATAAATTGGTCCACACGCAAATACAAACAAGTAAATAAAATTTAAAGGAAGAAAAAGAAGAGGCCAGTCTCACATAAATGAAGACCCCGCTCACGCCTGCGTTCCTAATTGATTTTAGCTGAGGGGGGAGGAGGCACAACTCTAACAAGATCTCAAGCAGCACCCCAAGTTTGGTCAAATTATAACTTCCTTCCCATTCTGACTTTCTTTTGAGCTACTTAACACGTAGTTTGATTGTCTAAGTGGATATCCATGATTTTGAGAATAAGTAGCTATTTCAAAGTCCAGCTGGGCTTCCTCACAAGGCAATTTGGGTTTGGTTTATCTGAGCACTGACGCTTCGCAGGCCCAGGACTGAATGGGTTGTGGTCCTTTCACTGGAAGAAGAGTTATCCTGACCTCTCGCTTCTCTCAGTGTTTGGGAATAATCTTCACTGTGTCAAGATGTTCATCTCCAAATCTTTCTTATACTTAATAATGACCTATGCTCCACACTGTATCAACTAAAAGCAAGTGAGGCTATAGCCATGGGACTATAATTTGTTTGGAGGCACGATGGATCAGCCTGTCAGCATTTAAAGTTAATAATATTGGATTTATGGCTTTCTTGGTATCTTTGAGGGTTGGGTTCTATGCTCTTCCATCAAAACCAGAATGTCAGGTTGCTCAAATATAAAATGACAAGGTATTTTTGTTTAGACTGGCACCAATTCACCATAAATACAAGGGCTTGTTTCTGAATTCTCAGTGTTAACTCGTTGGTGTATATACCATTATTTTCCTATACACTTTAGATTTTTTCTAGATTACTTGGAACACTTAATTTTATGCAAATACTATGTAAATGGTTTTGGTTTTGTGATATAGTTAGTGTATAAGGGCAAGAAAATTCCATACATACTCAGTAAAGAAGTACTCTTCTCTTTTTTTAGTAATGCCCGTCTTCAGTTGGCTTAATTTGTAGAATGGAAGCCATGATATGGGTAGTACGGGCTTAGTTTTGGAAGAGCCAGCAAACTTGACAATTACCTTTGATCACATGACTGTAATGTGCTTGTATTGCTAGCTCCTTGTGAGTGATATGGCACAGAAGGAGTGTACTGAACAGTTTATGTCACCTTGACACAAGATAGAGTCATCTGAGAGGAAGAAACCTCAATTAAGAAAATCCCCTCAGAAGATGGGGCTGTCAGCAAGCCTGTAGGGTAAAAGTATCTTTTATTTGCCCGGCTCAATTATTGTCTCCGAAGCTAACTGACTCCTTCTGCTAACCTAGGCCTAGTCCTAGAAGTTAGTTTCTGTACAATCTAATCTAGGCCCTGAACGTCTTCAGCCTCTGAGACTTACTGCTTAGTAAACTCACCCTTACTTGTTCTTTCTGAGCCCTGGGCTGGCTGGTTCAACTCAGCTGTTCTGGCTCAAACTCTTCTCCCAGCTGACTTATTTAAACTGGCTTCTCTCTCAGCCCAGAATTGCTCTGCTTGGCCTCAAACCAACTCAGCAATCAGCTCTAATCTTCTGACCTCTCATTTTCTGGCTCCTTCCATCTTTACCTGAGTTCTCTCTCTGCAACCCTTCTCTCTAGTACTGTCCTGGTGAAATGCCTCCTCTCTCTGTAAAACTGCCTCTTAAATAGCTTCTCTTTTTCTTTCTTTTCTCAGGAGAGTTGGGTGTATCCTATTCTGTCAAATCTTCTCTGATTCGTCACCTTTTCTGCCACTCAATTAGACATTTTCAATCATCGGTGCTTCCTTCTACAAACTAACTTTACCTTCTTTGGGATTAAAGGCATGCACCACCACCTTTTCTTTACCTGATACCTGCTCTATACCAGGCTGCCCTTGAACTCAGACCTGTTTGCCTCTGTCTCCTGACTTAAAAGTCAGCCAGATCACACAGACCTACGTGATCTTTGGATGTGCTCTCATGCCACCTGGATCACAAAGACCTAGAAGGTCTTTGGATGTGATCTCCTACCAGAACAGCCATCTACACTATAGAGCATTTTCTTAATTATTAAGTGATGGGGGTTGTCCGAGCCCAGTGTGAGTGGTGCTGTCCCTAGGCTGGTGGTCTTGGGTTGTATAAAAAAACAGGCTGAGCAAGCCATGGGCAGTGAGCCAGTAAGCAGCACCCCACGTGCTCCCCCAACAGCCTCTGCATCAGCTCTTGCCTCTAGGTTCCTCCCCTGCTTGAGTTGCTGTCCCAGCTTCCTCTAATGATGAACCATGACCTGGCAGTAGAAGCCAATCCTTTCCTCCCAGCTTGCTTTGGTCATGGTGTTTCATTACAATGGTGACCCTAAGACAGGCAGCAGCGTCTCAACTTCCTGGTATTATGGTGCTTTGGACACGCAATGACTACAGCTCCAGAGCCTGCACCAAAGGGTGTCTTGTTTGACCCAGCAAGGAAAAGATGGAAAAGTCTGAACATGAAATTGCTGAATTATTTAAATATATGTACCCTTCTCCTGATGCTGTCGCTCTCTATCCTTGCTTGCAATAAAACTGCTGTGTGATTATAAACGGCTTGAGTCCTGTGCCCAGTTTTAGCAATCAGCAATGGAACACTTTAGGTAATTGATACAATTAATGTGCAGAGCATGGAGGACAGGAAGACAGGTCTGGGGGAGGGGCTTGTTTATTTATTCAGTCTTTATTGAGTGTTTGCTGTATAAAAGAAAAAAACTCTCACCAGGCAACTGGCAGACAAAAATAATTCAGGCGTGGCCTTTGATCATAAGATGTGCACCTTGGGAAGAAAAATATAGAGACAGGCAAACCAAAGCTGGAAGTCCATGGCAATAACTGCCTAAGAAGGGGTTTGCAAAAGCAAAAAGGAAAAGTAAATCTTGCTGAGGGAGTTTTTATGGCTTTATGTTTGCACATAGAAAAGATGAGCATGAGTTACCAAGAAGCAGAAAGGGGCAAAACAAGGGAGAAGTACACTCAAAAGAAAGGTGTTAGGTTTGCATAATATTACATCAATAAAGAGCTATTTAAACAAACCATATCGTGCAACTGGAGACTATATAAACACTGCCTTAAACTGCACTGAAAGTAAAAGAACATTCTCTAAATACTATCAAAATTATCTCCATTATGTGTGTACATGTCCATTTGTGTGTACATGTGTATATATGTATGTATCATGTATGAATATATACATGCATGTAGGGGTACACATGTCCAAGTATGGACTTGCATGTGTATATATGTATGTGCATGTGACTCTCTATGTGTGGTTTTTAGTCCTATTCAAAAAATATGACTTAATCATAATGACTTAGCCATATTCAATGAGGCAAAGCAGTATATAAAGAAGCATTGGTGGCAATTTTCCAAAACATTAAGAACACGAAGTCACAGGTTTAAGGAGATTATGAATACCAAGCAGAACAAATACAAAAATATCATACTACACAAAAGACAAAAGGACAAAGGAACCATCCTGCAAGATGACGTCTAGATGAATAAAATAGCATCAAAAGTTCAGAAATCAACCAACCCCTGCATTGATGACCAGTTGATTCACAGGAAATGCCAGGAAAATTCAAAAAGGAATTCTTTTCAACAAGTGAGCTAGACATCCATATGCAAAAAAAAAAAAAACAAAAAACAAAAAAACCGGAATCCAAACCCCTCCTCACACCATATGCAAAAATTTGATCAAAATGAATCCTAGCTCTACCTACAATAGCTACAGTTACAACGTTTTAAAAATATGAGCGCACATTTTCATGATCATGCGTCAGATAATGACTTCCCAGATAGGACATCAAAATCAAACCTGGCAAAAGACAACACAAACAGATTTTATCACAGAAACATTTGCGTTTCAAAGGCATCATCAACAAAGTCAAAAGGAAACTAACAAAACGAAGTGAGCATTTATAAATAACGCGTGTGGTAAAAGGTTTGCGCCCAGAATACTTAGGGAGTCTTACACCTGATAGGAAGACAATAGTCTCTAAGTTTGAAATAAGAAAGGACTTTCTCCAAAGACATTAAGCTTGCCAGGAAGCACATGAAAAGATGTTTGGAAGATAGCAATGAAAACTACTAAATAAATAAATAAGACTTCACAGCCAGCAGTGTGGCTGAGGTACAAGTTTGAGGGAAACTGAGGCTTTTATACAGTGCTGGTCATGAACTGTTGGCAAAAAGAGTTCATTCTGTTAAACTTAGAGATAGCACGTGGCAGAGCAGTTCTACCCCTAGGTACATACAAAAAATAATTAAGGTGTAATAGCTAATAGAAAAGCAGAATTTGCAATATCCTTATGATGGATCATATGAGAAAAAACACAGGCATAAAAGGCCACATTCTACATTAATCGATTTGGATGAAATATCCAGAATGACAGAACCCGGGGATAACACCGTCTTAAGATTAGGTCAAGGGATGTGCAGTGACCCTAGTTGTTACTATCTAAGTTCTTTTAGAATAGTTTTGTTTTAATCCTGATACAGCTGGAGAGATGATTCAGTGGTTAAGAATGCATAGCTCTTGCAGAGGACCCAAGTGCAGTTGCCAGCACCCACATCAGGCATCTCACGACAGGCTGTAACTCCAGCTCCAGGGATCTGGTGCTCTCTTCTGGCCTGCACAGACACCTGCACTAACGTGCATATACCCACACAAAAATACACATATACACACACGGCTAGAATATACATGAAAAACATTTCTTAAGCCATAAAATTAGATATTAGTGCTGACTGCTCAGCTCTGAATATATTAAGCATTGAATCACACGTTTTGCAATTTTATGGCATATGAATTTTGTGGTCTGCTGACATGATCTCAATAAAGCCATTATTGAAAAAGAAAAACTAATTAAGACAAAAATAGAAATGATATATAAACAAAATTAACAATAAAAACATCAAACTACAATATATCATCGAGATAAAGAAATATAACCAAATAATATTTTTAAGCACTTTATGGTGATGCATTTAAAATTGTTAATGACCTGCACCAGTGTTTGGGGAACAAGCCTTACCCCTACCAGCATACGAGGAAATGCTCCCAAGGCTGAACACCTAAGTTAGATCCCCAGGACCCACATGTGGGAGAGAGAGAACCAATGCCTGAAACTTGTCCTCTGACCTCCACACATGTATCTTGGTACATACAAGTGCACACATACACACTGAATGTATGAAAAATAAATAAAATCCATAACGTTTGAGAAAAAATATGTTGATAATATGAGGTATAGCTAGAAAACCCAAATAACTTAAAGAGACATCATCGAATTAATAACCAAAAAAAATCCTAGAATAAAGGATCAAGAAAGAAAAAAAAATAGATGTCTGAACATAGCATTATGGTAGCTAACTACATTGATTTGCTTAGGTCATCACAGGGCACTACACAGTTTATTAAATGCTGTTTTGGATGTGTCTGTGTCTCTAGATGGGTCGCACACTGGAATCTGTGAATCTGAATAGCTCCTCCCTAACATGGACTTGCAAATCATCTAAGCACAGAGGAACTTCAGATAGCTCAAGTACATGGTGAGTTCTAGGCCAGCTTAGGGCTGCACATTAAAATCAAGGGCTAGGGAGGAGAAGGGGGCAGAAACTAGGAAGCCAGATAAAAAATAACTATCACAAGATCTCTACCAGGCTATAAGCAGATTTTATTTTTCAGCAGAAAATTTGCAAGCTATATAAAACCAAAATGATACATTCAAAATACAATTTTTTTTTTTTTTTTTTTTAGTTTTCAGTTTTTGTAAGATTGGTGGTGTATACCTGTAATTCCAACACTTGGGAAACCAAGGCATGAGGATCAGAAACCCAAGGTCATCCTCATCTACATAGTAAATTGGAGATCAGCCACCAGTACCTGAGACCTTGTCTCAAACAAAAGCAGTGTGGGAAGTGCTGGGGTTGGGCGGCCATGGGATAAAGGCAGTTGTTGCCAAACCTTAGGGCCTGAGTTGGAACCCAGGGACCCAAATGGTGGAAGGAGCAAACTGAGTCCAAAAAGTTGGCCTCTGGCTTCCATACACACGCTGTGGCAGACATGCATCTCCCACACACATATGCACGAAACAAATAAATGTAATAAAGAGATTTTTTTAAGGATCACTTCTTAACGATGAGATCTGTTCTCATCGGTTTAACATTGGTTGGGTCCCCTATCTGAAGACAAACGTATTAAATGATTTGGGGAGCTAAGTGATAGAATAGATAGTGGCTCTTTCCCCTACACCCATTGACCTAGTACTGCAGAACCTCCAGGAATGGTGCATCCTCTGTGTGGGTAGAGGGGGGAGACTAATTGCTTAAAGTAGTATTAAAAAATGTTTAATGTCTTTCCAAAGAATTCAACAGAGCGCTAAAGCCAAGATGAGGCGCTTCATTTCTACTGATGCTGCTTATAGGAAATGCAGGAGAGCATCTTCCAGTTGAAAGAGTTAAGTAACAAAGCAAATGAATAAGGAAGTGGGGTGCTCACGGTAGAAGAAAGTTTAAGGGACAAACACTGTGCTACTGTGGGCCCTCAAGCTGGCCAGCCTGAGTTTAGTCCCCGAAGCCCATTTGGCGGAAGGAAAGAACCAACTCCCATGTTGTCCCTGCCCTCCACATGTGACACCTGTGACAGAGAGGCCTAAAGGAGCTCTGCACTGCCATAACAATAATCACTATTCAAATTAAATCACTTTTGATTCTACCATAAAAGTTAAAAGGCCAAAATACTAAAAAAATTAAAAGCAAATTACATTACTGGGTTGGTAACGTAAACAGATATAAATGGAGATCAGTGGCAATACTGTGGGGGGGGGGTGGGCAGGACACGAGCCATTTCACATGCTAGTGAAGTTGTCACCCTCCTAAAAAGGATGCTTACCTCTGTACACTATTCTACGGCAGCCCCGTGGTAACTGAAGAGAAGGAATCTGTAGATATCATGTAAAAAGAAAAGGAATCCAAGGACATCAGTAGAATAGGAAAGAAAAACATGAAAATACGAAAGGAAATATGACAAGGAGCTAGGGAGCGTGGAAGAGCTGCGTGACAGACAGAAAACACTTTGAAAGACAACAGGGAACCCTCCTTGTCAATAATTACTTTAAACCTAAGTGGATTATGCTCCTCAAACAAAAGGCATAGAGCGGCTAAATAAATCAAAAGCAGATTCAATTATACAGTGTGTACAAGAGACTCACTTTAGATTTCAGGACAGCTTGGGCTGAAAGGAAAGACAGAAGGAAAACATTCCATGCAGTGGTAAGCAGGTGGTCATAGTCATCTTGAAGACGGACTTCAAGTCCAAGCTCAAGACTGTGCAAAGCCACGAAGGACTCTCAAAGGTGATAAAAGTATCAGTCCAGCAAGACAAAACAGTTACAACTATGTATGTGCCCAGTATAGAGTGCTGGTTCAGAGGCTAACAGCACTGATTACTCTTCTAGAGGACCCGGGTTCAATTCCCAGCCCCTACACACTGGCTATAATTCCAGTCCCAGGACATCACGGGTTCCAGGTACACATGTAGTGCATAGGTATACATGTAGTCAAAACACCCAAGCACATAAACAAAAACATTAATTAAATTTTTAAAAAGCATTGAAATAAACCAGGCGTGATGATGAATACCTATAATCCTGTCACCATGAAAACCAAGGCAGGAAAATAGCTAAGAGTTCAAGGTCAGTGGGACTTCATACCAAGCACAAGGCTAAGTAGGATTACATAGCAAGAATCATACGTGCACACATAGATACATACATATTATATGTGTATGTATATATGCATATATATACCCACCTTGACATAACTTAAGCAGGAATATTTAACAATACAATATTAGCAGAAGATTTCAGTCTTCCTGTCTCAGGCACAGCTAAGCAAACCAGAGCAGCCACAGTGGACTTATAGACCCAGAGCAAACATACTTGTAGACAACATCATAATCAGAACACATGATGCGAGGTGCACATGAACCTTCTGCAGGGCAGAGCATGTTAAAAAAACAGAGCAGTAGGTGACAGAGTCCGAGACAAGACAGAAACATAAAACAGGAGTAAAATCCCAGCATGAGGGAGGACAGCATGAGGAAGTTCTGCATGAGATGCTTGGCGCTCTATCTGTGGAGAGCAACACTGCACTGCGCACACGCCTGTTCAAAAGGTGTATCTCAAATCGTGTTCTTGCCAACCCGGAAAAATTGTAATAGTATTGAAGAAACAGAAACTCACTATGCTGTGCTGTCTTAACATCAAGACTTCTGTCTCACAGATGAGCCAGTGGAGCTAAGTGTGGTAGTGCAAGCCTGCAAACCCAGCTCTTGGGGGACTGAAACAGGAGGACCAAGAGGGGAAGATTTGGAGAAAAAAAACTCAGTAGATGTCATGTGTTAGAGTTAAAGACCATTTATAGACAACTAATTTTTTTTGAAAGTATAATGAAATTACATTCCTCCCTTCTCTTCTCCTCCCTCCAAACCCTCCCATATACCCCTTCTTTCTCTCTTTGAATTCATGGTCTCTTTTTCATCCGTTGTTACTCCTTGTGTATATGTGTGTATATTCACATAGACACACAACTTACATGCCTAGATCTACCGTGCTCGAGCTGTACAGTTAACTGCATGTACGTTTTCAGACCTGACCATTCGGCACTGGATAACCCATTGCTGCGCTCTTCCCAGGGAACGTTACTCTGCCATGCCCTCAGCTTTCCTCCGTGGAGGGTGGGTCTTTGTGGAGGTGTGGAAGGTTGAAGCCTTGTGGGCTGTTCTCTGTCCACTTTGGCACTGTATGTGTCTGGCTCAGACTTAGGCAGCCATGTTGGGCTGCTTTCATGGCTGCAGCTTCTGATTAGTAGGAGGCATGACCTCACAGCAAGCTCCCAGCTTTTCTGGCTCTGACATTTTTTTGTTTTTTGTTTTTGTTTTTGTTTTTGTTTTTTTTTTTGCATTGCCCCCTGCACTGTGTTCCCCCCGAGCCTTAGCTTCCGGAGTGTTTTGTAGATGGACTTCACTGGGACTGGGCTTCCCCACTCTGCATTGATTGAGTGTGGTTTTCTGTAGCAATCTCCATCTGCTGTAAAGAGATGTTTCCTGGCTGGGCAGTGGTAGCACATGCCTTTAATCCTAGCACTCAGGTAGAAGCAAGCCGATCTCTGTGAGTTCGAGGCCAGCCTGGTCTACAGAGCAAGTTCTAGGATAGCCAAGTCCACACTGAGAAACACTATCTCAAAAACCACACACAGAGAGAGAGAGAGAGAGAGAGAGAGAGAGAGAGAGAGAGAGAGAGA
>OU015745.1:12473991-12484220 GCA_907169655.1 Acomys percivali | reverse complement strand
AGAAGAAGAAGAAGAAGAAGAAGAAGAAGAAGAAGAAGAAGAAGAAGAAGAAGAAGAAGAAGAAGAAGAAGAAAGGTTCATTCAGGCTTGCTTTGTTTTGAGACTCCCATCTGTAATCACATACACCCATCTCCTTTACTTCCCTTTACAGATGCTGGATGGTGGCATCGACAGGAAGCATGTAACAGAGCAAGCTGCTCTCTGCATGGTTGAGAAGCAAGAACAAAAGAGGCCAGGATCCCACAAGACTCCCTATCTCCTAACATGCCATAGTTCCTAATAGCACCACCTGGTGGATGAGACTTTAACACTGGGGCCTTTACCCATCAGGACGCAGGCTATAGCTAGGAAGTACAATGAGCCCATCTACTGTGCAATGACAATATAATACACATGAAACAGACGGCATAACACATACATGTCCATGTCTGTGCACGATATATTAATATTCTGTGGAATAAGATTTATTTTACGTGGTGGCACACACCTTTAATCCCAGCACTTGGGAGGCAGAGGCAGGGTGCATCATTATGAGTTCAAGGCCAGCCTGGTCTACAAGTGAGTCTAGGACAGCCAAGGCTAACACAGAGACCCTGTGTCAAAAAACAAACAAACAAAACAAAACAAACAAACAAAAAAGGATTCATTTTAAGGAACTGGCTGATATGACTACAGGGACAAGCCAGTACAAAATCCACGGAGCAGGCAGCATCTTAGAACTCTTAGGCAGGAGCCAATGTTTCTTTTTCCTTTCAGATTTATTTATTTTATTTTATGATAAGACTGTCTTGCCTGCATGTCTGTACATGCACCTCATGCATGTCTGGTACCCACAAAGATCAGAAGAGGGCATCAGATGCCCCTGGAACATAGAGTTAAGATGGTTGTGAGCCACCAAGTAGGTGCTGGGAACTGAGCCTGGGTCTTCTGTAAAAGCAGAAAGTTCTCTCAATTGCCTAGCCATCTCTCCAGGCCCTCCTTTGTGTCATCTTGAGGCATAATTTTTGCCCCTCAGGGTTACTGCAGTTTTGGTCTCAAATTCTTTCAAGTGATTGGTTAAGGTCCCTTCACATTATTAAGGGAAATGTTGAGCGCTGTATATGCTTAATTAAAGAAAAATGTTGTAAATGTTGACCACGGCTATGAAATGCCTTCAAAACACCCACACTCATCTTCCTGTTTGCTTCAACAGTGGAGTACAACAGCTATCTTCGGAAGCACACAAGCTAGCCATCAACTGAGGAAATGAGCAAGTTAAGCTGAGACACACACACCACTACCCCCTACCACCCCACCACCACCCCTACCCCCTGTAAAAGACAGAACCAGCCACAGGATAAATTGGAAACAGCAATCCAGGCAGGAGGAAGTGGCTGGGCTGATGCTCAAAGGTGAGCTCAGCATATGAAGATGCAAATGAAAAGTCTCTGTGACTACAGCATACTGGCCTTGGAGGCAGGAGGGTGCACCTGGAGAATCAAGTGACCCACAGGTTGACAACTACTGCTTAACTTCAGAAAAAAAAAAAAAACTCAGAAACTACTACAAGTCTCTCAAAATAGAATAATGTGATTCAATATATAACCATTAAGAAAATCAAACATTTGACCTGAAACACACACACACACACACACACACACACCTCAAAAAGAAATCTCCAAATCTGGTTATGCTCATGGGAAATTCTGCCAGTGAAAACAAGGCGTGGTAGTACACACCTGTAATCCCAGCACTTGGTATCTGGAGGCAGTAGGATCGGGAATACTAGGTCATCATCTGCTACATACTAAGTCTGAGGCCAACATGGACTACATGAGACCCTGTCTCAAACAAACAAACAAAAACAATCCTGGTAATTTTTTTTTTAATTAATGTTGATTCCACACAGTCCTTTTCAGAACATACAGTGTAGACTATTTTGCGATTCATTTTCTAAAACTGGTATTTATCTAACAACAAAACCAAAAAGAAAAGCTAGGTAGCGGTGGCACACACTTTTGAGCCCAGCCCTTGGAAGGTGGAGGCAGATAGATCTCTGAATTCAAGGTCAGCCTGGTCTACAGAGTAAGTTCTAGGACAGCCTGGAACACAGAGAAACCCTGTCTTGAAAAACCAAGAACGAAACACAAAAAGAATTTTGGGCCCCTACAATGGTATTATTCACCCCAAATCAGCCAGAAGAAACCTTAAGAGAATGATGCCACATTTCCCTTAAGGAGGGTTGTGTAGGTTTTTGGTTGCTTTCTTGAGTTATAGATATTTATTTTCATTGAGAGTTGGTTATAAGTTATTATTGGTCTTATTTAGAGAGAAAACAAGGTTGGACTCAGGAATCTCTCTCTTTTCCTTTATCTTTCATTCTTAGGTTTGGAGATAGGGGTTGAAAAGAAAGAAGGGGAAATATATATAGGGAGATAGAACAAAAAGTAGATTAGTAAATCTACTCCTTAACTTAATGCCTTAATTGTTACTCACAAGGTTATTTTTAATTTACTGGTATAGAATTTTGTATATAGAATTCAAATTTAAGATTATACTTCATACATATTATATATATTTCTGCTCTAATATGCAGTATTGTATTCATACAACTCAATTATAACGCAATTTACTTCCAATACTTTGAAAGTGCTATTGCAGGCTACAATAAGTAAGTTATAAAAGTTAATTGTTAGTTGATCAAATTATGGTCATATCAATTACTACTCTATTTTTATCACAAGAATATACATGGTAGGTATAACAGATAGATATGATTCTATAGAAAGATAAGGTCTTTAAAAACCCTAGAGACATACAGAATATGGCATTTAAAGATATTTTTATTATTTTAAAAATACATTTACAATGAAACAGGTTAACTCCTGGCAACACCCAGCCTACCTCAAAGAGGATGATGAGCATCAAAAATCCTCCTTATGGAGATGACTTCAAATGTGGTAAACAAGCCACTGGACAAAATGTCCTCATTTCTACCACAGACAGAATTCTGCCTGAAAATGGGCACGCTTGGATGCAGGCAGAGTTGATGGCCAAACTCTGCCAAGATAGGGTAAGCAATTCCTCAATAGTTCATGCCTGACAAATACGTCTATCAGATATATTAGGCCAGAAGGCTGAAGATGATGTTCCAATGTTACAAAGAAATTTAGGTGACTGCTCAGGTAGCAAACTGTCTCTGTCATCTGCTCATTTGGGAATCTGCAAACCTGCACTCCATGTATGCTCAGGTAATTAATTTTATTCCTTATCAAGTCTCTGATGGGGTTGAAGACCAGATAGTTTAGTTTTACAATTAAGCTTAATTGTTTAGGGGTTAAGATGTTTTTAGGTCTAGATAGAAGTTTTAAGTTGATAATGATGAGATATGATAGATACTGATTTATACTCCGAATTTTAGACTCACCAAGATAGGAAAGATGTTTTCTTCAAGGCTGCCAAATACAAATAGCCAAAACACTGTGACTATAACATTTATATAATTCTTGATTGTTTCATGGTTTTTCTTGCTATAGGTAGTTTGTTGTATATATGTTTAGTAATATAAATGGATATGTAAAATATATTTAACAAAAAAAATGGTGTCAACAAATTAGATTTCTTTCGAGCATCAAGCCTGATCATTGCATATGAAAAGTTCACAGAATTTTTATATTGTTCTTTTTAAAGAAAATGTTAAATGAATAAGAAAAAACAAAAAGAAGAAGGAAGGAAGGAAAGATGTTTTGAAAAAAAATAAACCACAGCACTGCATACCAGAATCTTACAGCATGAGCCACTATGGGTTGTATATAAAATGTCCTCTCAAGACATTTGAACACTTGGTGCCCAACTGCGGCTGCTGGTTGGAAGGTTGTGAAACCTTTAGGAGTAGGCCATACCAGGAAAAAGTGGATCACCGTAGGGCTAGCTGCTTCTTGGCTCTTCTCTGCTTCTTTATTGGCCCAGATTTAAGCAAGCTCCCTTGGCCACAGCCCAGAGCCACACCTGTCACCATCTCGACAGGCCACGGTGAACTGTTTCCCCTCAACCTTTTCCTCTCTTGTTTTGTTCTTTCTGTTATTCAGTCACAGTGGTAACTGTGGTTACTGCAGGGAGTTGATCCCAGAGTTAAAAGATAAATGCAATATTTAAAAAAAAACCAACATTATTCATTAATTAGGCTGCTGAAGAAAAGTTACATGGTAGGAAGTTACAAGGGAGGAAGAAAGAATTCCACAAAATTCAATACCCATTCATTATTTTTAAAACTCAGAAATATAGAATAGTGGCAATCTTAAACATGAAAGGGAGTAATTGCAAGAACAGCTTCAAATAACATGTTTTCTGGTGAAACACAATAACTTATGCTCAAGGTCAAGAGCAAGCCAAGGATGACTATTCTTTTGCTCTTTGGTATAATGCTGGAATCTCTAGTCAGTGCAAGTAAAACCAAAGCAAATAAAAAACATACAGATCTCAAACATAATAGTAAGACCGCCCATGTGTTCGAAGATACCATTATGGACATGAGTGATACCAAGCAACTTTACAAAAGCATCATCTAGCATTAATAACTGTGCCTAGATAAGTAAATAAAATACAAGATAAATACAAAAATTCAATTGTACATACTAACAATGAAGATATGAACATCAAAACTAAAATTAAAATATTAGTTTTAATAGCTTAAAATATTTAAGTGTGAGTCTCACAAAGGATATATAAGGACTTGTTGGCAAAAACTTAGAAAACTTGATGAATGAAATCGAAGACCTAAGAAAAAGAAAAGACACATTGTACTCCACACTGGACAACTGAAGAAGATGGCTTCATAATTTCTTTCCCCATTATCATTCAAGTTTAATGCTATTTCTATCAGAATTTCAGCAGGACATTCTGTAGCTGTAAGATTGTTCTAAACTATAACTGTGGAAAAGCAGAGAAACTCAAATCATTCACAGTTCTGAAGAGAAAAAATAGAGTGGGAAAAGACAGTTACCTTTTCTCTGTGAACTGTACACACACACACACACACACACACACACACACACACACACAGTGTATATGAAGGGCGTGGAATTTACAAAGAGGTAGACACACAGACCAAAGGAACACAAAAATAAACACCAAGCAACTTTCTAACATTGTGTGAAATCAACGCAATGAAGGCAAGGTAAGATTAGCAACAAATGATCGCAAAGCATCTAAATATCCATAGGTAATATATAATACCTGTAAGAAGAAGAGACAATAGACTTAAATATTGACCAGGTGTGGTGGCTTACACCTGTAATTCCACCCCCTGGAAGTCAGACACAGACAGGTCTCTGAGCTCAAGTCCATCCACGTCTGCACAGTAAGTTCTAAGCCAGTGAGAGCTACATAGTGAGACTCATAATCAAAAATCAAAACAGAACAGACCTAATTACAAAGCAAAACACCATACAATTTTTTAGGGACGATAGTATTAAGATTCTAAAACCAAGTAAATACTTTCTATACTTAACACCAAAAGGTAATACCTAACAGAAAAAAGATTGATTTGAATTCATTCAGAATGAAAACTTTTGTTCTTTGAAAGATTGAGAGGATGCAATTAAAACTATACGCTGAAAGAAAATACTCAGAAACCCCACAGCTAACAAATGACTGGTGTCTAGCATAACATAGCGAGTTAAATGCTGAGAATGGTAAGGCCCAAGTAATTAAAACCCCTGGATACTTATGCCAGAGAAATAACAGGAAGTGTGTATAATGTTTCCTGTAGCTTCATTCACAATAGCGGAAACCTAGAAAGAGCAAGTTGTCAATAGGACAATGACTTTGTAAATCTGCATTTTATTTATCCCTATGCTATGCTTAACATGGTCAACATGATGGGCCCCAGAACCAGGGTTCTCAACCTGTGGGTCTCAACCCTCTTGGGGTTGAATGACCCTTTTTATAGGGCTCACATGTCATATATCCTACATAGCAGATTATTTACAGTGAAATTCCTAACAGTAGTAGAATGATAGTTAAGAAGTAGCAAGCAAAATAATTTTTTTGGTTGGGGTCATCACAATAAGAGGAACTGTATGAAAGGGTTGCAGCCTTGGGTAGGCTGCTGTTGGGTCGCCTAGGGCATTGCTGTGAGGGTTATTTTGACTAGCTTAGTTAAGGGACTCCTTAACTCGGCACCTGTCAATAGGCTGGGGTCCTAGAATTAATACAAGGAAGTGGGATGCACACTACCACCCATCACTCCGCTTCCTGGCCATGGCTGTACTGTGACCAGCCACAGCGTTCCTGCTGCCATGCCTTGTATGCCTGGTGCCATGGCTTCCCAGCAGAGAGGAGGAAGGGCCCTTCTTAGCCTCTTTTGTAAGGGGATTTTGTAATCAGATTTACGAGGGATCCTTTACTGTCCTATCGCCTTTCAAGGGCCCCACCTCCTGATCTCCTGATACTGTCAGTGTGTGTGTGTGTGTGTGTGTGTGTGTGTGTGTGTGTGTGTGTGTGTGTGTGTATGAGAGAGAGAGACAGAGACAGAGACAGAGACAGAGATCTCCTTATTGTGTAGCCCAGGCTGGCCTCAGACTTGCAATCTTCCTGACTTGCATCCTGAGCTCCGGGATGCTGAGCCTGCACCGTCACACCTGACTCAGGGATAGGATTTTGGCGTGTGGATGTCCATCAAAACAAGCACCAGCTCATAGCAGAGTCTCATGAACCACTGCTTGGAAATCCAGTTTGAGAGGCGACATTATAAACATTCAACTTTTAGACTTGAGGTTATATTTATTTGTGAGTTTATTAGCACATACTAATTATATGTAGTGAAGAATTTCGTTGTGATATTTTTATACAGATATATAATATATTTGACAATATTCACCGTCCCTGCTACCCTCTTCTGTCCCCGTTCACTCCACAGATCCTCTACCTACCCTTCCTTCTTCTATATCAGCATTTGTATAAACTACCGGGTTTAATTAGCTTTTCTCACAGGAGCATGGCTGATGGGTTGCTTACAGGACTGTGGGCAACTATCGGTGGCTGCACAACCAAAGGCTGTGTCCTCACACAACTCCAGCAGCCACTAACTGCTTTTACATCCTCAGGAGCATGGTACTGCCATTGCATTTTTCATCTTCACCACTGTCTTAATTCTGGCTATGCTTTACCACCACCACCACCACCACCAAGACCCCCATCTGTCTTGTTGCTCCCTGACAGCTAAAACCACATCTTCTGCCTCAGAGAAAATCAACCCTTGTCTTCTGATGACCTCTGCCTCCCTCCTGCCAGAGTGTTTAGAATGTATTTTTTTAATCATTTTCTATTCTTTTTTATTATAATAATTTATTTGCATTACATCCTGATTGTAATCCCCTTGCTCTTCTTGTTCCCACACTTCCTCCCTCTTCTGCCCTATTCCCCTCCCTTAGATCTCTGAAAGGTGGGGTCCTCCTCCCCCACTGTCTGACCACTGCCTATCAGGTCTCACTTGGACAGCATGGATCCCCTTCTTCTGTGTTCCTACAGGGCCTCTCCATCAGATCACTAGCACCAGAGTTCTTGTCAGAGGCTATCCTCCTCTGTCCCTCCCCATCCCCATGTGGAGAATGAGCTGCCCATTGGCTACATCTGAACAGAGGGTCTAGGTTCTCTGCTTCCAGTGTCCATGGTTGGTGCATCAGTTCATGCAGACCTCCCTGGTTCCAGAACCCTCTGCCTTGAGGGTCTCCTTGTTGCGCTCCTGACCCCTCCGAGTCCTTCCATCCACCCAAACCCTTCAATACAACTCTCAGTGCTCCACCCAGAGTCTGGCTGTGAGTCTTGGCATCTGTCCCCATCTCCTGCTGGGTGGAGTCTCTCAGAGGACATCTAAGTTGGGCTAATATCCACTTAAAAGTGAGTGTTTACCATGCGTGGAGGGCAGGCTTTGAAAGTGGATCAGTCTCACCCTCTTCCCAGATTATTCTCTCTGCTTCATGCTGGCAACTGGGGATGTGAGCTCTTAGTTTCCCTCTCCAGCCACTATGGCTGTGCTATCACCATGCCTCTCCACCATGGTCAGCTTTTATCCCTCTGGAGTCCTCCTTCCACAAATTGGCTTGGGTCTCAGCAAACATAACTAATAGGCATCCCAGTGCTCCTCTGTTATTTGTCCCTTCCACCAGCAGCCCACATCTTTGGTTGGGGATGGGAGAGGAGTAAGCCACTGTTATGTTCTCTGTTATGAAGACACATGTGTACACCATACTAGAAAGGAATCTCCAGGTATATGTTGTGACTAGTACTGTTGCAGGATATTTGATCCCATTGTGAACCCTGAGACTGTGAACTGTAAAAACCTGTTTCTTGTTCGGTGTGGCTCAGCCAGGACACATACCTTTAACCCGAGAGCTTTCTGCTTACTATTAACAAGTCCTTGTGGTGTGGCTCAGCCCTAGCACACACCTTTAACCCAAGAGCTAAATAAAGTCAACCCTAGGTCAAGAGGTGGAGCAAGAAACCAGCTGCCAAGGATTAAACAGAAAAGAGGGACATTGAGAGAAGGGACATCATGGAGAAAAAGAGAGGCTTCTGGTTTTTTCCTTCTGGCACGTTGCTGAGTAGGAAGATCAGCTGGGTTCTTTCTCTACCCCTCTGAGCTAGTAGGTTTTCACCCCAATATCTGGCTCCTGCGTCTTTATTGGTAAAATCAAACAACTAGGATCTTAGTTTTTTTAACAACAACATAACACATTAACATTGTTGATGATTTGCTTGTTCAGAGCTAACACATCACACACACACACACACACACACACACACACACACACACACACGTGTACATCCCAGATGCCCCCAGGGAAGCACAAGATTAATACCAGTAATACTATTAGAATGTGGTCCATGGATGAAGCTGTGTGGGGAGAATTCTGGAAGTTTGAGAGAAAACGCCAAGAAGACAAGACCTCTGTCCTGTGACCTCTGTTCCTCAAACCCGTGCATTTGTTCTTGGACTGTGCTTCTGTGCCCCTCCTAGGAGTGGTAAATAGGAATGGGTTTACTCCACAATCTTACTCCTCACATGACGTTTCCAAGTATGACTGTTTCCTCATGACTGTCTACAGACTAACCCACATGAACATGCCTTGACCTTGTGACTGTAGACAGCTTGAATTCATGTGAACTTTGCTCATTTGACCTCGCTTGACCCTCAGGATGTAAATTGACACTCTGAATAAAGTTGGCTATTATGCAAGTCTTTGGTCCAACTCGTTTTTTAGGTTCCACTCTCTCCAGTTAATGCCCACCAATACTAACAAGACTATGCCAAGAAGTGCCTGAGCCCAAACATCGGGAGAACAGGCCCGTGAGAGGGCTCCGACATGACAGTCTCAGAAACGTGGACCATCTGACCAAGGAGGGAAACCCGAGCTCCAGGTGACTGACTGACTGCCTTTGTTCCACCCACTGCTGCCTCCTCTCCCTAATTAATCTACTGTCTGGAACAGAGGTGCAAAGCAGGTTTTAGGGTTTACCCCCTGTTGCATTCTCAGCTGGTCAGCTCTCTGTAAAGCAGGGCTTCAGGAGTCTGTCCCCACACACTGACTCTTGGAGTGACTGTGGGGGCAGCACTGACTTTGGTTACTCTGGTTACAATTCTTTGGGAAACTGACCCACCTTGATTTGAGTCAACGCATTCTGGTGACTAGACATCTCAGAGGTCCCACTGCCAAGTCCGTTCTTCTAGCCAAGATGATCATCATCCAACTCGTGCTTTTACTCACTGAGCCATCTCCCCAGCCCTTCTCCGCCCTTGGGTCTTAGAAGGTCAATCAGAAGACACATTACCAATTCAAGCAAGCCACTTGGTGGGCAAGGACAAAGCCACTCAGAGAAGAGTTAATACACAGCAGTTCTGAAGTTAGGGAGTCTCTGAGGTTCTCCTGGCCTCCTACTAGAGTGTGTGTATATTTGTATGCGTGTGTCTGTGTGTCTGTGTGTTGTCTGTGTTTATGTCTGTGTGGATATCTGTGTGGATGTGTGTGCGGATGTGTGTGTTACGTGTATGTGTCTGTGTGTCGTCTGTGTCTATGCGTGTATCTGTGTGTATGTGTCTGTGTATTGTCTGTGTGTGTCTGTGTGTGTAGGTGTGTGTATGCATGTGTTGTGTGTGTCTGTGTTTATATCTGTGTGTCTGTATATCTGTGTGTGTATATGTGTGTGTGTCTGTGTGTCTGTGTCTGTCTGTATGTCTGTATGTCTGTCTG
>OU015745.1:12458522-12473981 GCA_907169655.1 Acomys percivali | reverse complement strand
AAAAAAATGCCATAATAAAAGCCATCACTCTGTAAGCCAACTTTAAGAATTAATTGTTAAAAAAAAAATGAGGATGTGTTCAAAAAAGATACTTATGTAAGTCAAGATGGGTGTGGTCATATTCCTTTGATCCCAGCAAAGTCAACTAGCCCTGGGATGTTTGAAGTGGGGGAGGGATTACACAAATAATAATTTCATGAAGGTAGTTTGATGCCGGAAGTAAGAAATCTGGCTCCATATTATATAATCTAAAAATGCCCCCACCACCTACCCCTACCCCACGCACAAGAGAAGGAAAGGGGGGAAAACTCCCAGAAATCACACAGTCAAGGCAAATGCAGTGAAATGGCTCATTGGTTACTGTGGCAACCGACTCTTCCTTGCTCTGGCTGCTTATCCCACGATCCCTCTGTCACCCTATTTTTAGACTAGAGACAACGAATGAAAATGGCTTTAATTTTTTTTTTCTCTTTTCTATGTGATTAAGACAAGCATAACCTTTGGGGAAAGACTCAGCAGCCAGAATTCAAGAGTAGGAGCCGGGACCGTAGTTCCAACACTAAATGACCTTGTCTTTCTGAGATCCGGACCACTGGGTTCTTAGGAGTTTGGTGGCAACAAATGAAGAGAAACGCTGAGCGATGGAACCAAGCTAAAGTAGTGCAGATACGCACACCAAGGCAGGTGGAGAAACAGTCATTGAAAAGAAGTGAAAGGAACGAAGTGTGATGGTGCATAACTATAATCTCTGCCCTGGAGACGGCTAGGAGTTTAAGGCTAGCCTCTGCTACATACTAAGTTGAAGGCCAGCCTGCGGTCCATAAAACCTGCCTCGTAACATAATAAAATTTTTAAATGTTTAATAAAAAAGAAATAACAGTTCTGAGAAGGGGAGGATCTGTGGACTCTCTGTTATGAATGACCGGAGGGGAGGTCAGTGATCGACAAGGTGCCCCAAAGCTCAAAAATCTCCCATCAAATCACTGCAAATATTTATTTTGCCAACCTTGCCAAGGAGCCAAATGCTGAGACCTACAGCCCTTTCCTGAGAATGAGCACAGATCTTCTTACAACGTGTTTTCAGCTGAGATGTTTTCAAATGCTATCGTTTCAAATGTTGTCTCCTTTCCTGCTTAACTGAAGAAAAAGATAAGGCTTTCCCAAACTTCCTCAGCCAGATCTAGACCGCTCCCAGCACACACGCTGATGTATGCCTGAAGTGATGGATACGTCAATTGCCTTGACCTGATCATTCCGAGTGGCAGAAATCTATGGAAATGGCACACCGAGTTCTGTAAATATGCGCAATTACTGTACGTCAGTTTAAAGGAACGTGTGCTTTTTCCCGTTTCTCCCCTCTGCTGATGAAGATGAGCAATGAAAACATGTCTCCGCCTTTGCCTCACAGAAGACACCGAATGTAGGCCACATCCTCTCAAGCTGTTTTCAGGAGAAAGGTGGCCTCCTGAAATGCAACGGAAAAGAAATTGACAATCAAACTGCAAAACACTAGGTCTGCGCTGTGCAGAAAATAGACCTGCGCTAGAGACAGGGAGAAGTTGGAGAATGCTCGCTGTGGGTGGAAAAAAGGCTAAACCAGCTCCGAGCTGCTGGTTTTATTTAGTTGACTCGGCTCAGGGATGGAAAGGGGCCTTATGGGTTCAAATGGGTAGAGAGGCTAAAGCCCAAGGAGCCGCCTCATTTTGCCCAGGTGGCAGGGCCGAGTGGGAGGGGAAAGAGCTGTTGTGCCCTCTACTGTGCCTTATGTTGACACATTGCTTTGTGTGTTGTTTGAACCCACTGAGAAGCTGCTCAAGAAACGGGGCTTTGACATTTCAGACCCAAGTATATTTATCTAAAAGTGCCATTCAAGGTCTCAAAATGGGGCCCCTAACTGTTCCAGAGAGGGAGGAGAACAGAAAAGACAAAGAGTAAAGATGTTGGGGTTTTATTTTTGTTTTATGGGGTTTTTCTCTTTTTGAGACAGGGTTTCTCTGTGTAGCCTTGGCTGTCCAGGACTCACTTTGTAGACCAGGCGGGCCTCGAACGCGGAGATCTGACTGTTGTATCCGTGAGGCCAACTAGAAGGTAAGCCATTTCCCACGGATGTTGCCACTGTTCATCCCATGGTGTAAAGGTGCCTTCAGTGGGGGAGAAAACCCGGAAAGGTCAGCTGTGGGGCGTTTAGCCATGAAGAGAAAGCTGTTACCATCTCTTTTCCCCAGTCCATCTCTGATGGGTATTATACATACCCAACCTGACCATGTCTGGCTATCTCTCCACCTGACCATGTCTGGCTCTCTCTCTCTCTACCTGACTGTGTCTGGCTCTCTCTCTCTCTCTCTCTCTCTCTCTCTCTCTCTCTCTCTCTACCTGACCGTGTCTGGGTCTCTCTCCACCTGACCCTGTCTGGCTTTCTCTCCACCCACTGCCTGCTATTTATCCTTTTACTAAATACTTAGGAAACTCCACTCATTTGAAACACAAACGATGACTGTCGTAGATTACCCAGACCATACGGAATGCCCCTGCAGGTCACTGCTTGGAAGACTGGGGTTCATTTTATATCATCTGGGGTCCCAGAGTAGGGGCTCTCAGTGTGTAGCATGCTAGACTATTAGTGAAATTCTGGGTACAGTGCAAGTCTGTTTGTGGTCTTCTGGTCTTGACAGTCATCACCTGGCTGACACTGGTGTTTTAGCTTAAATATTCCTTCTACAAGGAAGTCTTTCTAAGCACTCGCAGAAGCAGTACCACCAGCATTACCACCACCACCACCACCACAGACTGTATATATCTTTCCTGTGAGATCATCACCTTTGGTGCTTCCTCTGCTATTTTTACTGTATGTGCAACCATTGCTTAACATGTGAGCCATTTGTGAGGACAACGCAGACTGTAAACCCCCATGTAGGGCATGAGTCACACCTGTCTTATTCATCACTGCCTGATTCCCAGCCGAGGGCTTTACTTTCAAAGTATATGTTGAATAAAATCTGACTGTACTCGGTTGAAAGTGTCCCCTAAAGTTCATGTGGAGTCAGAATCTAAAATGTTGCCTTATGCAGAATTAGAGTCTGCAGACGCAATTAGTTAAAATGAAGTCACACCGGGTTTCAGTGCTCCTTCGGTACTCTGATAAGGAAGCTGCATGGAAACACACAAGGAGGGCCGTGTAGATGAAAGAGACGATGGCAGCCTTGGAGTTCACGCATCAGCTAGGGAACAGCAAGGGTACTGGTCTCCATGAGAAGCTGGGAGGCAGCCAAGGAACAGGCTCTTCAGTGTGTCCATCAGGACCCAACCTTACCAATGACTTGACTTTAGGTTTCTGGCCTCCAGAATTTGAGTACATGATTCTGTTCTATTAAGTCACCTGGTTTGTGGTAATCAATAGCATCCCTGGTAAGATGATGTAATAGCCTGCCTGTATTACGAAAGATCGTCACAAAGGATCACCTTTCTATCTGTAATATGACTCTCTGTGATTGTTCTTGTATGCAAAATGTTGTCTATTTAGACCATCAAAATTGCCAAATGTGCTACTCCAACCAGTAGATAGACCTACACAAGAACTACACAACTGTATGTTAGACTTAACAATTGCTCTTGACCTGTGAAGTACCAAAGAGAAGGAGGTTGCCTTCTCTGAAGAGAAGTGAAGAATCAGTTTCTCTGCACTTTCTATGTTTGCCTTCCAAGATGGAAATTCCATCCCAAGCCCTTCCCCCTCCTGTGGTCACAAGATGGCGCTTCTCGTGGCTCTCTAGGCTCTAGCTTTATCCTCTGTTGTTGTTATTGTTTATTTCTGCACAAAAATACTACACCAAAGCTAGTACCTTAAAGTCACACAGTTATCTGTCGACCTAGTTGCTATGGATATAGAATCCTCCTAGGATTTGGTTATGGGATTCTAGTGAGATTATTTCTCATAAGGTTGCAATTGTATGTCAATCAAAGCCTCGGGCACTGAAGACTGTCTCAGAGCCAGAAGGTCTTCTTCCAAGTGTGCTAAATGCTGGCAAGTTGGTGCCGGCCTACATGGACCTTCTGGTGTCTCAAGGGTCTCCATGACACAGCATCTGGATTTTCCTAGAGCAAGAAAATAAGGAATAAGCTGCAATATCTTTTAGTCACAAAAGTGACACATCGGGAGGAAACCAGATGGCTTAATGGCCAAAGGTGCTTACTGCCAAGCCTTGTGACCAGAGTTCAATCCCCTGAACCCAAACATTGAAAGGAAAAGAACCCAGTTCCCTCAGTGTCCTCTGGCCCTCACATATGCACAGGCATGTACACTCACATTCTTCTTCCGCCTTGGAAATAAATGTAAAAAGAAAGAATTGTAAAGTCACATGTCATAATGGAGCATTGTGCTGCACACTTACAATCTAAGAACAGCACTGGGGGCTGAGTCAGGAAGATTGTAAATTCAAGGCCAGCCTGAGCTACATAATGAAGTTCTGTCTTTAAAACAGCAAAAGTCACACATCATTACTTCCACAGGATCCTGGTTTCCACATTGGCCAGCTCTAATTCAATATGGTTGCTCTAGGCCATGGAAACTGAGACAGCATCTTAGGGTCTGGCTCTCACGTCTGTGACCCACAGAAACACCTTCAAACCTCATATGACTTCCTACTATCTTTTCAGACTAACATGGGATTTGTTTTTCTCTAGAATCCTCCAGAAAACTTTCTTCCTGCCCAGTTGGCCCAACTTCAAATTAGAAATAGTAGTTAGATCTTGAGGCTGAGAAACTGGGTCTGAACCACAGGCCCCACCATTTGGACTACATGAAATACAAGAGTGTGGATACTCAAGTGCAAATCTGGGTAGACACTAGGAAAGGGAGAGGTGTGTTTGAGTGTGGGAGCAACCGGAACATAAGGCTCGGTAAATCAAGTGACTTGATTCCTGGAACTGCTATTTAAGTAACAACCTAGTGTGTTGATCCAAATAAATAACTTTATAAGAGGGGCTAGAGAGGCAGCTCAGAACTTAAGAGCCCTGGTTGCTCCTGAGGAGAACCCAGGACTGATTCCCAGCACCCACATAGTGTTCACCATCAGCCACAAGTCCAGTTCCGGAGGATCCAATGTCCTCTTTTGAGCTGCTCTACACCAAGCATACACATGGTACACACATGTACACGCAGATACAACTCTCAAACATAAAATAGAATAAATATAACTAAGTTTTTTAAATTAAAAATAACTTTAATAGAAAATATCACAATGCTGTCATTATAATTTTAAACTTTAGCATTTGGGGCTGGCACAGTGACTCAGCAGGTCCATCGATTTACTGTGCTAGCCTGCCAACCTGAGTTGGATCCGTGGGGCCTATAGTGGAAAGGGAGGACTGAGTCACAACAGTTTTCCTGTGACCTGTGACCTCCACACATACTCACTGTGGAACACCCATGCTCACACACAGACATTGTACGTGCATGCATTCAATGGAAAAATAAATACTTTTTAATTAAAAGCATTTCTAGCTTGTAAATCATTAAATGCCCATAAATACTTGATTGCTCTATATGTTTACATTGGCTTATTTTGTCCTTAAACAGAATCTATGCCTATTGCCTCAGTATTTGGGAGACTAAGGCAGGAAAATCGAATTGATTTTGGGGCCCTGCCTTGAAGAATGGGGGGGTGCGGGGGGGCAGAGATGTCTTAGCAATTAGGAACACAAATTGCTCTTACAGAGGACCTGGGTTCAGTTTGCTGTGCCAAGAGCTCTGATGCCTTTTTCACATGCATAGTCACACAAGTTTTTAAGTGCTAAAAAGTGAAACAGAACATTTTTAGTTCTGTCTCTGGGTTCTGCTGACCGTATCCCCCCGACTCACCGTGCTCCCCGTAGCCCGGATGGCCAGCCAACAGGCAAAGCCACAAACTTTGTTAGACCCAAGCTTGGAGTGTGCGAGCGTGCGTGCGTGCGGCGGATCTTTTTTTATTTTCCTTATTGACTCCTGCTAGTGCTACTTCATACATAAAGCTGTTTATGGCAACCTGTGTTGTAAGAACTTGCTGTTTTACAACCATGTCCTCTTTAAGCTACAGAAGTTGACACAGCCAGTTGATGTGGCGAGGAGAAAAGTGTTAGTCGTGGTTATGAAACTTACTTATACACTGGATCTGGCCGGAAGACACTGGAAGACGCCCCGGCCCCACACTGGAGGTTTGTTTGATCGGGTGGATGTGAGATAACATGGGAGAATCTACCCCTTGAGAGTTGCTGCAACCTACACCTTAGCACATCGTGGTCTCCGGAGGTAATTCTAACATCTGAACACTGAGATGGAATTATGATTCCGCAAGTGTCAGATGAACAGCCTTGGGAAACCCCTCAACATAAACTGTCCAAGCCTCATCTGCCTTATCTATAAAATAATACCTCACATCTAAGAAACCGAGAGGAGAGGATGGGTGAGGTAATACACACCTTAGCACGGAGCTTCATTTTTGCTTTGCATCTCTCTTAACATTAAACACTTGCCATTTTTGCTTTTTGAGTTTTCAGTTATACAAAAATGGTTTCCTTGTGACATTTCCATATATATCGTACTTAGCTCACATTTGTGCCCCCACTTCCTGGTCCCTTCTTCGTCTACCCATCGGCCCATTCACCACTCCAGATATACATCTTTCTTCTCTCATGGTGTGTGTGTGTGTGTGTGTGTGTGTGTGTGTGTGTGTGTGTGTGTGTGTGTTAAACATTATTGTGCCTGCAGAGGCCCCAGCCGGATGTCAGGTGTCTTTCTCTTGGCTTCTCTCACTTTACTGCCTCAGGACAAGGGCAGAATGGGATACTCACCCTTTCACTTCAGGTCAGCTGACTGACCTTCAAATTCTTGGACTCTGCCTGTGTCAGTCCTCCAATATTGGAGTTACAGGCACATATAGGCATGCCTGACTTTGTGTGGACGCTGAGAGTTCAAATTCAGGTGCTTCTGTTTGCATGGTAGACACTTATTCTGGTTGTTTTCAGTTTTGTTTGTTTTTGTCAAGTTGACACAAGCTAGAGTTATTTGCAAAGAGAACCTTCAGTTCAAAAAAGACCTCCATCAGATGGTCTATAGGCAAGTTTGTAGGGCATTTTCTGGATTAATGATTGATGTGGGAGAGCAACGCCCACTGTGGATGGTACCACCCTAGGCAAGTGGTCCAGGGAGATGTAATATAATAAAGCGGGCTGGAGATGCACGGAATAGTAGGCCAGTAAGTAGGGCTCCTCCATGACGTCTGCTTCAGTTCCTGGCTTCAGTTCTTGCCTTGGGCTTCGGGACTTGGCTTCCCTTGGTGAGCTGTGACACCAGATATGTTAGCTAAATAAACCCTTTCTTCCCCAAGCTGACTGTGGTCTATGCTTTCTCACAGCAAGGAGAGCACCTCTACCCACTGAACCAAGTTCATCATTCTCTATGACTTAATAAAACTCCATGGTGTCTATGTGCCACAGTTTCTTCACCATTCTTCATCAGTGGATGGACATCTGGACTGGTTCTCCTCTGGCTATTTTGAATAAACCACGATAAGCACTGTCCTCCAAGTACCTGTTAGATTCTCTATAGCACATGCACAGGTGTGGCATAGACTTAAGTCATATGCTAATCTACTTTGAATTTTTCATGCAAGTCCCACATTTGTTCCCACAATGCAGCAGCTTACATCAGCTCCTTCCTCTTTATCTAAATCTCAGCCAGCATTTGTGGTTGCTTCCTTTCTTGATAACGGCCATTCTAAAAGGGGCAAAAGAGCTTCATGCTGCCATTTTAATTGGCATCTCCTTGATGGCTAAGGATGTCACACATTTTGTCATGTATTTACTGGATACATGCATGTTTACTTTTGAGAATTGTCTATTCAATCCATTTGCCTGTTTGTTAATTAGCTAATTTGGTTTGGGGCATTTAATCTCTTTTTTTTTTTTTTCAGTTCTTTGTAGATGCTTTATATTAATCCCCTGCCAGGTGTACAGTTGCTAAAGATATTTTTCTCCACGCTGTACATGGTCTTTTTGCTTTTTAAAAGATTTTTATTTTTTTAATTATGTGTATGTGGGTGATCCGTGTGTGTAGGTATACAAGTGACTGCAGGTATCTGAAGAGGCCTGAAGTGTTGGATCCCCCTGAGCAAACAAGAGCAGCACCCACTCTTAACCTCTGAGCCACCTCTTCAGCCCCATAAACTGTCTTCTCACTTATTTTTTTTTACTATGTAGAATTTCACATCCTGCCATCATCATTTCCTCTGATGATTTCCTATGCTACCGGAGTCCTCTGACACAGTCCTCACCTGGATGTCTGTGTCTTGAAGTAGTTGGCTGTGTTTTTATTTGCATTGTCAGAATTTTACGATCCTTGATTGCGGACAGGGCTCTGAGAGGGGGAGGAAGGAGACACGAGAGGGTAGGGGTGAGAATACTCAGGATGCACTGTATTCATCATGCATGAGACTGTCAAAGAAAAATTTTAACCATTTTTAAAAGAATCCATAACCTTAATGAAAACAGGAGGGTAAAGTCTTTGGTCTGTTTTGAATTGATTTGTGTACTAGGTGAGAGACAAGGGTCTAGTTTTATTCCTTGACACATGAGAATCTCATTTTCACAGCATCGTTTGTTGACTAGGCTGTCTCTATCGTGGTCTTTTTATTTTGTTTTATGTGTTGTTGCTGTTGTTGTTGTTGTTGTTGTTGTTCGAGACAGGGTTTCTCTGTGTGATCTTAGCTGTCCTGGACTCCCTTTGTAGACCAGGCCAGCCTTAAACTCACAGAGATCCTCCAGCCTCTGACTCCCCAAGTGCTGGGATTATATAGGCATGCGCTACTGCACCTGGCTCTGTGTTCTTTTTATAATGTCAAAAATTAGGTAGCTCTAATTGTATTGGCTCATTTTGGCGTTCTCTGTTCTATGCAGTTCATCTACCTGTTTGTTTTTCTAGCAATGGGCTTTGTCAAATAGTCAGTATCCAATAAATGATGGTAGTATAAATTATTCTAACTCTCATTGTTGATATTAGGTGATCAGGGCATATGAAACTCTTGCATTGTGATGGTCATGAGGATTCTTCCCAGGGTAAAAATTTCTGGTCCCACACAGCTGTGGTGGATCACACACTTGGGGTGGGAAAGGGGGGTTTCAGAAGCTGACAGGGTCAGAAATGTTTGCCCTGCTCAGAAGCTAAGGTGGTAACTTAACACTGAGTCATTCTAGAAGGCACAGGAAGACTTCATTCCTCACCCAGGAGCACCAATGTCCATTCTCCTTGCTCTCAGGTCTAACCTAATTGGGCCGGATGGCACCATCACACACAGGATTATTATTTCTGAGAAGTGGCAACAGGAGAATCACAAGTAAAAGTCATCCTCAGCCCCATATGGAGTTCTAGACCAGTCTGAAATACCTGAGACCTTTTATCAAAAAAAAAAAAAAAAAGTAAATAAAGTATAGGACTATTATTCACAGTGTATGACACCTGGAGCCCGGGCTCCTGGCAGCCACTTCCCTAGCCAAAAGCCTGATTCTGTTCATTAAAGTTTAAAATGGACTCCCAAGAATTGTAACTCTTTTCAGTCCATAGGACAACCTAAACTAGGCTAGTGACATCCATCAGTAACCCTGCACTGCACAGGTAGAGAGGGGAAGGCCAGAATTTCAAGATCACACAGCTACGATTGCTTTTGAAACCAGCTGGAACAGGTAAGACCTTGTCTCAAGAACTGTTACTTTTCAGCCCAGTTTGATGGCTCACACTATAACCTCAGCCACTCAGGAGGCTAAGCAGGGGAGGTGTGAGTTCAAAGCTTGCCTGGGACAAGTTAGGTTCTTCTCTGACATTTCATTCTCCTTATATTTGTTAAAATTGTTAAGCAATATCTTCTTTTACTGTACACCTGTATAGAAAGCTATACACCTGGATATTACTCTAGCCTTTACAGAAATGTCTCCAGAAACTGTATTTAAATACTGTGCCTTTACTTTCTACCAAAAATGTGTTGAGCTGATACAGAAGAACACGTTATTTTGTTAAAGATACATTCACTGTCTTGGCCCACACCCCTAAAACTTCACAACTCCAGAAAGACATTTGTCTGATAATTTCCTTCATGTTCAGAGTCAGAACTTGTGTGAGCCAGCACGATTCATTCTGAAGCCTGGCTACAAGGAAACACAGCATTACACCTTGTGGCTAAAAAGCAGACATTTTCACCAAGTGCGGTGCGTATGCCTTTAAGCGCAACACTTGGAAGGTAAGGAGAAGGCCTAACTCAATTCTGAGGCCAGTCTGCTCTATACAGTGAGTTCTAGTCATTGCACAGATGTGCCTGGAAGTTCAGGTGTGGGTCATGAAGGCCCCTAGGGCAGGGAAGGGCCACGTCCAGACCATGACATTTTGCCCAGCTCTGTCTTCTGTGAATCAAAGCAGTGAATACTCAAATTCTAAAGACACACCATCTCTTCCAACACTACCTAGTAAAACCCTGCCTGGAAACAACAATAACAACAACATTTACTCCAGCCCAGGTTTTCAGGCACAGTCACTCGATGCCCTTCATTACTTGGTCTTTGCTGGCATTTTTCTTCTGGAGTTTTAAGGAATCATGGCCCACTGTCTCAAATAATGTTTTGGAAACAAAGTCAAAGTAATAAATGTGTGAATGAGCAAAACCCAAGATTGTGTTTTTATTTCATTCGCTATTGTTAATATTTCGCCAAAGTGCCCAGAAAGCTTTTTTAGCTTAAGACATAATCCTCAAATTAGTTTTAGACTTACAAAATATAAATCAAGATTCCAATAGTTAGTTAGTGTGCCTTATATTATGAATTCTCCTGACGGTGCTTTTATTGAGGTTTAATCAGAGACCATTGTAAGACTTTCTAATTTGAGTTCTAAGCATTTGACATTATTAAACAGCTGAATGAGAGGGAACAGAAGAGTTGCAAAGTAGAAATACATTTATTTTTAAATTGAATAACATTATAAATGGAATAACGCTGAATGCTAAGAAGCCGTTAGGCAATGCTGTCGGCTTCTGCTTCATAAAGCACAGATGAAAATGGAGAGCACTTCTGAGAAGCCGAGGAAAGGCTCTGATGTCTACACAGGGTGAGTCCGAGGGATAGCAGCAGGAGAGTCCAAGGTGGCAATGAAAGCTGAAGACGCCTGACCTTGCTAGGGCAGCAACGGTGTGGCAGTCATGCGCCAGTCACTATGCAGACACTCACCATCTACAGAAAGCCCTAGGTTGTGCCTGGAAGTTTGGATGGGAGTCATGGAGGCCCTGGAGGGCCATAGCCCGCCCAGGACTTTGCCCAGCTCTGCCTTCAGCGAATGAAAGCCACAGATGATTATTATTCTGCTTAATGAAACTCAGAGAAGCACGGTCTCTTCCCAAGCCCTCACGGCTGCCTCTGTAGGAGCCCTGAATGAGGATACTGACTCACCCACCGCAATGCAAGGCAATAAACACACCAAAGAGACCCTCCACTGTCTGTGCCATTGCTTGGACTGTCTGACGCCCAAGCTCCATCTGAGAATGTTAAAAGAAGAAGAACGAACTAATTTTAATACTTCCCCCAAAACTAAACATCAGACCCCACCCATAGCAAAGGAGCTATCGGCACTTAGTGGTTTGGGAGAGGGGGCACAGGGAATCATTTCTTTTTCCTGTGGCTTAGACACTGGTAAGTTGTCTATTCCCTAAAAAGTAAACACAAGCACCCATAATTAATCTCAGTAGGGGAAAAAAATTAAAGTAGGTAGCTCACAACCATCTATACTCTCTAATGCCCTCTTCTGGCATGCAAGTGCACATGCAGACAGAGCACTCATATACATAAAATACATAAATAAAATCTCAAAAACAAACAACAACGAAAACCTAGCACACTGCTGACTTTGTTAATAGGGGCTTGCCTGGCATGCAAGACACCCTGGGAAGGTTGTGGTACTGCAACCCGACGATCACAGCACTGACTGGGGAAGCTAGAGGACCACAAGTTTAAAGTTTAGTACCAACGTAACAGAAGACCACTGACTTTGAGTGCTAATTTCTATCTGGCCACTTGGCTGAAAGTGCTTCAGTTATAAGAGGTTTGGGTGGGGTCTATGAGGTCTCTTATGTGTACAATCCTGACATTGGCAATATAAATATACTTCAGCTTCTTTTCCTATTTATGTCATTCTTTTGTTTTGGTTTGGTTTGGTTTTTGGTTTCTGGTTTTTCGAGACAGGGTTTCTCTGTGTAGCCCTGGCTGTCCTGGACTCGCTTTGTAGACGAGGCTGGCCTCGAACTCAGAGGGATCCGCCTGCCTCTGCCTCCCGAGTGCTGGGATTAAAGGCGTGCGCCACCATGCCCGGCTATTTGTGTCATTCTTATTTCCTTCTCGTGTCTTATAGTGGAGGTAAGTCTTCAAACAGTAGCATTAATTAGATTCTGGGATTTTAATAACAACTTTTTAGGAAGAAGATAGGAATTTAGGAGGGAGATGGGTGGGAAGAACTAGGGAGAATTACAAGGAAGCACAGGTAGACGGCAGTGACCAGGATGCTTTGTGCAAATGTATGGAACTTTCAAAAGAATAAAAAAATGAAAGTAAAGAGAAATGAAGAAATTCCGAGTTCAAGCTGAGTTCCAGTTTGAGGCCCGCCCGCCTGGGCTCGGAAACCCAATCTCAAAAAAGAAAACAAAGAAACAAATGAAAGCCAATAGCCAAAGTCAGCATGGTGAGGGAGCCACCAGGACCCACCTTCTCTGCCTAACAAAAGAGATCCCTTGAGCCTTCAAGCCAGCTCGCCTGTGTTGGGTAGAGGAGTGAGCCTGCAGGAGGTAGCAGTGGTCGAGGTAGCTGAGTAAGGACCGCAGCCGCTTGGATAATTTTCCAGCCTGGAGCACGAGCTGGAGAAATGTACAGGACAAGAGAGAGAGGTCAAAGCCAGTGCTCGCTGGAGGCTTGCAGCGGTGGTGGCTCAGTGCATCAGGTTAGACAGCCCTCTGTTTGGGGCAATGCTGCCACTGCCACTGCCACTGCCACTGCCACCTCAAATGTAGCTTCGTTCTACCAAGGAATCTGCTTGCTCTGTAGCTCTTTCTGCTGAAGATGAGTCTTGTAAAGTGTCAGCAGAGGCGAGAAAAGTTGCAGCCTTTTCATGGAGACATCTGGATTTCAAAAGAAACCTCTTCAGAACTAAGACGTTTTCAAGCCTCAAGAGAGTAAGGGTTAGGGTTTAATCTGAAAAGAGAGACCACCTGTGAGAGAGAGGCACACTCAAGTTACATCGCTGTGGGGAGGGGCTTTCAAACAGGCTCTACCCAAGCCAGGCTTGGGGGTACTCAAGATCTAACAGGATGCAATGGAAAAAAAATTCCCTCGCCAACTGTGGGAATTAGGACTTAGCATAAAATTTACCACCATTGGGAAGAGAGTGCTTTCATCTAACGGTTAAGTTAGCACCAAGAGTTGGCTGGTCCGGGGCAGGAAAGATGGCTCAGGATTGCTCACATGTGTTGCTCCTGCAGAGGACCCAGGAATAGATTCCCAGCACCCACATGATGGCTCGTAGGCATTTGTGGCTGAAGTTCAAGTGGATCTGATGCCCTTATCCAGCCTCTGTGGGCACCAGGCATACACTTAGGCAGAACAACCCATGCATTTGAAACAAAATGAGAAATAAGTAATTTTACAAAGAAAACCTGTCTCAAAAAAACACACAAGGACAGAAAGTCATTGGTTCAATTTGGCAAATATCCGAGGACATCTTCTTGGGAACTTTAGCCTGAGATACCAGAGCACACAAAAGTGAGTGAGACACAACGCCACCCCTCAAGGGAGGCCATCATGCAAACAGCAAGTTAATGCAGCCATGTTTTAACCACTGTATGTGCTTGCATCATCATCAAAGACAGAGCAGTGGATGGGTCACCACAGGCAGGATGTTCACACTCTAGAGGGGCCGAGGTCTCACACAAACTAATATTCATAAGGCAAAAGAGGGACAAAGGGTGAAGGATGCAAATTAAGTCTATCCTATGGCAAAGGTTTTGCTTTTTAAACTAGGAATCATTTCAGTTATAGACTTGTTAACTGTGTCACAAGAATGAAGAAATAAATAGAGCACAGCCAATTACTGCACATGTTAATATTCAAACATAGCATCTGTGCGGTCTTGCCACTGAGTATGTTAGTGTTAGGGCTGAGAAACCAGAAATGAATAGAAAGAGAAAGAGCGTAGTGGAAAAGGCAGATGAATAAAGGCAAATTAGCAGGGCCAAGGGCAGGTGACTGCTGGCCAGTGCTCAGTGGGTGTCAGGACATCCCAGCTTACAGAGACTGGAATCGGGAGACAGTGAGGTATAAAGGCAGAGAACCAGGGCTTTGGAGACCAGACATCACTTACAGACACACACCTAACAACTAAGGGACCTCTGTGGGTCTTGGTTTTACATATGTGAAAAGGTGAGGCACACTCCAGGGCCTTTTACATTCTCTTCCACATCAGGAAAAATAAAATGACAGAAGGAGCCTAGTTCCATGGTGCACGCCTCTAATCCAGCCCTTGGGAGGCTTAAGCAGAAAGACTGCCCTTGAGGATAGCCTGGGCTATACAGTCAGACCTATCTCAAAGAGTTTGTCTGTGTGTGTGTATGTGTGTGTGTGTGTGTGTGTGTGTGTGTGTGTGTGTATAGAGTTAGTCTGTCTGTCTGTGTGTATACACACATATATGTGTGTGTATTTATGTGTATATGTGTATGTATGTACATATATGCATATACATACATATTGTATAAAACAGTGGGGTTTTTTCCAGGCTCTGCCTTGCTCTCAAAGGCTCCATTTTACAAACAGCTTTGAACTCCATTTTGAGCACAAACCCAAAGGCAGATGATTCTGCACTCGTAAGCTCATGTTTGGCACCATCTGCCCAGCACCCCCTTGACACACCGGCTGATGGCTAACTTATCCAAAAAGTAAAAAGGTGCCACGCTATAAATCTATCAAAGTCATTTGGGACCATATGAACACAGGGGCTGTTAAAGTCATACCAGGAAAAACAGGCCTGGGAACTTACCAAAGACATCATACTGAAAGGGTACAGCAGCTCTTGCCTGGACCCCATACAGAAGACACCTAACGCTGTGATGGTGATGGCCCCAGTGGACACATCATCTGTCATGGTGCGTTTGTGTCCACAGACGTATAGGCAGAGAACTCCCACCTACCCAGGGACTTCAGCTGGCTTGGTGCCCGCTGCTGACTCAGATTATTAAATTACTGTCTGTGTACTCACCCATACACCCACCTGGACTGGCCACCCATTCACCAACCCATTCACACACCCATTCACACACCCATTCACACACCCATTCACCCACCCATTCACACACCCATTCATGCACCTATTCACACACCCATTCATACACCTATTCACACACTATTCACACACCC
>OU015745.1:12436045-12449674 GCA_907169655.1 Acomys percivali | reverse complement strand
ACACACACACACACACACACACACACACACACACACACAGCCTCTGGGGAGATTACTGGGAACTGCATTGTCTGTTTCTTTGTTCTTTGATTATTGTGGGGTTTTTTAATTTGTTTTTGTTGTTTTGGGTTTTTTTAAAGAGTGTCTATGTAGCCCAGGCTGTCCTCAAACTCATGGCAATCTCCCTGTCTCATGCCCTTAAGTACTGGGGGCTTATAAGCATGTGCTACCACACTCAGCTTAGTGCCTATTTCTTCTTTCTTGCTCTGACCCTTGAGTCACTCACTACTTCCCATCTCCCGGAGGAATAAGGCTTGAACTGATTCACCCACAAACAGCCATAAGAAAAAGGGCAGAGGCACAGGAAGTGATTTCTTGCATGGTGCAGCTGCAGGAAGAGAAGCCAGGCGCATTCTCCTGTCAGCGATAACTGAAGAAGAAAAAAAGGAAGTGGCAGCGATAGGCACACTAATTAAAATTTGAGTAAAGAACTCAAATAGACATTTCTCCAAAGAACAGACCCAAATGGCTAATCAGCCTGGGAAAAGGTGCTCACCACCATTAGTCATCACAGAAAAGCAAGTCAAAAGTGCCGTGAGATAGGACATCATATAATGTCACACCTGCTGTGACCAAGACACATGGGAAGGGGACTGCGGATGTAGTGAGGTTCGTGCAGTGTTCTCGACTAACATACCACAGAACAAAACAAGATGAAAACACAAAACAAAACGGCGTTTGATCCCCAGTATTACCCAAAACGAGGCATGGTGGTGCACATCTTTAACCTCTGCACTCAGAAGGCAGAGGTGGCAGCAGGGTCAGGAAATTCTGGGTCATCTCAGGCTCCAAAGCAAGTTCCAAGCCACTCTCAGCTATGTGAGACACTGCCTCCCAAACAAACAAAACACAGCACCAACAACAACCCAAACCAACAAGCAATAAGTGTTGGTGACGTCATGAAGAAACGGAAAAGCTCAGCCACTGTGACTAGCTAAAGTGGTGAGAATGAGCAAAAGGAAAGGAGGGATGTGCTACCACGTGACCCTCAGCCTTGTGCCTGACTCAGTCTCTGGGAGACAAGCAGGACAAAAGGGGAGAGAGAAGAGGTACCATTTGTCACTTACTGGACTCACGGAACCACCAGTCTAAGATGAACCCCAAGAGGGAGGTTGGGCCTTTGAATTAGCCAATTCATATGTCTAGTGTCTGAACTCTTGTGTTCCTCCAGAGCTCGGGTGCTGGCACTTTCACAGGCAAGGTGATGACAATATTATTATATATGACAGCATCAATGACAGCATCATTCATACTTACTAAAGGGCTTGAAGGAGTGAGCCCAAACCTTCAGTCTCTCGCACGGTGTGAGGACACAGCTTCCAGCTTCTCCAGAGGACACCACAACAAGACATCATCTTAGAAGCACGAAGAACCTACCCTCCTCAGACATCAAATCTGCTGGCACCTTCATCCTGGACTCATCAGCCCCCTCCACTGTGAGAGATAAAACCCTGTCCTCTATAAATTACCCTGTCTTGGGTAGTTTGTTATAGCAGCAGGAAAAAGCCAAGATACAGCTTTTAAACTGGAAGGAGGATATTCTGAATAGACTGGAAAGTGAGAATAAGAAAGGCTCACACCATTAAGGGAACCGGTTCTTAAGACGCAATGGCTCCACAGAGACAAGACGAGCCTGGTGTTATTGAACAAATAAATCACTCATATTTATTCTGTAGTGAGTTCAGTGGGTTTAATAAACAAGTCGAGAATTTAGGAGATGTATGGCAGGATTCTGCCATACGTATGATGTGGAGAAATTCTGTAGTAACAAACTCCTGTTTCGGGCCAAAGGAAAGCAAGTGAGTTGTCATTTGTGAAAGGTCTACTAATGTGAGTTGGTGGGGCTTAATCTCCACTGCAACCTTATTAAGTAGAATTGCTCAGAGAATGCATGAAGAGGGACTTTCATGGGCTAAGGAAGCACACCCCAGGAGCTGAGAAAGTGTTTTCCAGCTGAGTTGCTTTGAATCTCATGTACAGTTGGCCATGTCCTCTGGGGTCCTGTGGGTGTCATCACCATGGCATTGTCCTGTTGCTCCACCCACTACCCTCACCCTTATGTTAGCCTGAAGATTTCATCAACCTGACTAAGACCACACATTTTTCCATCCAGCCACTCTTTCCTCTCAGCTTCCTTCCAGTTTCTCATTTAGAGCACATTTTAAGTAAGTTCCTTTGGTGCTAAATTTTAGGATATTAAAATGATTCTCCAAGAACCCAAATTCCACAGTCATAGTTAGCATTTCTTCCAACTGATACTATAGGCTAAATGTGGTTTGCGGCCAGCGTGCAGAAGAACCAACAGGAATCTATGGCTGGGTCAAAACTCAGTCTTCATGGAGATGTACTTATAGAATTTATTGAAGAAACTGCTCTGTGTGTGTGTGTGTGTGTGTGTGTGTGTGTGTGTGTGTGTGTGTGTGATTTTTCTTGCTGTGCAGGTTGGCCTTGAACTCAAACCCTTCTGACCTCCACCTTGCAAGTGCTAAGATTACAACCTTGCAGCCTCATGTCACCAAACCCAGCTTGTGTGTGTGACTTTGTAGTGATGCATACCTCAGAAATCTCAGTTTTCAGAGAGCACAAATCCACTCTGTAGAGCCCATAGACTCTCCTCAGAAGGTGTAGCAGTGCCACTTAAGCCCAGGGCTCATGGGAGTCTGAGTCTTGATTACTTTCTCCCACATCCTGCTACATCATGTAGCCGAGACTTTTCCACTTCACCAGCAAAGGACTTCAGTGTTCTCAAAGTTTTCTCAGGTCTTAACCATCACTTCTCTGGACATTGACATCTTCACTGGAGCTATTGAGACTTGTGGTAGGGAGACAGCATAGTCTATGTGATTGTCACTGCACCTTTTTTCTATTTTGACCTTGAACTTCTACCCATCCTGCCTCCACCTCTTGAGTACTAGAATTACAGGGATATACCACCACATCCAATTTTTTGAGGTGCTGGGGTCTGAAACCCAGGGATTAATGCATGTTAAGCAAGCAAGCGCTCTAGCTTTGTCCCCAGTCCCTTACTACACATTCATTTGGTGTCACAGGATGCAACATAGGATGAACAAGACTGGGTTCTGGTCTCTATGTTCTCATTAAACCACTCTGTGGTCTCAAACAAGTCATTACACTTTTCTCCACGTCTATCTGTTGCTAAAATGCCAAAAGCCACATACAACATCCCTGGGGACCCTTTTAAAAATAACACACCATATGTCTCTTACATGAAAGGTAGTTCATTCAACGAACACATTTTCTAAGTTTTCTACAGAATAGAAACATTAAAGCTACCTTATAAGTATAATATAGACTGAGAGCACTGTAAGCCAAGTGCAGGTAAATATTTTTTAATACCTAGGGCCCCAACACTCGGGGATCTTTAAAGGGAATATCACAAGTTTGAGGGTAACTGGGACTATGAAATGAAGAGAACAAAACGAAACAAAAATATTTATGCAGGAAATGGTTATGGAAAGACAGCTCAGCAGTTATGTCTACTTGCTGCTTTTACGGAAGCCCTGGGTTCAATTCCCAGATACCACATGGCAGCCTACAGCATTTGTAATTCCAGTTCTAGGGGGATCAGATGCCCTCTTCTGGCCCCTACAGGCACCTACACATATACAGTACAAATACACACATGCAGTGAAGCACTTGTACTCATAAATAACAACAAATTTTTTTTTTAATACTCACATTAAACTATTTTAGTCGGGATTGACCCCAGTCTACTCATCGATATCAGGACAAGGGAGAAAGTTGAGTCGACATAAGATAAATGGCTCTGTGCTCTGGCAGAAACAGCAAAAGCATTTCTCTCAGAGCCTGGCAGGAATTTGCTGCATAGCTGTGAGAGTCAGTTTTATATGTCAATTTAGCTAGGCCACAATACTCAGGCGTTTTGTCGAGCACGTCTGCCTGTGTCTGTGAAGATGTTTTAAAATAAGATTAGCACTTAAATCAATAGACTTACAGTAGAGGACACTGCCCTCTGTAAGGTGGGTAGCCTCATCTAATTAGCTAAAGGCCTTATGAAAAAGTCTGGGATTCCTCAAAGAAGAGGCATTTTGCCAGCAGGCTCGAGCTGCAGCAGCAAGTGCACTCTGGTGGCCTGGGCCTTGGACTTGCCAGCTTCCATACCCTAAGATAAATGAGAGAAGGGAGGGGAAGATGGATGGATAGATAGATAGATAGATAGATAGATAGATAGATAGATAGATAGACAGACAGATGACAGATGATGGTGATGATGATGATAGATAGACAGATTATAGATGATGTTAATAGATAGACAGATAATAGATGATGATGATAGATAGATAGATAGATTGACAGACAGACAGATGACAGATTATGGTGATGATGACGATAGATAGACAGACAGACAGATAGATGATGTTAATAGATAGACAGATAATAGATGATGATAATAGATAGATACTAGAAATAGCTACATATGACAGATGAGAGATCAATAATAGACAAATAAGTAAGTGGATAATTTATATAGAGATAGGCGATAGATTGATAAGTGGTATAATATATATGTAAAGCATAGATGGAGAGGGAGGGGAGGAGGGAGAGGGAGGGGAGGAGGGAGAAGGAGGGGAGGAGGGAGAGGGAGGGGAATGAGAGAGAGCCCAGGCCTGACTCATTTCTCTAGAAAGCCCTGACTTCTGTAAAGACTGCTAGATGGAGGAAGAGTGGCCCAACCATCCCACCCTTATCTCCTATCCTTACCCTACGTTCCTTGATTCCGGGAGATCCCAGAGAGAGGGCCCACCCACCTCAAGGCCGAGTGCAAATGAAGGTGCTCTACGATTGTAAGGAGTCGTGCACAAGCACACTCCCGTAATAGCACCATCATCTTCATTTTAGCTATTTCCACTGGAAACACTGGGTGTGCTCAGCATTATGTAATGTGAAAGGTTCAAGTCCTGAAGGCAGGCAGAGCACACCGGGCAGAACGGTGGTGCGTTCTGCTTCCACAGCCCACAGCCCACACCCCAGACGCACATCGGATCATTAAGTCCGTCCTGGGAAAGAACAGAATTCGTTGATCATGCATTTGTCCCACATAGTTCTTGGCTCTAGCAATTCTCTACACCTCCAGAGACCACTCATCTTCCTCGTCTACATTATCCAGAAAAGAAATAAAGCCAGTTGTCAGAGGGAGTAAGCTTTTTAGCACTTTAATCAAAACCAGCCTTCCTGGCTCCCAGGCTTCCTAGAATAAACGCTGTTCGCCTCCCAGACCTGCATGGCTTCTCAGTGTGCTGACTCCACCTAGTGGCAGATGGCTAGAATGCATCCAAGCTTGCTCTGACTTGCAAGCCTAAAAGCCTAAAATTCAGGTAACACAGGCTTGAATTCCAGAAACTTCCAGGGAACGGTGTACATTGCTCATTTTAAGACTACTTAGAAAGCTGTGGAAATGGCTTGGCAGTAGTAGCGTGTACTGCTCTTGCAGAGGACCTGAGCGCACTCCCAACACGTACGTCAGTTGGCTCACAGCCTGTTAACCCCAGCTCCAGGAAACCAGGCGCCGCCTTCTGCCCTCAGCAGGCAACCTGCATACACATGGTGCACATACGTTTGGACACAAACACATAATCATAAAAAATAATAATCTTTTCTAAAAATAGCACTGAGAAAGTTTAATTGTATGGACCTTGCACTCAAACATCTCTGAGCTAAATCCCTATTTTAACTCGCACAGTGCTTTGTCTGTATGACTTTGGACTTCTTCTTTACCTTTAACTTTATGACACTGTTTGTAAAAATTGGGTTAATTGTAAATATTTAACATAAAGTTTCACATAATTAGCGTAGACAGACAGAATACTTAATAGTCCATCCATAATTCCCAGAAAGACATAGGGTTTTTTTTTTTCATTAACTATATGGAACTTGCACAGAATAATCTTTCTCTAGGACTGATGGTCCTCAGTCTAAGGAGGCTAAATGGAGGTGGTGAATAATTTTTAAACCTATACATTAGGGCTGCCAAGATGTCTCAGCGGGTGTCTGCTGCCAAGCCTTAGGACCAGTGTTCTATCCCCAGGAGCAACATAGTGGAAGAAGAGAGGAGCCGGGCATGGTGGCGCACGCCTTTAATCCCAGCACTTGGGAGGCAGAGGCAGGTGGGTCACTGTGAGTTCGAGGCCAGCCTGGTCTACAAAGTGAGTCTAGGACAGCCAAAGCTATCACAGAGAGACCTTGTCTCGAAAAACCAAAAAAAAAAAAAAAAGAAAAAAAAAAAAAGAAGAAGAGATACAACTCCAAGTTGTCCTCTGTATGCCACACACACACACACACACACACACACACACACACACCCCAGAAGCCAAGCAGACCAACACACCCTTGTAGTTCCAGTAGTGGGCAGCACTATGGAGAGATGTGAAATAGAAAAGGAGAGTGGCACAGTGCTGTGCAGCAGCTTGGAGCTTATTCAGATGCAAACTCACCACCTCCCTCTCTGCCCCCTGCCACACACACACACAACATACCAGCTGGCCTTGGGATCACTCTGGCTCTGGCCAATGATGGAGGCCCTAGGAAAGCTTAACTTTCTGGATTGGACATCCTGGAAGGACCACCTGGCCCACGATGCCACTGGAGGCCATGTTGGTGTCTGTGGTCCATGCTGCTACCACAGCATGAAGAAGCCTGAGGTTCATGTGGGCGCTTTCTGTCTGTGCCACAGACTGATTCCTTGGTGATGTCCTCGGGCTTTGTTGATGTGAGTGGTCTCTGTAGCCACCTGAGGCCATGTTGAGGCTCGCAGTCTGTGCAGCCCCTGAGGGTCATGAGTGGGTGGGTGGTCCTGATGCAGCCAGGGGCTGTGTTGAGGTCTCTGTCCCATGCAGATATTCCTGGTCTAGGCTGCTGACTGATGTCCATGGGTTGTGCTGAGCTGGCTGCACCCCTCACCGGCTGTGGCATGGCTCTCCACAGTTGATGGCTTCTGGCAAGGGTGGAAAAAGACCCATCTTCCTTTGGAGGACTAGCCGCTGGGAGTTTGACCATGCTCTGTCAAGTATGTGGACGACACAAAATGGACTTTGTGTGTGTGTGTGTGGAGGGTGTTATGGGGAGAAGTGTAGACATGAGACTAAAAGGTGAACTCGATCAGGGTGTAGGATGTGAGATTCCCAAATAATCTATAAAATGTCATCACACTTTAAAATAAATGTTTATATTATTACAATCAGATAAAGATTTTCCCCTACAGCAAATGTGTATGAAGTTCATTCTTTCATCTAAAACCTTAAAGTGACCTCCTGTGTCCATCCTACAAAAACTTCCGCCAGCAACATAAAATTTATTCTGTTCTCAATGAGAATCAAGACACTTCTCTGCCGTTGCTGTTCTTTTAAGTTTTACTCTTATTTTTTGTGTGTATGTGTTTAACCTGTCAGGTACATATGGGATCATGTATGTACCTAAGAGATCAGAAGAGGGCACCAGTTCCCCTTAGAACTGAAGTTACAGATGGTTGTGAGCTGCCATATTGCTGCTAAGAACTGAACCCAGATCCTCTGCAAGAAGAGCCAGTGTTTTTAACCACCAAGCCATCTCTCCAGGCCAAATCACTTGTTAGTGCATCAGGAGGCTTTGTTCAATGTTGTGACACAATTGTTTAACCACAGAAAACCCTTACTCCATTTCTTAGCCACATCCATTTCAAATGCTACAGTCATAGAAGGTCCAGCTTTGATCTCAGCCCCATTCTTCCTTTTCTTTGCTCCTAGTGAATGCACATTAAATATCTGATATCTTGTCTGTTACCACTGGAATCTAAAAGGCTCATGGGATATTTTTGCTTTAAATGCTTAGGTTTTTATTAACATTAATTATACATAATAAGAGATTGTATAGTGACATTTTCATGCATGCATACAGCAAACTCTGATCATGGTCATCTTCTATTACCCTCCTTTGCCCCTCCCCCACTCACTCTAGTCCTCTTCCTCTTCCCAATGGCCCCCTTTCAGTTTTCATGTCTTCTTTGTATATGTGTGTGACCTAAGCTAGTTAGGGTTACTTATGGGAACACATGGACAACTTAATAGTGGCTACACCAGTAAAGAAGCGCTCTCTCTCTCTCTCTCTCTCTCGCTCTCTCTCTCTCTCTCTCTCTCTCTCTCTCTCTCTCTCTCTCTCTCTCCTCTCCTCTCCTCTCCTCTCCCTCTCCCCCTCTTCCTCTCCTTCTCCCTAGTTCCTCTTGATTTTCCTCTCTCTCCCCCTCTCTTCTCCCCTTTTCTCTCTCCCACCCAGTAACCATAAAGAGTCCACAGATTCTCAGAAAACTCAGAGAGGGGCAGGGCCTAAGGCCCTTCTCCCATCCGTGATGGGACATTTATGGGCTCAGTCTTGTACAAGTAATCATGGCTGATGAGAGAATACAGTATCTGCAGCTTTCCCAGGCAGCATTCCACATACTCTGTGTCTTCTTCCAGCTCCTAAAATCTTCCCAGCCCTTTCTGCAGGGTTCCTTTGCTCTTCGTCCCAGATATGTTTTCTTTCCTCATAGTACAGAAAGTATTGTGCCAAGACCATGGAACGTGCCAGATCATCTAATTGAACCAGTTTAACTCAGCAAGTCTTATACATGTCATAGCCCAAGTCTCACTTTTGCATCTGAAAAAAGGGTATTTTCCCATTTCACCCTATAGCATTACGGATGGTATAAGTTTAAAAATCTCTATACCTTACAATGTATTAAGAAACACAAAATCAGAAAGTCCATCCCAGGACCAGCACTAACAGTTCACAATTTATTACCGATCTTTTTTATTTGGGGTGGGAGGGGTGAGACACTGTCTCACATAACCCAGGTTGGCCTCAAACTCACTACAGAGATGTTGATGACCCTCAGCGCTGGGCCTTCCTCCCTCCACTTCCCAAGAGCTGGGATTACAAGTGTGTGCCACTGCACTGTCCCTACCAATCTTTTAATTATAGAAACTGTCGTGTGCTTACCTGCATTTTTACCTTCCCGATTGGGAACATACAGGTTTTAGTTGAGATCTCAAGTCCTTCACATCAGTCCTAAGGATCCCATATGGGACGTGGTTAGATATTCAGAACCATGTCTAAGTCAATAAAAACACTAAGACCAGCCATATTGGTTCATACCTCCAGTCCCAGTAGAGACAGAGACATGAAGATCACCAGTTCAAGGTCAGCCTGAGCTACATCATGAAACCTTGTATCAAGAAATCAAAAGCTGGCAATCTAGCTCAGTTGTCAAGAGATAATTTATGCAAGGCCCTGAGTCTGATCCCAAGCACCAACCACAAGTCAGTAAATAAATATTATAATGTAACCAAGAGCAACATCAACACTTTGTGATGCTTTCTTATCTTTTCCGTATTTCCTGAGCCAACTAGTTCCTTCTCTTAAATGTCCTATCACTTGCTCTGACTCCTTGCCGTCTTCTCTGCTAGTTTCTGATAGTATCCCATCAGCCATTTCTTCTATAACCAGTAACTATACCACCTTTATAACAGTTATATAAATAAACCTATTTAGGCATACACCTCAATAGAAGAAAACAATCGTAATGTCACACACAGGGACGGAAAATTTTGGGTCCAAAGTACAAGACTCTTCCCTTCCCCACCCCTTTCATTATTAATCATCTCCAGGTTGCAGTTTACAGACATCTGCTGGATAAAAGAACAGATTAGAGGGAAGCAAGGAAATCTGCCAAGACCTGAGGCAGATGCCTCCTCTTAGATTTGGACTTATTTGCAATGCTACATGTTCTGGCTCCTCCTGGGATCTGAATCCTGATATCACATTTCTCTGACACATCAAAATAACTCTAGGAGAAGAAGAACTCAGTCGTGAGTCTCGGTATCAGGCATCGCCCGGGATACTTCACACATTCACTGAGAGGCACTAATTAACTGAGAGCCAGGTCAATTAGCTAATCTATGCTAGGGATGAAGATTTAGGGATAAAAAACACAGTTCCCACCTTCCATGGCTGCTCTGTCTCCTCTGGGGATTCAGTTTACAGTGTGGTGTCCAAAGTTTTGTGGTAAAAGAAAACCGAGGTATGCTGGACACTCGGATCAGTATTCAAAGCAGGAGTGATCGAGAGCCAAGTGATTTTCCAGTGAAGGTGGCGTCTGAAGGACTATCTGAGACCCGGACTCATTGGGGAAGGGAAGAGCAACTCACTCCAGGCAAACTGCAGAGCTCAACTGTGGAAGGAAACTTGAGCTGAAGATGCGCAAGCAGGGCCTGGGGAGATGGCTCTACAGTCAGAGGGCTTGCACAGAAAGTAAGAAGAGCAGAGCTCAGAGGCAAAAGGGGTGACTTGGGGGCTAAGAACACTGGCTGTCCTTCCATAGGGCTCCCCCAGTTCTCTGATCTTTACAGACATGCCATGGCACATGAGACACACACACACACATAGAAATACAAAGATGTGATAAATTGTTTTTAATGTTCTACTTTTAAGATGGTGCGGCAGCTAAGAAGGCACAGTGCTGTTGCAGAGGACCTGAGTTCGATTCCCAGCTCTCACATTAGACGGCTCTCAATTACCGATAACTCTGGTTCCAGGGGGTAATCCTACACTCTGGCCTCACAGACACTGGTATTCATGTGCACGTACCCACACACAAACACATAGTTCAAAATAATAAATCTTTTCAAATAACCAAATAATATTCTACTTTTGCTAGCATATATCCAAGTAAGTTCATTGTACCCACAAAAAGAATTACTAGTAGCCCCTGGCTACTGCCAATGGCTATGTCTGAGTCTGTGGTCCTGATTTAGCTGGGATCTGTGTAGATGTCTGTGGCCCACGTTACCACCAAAAGCCAAGTAGATGTCTAGGCTGCCACCAGAGACCATGTGGATATCTGAGGGATGCCTAAGGGGGACATGCTGATTGGAGTGTCCTGTGCAGCTATTTGAGGCCCATGCTGCTATGGAGGGATAGATCTGGAGCTGTGGTCCTAAGGCAGGCAGAGCCTGTGTTGATGGCTCAGGCCGGTGTTACCACCAAAGGCTGTATAGATGTCTCTGGTCTGGACTGTTGTCTGAAGCACTGTGCTGAGCTGGCCTCATCCCTTGCTGGTCACCACATTCAGGAGAGCTGCCCCAACCCCTTGCCTGGGCAGCACAGAAAAGCTGCTTCTGATGGCAGGAGAGTAAGTGAGCCAGCCCTGAGGGTGTGAGCACAGGAGAGCTGGCCCTGTCCCTCATTGGCTACAGGACTCAGGAGAGCAGACCCTGGCCCTCACTTGAGCAGCACAGTAGAGCTGGCCCTGGTGGCAAAGGCACAGGACATAAGAGCTGACCCTGCCCCTTGCCAGCTGTAGCACTGGGTGAGCTATCTAAGGTAGTGATGGAGAACTCACCCTGGTGGTTTGGGCACAGAAGAACTATCAGACTGACCAACTCAGCTAGCACCCAAGCCTAGATCTAGGGCTTTGAGTTGGCCTACCCCAACATCTATCTATCTATGATCTCCTGGAGCACATGAAAGATCTGGTCCTGCGAATACAAAGCTGCACGGTCTCCATGACACAGGACAGCAGGATATCCAAGAGGAGTCCCCATGAGGATCCAGTATTGATAGCGTGGCAGAAACCAGAGGCCTTGAAATATATCAATGACTCATTGCAATGAATGTTTTCAAGGAAAGATGTGTGGATAAAAAGGTATACTGTGTGACACACTATAGCTTCTATGACAAGAGAGGTTTTTTGCTATTACTCTATCTTTTCTTATTTTCTTTTGGTGGGGCGATTGCAAGGAGAGAGGGTGGTTATTAAGGGACAGAGAGATGAGTGATATTGGGGTACATGATGTGAAATTCACAAAGAATCAATTAAAAAGTTAAAAAAATGAATTGCTATTATTGTAGATTGGAGTTAAAACACAGGTCCTCTAACATGAAAATCACAGTAGCATGGGTCTTAAAACAATCACGTGCCTTGGACCCTGCCTCCATGCCTGCTAATAGAGATCAATAATGGAGACTTGAAGGGCTTCTTTGGCATTTAACTTGCATGTGATCCTAGCATCAGAGCACCACGCAGAGATGCCTGGCCTAATAATGATAGAGTGAATTTTCATTGTCCTGGTAGAATGGGAGAGTTCAGAGTTTGGATTAACTTAGCTCATATAAATATGAAAAAGGCAAAAATAAATGTACTGTCCCTTTGTAAAGGTGGTAAAAATAAAATCGATGTTGTGGTAGGTTGAATTGCAATGGCATCACCACCTGAAGCAATGTTATGCATCTATGGCTTGTTGTGGTATCAGGGTGGGTAAGGAAAATGTCTTTCTTCTTGACTATGGCTCTATCAAGGTCAGTTGTCATGTGATGGCCTGTAAGGTGTGTGTAGGTGGGCTGTGAGCAGAGACTTGGGTGGGTTTAGACAGTTAAGTGTGTTCACTTGTGTCTGGGATCCCCAAGGGGACCACAGAGCCAAGTATCTCCTGTCCCTCCAAAGGACAAAACTGCCTCAGTCCATCTACAGACCTAGCACCCACAGTGTGTAAGGGGGAAAGAAATGCTCATTTGTTGATACTGCTGATAGTCAAAGATTGCTTGTTACCCAGAATACCTGACTGGATACCAGCTCATCTATGCAACAGAGTATTCTCTAGCTATTGGATGAGGCATAGGTTGATGGACTAATATAAAATGGTCTTTTCCAAGGTAAACAGCATTTCCCTGTAATGTTGGGAAGGGAATGTTTATATATTTATTTGAATAATTCTAGCCTGTGTCATTTGTAAAGAAAAAAATTTTTGAGATGAGGTTTCTCTGTATAACAGCCCTAGCTATCCTAGAATTTGATCTGTGTGAACCAGGCTGGCCTCAGACTCACAAAGATCTTTCTGTCTCTGCCTCCCAAGGTGCTGGGATTAAAGCATACACCACCACACCCAGCAGAATAAATATATTTTAAAAGAGGATGTATTAGAGGTGCTTGTTTCCAGAAAGGGTTAGGTAGTTCGATATTGCCAGTCTGCATCCTGGGGAGACTAAGAATGCAGTAGTTTCTCAGTCCATCAACCTATGCCTCATCCAATAGCTAGAGAATACTCTGTTGCATAGATGAGCTGGTATCAGTCAGGTGTTCTGGGTAACAAGTAGTCCCAGTCTGGTCCTGAGAACCAGAATGATTCCTGAAGAATCATCAGTCTGAAGGAGCTGAGGGTGGTGGCTGCAGCGATAACAGGACAGATGCACTCACCAGCAATAAGGGAAGGGAGGTAGGCAGCACTTCTTTTCCTTATTTTCTCTTTTTTTTAAAGGGTTTTTTTTTTTAAGATTTATTTATTTTATGTATATGAATGCTATATCTCCATGTACACCTGCAGAGGCCAGAAAAGGGCATCAGATCACATTCTAGATGGTTGTGAGCCACCATGTGGTTGCTGAGAACAGAACTCAGGACCTCTGGAAGAGCAGTCAGCGCTCTTAACCCCTGAGCCATCTCTCCAGGCCCCTCGTTTCCTCTTTTAATCAGGGCTGTGTGTGTGTGTGTGTGTGTGTGTGTGTGTGTGTGTGTGTGTGTGT
>OU015745.1:12413712-12436035 GCA_907169655.1 Acomys percivali | reverse complement strand
ACACCATCCCTAACCCTGGACACCATCCCTAAAGCTGACATCATTATAACTCTGAGCACCAAGAAAATGGACTCAGCTACTAAGAAACCTGTTTAAAGAAGAAGGAAAAAAAAATTAGCTGACCGGAAATACACATTTTTTTTTCCCCTCACCATGTGGGGAGAAGTGTACGCTTCTTTCCATATTTCACATAGCCCAAGAACCCCTGGGAGAATAAGTACATGTTGCCATGGAAACTAGATGTCATCATTACCATCATCAACAGTTACTAAATGCCTGTTAGTGCTGTTCTGAGTTACTTCCTACTTAGAAAAGAAAGATGATGTTTGCTGTGAGAGAATTTCTAATTATAAAGACTTCTAGAATAGAACATGCTGGGTAAGGAGAGGATGAGCCTTTATCATTCACCGCTGCTGGGGGCTGGGGATGCAGGGGTGAGTAGGGGTCAGCACCTAGCCACGGGAGTTCTGCTGGGGGCAGGCAGGGGGCAGGGTCAGAAGTGAGCGGTTACCAGACAGCTTGGAAGTGCTGAGATGGCCTCCAAAATCAAATTCGAGACTAGAAGTTTGCTTAAAAAAAAAAAAAAAAAAAAACACCACCACCATGCCTCGCCATGTATCTCTGAGCATAACATCCTATGACACACAGTGCATAGAGGAGAGACCCTGTGTCCTTCCCTGTTTTAAGTCATTGCCCCCATGAGGAAGAGCCCCCGCATCAAATACGAACATCGGTCCTTTAAAAAGTGTAAAGAATAGACGTGTGGCTTCAGCAAGCTGTTAAGTCATGGCACTCATGAATAATTTAGGCTCCACCAACTGCCAATGAGCCTCTGATCCAAAAACTCTGGGTCCACGGAGCCAAGGATGGCGGGTTACCTGGGAGGGATAGAATGGTGCCCTGGGGAGTGATTAATCCTTATTTATTCTGTGTTGTCAGCAAGCCTTGATGCAGGCCGCTGACTGCCTGTCTGGATCCGCAGTGTTCTGGATCACCCTGTAGGGCCTTACTTGTCGCCAACCTTTCATTTATTACCTCTTGCCAGGCCTCTGTGGCATGACCAACTGCCCCCACTCCTCTGTCTCACAGCACTGTCCATCACCTCATCCTGCCCATCCGCACCTGCTGGCACAACCAACACCCCACCTGCGAGTCTCTCACAAACAAAGTTTCACCCAGTGGCAGCGACAGCGACGCTCAACCTGTGGGCCACGACCCCTATACATCATCTAGCCTGCGGGTCAGACATTTACATTGTGACTTATAACGGTAGCAAAATTACAGTTATGAAGTAGCAATGAAATAATTTTATGGTTGGGGGGGCTCACTACAACATGAGGAGCTCTATTCAAGGACCGCAGCATTAGGAAGGTTGAGAACCACTGCCCAACAGGATAGCTTTGCAATAACTACCTCTTGGGCCTATGTTGTATTAGCATGAAATGAGAGTACTAAGATTCTTTTTTTTAATATTTTATTTAATTTTAATTAATGTTTATTGGTGTGAGGGTGTCAGATCCTGGAGGTACAGACAGTTGTAAGCTGCCATGTGAGTGCTGGGAATCGAACCTGGGTCCTTTAGGAAGAGCAGGCAGTGCTCTTAACCTCTGAGCCATCTCTCTGGCCCCGAGAATACTAAGATTCTTATATGACAGTGGGAGTCTCTAGAGCAGTAGAAGCAAAAAGCTGACCAGCCAGTGAGCTACACAGGCTGGGCAACAACATTGCTCACCCCTGAGCCCTTCCACCTGACAGGAACACATAGGCTTCCTGTTAGAGAGACCCAGACCCTGGGTTGCTTCTTCTGTGATGCTTTCACCATGGCAACCCCAGCCCTAAACTGTGAACCATTGTTTGGACTGACTTGGCTTTGACTGGTTTGTCCAGGGCGAGTGTAGGGAGGCTGTGGTGACTTTCAGAGTGTGGTGCAGTTAGGTCTGAAGTAAGGGCAGGGACACGGAGGGCCCACGACAGGGCTCCAGGATTCCAAGCAATGCTAAGGTCTTAAAAGTGGTAATTATGTGAAGGGGTGGAGGATGAGCTGCAGAGACCGCAGCATAGTGAGTGACACAAAGAAACTTCTTCTAAAGTTTAACTCAGCACACCAGCAGGTTACAGTAGAAGAAACCCAACAAGAGAAGATGAGCGGGAAGGATTGCGAAGGGGCACGAGGAAACTCGCAGAAGTGATAGTTGTGTTTGTTATCTGAGGGCTGTGTGTACGTCTGTTGGTGTGTTTATGTCAAGGCTTGCAGATTATGTACTTTCATTTGCTTCTTTTCTGTGTGTTTTCTTTCACGTCAATTGTTTATCAAAAAAAAACTGACTGTAGTATCAATGACCATTGTGCATCTGCAGCACGGACAGAAGTAAATATAAAACCAATGACAACAGTAGCACAAGGGAAAGACGAAAAACACGTCACAGCATGCATACTGCTGTGTTTGAATATACCCCCACATCGCAAAACTCCAGTGTTGAGAAGTCTATCCCGGTACAGCAGTGTTTGGGGGGGGTGGAGCCCAATGGCGGGTGTTTACGTCACAATGGATGGATTGACAATGATAATCGGTGGGCATGAGAAGCCTTGTTTCTTGTTCTCTTACCCTCTCCACCCTTCTATCCCTGCCTTGAGGTGACAAAGGAGGTAATAGTCTTGTCATAGCAGCTTCACTGTCGCCTCCATACAGTCCTGATCACCTGGGCAGAGGGACCCTCAAATAAGGAATTGCCTGGGTCCATCTGGCCTATGGCTGTGTCTGTGAACCATAGACAAGAGAGTCTGGGCTGTATAGGAAAGGTATTTGTGGGGCTGCAGCAATGGCTGAGCAGTGGGCAGCACCTGTTGCTCTTGCAGAGGACTGATGTTCATGTGCATAAAATTAAGGCTAGTGGCACATGCTTTTAATCCCAGCACTCAGGAAGCAGGGGCAGGTGGATCACTGTGAGTTGGAGACCAGCCTGGTCTACAAAGCGAATCTAGGATAGCCAAGGCTACATGGAGAAACCCTGTCTTGGAAAAAAAGAAACTAAGGGTGGAGAGATGGCTCAGAGGCTAAGAACACTGACTGTTCTTCCAGGGGTCATGAGTTCAATTCCCAGCAACCACATGCTGGCTCACAAACATCTAAAATGTGATCTGATGCCCTCTTCTGGCCTGCAGGTGTACATGCAGGCAGAGCACTGTATACATAATTAATTAATTAATTACATCTTTAAGAAGAAAGAAAAGGAAAAGAAAGGTAGCTGAGAAGACCAGTAAGCAGCACTGCTCCAGGGTCTCTGCCTCAGTCCCTGCCTTGCTTCCCATAGTGATGAACTGGAAGATGAAAGAGCCTCCATCGTCCCAGGGTGTTCTGGGTCAGTGTTTTATCCCAGCAACACACGAACAAACAGACAATAGAGTTTCTTTTTGCTGTGCCCAAACACCCCACAAGATGCAACGTAGTGGGAAAGGGTTTGTTATGGCTCACACAGGGGCCCCACCTACTAAATGCTCCACAGTCTTCCAAAACAGCACCCCGATGTGGTGACTAAGTGTTCAATATCAGGAGCCCAGGGGACACTTAACATCCAAACTACCACACAGGTCCACACCAAGCGGTCTTCTCAGTCTGCAGAGCTTAGACCTAATATCTGTGGTGGGCAGCCTCAAGCACTATGAGAGGTACATTTCTTTTCTTTATAAACTACCCAACTTGCCATATTCTATTATAACTACACAAAGCAGACTAAGACATGTATAATATGTGAAGTGGATATAATATTTAAAAATAGGCTCTGGCACTTGGGAGGCAGAGGCAGGCGGACCACTGTGAGTTTGAGGCCAATCTGGTCTACAAAGCAAGTCCAGGACTGCCAAGATAACACAGAGAAACCCTGTCTCAAAAAAAACTAAAATAAATAAATAAATAAATAAATAAATAAAAATAGGCTATGGATTGTTTATTTATATGCATATATGGATATTCACAGAAGACTCATTAATATTTCCTTTTAGGACAAGATCTCACTATGTAGCCATGGCTAGCCTAGAACTCACAGTGATCAGCCTGCCTATGCTTCTTGAGTGCTAGAATTGAAAGTGTGTACACATTAATAATTTTTTACTCTTTAAATATGTATGGGTGTTTCTTGCATGTATGTCTATCTAATGCCCAATACTTTAAAAAGAAAAAAAGAAAAGAAAAATTTGAACTTGCAGCCCAGAAGAGGTGACACATACTTGTAATCACAGTTCTTAGGATGCTGAGAAAGGAATGTGGTGAGTTAGAGGTCAGCTTAAACCATGTGTCTAGACCCTGAGCAAGAAACAAGCAATCCAGGCATGGTGGCACAGGCCCAGAACTCTGCTACTTGGGAGTTTGAGTCATAGAAATCAGGAGTTGAGGGTCATCTCTGGCTACACATCAATTTCAAGGTCCAGCCTGGACTACGGGAGACCTTGTCTCAAAAACAAAAAACAAAGAGCCAAAGAACCACCTCATACAAAATAAGACAACAAGCAACCATGGACCCATCCACCCAAACAAACAAACAAAATCTCCCCCCAAAAAGGGCTTAGCAGTTAAGAGTTGGGATCCCAGCACTCATAAAAAACCTATAGCCCCCGGCCTTGAGCAGGATGGAGACAGGTTCTCTGGCATGGCAGGAGAGTAGAGACCTTTTCATTGCTGCATCAAGATTAACATACAAGAAACCAGCTGGCAAGGACTAGAAATTTCCACACTGAGGTCTCAAACAGTGCACAAAGCATGCTCAGGAAAAGCCGAGGCGACATGCCCAGGTGAGGGGGACTTTGAAGGTCCTGCAGCCTGGGGCCCAGCACTCTTGTAGCACAGGCTTCCCCTGCCTACTGGCCCACTCCCACTTTCAGACATGCTTTCTCTTTAATGGTTGCCCTGTATCCTAACTTCATGTCCCTTGTCCAATTCTTTGTCCTGGGACACAAGCAACTGGATATTTCAGCAGGAGACCCGAGACTTACCTTCACTCCTGTAAGGCTGGGGCATGCTGGCTGCCAGCCTCCCCTAAAACCATGAGTTCCAGGTCCAATGGGAGACCCTGCCTCAAAGGAATTGAGTAGAAAGTAGTTAAGGGAGACTACTGATACCTTCTCTGCCCTCTCCACAAATGCACAAGTGCTTCACTGCACACACCAGCACACACATGTGCATATACCACACTTACACACACACACACACACACACACACCAAACTTTCCCAGTGTGGCATGGGCATGGTGTTACATGCCTGTACTCCTAATGAGATGAAGACTAAGCTGGCTGGCTCCCAAAATAAAACCGACAGCCAAAAAACAAGCAGCAAGAAAAGCCAAGCCCGCAGCCAGACTTACTGGTCTACCTTCCAACCAAGCTGGGTTGAATCATCTTGAAACTTGTTAATAATTTTGTCTTTTGACTCTAACAAAAAGTTGGACTGGTATTGTCTGCCTTTATTTATGCCCCGCTCACTTTAAAAGTAAATGTTTCATTAAAATACCAGGGATGAAAAAGCAAGTAATGATAAAAAAGACAGCTGGGCACAGGTATTCCGAGAAGCAACACGTTAGGTCACATTGGCTCTCACCCTCTCCCAGTGTGTTGATTTGGGGATACCCCACTTGTGGAGTCCCACTTGAGGGGTGGATCAACATTTCTGAGTTGTCATCTGCCCCACACACACATACATACCAACCTCCACCCCAGCCTATCCAGTATTTTCTGGGAAACTGGATGCTCACAGAAGGGGGTGCCATGCCACTCCCACTTCCTCTTCCCTCTTTCTTCCTGTCTCACCATCCCTTGGGTCATAAAAGGTCATCAAATGATTAAATCCATTCCATCTAACTGAAATAAAATTGGTCAGATCTGGCCTTTGATATACTAAATGGAAATTAAAGAGTTTAAAGGCCCTTTATTTCTTAACCCTGCCTGCTCCCTAGTCTATGGAATTCTCATAAACTCTTGCTTTTTAGAAAGTCTTGTTGGACAACCCTAACTGAAAATCAATCTCTCTCCCTTTATTTCTCCCCCTCCCTCCCTGCCCTTTCTCCCTCCTCCCTCTCCTCCCTCTCACACACCCTTCTGTCTTCTATTCCCCTTCCCAGGGTCTCATATAGCCCAGACTGGCCTCTAACTCCATCAGTAGCTAAAGATGGTCTTCAACTCCTCATCTTCCTGCTTCTTCTATTCAATCCCCTAATGCTGAAAGATCACAGGCACATGTGACCACACTCACCTCCAGCCACTCACCTCTCTCTCCCACAATACTTTGGGAGGGTATTGTTTCTAAAACAGAAAACCATAATTGTACCTGTAGTGGTTTGAAAAGGTATGGCCCCCATAGACTCATGTGTTTCAATGTTTAGCCCATGGGGAGTGGCACTGTTAGGAGGTATGGCCTTGTTGGAGTTGGTGTGACCTTGTTGGGGGGAGTGTGTCACTGTGGAGGCAGGCTTTGAAATCTCCTATGCTCAAGGTATGCCCAGTGTGGAACACAGCCTCCTTCTGCTGCCTGCAGACTAAGATGTAGAACTCTCAGCTCCTCTAGCACCGTGTCGGAGTGCATGCTGCCATGCTTCCTGCCATGATGGTAATGGACTGAACCTCTGAAACGATAAGCCAGCCACAATTAAATGTTTTCCAAGTTGCCTTGGTCATGGCATCTCTTCACAAGGATGAGACCCTAAGTAAGACAGAAGTTGGAGCAGGGCATGGTGGCACACGCCTATAATCCCAGCACTCGGGAGGCAGAGGCAGGTGGATCATTGTGAGTTCGAGGCCAGCTTGGTCTACAAAGCAGGTCTAGGACAGCCAAGGCTACACAGAGAAACCCTGTCTCGAAAAACAAAACAAAACAAAAAAGACAGAAGTTGGTACCAGGAGTGGGGTTTTGCTGTGATAGGCCTCACCATGTTTGTGTTTGGAGGAATGTGGATTTTGGGCACTTTGGGTTCAGAAATCAGTGGAATTCTTTAAGTGGGGGCTTAAAGGGGTCATCCTAGTAGATGCATGGCAGGCAGTGGTGCTGAGGGTGATTTGAACTGTTGGGGCCTGGCTCAAGAGGTTTCAGAGAAGAATTTTAGCATGTTGCCTAGAATTACCTGTTGGTGGCCAGATCAGTAGCTGGATGGGGGCTGGGGATGGATAAATGCCACATGCCAGGATAAACTGGCCTGCGCAGGCTGCCACCCTCTAGACAGCATGCTACTTGAAGACTGCAGCTAAAGGTGGCACCTGCTCCTCCCCCAGTGTGTCTGGGAGTCAGAGACTAAGCCATGCTTCAGGGCATCCCTACCCAGAAATATAGATGCAGCCCTCATCTCCCCATCTCACTGCCAGACCTCTTGTCAGTAACCATGTATACTGATACCCTCTTCAAGTGTGTCCTGACTCTGAAGTTCTTTCTCTTTCTTTTGAAGCAACTGGCATACGTTCTTAATGCAGGGGCTTCCTAACAGTTATAGCCAAGTCAGATCTGTGGCTCCAGTTTTCCCTTTCACAGCTCAGCCATCATGATCTTAAGTCCCACCCCAGCTTAAGGATTACAGTGCTTGCTCCTTAACTCATCTCTCTCCTTATCTGTGTTCCTCTCCTTAGTCATTTTTTAAGATTCATTTTTATTTTTAATTATGTGTACATATGTGGGGATGGGTTAAGTGTGTGAGTAAAGGTGCACTAGGAGTCAAGAATCAAACTCGGTCCTTTGGAAGAGTAGTGAATGCTCTTAAATCACTGAGCAATCAATCTCTCTGGTCCTTTTTCCTTAAGAAAAAAATCTTAGCCAGGTGGCTTTAGTCCCAGCACTTGGGCAGCAGAGTCAAGTGGATCCCCAAGACAGCCAAGGCTACACAGAGAAACTCTGTCTTGAAAAACAAACAAAAAAATCTTATTTTTAATTACATGTATATGTGTATGTTTCATTGCATGAGTGTAGTGCCTGAGGAGGCTAGAAGAGGGCGTGGATACCCTGGAGTGGAAGTTGGACATTGTCTTGAACCACCTAATGTGGTTACTGCAAATCAAACTCAGGTCTTCTGCAAGAGTCGTTTGCAGTCTTAGCTGCTGAGCCATCTGCGTAGTCCCTTCCTCTTAAGAAATAAGGTGTTCCTTATTTGTTCAGTTCCTAGAACTTACTGCACCTTGGCTTTGGTTTTGGTTTGAAAAAGACAATGAGGAAGAAGAAGGAGGAGGAGGAGGACAAGGAGGAAAGGAGGACGAGGAGGATGAGGGGGATGAGGGAGACGAGGAGGACGAGGAGGACGAGGACAGTGACGATATGATGATGATGATGAAGAAGAGGAGGGTGATGAGGAGGAGGAAAAAGAAGGAGAAGGAAGAGAAGAAGAGGAGAGGAGGGGGAAAACGAGGAGAAGAAGAGGAGAAGGAAGGGGAGGACAAGGAGGAGGAAAAGGATGACGACGACAATGACAATGAGGAGGAGAAGAAGAAGGAAAAAGAAGGAGAAGGAAGAGGAGAAGAAGAGGAAGGGAGGAGGAAAAGGAGGAGGAAGGGGAGGAGGAGAAGGAAAAGGAGAGAAGAAGAAGAAGAAGAAGAAGAAGAAGAAGAAGAAGAAGAAGAAGAAGAAGAAGAAGAAGAAGAAGAAGAAGAAGAAAGTGGTGTTTCTAGAGGCTGGAAAGATGGCTTGGTAGTTAAGAGAACTGGATGCTCTTCCAGAGGGCTCAGGTTCACTTCCCAGTGCCCTCTCCTGGTTTCCAAAGGCACTGTATGCACAGAAGTGCATTCACAAAGACAACCATACACATAAAGGAAAAAATAAATTGTGCCTCTGCACTGTGCTCTCGTTTTGTGTAGAACCCAACTAATTGATGGATATAGGCCTTATTTTCTGAGACCTCATTGGCCTCACTTTTATTTCAGTTAGCGGTTTTAAAGACTTCATAGTAATTTTCACACAGATAATTATGTTGTCTGCCAAAAAGACAGTTTTCCCTCTTGCAAAACAGTATTCATATTGCTTCTCTTTTTTACCTTGTTGTTTTACTAGTATCTCTATGCCAGCATGTGATGGAAGTAGGAAGACTGGCCGTCCTCCCTGACCCCAGGCAAGGAAGACCAGCCTTCCACCTTCAAACTGTGTCAACTGTGTTTTCAGGTTCTTTGGACCAGATGGAGAAAAATTCTGTGCAACTCTTGTTTGTTAAAAGATTTTTTTCAAAATATTTTTATTATGAATGAGTGATTTTGTCAAAACTTGTGGGGGGGTTCCCAACTATCAAGATAGTCATTTCCTTTCATTTTCAAATGAAAATTTTAAATTGCAAACTAGCCTTGGGGTTTGGAATGAAATATATAAGACTTGGCATATACGACAAAAATTTCTGGATTTATTTGTTTTGTTCAAACATGGTAACACCTTGAAATACTTTTATTTAAGCAGGATGTTATGGCACACAACTTTAATCCCAGCACTCAGGTGGCAGAGGCCAGAAAATCTCTGAGTTCAAGGACAGCCTAGTCTACAGAGCAAATCCCAGGATAGCCAGAACTACACAGAGAAACCCTGTCTCAAAAGAGAGAGAGAGAATTCCTTGTGTGCTCATGTGGGCATTTGTGCCCCCTGTCCACTATGTGGGTCCCAAGGACTAGGGGCTGAACTCAGGTTATTAGTTTTGGTGGCAAATGCCTTTACCTCATGAGGCATTGTGCACACACATGCACGCATACACACACACACACACACACACACACACACACACACACATTTTGATACAGGATCTCATATAGCCCAGCTTGGCTTCAAATTTGGATATGTAACAAAGGATGACTTTTAACTTCTGATCTTTCTGTCTTTACCCTGTTCCCTAGTGATTGAGTCGTAAGTATGTGCGTGCTCAATTTATGTGCCACTGGAGGTTTTTGTTTGGTTGGATCAATTTTGCTTTTGGTTTGGTTTGGTTTTGATTTTTTGAGACAGGGTGTCTCTGTGTCGCTTTGGCTGTCCTGGACTCTTTGTAGACCAGGCTAGCTGAACTCAGTGTCTCCAGAGTGCTGGGATTAAAGGTGGTAGCACTGGGTCTTGAACCCAGGCTTTGTGTGTAAGGGTTTTGTGGTGACCACAGGGCCAAGGAATGCCACAAAAACCATACCATAAAGCTGGTGGGGAAGACAGGAGTGGGGGGAGGTGAGAGGAGAGGGAGAAAAGGAGGTCTGATGGTGTGGGCTTTATAAAGGGGATGTGGGTGGGGAACATGCACATGGACAGTGGTGAAAGCTTGACACATTAGTGATGATGTGTCACACTGGCCTCTAGTGATAATGATGATTGAAGGCGGAGTGAGGGAGCACCTGGTGCTGGAATGTTCGTGGTTCTCACATTGTACCTGTGGGCAATACTGCCAACAGAGCTCCATCCCAGATGTTTGGTTGATTTTTGTCTCTATGTTAATGAAGGAAAATGTTACTGACTGCTCTTCTCTGTAATATCTGTGTGTGGTTTTACTGTCAAGGAAACAGGAGCCTGATAAGCACTCGGTAGTGTTCCTGCAGGGCTGCCCCTTCCGGTGTGCCAGTCACAACCTCCATCGCCACTGAGACTTGGGTTGAGACTTTTTTCTGCAGGAAGGTTTGTAGCAACAACTTTAGTGATGGCCATGGGGCTCCTTGGGCCATCAAGTCATGGAACGAGCTTTGACAGTGCTGAGGGAATTTGTCCATTTCATGTAACTTATTAAATTTATCAGCATGAAGTCATTTATAATGCGTCCCCTCATGTCTCTAGGATCTACAGTGATACCCTGGTAGTTATAAATTTTGCAGTTTCCTTCCTGGCTTTAAGTCTGGCTGGAGGCCTATTGATTTTATTAAATTTGAAAGAAGTGGTTTTGCTTTTATTGGTTTTCTGTATTAGTTTTCTCTTTTCCGTTTCATTGATTTCTATACACTTGTGTATTATATCAACTGTTGCTCTGGCTTTTATTTGCTTTTTTCCCCTCAAGTTTCTTAAAGTAGATAATTGAGCCCTTTTGCTTTTTTTTTTTTTTTTTTTTTTTTTGGTTTTTCGAGACAGGGTTTCTCTGTGTAGCCTTGGCTGTCCTGGACTCACTTTGTAGACCAGGCTGACCTTGAACTCACATCGATCCACCTGCCTCTGCCTCCCGAGTGCTGGGATTAAAGGCGTGCGCCACCACGCCCGGCCCTTTTGCTTTTTAAATGTGCATTTAAGAGCCATCTACCTTCCTCTTGTTTTAGCAACATCCCATAATTTTGAAATGTTAAGGTTTCATTTTTATTTACTTCAAAATTCTTTATGGTTTCTTTATGGATTTAATTCCATCATCTTTGGATCATTCTAATTTATACTTAGGCTTGTCAAATATTTTCCCCATGATTGATTTTTTTGTTTCTATTCAGTGTGGTCTAATACCACACTGCATATGATTTAAGATCTCCTAAATATATTGATATCTTTTTATAGGCAAAGAATATGGCTCATTATTGTGGATATTTCATAGATTTTGAAAAGGTTGTGTCCTCTGTTTCTATTGGTCTACAGAAGTCAATTAGGTCAAGCTGGGCAATAGGGTTGATCTTTGTATTGGCTTTACATTTCCCAAAAGAGTGACATTTAACTCTCAGATGTACTTTCTTCTACTTCTCCTACAAATTGTGTAGGCTCTATCTTTGTTCGCTTTCATGTACTATAAGTAGATACATATGCATCTAGAATTGCTACATTTTCTTAATATATAATAATTGGCTACTTTATCATTAAGATAAAGTGTCATTATACACAGGGAGCAGCAAAATGAATCCCTGGATAAGAGCACTGGTTGCCATGTTTGTTTAGTGAGAGGCCTGTGCTTTTCTGAAGGGAAATGGAGGAGGAGTGGACTGGGGGAGAGAGAAGGTGGGAGTTCACCTGGGAGGAGAAAAGAAAGGGGAAATTGTGGTTAGGGTGGAATAAATGAGAGAGTAAGTAAATATTAAAAAGAAGAAAATGGAGGAGGAGGAAGAGGAGGAAGAAGAAAAAAGGAGGAGGAGAAAGAAGAAGAAGAGGAGGAGGAGGAGAAGAAAACTGGCTGCTCTTCCAAAGCACTGTGGTTCAGTGCCCAGTACCTACATGGTGACTCCCACCATCTATAACTCTACAGAGGACTGGTGCCCTCTTCTGGCTTCCACGGGCACTGGCCATGCACCAGGAATGCATGGCTTGCAGGCACTCTACCATTAAGCAATAACCCTAAACCTTTCAAGGTCAAATTTTGCAAAGCATGGATGCTCTGTGCAGTGCCTGTCCCTTCAAGGGTTGCTTTCTAGTGTCCAGGTACTGTGGCTAGCTAAGCAGGTCATCTTTGTCATCATCAAATGGTGTTTTTTTAGAACAATGGCCAGGGGGTTAGGATGGATTTCTGAGAGAAGAAAAAAGGACAAGAAAGACAGATAACCTCCCCCAAGGAGATTAGAACTATTTCTCACACCGACAAGAGCCCTGAAATGCCACAGCCCAACTAAATCACACTGCAAGATTGTATGATTAGCAGACGTTCCCAAGATCCCCTACCGGCTTCTGGACATCAAGCTCACAAGCAATTACTCAGCCCCATGCACAGAGCCAACAGCAAAGCCCGGCTTGTGTTATTTCATTCCTGGAGTATGTAGGTCTTCTGGCCTCGAGTATAAAAGAGTAAATAAGGGGAATGTGTGTAAGAATGGGGAAAATCCTAACTCTCCCAGGCTCACAATTAGACCTGATTCAATGCCGTAGCATTTTATATTTAGCATTGTTCCTCTTGAGGAAAGGCGAAAAGAGAAAACAACTCATCAGGTGGCCTTGGTATCAGAAACCTTGCCTGAAGGCAACCATCATTCATTCTTTCTGGCCACCAGGCCCCCTGGCTTCTGTTCTTTGCCACAGACACAGTGTTGGTTGAGTTTTGTCAATTTGACAGAAACCTAGATATATTTGGGAAGAGGGACTACAGGACAGCGTCCATCAGACCGCCCTGTGGACAAGTCTGACGGGGCATTTTCTTGATTAACAATTGATGTGGGAGGGCTCGGACCATTGTGGGTAGAGCCATTGCTGGGCAAGTGGTCCTGGGCTCTATAAGAAAGCAGTAAAGCCCAACAGCAAGCCAGTAAGCATCACTCCTCCCTGTGGCCTCTGCTTTAGTTCTGGTCTTCTGGTTCCTGCTGGAGCTCCCCCCACCAAGCTCCCCTCAATGACGGTCCATGAATCGGAAGTTTAAGCCAAAATAAACCCTTTCCTTCCCTAACTTGCTTTGCATCACAATATTCTATCACAGCAACAGAAAAGCGAACTATGACAGATTCCATAGTTCTAAGACTTTCCCCTGACTCAGAATGTCTGCAACCACCAAGCTTGCCTGCAGAGGAGGACGCCTGAAGTCTGTAATTGCTCACAAGCACAAACACATACATCCTTTGCAAATGGCGGAAGTGACAAGGATTAGGTGCTTCCCACCATGGTCTCCTCCAGCTACTGGTCATAAATATGTTCTCACCTTCAAACTAGAGCTTTTCTGAGATATTGCCAACAGCAACTTTCCTGAAGGAGAGGTAGTCTATCCAGAAAACTGGTCAAAACCAATGCAGTAACAGCCTGGTAGCACAGGCCTATGAATCCAGCTATCAGGGAGTCTGAGGTAGGAGGATTGTAAGTCCAAGGCCTGCCTAGACTATAGAGTGAGTTCAAAGCCACCCTGGATACTTTACACAGACTCTGTCTAAAGATGGGGTCTTTCGTTTTATTGGAAAAATAGAAGGAAAAAAATGTCTGGGGATGTAGCTCAATGACAGAGCTCTTGCTGAACATGCATGAGGTAGTGTGAAACAGGCCCAGAACACAGTAGTGCGCCTTCTGTCTGAAGTGCGCCGCCTGTAGCGTAGGCTGTTAAGCAAATAAGCCAGCCACTAGAGGCATGGAGCTTAGGGCACTGGGCTTGTTACGGCCTGAACATTGCAGCCATGTGTTCTAAGTAAGAAAGACCCTAAGCCTGGAGGAGACTTCTCTACTGGTCACTGGATGTGAAATGTTGCCCCCCAGGTTCGGGTGTTCGAACACCTGGCACTATTTTGTTGCTGTGGAACCTGTAAGAGGTGAGACCTGCCTGGAGGAAGTGGGGACTTGGAGGTCATAGCCTGGCGCTGCTTCTTGTTCCGCTGAGATGCTGCCACGTGCTCGGCCACACCACGGAGCCTCCTGCCCCCATGGTTTCCCCATCACAGTGGGCTTTACCATCAAACTATGAATCCCGATGTCTTCCACCTCTAAGATGTCCTTTGGCAATTTGCCAGCCACCACAGGTGACAGGTGCTCCTTTCCGGGCACTCACGAGCCTCTCTCAGGATGGAAATGAGCCCCCACACTCCCAGGTGTGCCTGGGAAGGACCCCTGGCTGCGCCCGCTCCTACATTCTACCCACTGGACCCACCTGTTGGCTTCCCCAAAGACCTGTTCAGAGGACCACGCTTCTGCCCCAACGGCACACAAAAGGTTATGAAGCAATGGAGTGTCCATGTGTGTTGGCACTCACCCGGGAGGCTGAGGCAGGATGATTACCACAAGTTCAAGGCCATCCTAGGCAGTAGAGTAGGATTCTGCGCAAAAAAATAAATATTAATTTAGAATAATGGGCTGCACGTTGGCTAATGAGAAGCCAATGACAAGCTTCTTCCTTTTTCTCTCTTAAATCTCTCATAACAGCACTCAGGAGGCAGAGGACTCAGGAGGCAGAGGCAGGCAGATCGCTGTAAGTTCGAGGCCAGCCTGGTCTACAAAACAAGTCCAGGATAGCCAAGGCTAACACAGAGAAACCCTGTCTGGAAAAGCAAAAAAAAAAAAAAATCTCTCATAAATCTCAGAGTGTGTTCTGAGAAATAGTGGCTCTGCACCAGCTCTCAGGAGATGTCCCAGGTGACAAGCAACTGACTGGCTCTTTTAATTGGGTTAATTTTTTGTGAGCTTATTTAATTTTATTTTATGTTTAGGGATGTTTTTGCCTGCATGCGGCTATGCACCACATATGTGCAGTGTCTGCGGAAGCCAGAAGAAGATATTATATCTTCTGGAACTGGAGTTTCACATGGTTATGGGATGTCATGTGGGTGCTGGGAACTGAACCTAGCTCTTTTGGAAGAACAGATGGTAGTCTTAACCTCTGAACCATCTCTCCATCCCCAACTTTGCAAAATATTAATATCCCATTAGTATTCATTCACTAGTATCTAGGCTTGTGCTTGCCCACCCTTCCTGACTCACATCACCTCTTCCATGTCCTCTGTACACCATAGGAATTCCACTCCAAATCCAACATGGATGCCTGAATTTTGAGCTCTTTCCCAGGCTCTGGCTTTTTGCATATTTGCTTTTGTTTTGTCTGCTATACAATTCAAACACAAAAGGAAAGTGCCTTGAAGATCAATGAAACAGAATATAGTAACAACTTTTGCAAGTTTCAAATGAAGCATGGTTCCACTAGAGCAGGAACAAGAAAACAAAGCTAATAATGTTTATTAATAATAATTTACAAGTGGTTGGAGAGATGGCCCAGTGGTTAAGAGCACTGTCTGCTCTTCAGAGGTCCTGAGTTCAATTCCTGGCAACCATATGGTGGCTTATAACCATCTGTAATGTGATCTAATGTCTTCTTCTGGCATATAGGTGGGAATGCAAATAGAGGATCATATATAAAAAATAAATAAAACTTTTTTAAAAATAATAATCTATAGGGCTGTATAGATGGCTCATTAGTTAAAAGCACTGGCTGCTCACCCAAAGGTCCTGAATTCAATTCCCAGCAACATCATGGTAGTTCACAATTATCTATAATGGAATCTGATGCCCCCTTCTATCTGATGCTTTCTTCTGTCATGCAGGCATACATGCAGTAGAGATATTTTTAAAAATAATATATAAAGATTATTAGCATGGCCAGGCATGGTGGTGCATGCCTTTAATCCTAGCACTCGGGAGGCAGGGGCAGTTGGATCACTATGAGTTTGAGGCCAGCTTGGTCTACAAAGCAAGTCTAGGTCAGCCAAGGCTACACAGAAAAACACTGTCTCAGAAAAAAAAAAAAGATTACTAGCATGTTTATATTTTCTATAACATATTTGCACCCAACTTAATGGCCCTAAAAACCTAAAAATTCCTGGGTTAAAAAAAAAAAAAAAAAAAAAAGGTCTCCTACGTGTCTCTTTAAGAGAGATTCTTAGGCATGCCCACAGGCAAAAGCCAGCCTACTGCAGGCAGACAGAGAACAAACAGATCTGACTAAATAGAGCAGAACTAGCTGACAAACACACAGCCACCACTGCCTCTACCTTGTCTCTCCCACGGTCCTTCCATCACCTGAAGCCCAAGAACCTTAGCTCCACCTCTCACTTCTGCCCTGCCCAGGGATAGGCCATTTATTCAGCCAATCAGGGACAATTTCTTAGGCAAGATTATAAATGTCTTTTTGGTGTAAGTGAATGTCTGCTTGTAAAAGACAGCAAGCAGACCTCAGGGAGCAGAATACTTAAAAATCAAAACCAAAGCACCAGGCCATGCTGTTACAGAGCCTGAGGAACACACTCTGCAGCTGGGAAGGGACCAAAAGAAAAGAAAGATCTTCATCCCCTGCTCATGTCTCACCATCTCGCTGGGTACCACGGGAGCCACTGAAGCAACTCTCATCCAAATATACTACTGGCCTGCAACATCCAGGACAAGCCTGAACAGGCCATGGCTTCTATCACAGACAGTCTTGAGGCCTTCCAGTGGCAGATCACCTACCTAGCAGGAGTTGTTCTCCAAAACCATGGAGCTCTGGAGTTACTGACTGCTGAAGGAAGGACCTGCACTGTGTTGGGGGAGGAATGTTGCTTCTGTGTCAATGAATCTGGCCTGGTGCAATCAAAATTTCAAATACTCAAAGATCTCCAGATGAGCTCCCTGAGCATGCTATGCACCCAACAACTCTACCCCCGCAGTAATCAAACCCTCCTTGGCCCTGTACTAGCTACCGGAGCCCTAGTTCTCCTGGCTCCCTGCCTCATCCAATTTTTAAAACAGCAGATGAGTAGCATTGCAAGAACACTGACAACCAGATTCTGGTTCAATACCAAACTGTTCCCCATGTAGAGGCTGGTGGCTATGATGATACCTCCCCTTTATAGAACAAAAAGGGGGAGATGTGGGGACAAAAAGCTGTGTGACTCAGGGAGCCAGTCCAGAGCAAGAGTGAGATGGAGACGTGTGGAAGCCCCAAAACTCTCATCCTGAGACTGGCGAGAATAGGACTGTTCCCTCCTGCTCTGGGCCTGCATGTCCCAGCACATGTAAGCCTTATGGCCTCTACCACCTTCACCCTTGAGGTAGTGGCATAACCTGGTGGCCAGGTTTCACCTCTTCTTTCCTTGTAAGGACATGTCCAGCAAGCACCCGGAATTCCTCTTCATGCAAATGAAGCATCCCCAGCACCCTGACACCAGCCAATGATGTATGCTCTCTCCAAACACCTCTACCCATTCCCCAAGGTTTATACAGCCCTTATTCACCCCACCTGCTCCCCCTCCCCCAATAAAAAGAGCTGTTTCACTGAAAACTGTCTCAGAGAAGACATTTTTCCTGCACTCAAGAACAAGATCCTGCTAACCCACATGCCTGGCTAAGCTTTACTCCTCCGAGTCTGGCCCAGTGCAAAACAGTGCCTAGATATCCCAAGGGCAGAAGAAGCAGATCCCAGGCTGGCATAGAATGTTCTGAGAAATAATTGTTTTTAAGTACCAGGGAGCTGGTAAGGTTAAGAGATCATAATCATTCATGGAATTCTAGGAAACCTGGGTGAGCACAGTTGGAAAGTGTTCAGCTGCTCTGCTAGGGTGTGGACAGAGAAAGTCTAGACAGACAAAAGATAACACCATCTGGAGAGATGAAGAAACACAGAGTTACTGGAGGAATGAGAAGGGAATGGAGCTTCCCAGCATGATTCTCTTTGTGTCTTTGTTTAACCATATGCAGGACTCTGATAGATAAAGTTGAACTCTGACACCTCTGGATAGACATATCAGTCTATGATGACGGACTCTATTTTCTCAGCAGGGTCCTCACTCTACCTGATCTGGTAACTCCAGATCTTGTAAGGAGCATTGCATAGCCCTCAGGGAAGGTCACAGGCCCAACCCTTTCCTGATTTAAAAAACAAAAAACAAAAAAACAAAACAAAACAAAAACTGTTTAGCATACCCCACCCTGTGCTAAGAAGATCATAGCCTCCAACAAATTACCTATTACCATGCCTCGAAGTTATTCCTTCACCCATAGAATATTTAAGTATTATGTTTTCCTTCTTGTGATAGGACCCATGCTACTGCATGTAAATGAGGTTCTGCACTACTGTATTTAGATTAAGTATCCTGACACCCTCAGCCCTATCAAATCAGACACACCCACAACCCGGTCCCCTATTGCCCAAGGTTTATAAATAAAGGCTGGCTGTTGTGCTGGTTCTCTCTCTTGGTTGCTCACTCTATTCTTCCATCATGATCTTCTGAGACCCCATTTTTTCTGGGTGAGAACTGCCACTGGGCACCCATTGGTCAGGCAACCATAGCAAAAACTGCCTTTAGCATCCCTCTATTGTCGCCACCAGCTCAGTGCTGGCTGCCAGTGAAAGGCTGCTGCTGGGCCTGTGGCTCACCAGTCCTGCCTTCAGGCTTGGCTGGTTTGGGGCTTCTACCTGCTTCCTCTGCAGTGCTTAGCCCAGCACAATGGGCTATAAGACTTTTGGTATCAACGTGGAGCTCCTGAATCTCCATTGCCTTCTGAATCCAGCAAGCTCATTCTAAAAGAGTTAAACTGTAATACTCTGTGGAAAACTCATTTTCCACTTCCCTGGTAAGACTGGAAACCTGGCCCAGTGCCTGGGCCTCAGGCCTCACCTTGAGTACTCTAAGCTGGCCCTGAGCAAGAAAGGGATCTAGGGACTTTTGATCTCAAGGTCTATCTGTTCTCATCGAGAAGCAAGCAGCACCTGGACCAGGCCACCGGATGCAGAAGCCAAGCCACCCTCCAGATGCTGAACAACAATCGCTTTTATTTATTTAGGGCAGCAAATGCCATCTCGTGCATTTGGAAGCCAGAGGACAGCCTGTGGGAGTCATGTCTGTCTTGGTCCTGGATCAAACTCATGTCACCAGATTTGGCAGCAGGACATATATCCACTGAGCCACCCCATGGACCCCAAATCTTTTTTTTTAAATGATTATTTTTAAGTTTATTTATTTATTTAAATGTTCATTTCTTTGTACAAGTACTCTGTCTACATGTATACACCTGCATGCCAGAAGAGGGCATCAGATCCCTTTATAGATGGTCATGAGCCACCATGTGTTTGCTGAGAACTGAACTCAGGACCTCTGGAAGAACAGCCAGTGGTTAAGAGCCATCTCACCAGCTCTGGTCCCAAACCTTTTTATTCTAAACAAGAACTCAGAACCTGTACTGAAAAAAAAATCTATGTATTAATATCAATGCCATAGGGCTAGAGAGATGGTTCAGCAGTTCACAGCACCTGCTGACCAATCACAGGAACTAGTTTGGATCCCACACATGTCCTACATATTCCCTGCAACTCCAGCTCCAAGGGGTCCAATACTCTCTTCTGGCCTCTGCAGGAGCACGGGTATAGACATGGGCACACACACACACACACACACACACACACACACACACACATATTCACTCATGCATGCACGCACATGCACACACAGACACATAAATTAATTAATTAATTAATTAATTAATTAACAAAATAGGTTCTGCAGAGAGGCCAGTGGTTAAGAACACTGGCTACTCTTCCAGAGGAAAGAGGACCTGGGTTCAAACCCCAGAACCCACATGGCAGTTGAGACTATTAAATCCAGGTTCAAGACATTCAACACCCGCATACATGTATACATGCTGGCAAAACACCAATGCATATAAAATAAGAATAAATAATAAATCACTTAAATAAATTAATTAACATTTTATAAGATAATATTACAATAAAATGAAAGAACTGTGAAATCCAACTAAAATTCCTATGCAAAGAAACAAAAACAGGATGGGTGTGGTCATGCACAATTTAAAACCCAGCAGTCAGGAGGCAGAAGCAGGAGGATCTCTGTGAGTTCTGGCCAGACTGGACTACACAGCAAGTTCCAGGGCTACATATAGAAACTTGCCTCTAGGAGAAAGAGAGAATAAAAGGAAAGAAGGAAGGATGGATAGAAGGAAGGAAGGAAGGAAGGAAGGAATAATGAGCCAGATATGGTGGCACATGCCTTTAAGAGGCAGAGGCAAATGGATCTCTGTGAGTTGGAGGCCATTCTGGTCTACATACTGAGTTCCAGGACAACAAAGGCTATGTAGAGAGATCCTGTATAAATAAATACATACATACACACATGCATACATACATTCATACATACATACATACATACATACATACATAAGTGGAAGGAAAGGAGAAAGGAAGAGACTGATTGCAACTTTCTCCCTAAAATAGTTTTAATAAAAAGATGGGAGGGCTGGAGAGATGGCTCAGACATTTAAGAGCACTGGCCGTTTTACCAAAGGTCCTAAGTTCAAAACCAGCAACCACATAGTGCCTCATAATAATAATCTATAATCAGATTTGGTGCCCTCTTTGGTGTACAGACGTACATGCAGGCAGGGTAATGTATAAATAATAAATAAATAAATCTTTAAAAAAAATAAAGACGAGCCAGCACAATGCCCTTGAGAACATACAGACACACATTCCATTTGAAAGTCACTGGCAAGAAAAATTAAATATTACCCTCACACAAAGCAACCTGCAATCCCACTGTCAAATACTAATCATTACTAGAGTTCTTAATCAAAAGCACAATCTAAGTAATTTTAGGAATGAAGCCAGTCTGTACTCTATTTTTGGCAGCAATACTTAGTCCCCTGTATTTTCCTCCTTTCTTTTCCCTCTCCTCACTTCCCAAGGGAAATAATTCTTTTTTTTTTTTTCCTAATTTTCCTTTAATGAACAGTAGTATGAGACTCTGCTATTAAGGTTGAAGTCTGGTGTTTCAGATAGCCTCTGAACTTGGTATAAGATGACAGATTCCCTTTCTCAAATGGGCTCACTCTCTGCCTGATCTGGGGAAGCCCAGATCCTCTGAGGAGTGTCACATAGCCCTCAGGGAGATTACAATCCCAACCCTTTCCTGATAAGAAACTCAGTAAGCAAACACCTGGGTATTCCTGGAGACACCCACCCTATGCTTTATGAGATGTCTTGGGGTCTTGAGGTCCGGGCTTTCAACCAATGACCTTTAACCGTACCTGGAGTTCTTCCCCCCACCCATAGGATAATTAAGTACTGCTTTCCTCCTCTTATGATAGGGCTGTGTTGTTACATGTAGATCAAGTATCCCTGGATCCCCTAACCCCAGCAAATCAAACATTCACCTTTAAAATTCCTCCCTCTGTCAAGGATTATAAGTCCCTGATTCACAAATGCTTTCTCACTCCATTCCTCCACCATGACAGTGTGAGGTTTGTCATTTATTCTGGGAAAGGAAGGGTCCCCTCCTCCCTGAAGGCTACTGAGAGCTTCTGGAACACCCCTCACCCCCATCCCCATCTGGCTCCCAATTAGGCAGCCTTCTGCCCAGCCACCATGAGCTTCCACTGTTCACTGTTGTGTCATGGTCAGGTAGGTAACAGGGGAACTGCCTCGGCAGTAGGTGTTTGCCAGACCCGCAATCCATTAGAACTGCATCTCACCGGACCTACCTTCTGGTTGGTTTCAGGCTTTTGCCATTAATACAGTGACTTAGTCAAAGTGCTGCTAACACTGAGGTGTCATCACAGGTCTTTGGAACACCCAAGTTTCCACTCCCGTCTGGTAATTGCAACCTCATTTTAAAAGAGCTAACTATAACACCCAGTGGTCCACCACCCTGGTGAAACACAGAGCCTCCCCTAGCACATGGGTCTCACCCTGTGCACTCTACCGGTCCTTAGAGAAATGGAACCTTTGATGCCAGGGGTCCCTCTGTTCCAGTCTGGAAGCAAACAATGCTAGGACTGGCCTGTGATAAAGGTACTGAAGCTCTTCACAGTTGACAGCTTCTGGAAGAGGATGAGGGAGATGCATGAGGACTCAGTTTTCTTTAAGGGGAAGGCCACTGGAAGTTTGACCATGCTCCAATGAGTATATGGGCAACACAAATTGGACTTGGTGTGGTTTGTTTGCTTTGTGGTTTTGTTGTTTGGTTTAATAATAATAATAATAATAATAATAATAATAATAATAATAATAATAATAATA
>OU015745.1:12395747-12413702 GCA_907169655.1 Acomys percivali | reverse complement strand
TAATAATAATAATAATAATAATAATAATAATAATAATAATAATAATATATTATTATTGTTGTTGTTGTTGTTGTTGTTTAATTATGGTCTCTTTAAAAATCCAGTCTCGTATCTGTGGGCTCATGTAAAATCAAAAACAAATTACATACTTCTTATTGCAAAAAGAAATAACTAGGGCATAGAAAACTATTAAAGCAAAGCAGTCCAACAATGTAAATCCAAAACATGTAGCTCTGTGTCTGAAATCTGGCCAAAATATCATCTAAATGCCCCTATCCAAGTTCCAATAGAGTTCTTGCCCGTCCAGGAAACGTCACAAGCAAGGCCGCCACAACCCTTAGTCTCTCAGTTTTACTATCTTCCAAGGTCCCGTACATAAGAAAAACTCTTCCACAATTCTCCAATAGTTCACATGCCTAAAAGCCACATACGTGGTCAAGTCTATCACAGTAACAGGCCAGCTTCTGGTACCAAGGGAAGGCAGTCAGGAACTCAAGCAAGAACTTGAAGTGGAACCAAACAGGACCACTGCTTACTGGCTTGCTCACAGGCTTATGTTTGCCTCACTTCTTTTTGTTGTTGGTGGTGGTGGTTTTGGTTGGGGGGGGTTGTTTGTTTGGCTTCATTTGTTTTTTGGTTTTTTGTTTTGGGTTTTGTTTTGTTTTGTTTTGTTTTGTTTTTGTTTTTGTTTTTGTTTGATGTTTTTAGAACAGGATTTCTCTATGTAATAGCCCTAGCTGGCCCAGAACTCTCTTTGTAGACCAATGGCCTTGAACTCACGCCTGCCTCTGCCTCCCCAGTGCTGGATTAAAGGTGTGTGCCACAGCAATAGGCTGCTTGATCAATGGAATCAAATCAAAGACCCAGAAATGAATCTACACACATATAGTCACTTGATTTTTGACAAAGAAGCCAAATCTATTCAATGGAAAAAGCAACAAATGGTGCTGGTCCAAATGGATGTCTACATGTAGAAAAATGCAATTAGACCCATCTTTGTCACCATGCACAAAACTCAAGTCCAAGTGGATTAAAGACCTCAACATAAAACCAGAGACACTAAATCGGTTAGAAGAAAAAGTGGGGAAGGGCCTGGAACACATAAGCACAGGAGACAACTTCCTGAACAGAACACCAACAGCCCAGGCCTTAAGGTCAACAATTAATAAATGGGGCCTCATGAGGCTGAGACGCTTCTGTAAGGCAGGAGACACTGTCAACAGAACAAAGTGACAGCCTACAGACTGGGAAAAGATCTTCACCAACCCTGCATCTGACAAAGGTCTAATTTCCAAACTACATAAAGAACTCAAGAAATTAAACACCACCAAACCAAATAACCCAATTGAGAAATGGGGCTCAGAACTAAACAGAGGAGCTTCAAATGGCTGAGAAACACTTAAAGAAATGTTCAATGTCTTTAGTCATCAGAGAAATGCAAATCAAAACCACTCTGAGATTCCATCTTACACTCATCAGAATGGCTAAGATCAAAAATTCAAGTGACACCACATGCTGGCGAGGATGTAGAGAAAGAAGAACACTCCTTCATTGTTGGTGGGAACGCAAATTTGTATAACCACTTTGGAAATCTATCTGGCACTATCTCAGAAAACTGGGAATAGGGCTTCCTCAAGACCCAGCTATTCCACTCCTTAGAATATACCCAGGAGATACTCCAGCACACAACAGGGACATATGCTCAACCATGTTCATAGCAGCCTTATTCATAATAGCCAGAACATGGAAACACCCTAAGTGTCCCTCAGTAGAAGAATGGATAAAGAAACTGTGTGTGGTACATTTACACTATGGAATACTACTCAGCTACAAAAACAAGGAATTTCCGAAATCTGTGGACAAATGGATTGAACTAGAAATGATCATAATGAGTGAGTTCACCCAGAAGCAGAAAGAGTCAAATGGTATATACTCCACTTATATTTGGATACTAGCCCAAGGGGCACATCCCATGAAAGTTTTCACTTATCATGAAAGTGGGATAGAGGGGAGAATATCCTATTGGGACTTTCGGTGAGAGAAGTATGGGAGAATGGGGAAATAGATGGATCCAGAGGGTCCTGGAAACCTACAAGAAGAACATTATGATGGCCAGATTTGGACCCAGGGGTTCTTCTCAAACTATGGCACCAGCCAAGGACAATACATGCAGTAAACTTCAAACCCAGAACCAGATCTAACCAATGGACAGGACAGTCTCCACAGTTGAGTGGAGAGTGGGGACTGACTTCCATACAAACTTGGGTGCACCATATTTGACCACGTCCCCTTTATGGGGAGACTTGGTGGTCCTCATAGGAAGGATAGCAGGCTACCAAGAAGAGACTTGATACCCTATGAGCACATACAGTGGGAGGAGGTCTCCCCAATCATAGTCATAGGGGAGGGAGTAGGGGGTAAGTGGGAGGGAGGGAGGAATGGGAGGATACAAGGGATGGGATAACAATTGAGATGTAATATGAATGAATTAATTTAAAAATTTAAAAAATAAAGTAAATAAAATAAAAGTGTGTGACACCACGCCTGGCTCCTAGCTTTCTTCTATAGGCCAGAACTACCTGCCCAAGGAATGATGCTGCACACAGTGGGCTGGGCCCTCCTCCACATCAATTAACAATCAAGACAATGCCCATACAAAAGCTAAAATGTTAAGTTCCTCAATTGAGACACACCTTTTAAGTGACTAGGTTGCCTCAAGTTGACAGTTACCTAACTGGGACAGGTTCTATAAAGTCCTACTTGCCAGCTCTACACACAAAAAAGGTGGATTTATGTATTTGTTCCACCATAGCCTCCGTCTGCCATGACCGTAGAAAACAGGCGTCTCGTATGTGGACAGCAGACAACATAGCAGCACACAGCACAGGTGTGGTGGTAGCCTTAGTTATATTCCAGCCTATACTGGCTTTCATGTGGCCAGACTTTACATGAACCCAGTGAGCATCCTCTAAGGGCACCATGGTAAAATATGAGCACTAGATGGCCCATATTTTAAAAGATCATGTGGTCTCAGTCTCCAGGAGGACGTGATGTGCTGCCATATGGAAAACGATTAGAAGTTCTGATTCCTGTTGAATTTCCTCCCACATCTGTTGTCCCCTTGGCAGCTGACCCAGCAGTTACCAGTATACCAGACATCCATGTGAATACACAGCATTTTGTTCCCCCATGTCCATAGGCTGGCTCACAACCCTCTCCTGGCCAGTCTGAGATCCTACATGCATGTGGTACATAGACATACATAATTATAAATAACATTTTTATAAGTCTAAATGATGCCAGATGTGGCCTGCCTGCATGGCATCAGTAAGTGCTGTGTTAGTCACTTCCTGGCTTCTGTGTCCAAATGCCTCATGCAAGCTATTTAAGCCTTTATTTTGCAGCTCAAGTGCATTGGGAGGGAAGGCATGGCTGCAGGAGTTTGAGGCAATTGGTCACATTTCATGTTTGCATAGAGTGATGCCAGTGTTCAGCTTTTTTTTTTCAAATGCAGCCTGAGACTTCAGCCTATGGGGTGGTGATGGCCACATTCAGGCTGGGTCTCTCCTCAAATAACCTAATTATATAATCTCTCAGACATAACCAGAGGCTAGCCTAACCTAGATAGAGACATCTTTTCAGTGATTCTAGTGAACTGGAAGTGTTAACCATCATGTTAGGCATGGTGGTACGCACCTAAAATCCCATGATTTGAGGGCCGGGTAGAGGCAAGAGGATCAAGAGGATCAGGAGTTCAAAGTTACCCTCAGCCACATAACAATTTTGACTTGAGCTACATGAGATCCTGTCTCAGAGAAAAGGGGGGAAAAAAAGTCTTAGATGGCAAGTGGTGTGTGTGGCACACCAGTTTCCACTAGCCCAGACTCAGGAAAGCTGGTCCATCCTGCGTTAGCAAGCCAATTTCCAGCCAGCAATGGTAACACACCTGTAATCCAGTACTCAGGAAGTCGAAGCAGGATGATTGAGTTCTAGACCAGACTGACCATATAAGCAAGAAACTCTTTCAGAACAAAACAAAAAATGTTGGATTCAATGTTTGTTCGATATCCTGCCTACTGCCTGTCTTTGATTCTTCAGTTCAATTCAACTTTATTCACCATCTCTGAGTAACAAGTTCCAGCATCATAGCGATCAATAAAATTTCTGAATTAAAACTGTGTCTCCTACTAAAAGAAATGTCCCCCCCCCCCCCCCCCGTGCCTACTCCTAAAATAGCAACTCTCAGAACAAAGCCCTATCCGTGTTAAAGATGCTAAAAGGCTGATTGACTAACCGGAACTGTCGTGATTTGGGGAGAACTGGAATGTTGCCCGTCTGGAACCAAATTATCTTGGGCTATCTTTAGTCCCCTTAACAGCCATTCACCGCTCACCTCTGCGTTTGACCTAGCATCTTGGTAACATTACATAAACCCTCTTGGAACATTTAAACAGACCCCTAGCTTCTACCAAGGGGAGCTCCTGAGGCATACAACAGACCTCCCCCTCCTCCCCTCTCCTCCCCCACCCCACCCCCACTGCTCAGCAGTAACCCCCCCCCCCATGTTTCCACTAATACATTCTTAAGCACCTTGATTTATGACTTTGTTCTGTTACTATAAAAACTCCATGAAACTGTAGCACTGGATGGAACATGGTATTTGGGGCAACCTGAACCCCAGTTCCCAGGACGGTCCTTCACGTTCAGCTCCAGAATAAGCCAACTCTTCTGCCCGTTTGGGTGAGAACGGGGTTTTACGTCAGCAGTGCTGGTCCACCTTCTGCCTGCCTCCCATCCTCTTGGCCTCAACGGTACCAACCTGATGTTCTCTTCTGAGACTCTGGAGCTGCACCTGTGGGCATCAGTCCGTCTTTTCAGTTTGTCTCTAAGGTTAGAAGCCAAGACAGACAAAACCCCACAATACCTTCTGAAACAGCAAGTGAAAAGTGCATCTACAAAAGGAATGAAGGAAGGAAACAGTGGCTGTCCTGTGCCAAGACGCCCCGGCTGCAGGTTATTGAGGTCACGTCTCTGCTCTGATTCACTTGGCACCTGAGGCTCACTCCCTCCGTGTGCCTGGGAAAGGGAGCACCATGCCTATTGCATTATGGTCATGCTACACCCATCGCCAACGGTACTGAAGGTGGAGGCTTGCTGTTGGCATGACCTTCCCCCACATTGTATGGAGGTGTGTCCCTGTATTGTTGGCTGCCGTTCTGGCAGAGCTTAGTGCTGCCAGAATGTTTGGTATTGTCCTCTCAACAGCCCATTAGAAACCTTCCATATATAATGCTTGTACCTTCCTCATCTGCCTCAAAGATGATTCTCTGAGACTACATCATATTAAAAAAGCAAGCTGCCAGTGGCGAAGGTCACGAAGTCCTCAGTTCCAAAGAGATGAGCTGGGCATTGTCCTGCTGCTGATTGGTTCAGACTGGAATGTAGCTTTTTGTGTAATAAAGATCCGGCAGCCAGAGATGGGACCGGAAGTGCCAGTTCTGGGGCAGGAAGTAGGGGTGGAACTTCCAGGCAGGCAAAGACACGGGCAGAAGCTGATGGACATGGAAGGAGGGAGTAGTGAGATGGGACAGAGGCTGGAAAGCATGCAATGAGAGCCACACTGAGAAAGGGAATGACCGAGAAGTTAGAAGCTGGAGAGTCTGCCCCAGCATACGGCCAACAACCTTAAACTACGTAGATAGCTCTGTGTCTTAATTAAACGTCAAGCAGAATCCATGAAAGCCTCCTCCAATAGCTTGCCTCTCCTTTCTGGGCAAAAACTTCAATAATTCCAGAGTCTGCATAGTTAGGAAGATATCTCAATATCGGTTGTAGATATTGACTAAAGACTGACATTCCAGATCAGTTTTAAATCAAAACATACTGACAGGTTTTTTTTTTCCTCTCTCTTCTGAAGGTTTGTGGCAGTACAACAAACACTTTGTACTTTTACTGGTGGGTGGGCATAAAAGGGGAACTCTACTGTAGGCGTAAATCCACAAATTTCTGAGTTCATCTTATTTTATGTGGGGAGCCCACGGAATGAATATAAATGTGGGGGGTGAGGTGCCTGGTTTGGTTTGGTTTTGCTCCTTTGACACAGAGTCTTTTATTATTGTGGTGGTTTCAATAGGAACAGCCCCCAGAGACTCCTGTGTTTGAATGCTTGGCTCGTAAGGAGTGGCACTATTAGGAGGTGTGGCCTTGTTGGAGGAAGTTTGTCACTTCAGTGAGAACCTGTCTCAAAAGGCGGAGAAGGATGTAGTACAGATAAAGACCTGGGCTTGATCCCCAGCGCCTCGTAAGTTGCTGATGGTGGGGCGTGCCTGTGATCGAAACACTTGTCAATTGAAGAAAGACGTTCAGAAATTCAACATTGGGAGGCTTGCAGGGATTCCTCTTGAAGTGGAAGTTTCTGGTTTCTTAGAAGACACAGTTGTGTCACGTGGTGTTTTGCTGAAAGCTGTCTCGTGAGAGGTCATGTAGTGGTTTTTTTTTGGTTTTGGGGTTTTGTTTTGTTTTGTTTTTTAAAGAGAGGTCACGCGGTAGTTTTCTGGAAGAGAGGGCATGTGATGCTTTGCTGGGAGCAGCCATGTGAAAGGGACTCACTCTTGATGGTGGGAATGAGTTATAAAAAGAAGCCTAGGTCCATGGGACAAGGCTTTTGACATTTCTACACCATGCAACGCTTTGCTGGCCTTCGTTGGCCTTTGCTGCTCTTCACTTTGCAGGGAGAAACCTTCCAGAGAACTTCTGGTGGTACACTGGCTGATTCTGGCAGCTTCCTTGGATTTGTGCTGATTCAGCAGAGCCTTTCAGTTTCTGCTGGATCATCTCATCTCTACGGATTCTTGTGCTGTTTGGGGTTGGCTATTTGGACTGGACTACTGGTGTCTGTTAGGATTTTGCTTCAGTCTGCCTACCTGTGACGTCATTGCCTACCTGTCATGGGGGCACGGCCATGCCCAGGGCTATATAAAAGGACAGACCCTCCCTATGGTTCTCTCTCTTCTTACTCCCTTACTCTCTTCCTCCCTCCCTCCCCCCCCTCGGGTACCCCTCCTCCATTTCCTTCCCTCTCTATGCTCATTTAGTAAACCTCATAATATCTGCTACCTGGTATCTTATTATCTTATCAACTTATTATTTTCTTATTTTTTAAATCATTACATTGGTGAGCGTGGCTCGAATATGAAGCCCAGAAGCGCATTCTGTTGTCTTCACAGTGGAACCCCATCTCCCTTTATGTCTGTAACAAATTTCTTTCTCTAAGTACACTCTCCTGCTCCCCTACTTCCTGCTGCCTCAGACTAACTCAGCCAAGCTCACCCCAGGCCACCTATGAGGAAGCCTTCCCCAACCAGCTTTTCAAGACTGCCACTGAGGTAAACGGATGTTCTCTTTGTCTGGGTTCCCCAGTCCCTGGAGCCTAACCTTGGCCCCCAGAGCACTTAGGCACTGGGCTTTCTGTTTCTACTGCCTGCTCGTGGGAATGGTCTGGGAGCTGTGCCTAGACAAGTAAAAAAGACACTACTGCATTGCTACATTGCATGGTTCATTGGAGACAGGTAGGAACAGAGATTGCACCCCATGGGGTGCACTCGTGATGGCCACATGGTGCCTGCTACCACCACTCCCTGTTTCATGGCCAACTTGTGCACCTGAGCTGTTCCAAGGCAACCCAGACCATTTCTGAGGTGCTTGAGGACTGCCTATTAATTCTCTTCCATTTAATAAATTCTTACACATGGCCTGGCCACATGACCGATAGCTTCCTGCCACTGCCCTGGCCCCTCCCCCTTTCCCACCTCAGGTATGCCAGAGATTCACTGGAGATACACATGTGTGACACCTAATCCCTAAGTCCCACCTCCCCAAAAGTGAGCCAGGGAAAGCAAGGAGTGGAGTCAGCCTCCTGCACACAGTGAGTGGCTCCAGGCCTCAAAAAACAACAACAACAAAAAAAAATGGCACAATTGTTGGGTGTGATATTTGGACCATACATAAAGCCTAACCTCTGTTTATTTCCTTTTAGATTAAAAAAACCAATTTTTTTTATTGTACCCTAGTTCAAAATGTTTCTTATTTCAAGGTTATAAAGGTCTATTCAAATTAACAAGATAAATGCTGTTTGTCCCATGGAGCTCCTACAAGCCTCCTGATCAACTGATCTTGTATAATGTTCTGCTATATCGAGGCTAAAACTTTATTGTTATGCTCTACCATCATTCTCAAAGTCTAAAGCCACTGCCTTAAAACATGTTTAACTTTATTTTCTAAATATGATGTTATTAATCATACAGAAAACTGTTCTCTCTTTTTATGGACTGTGTTTATGTTTTTAAGGCTCCAACTTAGCAGGGATAAAACCTAAACTCCTAACTTTAATTATTAAAGTCTTATAAATGATCAAGTCCTTTAATGTGTTCAAAAATGTATTTTTAGTCGTGCTAAGAACCCATGTGATTAATTATATTTTCAAGGTCAAACACAAAATGAGATTGTAACATTCTATTTTATGTTTACAAAGTATTGTTTGGAGCAGATAACTAGATACAAAGATCGTTTAACTCAAATATGCTAACCTTCAAACTTGTCAGAGATCTGCTAAATATGACATTTAACATGTGTAAATTTATTATAAAAAACAGAGATTCCCAGATCAAAACAGTAGCTCCCCAAGGTCTCAAAAGATTTGGACATAATAACAGGTGACTTCAGCCCTGGATTATGGTATCCTAAACACTGAGCAAAACTGCCCCCAACATCTCACCCTCTGGTAGAGATCAGCCTTGACTACAGACAAACTGGACACCTGGAGAGTTATTGTCCCACATTGCTGAACACAAGGAGAGGTCAGTCTCTTCCATGTTCACAATCCACAGAAACAGCCTTTTATCCTCTGTGCTTGATGCAAGACTGTCTCTGCCCATGGTGCCAGGCTGCCACAGGAGACAACTGGGACAACTGTCTATTTACTGGGATATGACTGAGTAGTCATCTCTGTCATTTTTATTAATACATGGTTACAATTTATCCTTCTCAGGTCTCTGATCATGTTGATGGATAAGCTGATGTTTACTTTGGTAGCTAAAAAAACAGACAATTAGCTCCTTAGCACAAAGTAATCTACCATGTTAGTTCATTGGTCAACTCATTAGCTAGTTAAAACTGCTAGATACTAGATCTCTTATTTAAAAAGACAAACAAGTTGGCCTTACTCACAGACCTCAGGTTAAAGATAAACAGGCTTCAGATACCTTCTCATTCTTTTAGCTAAAGGACAGTAACTACTTACAGCAATTTCACCTATCAGAAGTTTAAATTTAAAAAGAGAGCTTCTGAGAAAGTATTGGAGGGTCCAAGAAGGTGTTTTAAAGTTGATACATGCAAGTTATAAATGTTAAAAGGTCTACGAAGGTGTTTTATGAGTGCTAGAAGGTCTAGGAAAGTGTTTCATGTTGGTAAAAGCAAGTTATGACTGTTAGAAGGTCTAAGAATATGTTTTAAGTTGGTAAATGCAAGTTATGAAGGTTAAAATGTCTGAAAAGATGTTTTATTCATCCTGTTGCTCTTGTTATTGTTATATTAACTATTCAAAGTGTTGACACTGATCAATGGAACTTTGACTTATTAATCAAACGATGGTAAAACATTCCACCATATGATCCTATCGTAGTTGCAAGCTCAAGGTTTTAAATTTCCTTTGGTTTGTCTTATATATGGAGATACTTACATATCTCCAGTGTTCTGGACAGACGTCTTTCATGATGTGTAGTGATGCTAAAAATCAAGATCAAGTAAGCCTTTTCTCTTCTGCTCTACAAGAGTTTTCTGTCCTCCCTATGTCACTGTTTCACAGGTGTCAGAAAAGTTCTACAAGGCTTCTGCCTTTCCTAAGCTCACCTCAGAGTATACATACCTTTAACATAAAGTTCTTTTCCCAAGCCTTTTCTATACTGCATGTCTACTGCCTTTTCCTACAATGTGTACATGTCTAACCATGCACTGCAGATTTCAAACAATGATGATGCTAATGTGTCTAAAATGTATCTCCCTTTATCAACAGAAAAGGATTCTCGTAAGCCACAGAAAATCCATCTCTCGGGTCAAATGGAATCCAGATAAGTACTGTCTGTCAATCAACAGCCTAAGATTCTCACCTATCTCCTATCTCTGAAGGTGGAATTCCCCGCCCCCCTTCTCTGGTTTTGTGACTCCCCTAACCTACCCTGTTGCTACATTCGCCCACCCAACATCTACTGATTGCTGAGTCTTCCCTTCTGGTTGATGTAAATGTTTCTTGCCATTTTTGCCAACTGACATCTAAACCCTTCATGTAGGACCTTCTGCCTTGGGTGAGATCTCCTTCTACCAACATGGTTCATCCCTGACCCCTTGTTTAAAACCCCAGCACTAGGTAACTATGTCTGCTCTTGGATCACGCCCTTGATCTCTGACCAGCACTGACTATCTGTACCAATCTCATCAAGTTAAACCTTGCTCAGGAGATGCCCTGATGGGTCACGGATTTCTACTCTCCCCATGAGAAGCACTCCACTGGCCACTTCTTCAGGCTCCTCTGGGACGCCTTCTGAGAATTTCAAATCCCTATGCCCACATTTAGGGCTGCTAAGCTTACACGCCTCTGCAATCAAACTTGGAAAGATCCAAAACTAAACCATTTTAATTATTGCCAGCAATCAGGTAAAATGAAAGAAAGTTCCCCACATTCAAAACTTTCCTTTGCTCTCCCAAAGTTTTCAAACAGTGTCTGTTTCCTTATTTACAAGCCTTTTGTCTTTGCTCTCCCAAGAGTTTCAAATGTACACCTAACCTACTTTGTCTTCTGCCCACATATATGTTCCAGTATCCTGCCAGACTTCCTACATCTGGGACATCATCACAGCATCTACCCACAGTTGCTCCAGTCCAACCTTATAGATCGAGCCAGCTGGACCTGCATTGTTCCTCCTAGCTGGGCCTGCATTGCCCTTCCCAGCTACAGATGTTTTCAGACCCTGGACAGCAAATGCAACAGCCCGGTTCTTCTGGAACCTGGCCAACATTTCAGCCTTTTGATCCCCCTATCGCCACCCTACTGTCAGCAGGAAGTAGTTAAGACAATTACTTCACTCCTTATCAATTTACAAAAGACTGAAATAGTGTGCTCCAGACCTTGGACAAACAGCTCCAGGTTCCCCCAGCACCCCTCAGCAGAACTTTTCCTTCCCCTTCACTATATAATCTGGATATTTTGTTGCTATTGCTTTTTCTTTCTCTCTTGCCCTTACATGGCAGCCAAAAGCTGCTTCCGATGAACCTACATTTATGTACTTTAACTTACCTTATATAAAAAGAATCCACTGTTCCTTTTTTGTTTTTTGTTTTTCGAGACAAGGTTTCTCTGTGTAGCCTTGGCTGTCCTAGACTTGCTTTGTAGACCAGGCTGGCCTCGAACTCACAGAGATCCACCTGCCTCTGCCTCCCAAGTGCTGGGATTAAAGGCGTGTTCCACCACCCCCAGCTTCATTAATTATAGGAAAAGGTAAGAATGTTAGGATTCTGCCCCCAGTCTGCCTACCTGTGATGTCATTGCCTACCTGCCACAGGGGCGTGGCCATGTCCAGGGCTATAGAAAAGGACAAACCCTCCTCATGGGTCTCTCTCTTCTTACCCCTTTACTCTCTTCCTCTGTCTGTCTGTCTGTCTGTCTCTCTCCCTCCTTCTCTCTCTCTCTCTCTCTCTCTCTCTCTCTCTCTGGGGTATCCCTTTCCCCTTTCTTTCTCTCCTCATGTTCATTTAATAAACCTCATATAATATAACATCTGCCGCCTGGCATCTTATTATCTTATCATCTTATTTTCTTATTTTTTAAAAATCATTACAGTATCTTGACAATGTTGAGTGGAATTGGCCCAAGGAACTACGTCTAAACAAGTCCATAACCCCTTTTTTCCTTTTAACATTCTTCCCCCCTTCCTCTGCTTGGTGGGTTAGAAGTGAGGTTGAAGTGTTTAAGAATCCTAAATAAAGTAGGTTTTGAAAAATCTAAGCCTACACCCACTTGAGGTTTAATGAAGACACAGAGACATCTATATAGTTTAAGGCTGGTACAGTCTCTCAGCTAGCGAGTAACTTAGCCCACTTCTCCAGCACTCCATCTCTCCACGTGGGTCTCATCGCCTGCCTCCCTGCTTCTTTCCATCTCCTTCTGTCTCCTTCAGCATCTGTCTGCATCTCGCTGCATCTCAGTCTGCATCTCCCTGCATCTCAGTCTGCATCTCCCTGCATAAGTCTGCCCATGCTTCCTGGCCCAACTAGTGCTGCCAGATCTTTATTACACAGAAAGCCACATTCCTTTCTCAACTAGTAGGCTGGGGAAGGCCACCTTCCCCAAGGCAACTTGCCTTACTTTTTAAAGGCAGGTGAGGAAGTGAGATTTGCATATTCTGCCAGCCTGGCATTGCTGGCTTCAGATAACAATTAAGAACACACTTCTAAGAGACAAACGGTATATACTCACTTATATCAAAACACTAGTCCAAGGGATACGTACCATAAAAAACTTTACTCACCAAGAAAGTGGGTCAGAGGAGAGGACATCCTATTGAGACTTTAGGCGAGAGTAGCATGGAAGAATGGGGAAATAGTAGGACCCACAGGGTCCTGGAAACCTACAAGAAGAACTGTATGACAGGCAGATCTGGGTCCTGGGGTCCTCCTCAAACTAAGGCACCAGCCAAGGAGAATATAGGCAGTAAACTTCGAACCCCTACCAAGACCTAGCCGACGAACATGATATTCTCCACCGTTGAGTGGAGAGTGAGATCTGACTCTCACACGAACTCTGGTGCCCCTTTTCTGGGCACGTCCCCTGGATGGGGAGGCCTGGTGGCACTCAGAGGAAGGATAGCAAGTTACCAAGAAGAGACTTGATATTCTAAGAGTATATATATGGGGAGGAGGTCTCCCTCAATCACAGACATAGGGGAGGGGAGAAGGGGGGAAGTGGGAGGGAGGGAAGAATGGGAGGAAACAGGGGAAGGGCTAACAATCAAGATGTAATATGAATAAATTAATTTTTAAAAAAAGAACACACTTCTTCATGGGCAGAAACACAATATTTGTGGGTCATTTGAACAGTTTAAGATCACCTTTGGCTACAGAGGGAGTTCTAAGCCAGCCTGGGCTACCCTATCTTAAAACACACACACATTTAAAAAAAAAAAAAAAAAAAAGGTTGTGATTTGGAAACTCAGAATAAAGTGGCTTTACACTGGGTGGGTCTGTAGACATGTCATTCCTGAGGGAAGCAAGCTGTTCTGTGGATTCCCAGTGACCACAATGGAGACGTGGTTCTAACCGTGTCTTCTCTCCCCTGCTGGTGTGCCAGGAACACCTTTCTTCGCTTCCTTTGCTGAAGAATCAATCCCACCCACCCACCCCCCTTTTACCTTCACCTCAAGGAAGCCAAAGCACTACACTGCGGGGACTCGGGGCAGGTTTCTCAGTCGAGCGCTGCTGGAAACAGAGGAGAGGAGAGGGACGAGAGGCGACTGCCTAACACCCCCTTCCGCATTTCCACCTTCATCTGCCACTAACCAAAGCTGAATTGCTTTCCCCAAGTGCAGTCGCTCTATATACCTGATACCTGGTAACTGGGATGGCCAGGGACGTCCTGGGGTGCTGGCTGTTCTCCAAATGACAGCACATTATTGGGTTGCTTTCTTTACCCGAAGATTCACTATTAGTACTTCTCATTCAAAGAAATGAAACTAGAGGCAAAAAAGTACGTGTGCGTGTGTATGTCTGTGTCTATGTGTGTGTATCTGTATGTGTCTTTGTTTGTCTGTGTGTGTGTGTGTGTGTGTGTGCACGCCTCTGTGTATCTATTTGTATAACTTATCATCTGTTGTCATTAGCCTTAAACAACTTTTTTGTTGTCGTTGTTTTGAGACAGGGTTTCTCTGTGTAGCCTTGGATGGCCTGGACTCGCTTTATACACCAGGCTGGCCTCAAACTCACAGAGATCTGCCTGCCTCTGCCTCCTTGAGTGCTGGGATTACAGGCATGCATCACCACACCTGGCTACCTTAAACCATTAATAAAAGTAATTTTAAAATTAAATGTCCTGGTCATGGTGCCTGACTCTAGTTTCTATTGCTAAACAAATTGGGGGGGGGGCGGGAATAACTTGAGGAACAAAAGATTCCTTTGGCTTACACATCCCGATCACAGCCCTTCAGTGAAGGAAGCCAAGGTAGGAACTCAAGCAGGAAGTGAGGCAGAGGCCGTGGAGGGGTGCTATTTATTGGCTTCCTCCATGTTCCCTGCTCAGCCTACTTTCTTGTAGAAGCCAGGACCACTTGCCCAGGACTAGCACTTCCCACAGTGAGCTGGGCCCTGCCACATCAATCACCAGAATGTCCCACAGGCCAGCCTACAGGTTAATCTGATGGGGATATTTTCTCAGTTGAGGGTCCCTCATCTAGATGACTCTAGCTTGTGTCAACTTGACAAAAACAATCTAACCCAGACAGTGGTGCACACCCATAATCCCAGTGCTCAGGAAGTAGAGGCAGGAAGATCAGTAGTTTAGCAAATCTGAGGCCAGTCTGGGATACATGAGACAGTGTCTCAGAAAACAAAAACAAATAACGACAAAAGACTTCACAACCTGCCTGAATCAGCTTCAGAAGTCTGGTGTTTAAGAGCAACAGAAAGAAAGTCTTGGGGATTTAGGAAGAAAAGTGAGTGTCTTAGTTTCTGTTCTATTGCTGTTAAGGAGACACCATGGCCAAGGCAGCTCTTATAAAAGAAAGCATTTAGTTGGGGGCTTACTTATAGTTTCAGAGGTTGTTTCATTATTTTCTTGGCAGGGACCATGGCAGCACACAGGCAGGCACATGCTGGAGAAGTAGCTGAGAGTTCTACATCTGGATCAGCAGGCAAATGGGGGAGAGACAGGAGGGGGGAAGCAAGGAGCAAGGGGGGGCGGAATGAGCTAGATATGGGCTTTTGAACTATCAAAGCCCACCCCTGGTGACACACTTCCTCCAACAAGGTCACACCGACTTCCACTAGGCCACACCTCCTAATCCTTCTCAAGTATTGCCACTCCCTGATGACTAAGCATACGAGACTATGGGAATGTTCTTATTTAAACCACCACAGCAATGAATCCGATTTTCGTTTGAAAAGATAATTTGAGAGGCTAGAGAGAGGCACTAGCAGCTGATAGTGCTTGCTGCTCCTCTGGAGGACCTGGGTTCAAATCCCATCACCCACATGGCAGCTGACAGCTGCTCGTAACTCTAGTTCTGAAAGAGCCAACACCTTCACAAACATACACGTGGGCAAAATGCCAATGCATATTGTCTTAGTTAGGGTTTTATTACTGTGAAGAGGCACCATGGCCAAAGCACCTCTTAGAAAGGAAAGTGTTTAATTGGGGCTGGCTTGCAGTTCCAGCTTTTTTAAAAAGAAGGTACAACACATGCAGGGTTGTCCCACATTTCTGCCTTCACCTTGAGCACAGGGGGCTGCCCTGGGAGAAGGGTGGCTCTGGAGGCAAAAGGGGCTGAAAGTCCCTGCAGCCTTGGAGGCATTTGCTGGCAGTTTCCCATGCTCTCCTAGTAGCTTGTCCTACTACACCTGTGCTGCATCACCCACCTACCCCCATTCACCATTTCTACAAAGCAATACCGTTCTAATCTAGTTCTTTATTGTATCCCTTTCTATTTCAATAAGAAATTGTTCCCAGCTGGGCATGGTGGCGCACGCCTTTAATCCCACCACTCAGGAGGCAGAGGCAGGCGGATCTCTGTGAGTTCGAGGCCAGCCTGGTCTACAAAGTGAGTCGAGGACAGCCAAGATAACACAAAGAAACCCTGTCTCGAAAACAAAGAGGAAAAAAAAGAAAAAGAAATAATTCCCATAAGTAAAATATTTGAATGGGGCATCATGTTTCACACACAAGTATATACAAACACACAGGAGAGAGACAGAGACAGAGACAGAGAGAAAGTAAATAATTTTAAAAGAGAGAGTTCCAAACCAGCCTGCGTTACATGGTGAGATCTCTTGACTCACAAAGGAGGGGAAGGAGGGGAAGGAGGAGAAGGAAGCAGAGGAAGAGAAGGAGCGGGAGAAGGAGGAGGAAGGACAGGAAGTAGAGGCTTTTCTGACACTGGAGAGGGAAGAAGGAAAGGCGGAAAATAATGGTACAAATCCACTACCCATTCTCTGCCACCCACTGTCCCTTGCACCTGTCCCCACTGTGACGCCCTAGAAATAGACACTGGAGTTACAGCTCTGCTGATGTCATCGTTGCATAGGTCAGATCTCAAAGAGATTCTCTCTGGTCCAAACCCACCAGGTGTGTCTTTCCCAAATCTGTAGCAATAACTTTACTCCCCAGAGGCCATGGCCACCAGTCGCTGACTCTAAACGTATGTTAGGATGAAAGGAACCAGGATTATGAAGTTAGATTTCGTATTCAGAGCTGGTCACTTGATCATTCAAATTACACACTCCATATACTGTGAAATCACAATCATCACTGCAATCTTATATCATAAACATATTAACTAAAAATACTTAATGGCTAAACATAAGAAGTCAGGAGAACAGTGTCCCCTTTCTTTCTCTGTTGCCATTTTATACCTGTAGCGCCCGCGCTACTAGTCTGCGGATTGAAAAGACGACACAACAGTGGGTCATTCGTGCTAAGAGAATGCCGTTTATTGGGAGTAACAGAGCTGCTTATATAGGGGAGGAACCAGCAATCCAACAGCACCGTGTAAAGTCCCCAAGAGGAGGCAAACCAAGGGCCAAATCATGAGACTCAAAACAAGGAAAATGAAGGCAACCAGTGGAGCACAATAAAGTTTCAACTGCAGACAAAAACAAGTAATGGTCAGTACCAGCCCAGCTGCAGTTCCCCACATATACCCACTGCCATAGCCAGCACAGATGAGAACATTTATAGACTGCCTTGTCACATGCCCAGTTCCCAGCAGTTACTGGGTCTCCAGAGAGATGTGCAGGCAGCCTCACTCTCCGCCTAGCCTGCCACAGCCTCCAGCTACTCTTGCCGACAGGCCCTCTCTCCCTGCCATGCTGACAGCAGATAGACTAAGAGGATCTGGAGAAGGTCGAGCACATCCCAGCGTGTGACCATGACAAAGCCGAGTGTTTCAGGTAGGGTTACAATCGCTGTGATGAAATAGCATGGCTGTTATCATTTTAAAAACAACTAGAGGGGCTGGAGAGATGGCTCAGTGGTTAAGGGCACTGACTGCACTTCCAGAGGTCCTGAGTTCAATTCCCAGCACCCACATGGTGGCTCACAGCCATCTATGGTGAGATCCGGTGCCCTCTTCTGACACACAGGCATATATACAGGCAAGACAGCGTATACATAATTAATAAATAAATCTTAAAAAAAAAAAAAACAACTAGAGTGAGATACAACAGATCTGATATGGAAAGATTTATTTGAGGGAAGAGAAGGGGAGAGAAATTAGGGCATTAGGCGAGGGGGGGCAGTGGGAGAGAGAAAGAAAGAGAAAGGGGAGCACTTAAGAGTGGAAGAGAGAGTGAGAGAGAGAGAGAGAGAGAGAGAGAGAGAGGTGCCTCTGGCATGCACCTGGTGGCAGGCAGTAGATGGATGATGTCAGAGGTTGCTAAGCAACCAAGAGGCAGATCAGATCAGTCAGCAGGCTAGCAGACTGCCTTGTGAACTAACAATGACCAAAAGCAACTTGGGGAGAAAAGGGTTTATTTTGTTCACAGTTCCATACAACAGTTCATAATCAAAAGCAGCGAAGGCAGGAACCTGGAGGCAGGAGCTGATGCTGAGGTCACTGCTTACTGGCTCTCTCTCCATGGCTTGCCTCACCCTGCTTTCTTTTTTTTTCTTTTTTTTTTTTTTTTTTTTTTTTGATTTTT
>OU015745.1:12381519-12395647 GCA_907169655.1 Acomys percivali | reverse complement strand
AGAGAGAGAGAGAGAGAGAGAGAGAGAGAGAGAGAGAGAGAGAGATGCCGCCTCTGGCATGCACCTGGTGGCAGGCAGTAGATGGATGATGTCAGAGGTTGCTAAGCAACCAAGAGGCAGATCAGATCAGTCAGCAGGCTAGCAGACTGCCTTGTGAACTAACAATGACCGAAAGCAACTTGGGGAGAAAAGGGTTTATTTTGTTCACAGTTCCATACAACAGTTCATAATCAAAAGCAGCGAGGGCAGGAACTTGGAGGCAGGAGCTGATGCTGAGGTCACTGCTTACTGGCTCGCTCTCCATGGCTTGCCTCACCCTGCTTTCTTTTTTTTTTCTTTTTTTTTTCTTTTTTTTTCTTTTTTTTTTTTTTAAGATTTTTATTTATTATGTATACAGTATGCATCAGATCACATTATAGATGGTTGTGAGCCACCATGTGGTTGCTGGGAATTGAACTCAGGACCTCTGGAAGAGCAGTCAGTGCTCTTAACCTCTGAGCCATCTCTCCAGTCCCTCACCCTGCTTTCTTATAGAACCCAGAGGCACCAGAGCAGGGCATGGCTCCACCCAAAACGGCCTCAGCCCTCCCACATCAATCACTAAGAAAATGTTCTACAGGCCTGTTCACAGCCTGATCTTCTTATAGAACCCAGAGGCACCAGAGCAGGGCATGGCTCCACCCACAACGGCCTCAGCCCTCCCACATCAATCACTAAGAAAATGTTCTACAGGCCTGTTCACAGCCTGATCCTATGGAGCTGTTGAGCGCCCCCATCTTCTCTGATGACAAGTTTATGACCAATTGACTTAAAACTTGGCCAGAACAGCTGACCCCTTGTCAACTTGATACACAAATATATCACTGTTAAGCCACAACCTCTCCTTTCTTGTTCATCTCCAAGGTTACACATTAATAAAGACATCATAATATAAAACTGTGGTGGTCTGAGTAAAAATGGCCCCTGTAGGCTCATAGGGAGTGTCACTGTTATGTAGTCTGGCCTTGTTAGAGGAAGTATGCAGTGTTCTTTCTTTTAAACTCTACTTTATTTGGAGTGTTTAGCCCGCAACCTCCCATCCAACCTCCCAATTCTAGGTAGGAGAAAGAAGATTAGTGGGGAGAGGGGGCCCCTTCACTTCTCCCGGCTGTTTAGGGTCAATTGGGACTTTTGAGGCTATACCTGTCTCTACCCCGCAGTCTCCCCTAAGCCGCTGCTCCCTGAAGCGTTTCTCTGTCTCTGGTCTCTTCAAACTGCTACATGCCACACACCAACACGCCACCGCGCACTCGCTCTCTCTGTCCTCTCATTTATGTCCTCAGAGCCGTAGACCACGCCCCTCTTCATGCTGAATACGGAAGGTCTTACCAGCTGGCAAAAGCCACGCCCCTCATGAGACAATTCACAGGTGTGGACAAAGCTACAGCTCCGACTAAAATCCCACACCTGGATTAGAGCAAAAACATATTTACAGAACACAACTGAGTTTACAAAGAAACCGAAGCAGAAGTGTGTCACGTGGGGTGGGCTTTGAGGTTTCAAATGCTCAAGGCAGGGCCAGTGTCACTCCTTTCCTGACTAAACCTTTGGAACTGTGAGATAGCCCCAATGAAATATCTTACTTTCAAAGAGTTGGCATGGTCGTGGCGTCTCTCCTATCAATAGAAACTCTAAGACAAAGACATTTTGCAAACTTGGAAAGTCCCACAGCCTTACAAATTCAAACACTTTAAAAATTGTCTCTTTGCAAAATAGCTAGTCTCTTAAAATCCAAATTCTCTAAGAGATTCCAAAGTTGTTATTGTTTTTTTTTTTGGGGGGGGGGGTTCTAAGTTTAAAGTCTCTCAACTGTAGGCTCTTATAAAATCAAAAGTAACTACACAGAGAAACCCTATCTCAAAAAACAAAACAAAAATAAATTAAATTAAAAATAAATGTATTCTTACTTCAAGAGGGACACCCAGAGCACGTCACAATCTGAACAAAGCAAAAACCAAATTGGAACAGTGTAAATAATTCAGTGTCCAATATCTGAGATTCACTCACCATTTGCGCTCTTCCAAAGGGCTGCGTCCCTTCTCAGGCCCTACCCTCTGCAGCTCACACAGCTTGTCTTCTAAGCTCCAGCAGGCTCCACAAGACAGCTGCTGCTGTTCTTGGTGGTCAAGGCATAATACCGGCATCTCAAAAATGATGAGGTCTCTTGCTGCAACTGGGCTACACTTTCACCAATAGCCTCTCCTGGACTTTCTTCACCGAGCCAAGCCCCAACTTCTCTACATGACCTCCTTAATCCTGGGGTTTCCACGGCAATGAGGACGCACCTCAGTTGCAATGGCCTCTCCTGGCCTCTCACAGTGCTAAGCCTCAGTTGTGCTTCATGACCCCTTCCTGCCTTCAAAACCAGTTCCATTTCGGTGACTTTTAAATAACTAAGTTCGGCTGAGAGTAGCTACCTCTGGAACACATCTTCTGTGTGATGGCCCTGAGGAAACACTTCCCAGAAGATTTCACCTCAGTGATGCTGGCCCCTCTTAATTACAGATGATTCCTCAGTTTCAGATAAAGTCACAGCAGCCACTGTTCCAGCAAAGCAAAGGTTCCATTTTAGTGGTTCTGGTTCCTTGTTAATCACAGCTGATTCCTCAGCTCCAGCAGACGAGACAACACAAAATCTTCATGCAAGTGGCCTGGAGGAGTATTTGCTGCTCTCTGAAACCGCACATGCCAGGCCTCCGTCATCTGCACTGCTCTCAACATTCTTAGCTCCCGAACTCCTATGTAAGAGCTCACTGAGGTCTCAACACTCAACGGCTGTTCTAGCCCAAAGTCCCAAAGTTCTTCCTCAGTCCTCCCCAAAACATCGTCGGTTCTGTCACAGCACTATCTGCTACCCTGGTACCAACTTCTCTTAGTCAGGGTTACTATTGGTGTAAAAACACCATGACCAAAGCAAGCTGGGGAGGAGAGTGTTGATTTAGCCTAGGCCTCCACATCACTCACTGCTCATCACTGAAGGAAGTCAGGACAGAAACTCAAAACAGGGCAGGAACCTGTTGGCAGAAGAAGCCTTGGAGAGGTGCTGCCTACTGGGTGCTCCCTGTGGCTTGCTCTATTGTAGAACCCAGGACCACCAACAAGAGGCTGAGCTCTCCCACTTCAACATCTAATTAAGAAAATGCCCTACAGGCTTGCCTACAGCCTGATCTTATGGAGGCGTTTTCTCAATCGGAGCGCCCTACTCTCTAATGACCCTTGCTTGTATCGAGTTGACATAAAACTAGCCAGGACACTGATGCAAAATGAAGTGACTGAAGGCCTCACTTACACTTACTCGTTCCTGGAGTCTAACTGAGCCTCAGGAAGCTCAAGCCCAGCCCAGCATTTCCTTCACACCACAAACGATCAGAAGCCGTGGAAGGGAGTGTGACTTTTCTTGTGAGAAAACTCGTGTCTAAGGTCTCCGCTGGTGGAGACGTGAGTCTTTCCATGAACATATCCCTTCAGCAACATCTCCTTCCTTCTCACTATGAACACCAACTAATAGGGCCAATAGGAAGAAAGATGTTCATTGTGCATGCTTGAGGAAGCTAGTTTGCTTTTGGCTTTGAAGTCTCTATGCCAACAAGCAATAAAATCATCTGAGAATGGACTATGACCTCAAAACCTAGAACATTACATACTGGAAGGTATGAGTTAAGAAAGACTTAACAGCCAAAGCAAACTTTGATGACCTTTGTTCCTTCTGTAAACTCTAAATACCGGCTGTGCCAACAGAGGTCAAGGTCTGCACTCTCGGTACCAGCGGTGAGTATTTCATACACTGCTTCGAGGATTGAGCATGACACAGCCTCTCCTTTCATACACAGCGGCTGAACACAACATGTCTTCAGACTTAAATATTTTAGATATTATTGACACCAGGTTTAAAAGCTTTCACCAATAGGTTTCTGTATCAGGCAGCTTTCCATTTCTGTAGTGAAATATTGGAGGCAAATAACTTATAAGAGTAAAAGGTTTGAGGCCAAGCATGGTGGGACACGCCTTTAATCTCAGCACTCGGGAGGCAGAGGCAGGCAGATCTCTGTGAGTTCAAGGCCAGCCTGGTCTACAAAGTGAGTCTAGGAGAGCCAAGGCTACATAGAGAAACCCTGTCTCAAAGGGAAAAAAAAAGTAAAATGTTTAGTCTACCCATTTAGTATCTAGACCTCAATGTAAACATATAAGACTATGAGCAAGGTATATGTGGTATATAGGGATGAAAATATAATGAAATATGGGAGGGTGGTATATATCTGTAGTACCAAGACTTGAGCGATGGCATGTGAGGATCAAGAGCTTGCCATCTGTGGCTACACAGTGAGTCTTGGGATAGCCTGGGATACTTAAGACCCTTCCTCAAAAAAACAAAAACAAAAAAACAAAACAAGCCTGGTCTACAAAGCAAGTCCAGGACAGTCAAGGCTACACAGAGAAACTCTGTCTTGAAAAACAAAAAAAGAAAAAGAAAAAGAAAAAGAAAAAGAAAAAAAGAAAACAAAAATCCTCCAAACGAAACTTATTTGTATTGTTTGATTAAGAAAGAAAAGGAGTGCTGGAGAGATTGCTCAGTGATTAAAAACAGTAGCTGCTCTTTCAGAGGACCTAAATTCAATTCCCATCACCTACATGTTACCTCACAACTGCCTATAAATCCAGTTTCAGGGGATTTGATGCCCACTTCTGGCACATATACTCATAAAGGCTCACATAGATACACATAAATAAAACATAAATAAATGTTTTTAAATAAATCAATATATATTTTTTTAAAGTTTATTTTGACTCATAGCTTTGGAGTCTCAGAATTGAGTGCCGGAAGTGAGTACCCTATTGGTTTGACCCTCCAACTGTGGGGCCCCAAAGAAACCCAGGACATGGCACTTCTCACCCCCACTCCCTGCACTAAATCTCTCCAGCCCCAGGGCTTCCCTTCCCTTCCCCCAGCTATATAACCCTGCCATTTCAGCCCCGTGCTCTCTTGGTCCTGGGCTCCTGGCTCCTCTTGCCCTCTCTCTGACTTCTTTTCCTTTCTTGCTCGCCCTTCTCTCTCCTCTCACGACCCCTCCTCTGGTTGTTCTTTCCCTCACAGCGACAATAGAACTTTCTCTTCAGCCACGCCTTGGCGTGGTCACATCCTCATTTCCACTCACAGAGGCTCAGTGTGCTGGAGGTGAGTAGCAGAGGAAGTTACTTATCTTGTGAGCCAGGATGGGGAAGAGAAAGAGGATCGACTGGTTCCCATAATCCTCTTCAAGAGCAGGCCCCAGTGACTGACCTAATGACCCTGTGGTGGGGTGGTGTTTTCTGTGGGATTGTCTTATTGTCCTTGTGTTATTTAAATGCCGATTTCTGTACACAGTGAGTTGAATACAGGCTGGAAATGGTATTGTATTTTATGAAGCACCTCGGGTCTCAGTGTTTTATAGACATTGTTCTCAAACACCTTCTGATTGGTTTTAATAAAGAGTTGAACAGCCTATAAGCAAAGGCAAGGGAAGAAGGCAGGACTTCCAGAAAGATGGCGACGCTGGGAAGGTAACTCAGGCCCCTGAATCACCAGGAGAAGTCATCAGCCAGACACAGGAAAGAGCAAGGGCATGGCAGAACATAGATTGATATAAATGGGTCAACTTATGTCACAAGAGCTCGTTGGGAACAAGAGTAAGCTAAGGCCAGAAGCTATTATAAATAAGTCTATGTCTCCGTGTCATTATTCAGAGCTTGGGCGGGAATAGAAAGGCCATACGGTTTTAACCTTTCTCTTAAAGGTTCCACCATCTCTCAATAGCACCCCCAGGAACCAAGCTTTTAAAACACATGTGTTTGACACTCACCCATGTCACAGAATTCCACCCTGGCCTCTTGCTCTCTCATGATTAAATAGATATTCCTTTCAACTCCTCAAATCTCCAATCCCAGTGGCAGGGGAGCCCTAGAGGCATGAAAAAAAGCCCATCAGACCTTTACATCTTTGTCTCCAGGCAGGAGTATGAGAGGAAACTAGAAAATCCCTATTTTTTGTATCTATTTGTAACCCCTCTTCTATCTATCAGGGACCTAACTCTGAGTATGTAGTTAGGATGGCAGAGTGCTTGTGTAGCAGGCACAGGCCCGGGGGTTCCATTCTCCGCACTGGGTATATAGGCCAGGCAGTGTGTGCCTGTAATCCCAGCAGTGCGGAGGTAAAGGCAGGGGTGTCAGGAGTTCAAGGTCATCCTCAGTTTCACAAATGAGTTTGAGGCCAGGCGGGGATATATGAGGCCACGCCTCAAAGACAAAACAGACAAGAAATTCAATGTACGGCACGGGAGGAAAACAGGTCCAAGGGTTGCCTCCTGGGGACATCAGGGTTGACGGGCTGAGGTTGTTCAGATCAAAGAGCACAAAGGCAAGGGCACGGGAAGTTTGCACACTCGTTCTTCCAAATGTGAGCAGTAGCTGCTGTTCATGTTGGTGCCACCTCCTTCTGCTGTGAGGAAGTCGCTGGCACTAAGAGTGCAATCTCCAGTTGCTTTGCTTATTGTCTTTCCATCTGGCCTGTCATCCTAGGCAGGAGACACAACTCAGTCCCCATGAGAAGATGGCTCCAGCTTAAGTGGACAGAATGGACATGGGGTGACCTGCCTGCCAGAATCCTGTTCCTGGAAGGGTCAGGGCCATGGGTGCTGACTCCTAGTTGTCCTTCTAGGAATTCTGGAGCAGAGCATTCGAAATGTTCCAAAACAAACAAACGAGAAAAAAACAAAACAAAAAAACAAAACAAAAACAATTTTAAACCCCTAGCTAGTTATCTTGGTGTATTGAACCTTGAAGCAGAGGGTCACAAGATGAACACTACCTAAATGGTTAACGCATGGAGCTGAGCAGGAATTTGTCCCAACATGCAAGGCAGAAAAAACAAATGCAAAACAAAGGAAGAGGTGCAAAATTTGGTCATGCTCTTAGTTACCCATTAGCCATCTGCAGGCCCAAGGGAAAGGTCAGCATTTCTAGTAAGCACAACCCCTGTGTTCCTGTCATAACTCCACGAAGAACTGTTGGACCCTCACGCCCAACTCGGGAAGGGGGTCACCGTCAGAGACCACACGAGGCACAACGCACTGATGCAAAAGCAAAGGATTATTGCTGACGCACCAGGGTCCCGCAGCACTCGGGAGGTGAAGGACCCCCAGTAACTGTTACAGGCTAGTTTTAAAGGCTAAAACCACAAAGCAGGTGGGGTTGCTTATCAAGCTAGACCATATGGACATTGGCGTTAGGAGACCTCTTGTGGGGACTTGGGTGTGGGTCCCTAGGGCGGTTACTGGAAACCATATGGGACCTCTGATATTTGGGAGCTCGCATGTAGCTATTCTGGGAACTAGGGTGGGACTCCTGGGGCTAGCAGTAAAGAGAACTGGGAGAAGCCTCTGGGTAGGCAGGGCAAACGAGCATCTTACATTTTATAATATTATAGTTTCTCAGAACAACTATTGTCCAAATGACTCTTAACAAGTGCTGGCGAGGATGCGGAGTCACCGGAATTCTCAGATACCGTGGGTAAGAATGTTTATGCCAATTATGGAAAGCAATATGGGGAGTCTCAAAAATAAAAAAATAAAAAATAAAACAAAAACAACAAACAACAAAAAACCCAGCAACAAAACAAACCCAGAAATCCCACTACCATATCCAAAAGAAATGAGATCAGTTTGTCAGAGCACACACCCGTGTTCACTGAATCACTGTTCACAATAAGGAAAGTGTGATGTGCAGGTGCAATGAAACACTCTCCAGTCATACATTTAAAAGAAGAAGAAAGAGCAAGGTGGGGCCCTGGAGAGGTGGCTCAGCAGTTGAGAGCTCTTGCTGCTCTTCTGCAGGACATAGGTTCAACTCCCAGCTTTCAGGTGGCTGTTGACAACCATCTGTAACTTCATTCACAGGAAACCCAGCACCTTCTTCTCCCTTCCTCAGGCACAGGCAAAGCACTCATATACATGAAATAATAAATTAATTTGATGAGGACTTTCAAGGGGCTGATGAGATGACTAAACACTTGTGTGTTTATTAACTTCTTTTTTTTTTTTTTTTTTAGGTTTTTTTTTTGAGACAGGGTCTCTCTGTGTTAGCCTTGGCTGTCCTGGACTCACTTTGTAGACCAGGCTGGCCTCGAACTCACAGCGATCCGCCCACCTCTGCCTCCCGAGTGCTGGGATTAAAGGCGTGCGCCACCACGCCCGGCAAAACACTTGTGTGTTAAGAGTACCTGTTGCAGCTGGGCATGGTGGGGCCCGCCTTTAATCTCTCCCATCAGTACCATGTTTTTCCAACCACTTTTGTTTTAATCTCTTTTCTTAGCTGTTATCTGGTACCAGTTAAGTTTTGGTGTATTTACAGCAACCTTGTTGATTGGCTTCCTATCACTGTGACAAAATACCTGAGAAAAATCAATTATAAAGGAGATGAGTTTATTTTGGCTCCCAGTTTCACTATGGCCTGGCCATGCTGCCTTTGGACCTGTGATGAGGCCACATCGGGATTTCAGTGCATGAGTGTGGGGACAGAATGCTTGCTCCTCAGGAGAACAAATCAGAGACAAAGAAGAAAGAAGACAGAGTCTTAATATCCCTGTCTTAGTCAGGGTTACTACTGCTGTGATGAAACATCACGGCCCAAAGCAATTTGGGGAGGAAAGGGTTTATTTTGATCATAGTTCCATATAACACTTCATTATCAAAAGCAGTGAGGGCAGGAATTCAAACAGGGCAGGACCTGGAGGCAGGAGCTGATGCAGAGGGCACAAAGGGGTGCTGCTTACTGGCTTGCTCCCCATGGCTTGCTCTACCTTCTTTCTTATAGAACCCAGGACCACCAGCCCAGATTATGGGACCACCACCTGTAATGCACTGGGCCCTTCCCCATCAATCACTAATTAAAAAACTGCCAGGTGTGGTGGTGCACGCCTTTAATCCCAGCACTCTGGAGGCAGAGGCAGGTGGATCGCTCTGAGTTCGAGGCCAGCCTGGCCTACAAAGTGAGTCCAGAACAACCAAGGCTACACAGAGAAGCCCTGCCTCAAAATAAAAAAAAAAGAAAGAAAAAGAAAAAAAAGAAAGAAAGAAAATGCCCCACAGATGGACTTGGTGGTGCATGCCTATAATCCCAGCACTTGGAGAGGCAGAGGCAGGCAGATAGCTGTGAGTTTGAGGCCAGCCTGGTCTAAAAGTGAGATCAGGACAGCCAAGGCTACACAGAGAAATGCTGTTTCAAAAAACAAAAAGGGGGAGGGAGGGAGAGGGAAGGAGGGAGGGAGAGAAGAACAACAAGAAGAAGGAGGAGGAGGAGGGGGGGGGGGGGGGGAGGGAAGGAGGGAGGAACTGGAGGAATTGCCCCACAGGCTTGCTTATAGCTGTATCTTATGAAGGCATTTTCTCGTCCAGGGTTTCCTACTTCCTGATATCTCAGCTTGTGTAGACTTGACATAAAACTAGCCAGAACCATCCCCTGCAAGGATAGTTGCTGTAACTTAACTTGCTCTCACTACATCCCTTCTCTTGAAGGTCCATCTCCTCCCAGTAGCACTACCCTGGGGCCCAAACCTTCAACACACAGGTACTTAGGAGTCACTCTCTACCCAAAGTATAGTGCTATGCGATAACACTTAGCACCATTGCTGCCGCCAGTGAGTGTAAGGATTTGAAGGTACAGTGTCCTCCCCAGGTAGATGTGTTTGCGCACTTGGTCCCCACTCACTTAGGGGTACTGCTTTGAGAAGTTGTAAGTCTTTTGGATGAGAGTCATAATTGTCAGTTGGCGACCACTAGGGCTGGCCTCTATACCCACCTCCCAGTCTGGCTTTAGGAGTCTGCTTCTTGTTTGACTAAGACGTAACTAAGCTGCCTCATTTTCCCACGGCCATGGGCAGAGGCCTCCAGCATCTATGCCTTCCTCGTCATGATAGAAGTCTGCAAGCCACAATGAATCCTTCCCCCCTTCAGTTACATCTTCTGGGCATGTTTTCTCAGAGGGCTTTAGTGATATCTAATACATGGGTCATTCTAAAAGGGGACCATATCGGGGCCATGCTCTAACCTTCTTAAAAGTCAGAAGCTTGTATTGGTTCCTCTTCTGTTGTGATAAAAATCTCATGACCAAAGGAAGTATAAGGAAGAAAGAGTAACTTTGGCAGGACTAAGTCCATATGGCAAAGGGCCATGGCAGAAGTTGCAGGAAGCAAAGAATCACATTTTACAGGAAGCAGCCCGACAGAGGAGGAAATGGGGAGAGGGTAGAAACCATCAAAGCCCACCACAAGGGCCATACCTCCCCCATGCCCTCCCCTATGCCCTCTCCCATACATACTGCCAGCTGGAGACCACATGTTCAAATACATGAGCACATGGCGGGGGCGCGGGGGGGGGGGGGGGGGGGGCAGTTCATTCAAACAGGACTGTTGCCACATTTGTCTCTTAGTGACATAAGTAGGAAATAATTACCACTTTTCTGGAGAATAAGCTATTTTAGTAAAGGCCTTGGATGGAAGATATGACTTTGATTTGATGAGCAGAGCCAGCATCCTTGTAGAAACGGCACTAATGGAATATGTGCTCCAGGTGGGTTCCCGCCTCTCCCTTTGATCTTGTTTTAAGGCTTCCCGCTGGCCTGGTCTACCTGGAAGCTGAAGACAAGAGGCTTTCTGATGTGCCTCTACACGCTAGCCTATGCTCCTAAGACGTGAAGAAGAACAAAGAAGGACGAACTCAGGTCCAGACGGGCAGAATGAAGCCAGTTCACACAGTTTACACTAGGATGCTACCACGGCATCCTTACTCCACCACCAGGGGGCTGGAGGGTGACAAGTAGCCAAGTCTCTAATGGTGGAAATAGGAAAAGAGTATCCATGCCTTTTCAAGATAATAAATAAATAAATAAATAAATAAATAAATAAATAAATAAATAAAAGAAAGTCCAATTTCTCACAGCACCCATGAAGAACTTTAATCTTCCTCGGATGGTGCAGTGCATAATGCCATCCAGAAGATGGCGGCATTGGCAAGCCGTACATCACTTAGAACACCAACGTTCAAAACTATTTCCCATAGTTACCGTTAATGGACAATAAGCTTCCTAAACAGAGTAACTTTGAGAGATTTCTTTTGTATTATTAACTTTACTCCCATATATATATATGTTTGTGTCTGTGTGCAGGTAGGTGTGTGTGAGAACTGGAGCCTGGAGTCTGGAGACCTTGGATTCCATGGAGCACGAGTTTGGAAGACAGTAGGCTGCTGGACATAGGTGCCGGGAACTGGACCTGGGTCCTCTGGAGGAGCAACAAGTGCTCTTAACCACTGAGCTATCTTTCCAGCCACCAGAATAACTTTTAAGTCATGGATGGTCCTAAATAACTAAATGAAGTGCAGAGCTCACTGTCAAGTAGCTATATGGTTCTGTGCATTTTAAAGAGTCCATCTGCCCCATGCTTGCCTGATGATATCATCAAATGCAAATGATGCATACTCTATACATATGAGTAGTATTAAAATGTGTATAAAATTTATATATGTTATAAAGCTATAAAATCTTCCATTGTAGATATGCACAGATAATCTATCAACTGCATTCTAACACTGAAGCCAAGTGGTGGCAGCATGAAGATCAGGAGTTCAAATCCAACCTCAGCTACATAGTAAGTCTGAGGGCAGCCTGGGCCCCATGATAACCAGCGTAGTAAAACAAACAGCGGGTTGAAAACCTAGAAGCAACTGTTCACAGGCCACATATAAAACACTGTGTTTTGGGAGCTGGAGAGCAGGGGTGTAACTCAGAAGAGTGACTGCCCCACAAGCATGAGGACCTGAGTGTAGACCTCAGAGCCCACATCAAAAACGGTGAGGCTAGGCAGATGGGGGGCTGCTGGCCGGCCAGCCAGGCAGCCTCGCACGCTTGGTACGCTCTAAACAATGAGGGATCCAGGCTCAGCCAAGCAAGATTGACAGCACCTGAGAAACAGTACTTCAGGTTGACCTCTTCTGTTCCACATGCACCCTGTACACACAGGAGCACGCACATGCACATGCGCACACACACCATCGCACAGAAAACAAAATCACATTGTGGATGCTATAAATACAACCTGGGTATTGCAGACATCACATAAACTATTGAAAAATAAAACATTGATTGGCTTTTTTTTTTTAATGTTTTATTTATTTTTACACGCATTGGTAGTTTTTTTAGTTTTGTTTGTTTGTTTGTTTGTTTACCTATATGTATATCTGTGTGAGGGTGTCAGATCCCCTGGAACTGGAGTTACAGACAGTTGTGAGCTCCCAAGTGGGTGCTGAGAACTGAACCTAGGTCTTCTGGAAGAGCTGCCAGTGCTCTTAACTGATGAGCCATCTCTCCAGACCCCACTGGTTGGCTTTTAAATGTCATTTTTACTTATTTATTTACAGGTGTGTGTGTGTGTGTGTGTGTGTATCTGTGTGTGTGTCTCTGTGTGTCTGTGTCTGTGTGTGCATTTGTGGAGGTCAGAGGACAATCTTTAGGACTTGTTTCTCTCCTTCAACTATGTGGAATCCTGGGATACAACTCTGGTTGGCAGGATTGACAGCATGCACCTTTACCTGCAGAGCCATCTTGCCAGCCCCTAAATACCATTTTTAAACTGTTTTTAATAATATTCAAAATTCAAAATCATGAAGCTTTTAGAATATGCATAGGTATTGTCAGCCCTCTAGGCCAGCCCTAGCTAATGACACAGGAGAATACACAAAGTAGGAACACCAAACCAAGACAGTGTGAGGGGGCTGATCCCTCAGTCTAACCTGGAGGACGAGAAATGTGCTAGAATGTGGCTGAATATGAAGCCAATAAGGCAACATGATATGTTCCTGTGAGGGCCAGCTTGCCACATCCACACAGTCATGGAGACTGAGTGGAGACTATATGTGTGTGATTGATTACAGTGAGAAAACCACCCTGTGAAGAAAAAAAAAAACAAGACGGGCTATAGAGATGGCTCAGCAGACAAACGGAGGTCCTGAGTTCAGGCAAAGCAACTGAAGTAGTACCCATCCTACGCCATGAGAGGAAAAGACGAAGCAGTTCCTGGAAGCTTTCCAGTCAGCTAGCTTGGGTTACATAATACTGGACAAGAGATTCTGTCTCAAAAGGGACCTACCTGTAACACACACACACACACACACACACACACACACACGTTATAGCACACCCCCATGAGCATCCATACAGAGAGAGGAGAAGGAGGGAAGGGGGAGGGATGGAGAGAAGGAAGTGAGGAAGACAGAGAGGAAGAGAAGCTAGGGAAAATAGCACGCCCTACCCTCCAGTTAGCCAAGGACAATTTTGACCCCAGAAAGATTTTGAGGTGTCTAGAAAAACATTTGGTTGTCACAACTGCAGCAGAGTTGGTGGTGGCTAGTAGCTGAAGCCGGCTAGGCAGCAAACACCCTCAACACACAGGAGGAAGCCTCCCTCAACAAATAAATGGTCTGCCCCAAATCGCGCTACTGTGAGAAACTGCTCCAACAGAAATTGCATCCTTCAAATGGCAAGAGTCTGAGAAGGGGCAGAGGCGAGAGTGTGACATCACAAAGACAAAGGGCACAAATGGAAAGACTCCTCACTGAGCAAAAGGAAAAGTTGCAATTTTCCTCCAGATGTGAGAGAGAGCTGAATGCGATCATAATTGCGTATCAGGGAAAAAAAAAAAAACCAAACAAACAAAAAATGGCTACAGAGTGAAAATGAATTGGAGATGACTGGGTTAAGAAAGAAAATGTTGTTTTAACAATTCACTTGTTTTCTTTATCACAGTCATTGTCTTTGGGGGAAACTGAATCTCAAGATCAAGGACGTGACTGAAAGTCCCCCTCCCGCCCCCGACAATAAAATTATTTTCATTGCTATTTCATAGCTGTAATTTTGCTACTGCTCTGAATCATAATGCAAATATCTAATATGCAGGACATCTGATATGCGACCGCTGTGAAAGAGTCATCCAATTCCCAAATGGGTCCTGACCCAGAAGTTGAGGACCACTGTTCTAATGGCTTTAAGACTCCTCGTGAAGATTAAA
>OU015745.1:12354301-12381119 GCA_907169655.1 Acomys percivali | reverse complement strand
CGCCCCCGCCCTGTAGCCGGATCCAATCAGAATCCAGAGGGAAGACAAACTCACTAGCTCACTGAAACAGGCCGGCCTGTGCCTCCCTCCCAAGACCCAACAACCTAAGCAAGAAGAGAAAGACTTGTGTCTAGAGAGAGAGAGAAATCAGTAAATCATCTTCCCAACCTCTGTGGCTGTAAGATACCTCATGGACAATTGTCACGCATTGTTCAAGCTGGCTGTGCGGCTGACTCTTGAAGTGGGCTTTTCAGAGTATCTTTGTCTCAAAGTCTTTCAAGGCCTCTTATCTGGGGATGAGCTGGTTCTCGTAACTCTGTAACATGGAAGGCAGAGAATAGAAAAACAGTCCAGAAGTGAAAGCGCTGTGCTGTGTCCTTGACAGTGGCTAAGAGATGAACCACTTCCTACAGAGGGCACTGTTATTCATCCCATTATAAACATGCCCTCGTGGGGACAGGAAGCCGGAAGTTCAGCCATGGACGTTCATCCACATAGAGAAAGCGCAACCGGAAATTCCAGCTGATGCCTCAACTTCCCCAGTCAGTTTCTTTTGGATGCTGTGAGCACACTTACTATTTTTCCTTCTTCTTTGGCTTGCTATATACTTATCAAACTCACGCATTCAAAAATCAAAAAATGTAGCTGTCACAGATTGTTCTCTGGACAGTACAAAACAGCTCCACTACGCAACTGAAGGAGAAGTAAGCATTAGCCGAGTGTGGTGGCACAGGGCTTTAGTCCCAGCGCTCAGGAGGCAGAGGCAGGTGGATCTCTAAGTTCGAGGCCAGCCTGGTCTACAGAGCAAGTTCCAGGACGGCCAAACCTACATGGGGAAACCCTGTCTGGAAAAACAAAGTAAAACATTATTGACATTCTCAAGGCTCCTCACAAACCTTCTCTCTCTCCTTCCCTCCCTCCCTCCCTCCCTCCCTTCCATGCCTTCCTCTTTCCCCCATCCCCCATGCCTCTCCTCCCCTCTCCTCTCTTCTCCCCAAGGACAACTATTGGTTTGTGGGTATAGCTCAGTGGGCAGAGGCCCTGGCTTCGGTCCCCAGCAACACATAAAGTGGGCATGGTGCCACACAGCTGGACTACCGGCCCTAGGAAAGTAGAAGCCAGAAGATCAGAAATTCAAGGTCATCTTGAATCAGCACATAGCAAGTCTGAGACCAGCCTGGGCGACATGAGAAACTGGAGAGAAAAAGAGGAGGGGGGAGGAGAAGGGGGGGAAGGAAGGAAGGAAAGAGGAGAGAGGAGGGGGGAGGAGAGAGGAAGGAAGGAAGGGAAGAGGAGAGAGGAGGGGGGAGGAGAAGGGGGGAAGGAAGGAAGGAAGGGAAGAGGAGAGAGGAGGGGGAGGAGAAGGGGGAAAGAAGGAAGGAAAGAGGAGAGAGGAGGGGGGACACTGGCCTCCACCGGCTCCTGTGCGCCCTGGCAAACTCACACAGAGACGTATACCTACATAAAACAAATCTTTCTTAAATAATTAAATAAAACTTGACCTAAATGATTGTATGCAACATGGATTTTTTTTTTTTTCTGGAACTTCAACTTTACTTTTTAATTTTTTTTTTTCTATGTTATATATTTGGCTCCAGGCCCTTTGTTTTCAATGAGATACTGTCATGCCCATGTCAAGAGACCCCACCCCCACCCCCCGCAACTCCCCGAAGATCACCAGAGACCAGCCAGATGCAATTCACACAGGGTCTTTTATTGAACAAGTTCCAGAGCTTGGACCGACAGTTCCCCAGTAACTGGAAGAAAGTGTGGACCCTGTCTCCCCAGGGCTTAAGGTTTATAAAGGCAAGCGGGACTTTCCAAGACTTGGAGCTACATGATTGGGTAAGGGGTGTTACAAAGAAGTTGGCCTTAAAGCTGATTGGGTCGGGGGGGGGGGGGGGGGAGGTTGTGCCAAACCACGAGGGGAAATTTTTTTTATCTATTTTGACATTGTGGTTTGCCCTACTTGTTCCTGACTGGCCCTGGGTGCAACGCTCTGGGAGCTGTTACCAAATGTGCTTTTGTGGATTTTCCAAGAACTTGGGGTATGGAGAAAGTTTACCACGAGGACAAGATGGAGGCCTGGTACAAAATGGCGTCGGTTTGGGCTCTACAATACATTACCTGGTTTTTGGTTTTTGGTTTTTGGTTTTTGGGTTGTTTTTTGGTTTTTGTTTGTTTGCTTGTTTGTTTGTTTGTTTGTTTAGGTTTTTAGACAGGGTTTCTCTGTGTAGCCTTGACTGTCCTGGAACTCTCTTTGTAGACCAGACTGGCCTCGAACTCACAGAGATCCACCTGCCTCTGCCTCCCAAGTACTGGGATTAAAGGCGTGCACCACCATGTCCAGCTTTTTTTTTTTTTTTTTTTTTTTTTGTCTTTCCAAACAGGATTTTGGGTTTCATGCACCACCTCTGCCTCCTGGTTCTTATTTATTTATTTATTGGTTTTACATTACCTGTTTACAAAAGTCACCAAAGTAATGTCTGTTCATAATTTTTCACTATTTACACAAAGGCTACGGTAAATATTCTCCTTTCCCATATATGTAAGGTTCTCTCTATGGCAAAATCATAACTATCTTAGTTTGAATCCTCTATTAAAAAAAAAAAGGGAGCCTGCAGCAAGGATTAAGTTAACGTCTTGTTTAGAAGGCATAAACTTGGAGCAGCCAGCATAAAAAAAATATGCAGCTTGAGCAAAAATATACAAGGTATAAGCCAAAGATAAAATGCCACACCTCACCATGTTAGCCACTGTGGCATAAGCCAGAAAAAACAAAAAAAAAAGTTTGAGGAAGTAATGTGCTAGCAGAGTCCACGGAACGGAGAAGGGCTCCTATCTGCCCATCTCCTCTTTCACCCGGTAAGAAGCTGGATTTCTATGCCTGTTGAGTCCCCACCTAGGCAGTCAAACCCGGTTGGTTACCCTGTATAATATTGTATCCAAACCCAAGAGGAGAGGCTGCAATTAACCTGTTCTAAATAAACTTCCAAAAAAAAGCAAGGCTTCCTGTTCTGAGTCCCACCAGCCCAGGAAGCTTTGGAAGAACCTAACAGTGTCATCCCCTGAAACCAGGAGGGAGGCAGGAAGGAGGAAGTGGGTACGGGATCTGAGGAACCAGCTTGTGTTGAACAACCACACGCTAGCATCTAGGTGTACCTGAAGTTTGCAAATAGTTCTTGAACTAATAACAATCCCATCAGCAAGCTGTAGCTCCGTTTCTGTGGGTTTTGTTTTGTTTGAGGGCTTTTGTTTGTTTATTTTTGTGTAAGTATGTTGCTTGCATGTACCAGTGTGCACCACAGGTGTGTCTTGTGCTGACAGAGTTCAGAAGAGAATGGTAACCCTCTGGAGTTATAGGTGGTTGTGAGGGGCTGTGTGGATGCTGTGAACCAAACCCAGGTCCTCTGCAAGAGCAGCCAGCGCTCTTAACCTATGAGCCATCTCTCTGGCCACTGTTCCATATTTTTTTTTTTGCCAACACTTAGTATTTATCCTGTTTTGTAAATTTAACTATTCGAGTTGATGTGGGGTGACATTAAAAATTGTTTTAATTAACATTATTTAATTTATTATCAATGAAACTGGGTATCTTTTTCATCACTGAATCAGTCATCTTGTTGTCTTGGAATCCACAGGGAAAGACCAAAGACTTAAACTCAATTTAAATTTAGAGTAAATGAATTTATTTTTACTGCTAACAGAAGGAAGGCAGCCTTAGAGCCAAATGGCATGTGATGCCAAAGTAGGCTAAAGGAAGGGTTTATCTATGGAATCCATAGTGTAGCAAGAAATTTGTTTTACTCTCCTCAGTTGTTTTTCTTTCCCGCTGTATAGAAATAAAAAGACCACTCTATCCTATCCCCACAGTGCTAAGTGAATTCATGAAAGCAGAAAGCAAGTGGTTAAATCCCTCACAGCGAGAACACCATTATGCTATTCCTATCTCACCTGCAAGCCACTAGGGTCTGACAGGCATCCCAGGGCAAAGGTCAACTGGCCCTTAAGGGATGCCAGGTACCATATTAAGTTTCTTTAATCATCACAAGGGACTTAATTGTAAGTTATTATACAGGTCTGAGCACTCTAGGGCAAGTGTCATGAAAGCAGGCAATAATAACACAGTGCCATCAGGTTAGAGCTGGCTGTCACAACCCCACAACATATTTAAAATATTTTCTTTTTCTTTTTTTTTTTTTTTTCCTTTTAGGTACTGATTTGTGTGTGCGTATGCTTTAAATCCTGTAAGTATAAAAAGATTAATGTTTTTTCACATTGCAAAATTCCTCTTTTCCCTAGATTATACACCCACTTAGTATATGGTATCTTGATAAAGAGGAGTTAATTCTAAATCTCAATTATTCCAGTGTTTTATTGGAAATGACTACTAAGACCTATTAATTAGGCCTAGAGAAATGGCTCAGTGATTAAGAGCACTGGCTGCTCTTCCAATAGGCCCTGAGTTCAATTCCCAGCAACCACATGGTGGCTCACAACCATCTATGATGAGATCTGGTGCCCTCTCCTGGCTTGTAGGACATATGCAGGCAGAACACTGTATACATAATAATAAATAAATCTTTTTTTTAAACCTATCAATTATTTCTTCAAAATAGCTGTTTTTTAATTTTTGTTAATGACTATTTTGTTCTCCTGATATTGAACTATCCTTAAATTCTTATAATGAATCTTTTTTTTTTTTTTTTTAGTTTTTAGTTTTCCGAGACAGAGTTTGTCTGTGTAGCCTTGGCTGTCCTGGACTCGCTTTGTAGACCAGGCTGGCCTCGAACTCACAGCGATCCACCTGCCTCTGCCTCCCGAGTGCTGGGATTAAAGGCGGACACCACCACCCTCCCCACTCTTATAATGAATCTTAAATGGATATTCTTTGTTATGAATACCTAATTATGAAGTACTTGTTTATAATTAGTAGAATTTATTCAATTTTCACACATAAATTAGAATGTGCTCCTATTCCCTGGAGTTGACTTTTGCAGTGTCTTTATCAGGGGTGATATTTAATTTAACTAGAATCCAAAAAGTACATGAAGTTGAAGAGCTCTTTCCATCTTTAAGAAGCGCACTGGATGCCCTTGCAGAGGACCCCAGGTTCAGTTCCCAAGACCCACATGGTGGCTCTCACCATCTGTAACTTCAGTTTCTGAGGATCCAATGTCCTCTTCGACCTTCCTCAGACACACTTAGGCAAAATACCCATACACATAAAATAAAAATAAATAAATCTTAAAATAAGAAGAGAAGGAGTAGAGGGAGAGCTAAAGCCTTTTCCTGCCTGAGTGAAGTCAAAGGTGTCATTTAAGTTAAACTACACAGAACTGCCTTCTAGGAAGTCTGTCTCCTCCAAATGTCCTTCCTTTACCTCCATTCCTTCAACCCCGTAGTACTTGAAGGTTTTTCTTTGTAGTATCTCTCCTTCCAATAAGAAAACAACATCCCTGGAGCCAGCCTTTAACCCCATCACTCAGGAAGGCAGAAGCAGGTAGATGGATGTGAGTTCGAGGCCAGCCTGGTCTACAAAGCAAGTCCAGGACACCCAAGGCTACACAGACAAACCCTGTCTTGAAAAACAAAAACAAAAACAAAAACAAAAAAAAAAAAAAGGAGGGAGGGAGGAAGGGAGGGAAGAAGGGAGGAAAGAAAGCTAGAGAAAACGCCCTTCATCAGTCGTGTGTGCAGGGATGCATGGCTCTGTTTAACTGGCTCTCAAAAGCAGACACAGGTGTGATTTATAGCATTTACCAATATAAGACACTGCCGTGGATTTCACGGTGTTGTTGCTACATCGCCACCATGGAGTTGGGAAGACAAGACCACAGTCAGAGCTTAACTGTGACAGCTAGCTTGAGCACGCACGCCAATGACTTGGGGCTCTGACAGACTGGGGAGGAGTTAGAAATTAAAGAAAGATAAATTGGATATCGAAGGTAATATGAAAGCCAGACTGCACCTAGATATCAACAGGTAGGGCTCTCTCCCGGGTCTCCCTACTGCCCCACACCCCATGCTATACACAGCTGATCTCACATTTTCGATATTTCCATTCAGTCCCTGGGACTAGCCAAGTATGCTGAGGTCCATTATTTTCTTCAGGGCAATTTTTAACACATATGTATTATCCCCTGGTCATTGTCTCCCTATCCTACCTTTCCTAAGTGAGGTTACTCAGATGTTACAAAACTGTATGTGTGTGTGTGTGTGTTTATGTATGTATATATATGTTATACACACCCACACACACACATATATACAATTTCATTCATGGTTCCTAGCTTACAACTCTCTCAAGACAGTCCATGGGAATGAGAATACTGATCCCCTCACAACAGGTCACAGAAACTCTCACACTGCCTGTCTTTCTATAAAGAATTCATCTGACCTACCTCTGTCTGATAAGACAAGCGTTCGTACGTACGACCTACTTTTTTCCGGAGGAATTTTGCCTCCTACCCTGAAGGGAAGTTCCCAGCCTAGAGACGCCAAAATGCTAACACAGACAGGTCTGGCTGGATCTCCCGACCCTGCACCACCTTTTCAAAAACAGCAATTTGCTCACTGACAGTTTCACCACGAGTCATACCTTTTTTGTACAATCACATTTCAACATGGCTGTCTGTGCTTCTCTCATTAATTAAATTACGTCAGGGTTCATAGACTATCCCAACAGCTAAGCATGTGGAAGTCCCCCGAGCCTGGTGTGCTCAAGAGGCAGGCAAGCTCTGTACCCTTTCCCAATGTGCTGCTCCGTCCACCTATTTATCTATGTCCTGTGAAATAACATTCTTTACACAGCCAGCAAAGAGCTGGGCATAGTGGTGCATGCCTTTAATCCCAGCACTTGGTGGGTTCTCTCTCTCTCTCCTTTTTTTTCTTTTTAGTATTTTATTAATTTATTCATATTACATCTCAATTGTGGTTTTTTTTTTGGCTGCATTATGTTTTTTTATTATTAATTTATTCTTGTTACATCTCAATGGTTATCCCATCCCTTGTATCCTCCCATTCTTCCCTCCCTCCCATTTTCCCCTTATTCCCCTCCCCTATGACTGTTCTTGAGGGGGACTTCCTCCCCCTGTATATGCTCATAGGGTATCAAGTCTCTTCTTGATAACCTGCTATCCTTCCTCTGAGTGCCACCAGGCCTCCCCATCCAGGGGACACGGTCAAATATGGGGCACCAGAGTTCATGTGAAAGTCAGTCCCCACTCTCCACTCAACTGTGGAGACTGTTCTGTCCATTGGCTATATCTGGGTAGGGGTTTAAAGTTTACCGCCTGTATTGTCATTGGCTGGTGCCATAGTTTGAGCAGGAACCCTGGGCCCAGATCCACCAGTCATAATGTTCTTCTTGTAGGTTTCTAGGACCCTCTGGATCCTTCTATTTCCCCATTTTCCCTTGCTTCTCTCACCTAGAGTCCCAGTAGGATGTCCTCCCCTCTGACCCACTTTCCTGGTAAATGAAGACTTTCATGGGACATGCCCCTTGGGCTAGTGTATATAAGTGAGTATCTACCATTTGACTCTTTCTGCTTCTGGGTTAACTCACTCATTATGATCATTTCTAGTTCAATTCATTTGTCCACAAAATTTCAGGAATTCCTGGGAAAAGATCTTCACCAACCCTTCATCTGACAAAGGTCTGATATCTAAAATATATTAAGAACTCAAGAAATTAAACACCACAAAACCAAACAAACCAATTGAGAAATGGGGCTCAGAACTAAACAGGGGAACATCGAATGGCTGAGAAACACTTAAAGAAATGCTCAAACATCATTAGTCATCAGAGAAATGCAAATCAAAACGACTCTAAGATTCCATCTTACACCCATCAGAATGGCTAAGATCAAAAATTCGAGTGACACCACATGCTAGTGAGGATGTGGAGAAAGAGGAACACTCCTTCATTCCTGGTGGGAATGCAAACTTGTACAACCACTTTGGAAATCTATCTGACGCTTTCTCAGAAAACTGGGAATAGGGCTTCCTCAAGACCCAGCTATTCCACTCCTTGGAATATACCCAGAAGAAGCACACAACAGGGACATATGCTCAACCATGTTCATAGCGGCCTTGTTCATAATAGCCAGAACATGGAAACAGCCTAAGTGTCCCTCAGTAGAAGAATGTATAAAGAAAAGGTGGTTCTCTTTGAGTTTGAGGCTAGCCTGGTCTATGGGTTGAATTCCTCTGAGGAAAGGGCTGTGGAAACCTCCGTTTGTAGCCAGTAGGTCAGAGGTGTAAGTTTAGCCTGTGGGTTGTGTTTATCATCTTCAGCGAAGAGAGGCAGCCTTGCGGCTGAGTATGGGGAGCAGGAAGTGCCATCAATGTACTATTTCCTGCTTAGTGCAATCAAAAGAAATGGTCCCTTATGGAAACTTATTTATTTTTTTAAATAATTGCTGTCCCATTCTAAACATGGGTACTTTTCTTAGTATAAATTACACTGTCCGTATTTGTTTCCTTGTTTTGTTGTGATCAAGCCCTGACCAAAAGCAACCTGGAAAGGGAAGGGTTTGTTGCAGTTTACACTAACATCTCACCGTCCATCAGTGGGGGAAGTCAAGGGAGGAACTCAAGGCAGGAAACTGGAGGCAGAGGCTGAAGCAGAGGCCATGGAGGAATGCTGCTTCCTGGCTTGCTCAGCCTGCTTCCTTATGTACTCTAGGACCACATGGTCAGGGTTGATAGCACCCACAGAAGCCGGGCCCCTCCCACATCAATCATTGTTAGAATTCTGCTTCAGTCTGCCTACCCGTCTGTCATGTCATTACCTACCTGCCGTGGGGACGCTACGCTGCCGAGTATTTAAAAGGTCAGACCTACCTCGCCCCTCCCTCTCGCTTTTTAAACTCTTTTTTTGTTTGTTTGTTTGTTTTTGGTTTTGGTTTTGGTTTTTGAGACAGGGTTTCTCTGTGTTATCTTGGCTGTCCTGGACTAACAGTGATCCGCCTGCCTCTGCCTCCCAAATGCTGGGATTAAAGATGTGCGCCACCACTCCTGGCATCTCTCTCTTACTCTTATTCTCATATCCCCTTTCTCTCTCTCTGTTCCCTCACTCCCCCACCTATGTCTCTCTCATATTCTCTGGGGTACTCCTCCCTGCTTTCCTTCTCCCCCATGCTCATTTAATAACTGTAATATAATATAATATAATATAATATAATATAATATAATATAATATAATATAATATATCTGGTGCCTTGTGTCTTATTATCATATCATTTTCTTATATTAAACATGAAAATCATCAATCAAGAAAATGTCTCCACATGCCAATCTGATGGAGGCATCTTCTTAATTGAGGTTCCCTTAGATGACCCTAGTTTGTGTCAAGTTGACAAAATAAAAACAAAAACAAAAAACCCTACTACTTTTAAATTTTAATTTTTTTTTTTCTATTCATTATTTTATTTTTGGTGCTAGAGACGGGAGCCAAGGCCTTATGTGAGATAAGCATGATTGTACCACTGAGCTACACTCCTACCTCCCAAAAAAAAGTTTGGTGTTGAGGAAGTTGTGTTTGATTGATTCACTTTTTGATTTGTTTTGTTTGTTTGTTTGTTTTTGAGATAGGATCTCCCTATATTGCACTGACCTGGAACTCCCTATGCAGATCAGGCTGGCCTCAAACTCACAGGCATCCACCTGCCTCTGATTCCCAAGTGCTAGAACTAAAGCGTGCACCACTATGTCAGGCTTTTTTTTTTTTTTTTTTTTTTTTAATGTAAAAGAGTCTACGAATTTTCCAGGCCACCCTCACCTCTAGCATTTTGGGGGTTTTGAGGCAGAGTCTCACTATGGAACTGAGGCTAGCCTTGAACTTTGAATAAGGCCTCTCCTTTCAAGTGCTGGAATTATAGGTTTGTGCGGCCCATCTGGAAAACAGGGACTGGCCTTTTTTTGGGGGGTGGGGAGTTGTTTGTTTGTTTTTTCAGACAGGGTTTCTCTGTGTAGCCTTGACTGGACTCACTTGTAGACTAGGATGGCCTCAACCTCACTGCGATCAGCCTGCCTCTGCCTCCCAGAGTGCTGGGATTACAGTAGCGCTTCACCATGACAGGACTGACCCTTTCACTAGGGGTTCTTTCCCAATTCCTGAAGACAGAAACCATTACGAAAGCTGGTGGTTGGAACCGTGAGATGTTAGGGTCCTAAAAGCACTGAAGAAAAGACCCCAGACTCAAATAGTATAGCAAGCAACACACAGTGTTTATTCTACAGAAATCCAGCATTCTGGGATCACCACTTAGACAAAATGGCTACCCCCTCGGGTAGCTCAAGAGCAGGCTCTTTTTAAAGACATTCCAAGGGGGTTAGGCGATCTTTAACATGACTGGAGCATTCAGAGTGAAAAAGTTCTGGCAAACTTAGTCAGGGTCATGAGTAAATCATAAGACAAGATTTCCAGATCGGCAGTAAGCCATCCTTAAGCAATCACACCAGTAGTAAGTCTATCTTTAACAATCTTATCTTTCTCTGATCAGGTGGCTAGGCAGTCTCTGATTGGCTGCCCATTCTCTTCCGTATTCCCAGTGACTGATGAGCTCATTTCTGAGGAATGGGGACGTAGGCCTATTCTGAACAAACAAGAAACTGAAGCCTGTCATGAAGTCAGCTTATTTAACCAGACCCCCCTCAGGGGGTGAAGGGGAGGTCCCCCAGGGAGCCAATAAAAGGTCAGGCCCAAAGCTCCCAGGCAGACTTCCGCCTTTGGGACACCTCAGAGTTTCTCTGTGGGAGTTGATAGTCGATCCAAATAGCTTGTTGTGACTGTTCTCTCTGTGGGTGCTGCCTCTTATGTTCCCTGGGTCAGCAGGTGCTTGAATCCTTTGGGCCCAGCCAGGTAGCACAGAGAAGCCCCTCTGTCAGTTCTCCCAGCCACTGGAGGAAATTGACCTCCCCACGTCCCACTCTAGAGGAGTGGCTTCCAGCTTTTTTTAGTCATGGGTCCTGATCCTGTTCTTTCTGTGTGTGTGTGGGGGGGGGGGGGGTCGGGAGGCCTCGAGTGTGCACAGGGAGGAGAAATAGTTCCCAAGCATCTTTGTTCCTACCTCTGGGTGCACACAGGGAAAGGCCAGTAATTCCCCCAGTAATGCAGGGTGTGGTGGGATGCGGTGAAGTGTGGGGTGGGGTGCGGTGAAGTGTGGGGTGGGGTGCCCCTCACTCGTGGTGTATGTCTCTCTTCTCTACCACTGACTTGTGTAATTGGAAGACCCCCAAACCCACTATTTTCAGTGAAGATACAACCTGTTGGAAATTGTTTTAAGGTAAGAAGATGCTGGGCACTCTTTCACCAAACATTATTGGAAGGATTAAAAGTCAGCAGTCGGAAACCCTAGCAGCTATCTTAAAGCAAGTCAAGCAAAGCAAGAGTCTGGTGAAAGACCTCTGCTGGGTTTGTGCCAAGGCTCAGTGAGACATCTAGGTATTTACTCCCATAGTCCCAGATGCCTCTGAAAACCAGAGAGCCTCTAAGATTGCCTTTGGCATGCAGTTGGCCCCCCAGATGTGAGGAAGGAGCTCCAGAATTAGAAGGAATTGAGAGAATAAATAGGTGTCAACTTTCGGGAGCAGTCCAGAACCTTTACAACAGCTGAGATTCAGCTGGAAACAGACAGGGAAGGCACTGTCCTTGGGGAAAGAGACAAGAGAAATAAGGGAACTGGACTGGGGGGAGGGGGAGTGAGAGGAGCCGGGGGCGGGGCTTTATCAACACTGTTTAATGCAGCCCTGGATGCAGATCTGTTGGAAGCTAGACAGAAATACCCACAAAGCACTCTGCTCCTGTGTGTAGATGGCTTCCTGATAGCCTGACACCAAGGAGGAGACAGGCAACACAAGGCCTTTTAGAGACCTTCCCAAAGCTTGGCTCTCAACTTTTCTGATGCTGCAACCCTTTAACACAACTTCTCATGTTGTGGTGACCCTCAACTAGAAAGTCATTTTCACTGCTACTCATAACTGTCATTTTGCTACCTCTGTGAATTTTTACCTAAGTATCTTGTGTTTTCTGATGGTCTTAGGTGAGTGACCCTGGTGAAAGAGTTAGTTCAATACCCTCCTCCAAGGGGGAGGGGGGGGGCTGTGACTCACAGGTGAGAACCACTGTGAGTCCAATCTCCAGGATACAGAATCTCAGCCCAAAACATTCAGCTGTATGTCCCTTGGGTCACATACCTAGGGCTACAACCTAGAGAAAGGAGAGCAGACCTTTCCCCACGACCATATACCAGCCATACCGTGAACCCCTACTCCCACATTGAAATAAAAAGGGGGGAGGGAGGCTGGAGAGATGGCTCAAAGTTAAGAGCACTAGGTGCTCTTTCAGAGGACCAGAATCCAATTCCCAGCAACCACATAGTGGCTCACAACCATCTGTAATGAGATCTGATTCCCTCTTCTGGCTTGCATTAAGATAGGGCACTTTATGCATAAAATATATATAAATAAAATCTTTTTTTTTTTAAGCCCACAGGTATGGGAATTCCTGGGAGCAGTTGGATACTGCCAACTGTGAATACTGGGATTTGCTGAAGTAGCTAGACTTTCTATGCCAGCACTAGGGTACACAGCCTTTGGAATGGACTGAGACTGAGCAAAGGACCTTCAAGTCCTTGAAAATGGTATCTGCTCCAACCTGGGCCTCCCACACTTTACTAAGCCATTCCACTTCCACCCATACATAGAAGGATGAGGCCAGAGGCCTTGCCTAGGGAGGACCCCTAGCAGACCCTAGAGCCCTGGAAAAGCCTGGTGGCATATCTGTCCAAGAGACTTGACCTAGTCACAGCCAAATGACTGGCATATATAAGGGGCATAGTTGCCACCGCCTTGGTAGTAAAAGAAGCTGGCAAATGCCTTAGGGTATGAACTGCTCCTGACACCCCAAGCTCTGTTGAGGCCCTCTTGAGGGGACATTGTAATGCCCAAGTTGTGAAATCCCCAAAGACAACCAAGAATCAGCCAGATGCAAATCACACAGGGTCTCATGTATTTCAAGTTCAGAGCCTGGACTGTCAGTCCCTCATGAGGAGGGAAGATGGTGGCCCCTAGTGTTAGGGGAACAGGGTTTTTAAAGAAAAAAAAAACTGCAGGCAAGATGGGGGAGCAGTGGGGGAGGGGGGGTTTCCAAGCCTTGCTATTACATGATAGGTTGGAGGGGTACAGGAAAATGGCCCTTTAAGCTGATTGACTGGGGAACCAGGCTAAGTGAGGAGACCAGGGCCAGACCACAGGGGGCAATTTTTCATTTGTTCTGGTCACTGTGACCTGTAGCTCTGATTAGTTGGCCCCAGGTGCAAGCTCCTAGGAATGGTTGCTAGTTATATGTTTGTGGCTCCCCCTGGAAACGCCAGGGGGGTCAAGTTCTCAGGCCCTGAACACAAAGTGGCATTGGTTTGGTCTCTACAACATCTGAGAGATGGATATCTAATGCCCAAGTGACGCAATACCAAGCCTTGCTCTGGATCAACTCTGCGTTCCGTTCCACAAGACATCAGCTCTCAACTGCATAACTTGACCTAATCCAGTCTATCAGACATAATCTGACTGACATCTTGTTGGCAACACCAGAGGAAGTATGGTTTACAGACAGGAGCAGCTTTGTCCAAGACTGGATCAGGTATGCAAAGACAGTGGTGGGAACCCAAGATAAAATAAGGCTATCTGGGGCCGGGCATGGTGGTGCACACCTTTAATCCCAGCACTGGGAGGCAGAGGCGGTTGAATTGCTGTGAGTTCAAGGCCAAGCCTGGTCTACAAAATGACTCCAGGACAGCAGAGGCTAATGCAGAGAGACCCTGTCTCAAAAAAGAACCAAAAAAAAAAAAAAAAAGACAGAAAGAAAGAAAAAAGAAAAAGAAAAAAGGCTATCTGGGCACAATCTTTGAGCAGGGGAACATTGCCCACATCCTTGGGGCTGCATACAGGGAAAAGAAATAAAAAATAAAAAAGAAATCTTGCCAGGCGGTGGTTCAGGTCTTTAATATCTGCATTCAAGAGGCAGGCAGATCATTGTGAGTCCAAGGCCAGCCAGATCTACAGAGCAAGTTCCAGGAGAGCCAGGGGTACACAGAGAAACCATGAAGGGGCTAGGTGTGGTGGCCCACACCTTTAATCCCAACACTCAGGTAAGCAGAGGCAGACAGACCCATGTGAGTTCAAGGACAGCCTGGTTTACAAAATGAGTCCAGGACAGTCACAGCTACAAAGAGAAACCCTGTCTTGCCTGTCTTGAAAAACAAAAACAAAACAACAAAAAAAACCAAACACACACACACACACATACACACACACACAGAAGGAGATGAGGAAGAGGAAGGGAAGAAGAGGAGGAGGAGGAAATCTTAGCTCTATTTGAAGCTATTTGATTACCAAAGAGAGTGGCTGTTGTCCATTACAAAGACATCAAAAGACAATTTCCCAGAAGCCAGAGGCAACAGAATGGCTGACTCTCGAAAGTGGCCTGGGAGCTAGTGAAGCCTCTTTACAGCCTTTGTAGCCCTGCTGGAGCCCAACTCACTGTACTGTCCAGAATGCAGTGGGATGAGATTGACTGGGTGAAAGAAGAACTGTCCACACAGGATAAAGAAGGATGGTGGATGCAGGAAAGATGGACTATGGACCCATCCTTCCTGCATGTTTAGGAAGGTGACTCGTTATGGAACTCCACCAAGCCACCTACCTGGAAGCCAGAGAAACCCCTGCACTCCTTAGAGTTGGGTATTACACTCCAACTGTGGAAAGCCTGATTCAAGACACCTCTTTTAGATCTGTCACCTGTGCTCAGGTAAACCCCAAAGTGGGAAAGAAGCTTCCACAAGGGATCCTGGCTTAAGGAAATGGACCTGGGAACATTGAGAGTTGGACTTTTCAGAAACCAGGCCTATCGGGGTTTTTGTTGTTGTTGTTTTAAATATATTTTATTAATTTATTCCTATTACATCTCAATTGTTATCCTATCCCTTGTATCCTCCCATTTCTCCCTCCCTCCCATTGTCCCCTTACTCCCCTCCCCTATGACTGTGACTGAGGGGGACCTCCTCCCCCTGTATATGCTCATAGGGTATCAAGCCTCTTCTTGGTAGCCTGCTATCATTCGTTTTTAACTATAAATATTTGCTGGTATTTGTAAATACCTTCTCAGGATGGGTGGAGGCAGAAACTGCTCCAATAGTTAACTAAAACATTTCTTCAGGAAATAATTCCTAACTTTGGGATCAGACAGTGGCCCAACCTTGGTGACCAAAGTGTCTCAAAATCTGGCAAAAGTATTAAATATTAATTAGAAATTAGGCCAACCTCCTGCCCTTTCAGGGCCTGAGGTACTCCTGATCGGGAATAGCTTAGAGGATTTCTGCCTGGAGCCTAGAACCCATCTATAAGGGACACTCTCCTGTTATCCTCACTACCCCAACTGCTGTCAAACTAGCTGGTGTGTCTTGAAAAAAGGCCACTGAGGATGACGCCCAGTGGGCTGTCACTTGGACCTTGGACCCCATCAAGCTAAGGCTCACTACAGTTTACTAACCTAGTATATACAATTCTGATCAGCGCCAAACCTGGGCATGAGAATTCAGAGAGAGAGAGGAAAACAAAAAAATGAGGATAGGAAACGCTCTCTTTCAGGTGAAAGATTTGTGCCTTCCAGAGGTGGACCAATATGGATGTAGGAGAGGAATGAGGTGTAGAGAAGACTGGCTAGAAAAAGGCCCTCAGGGGTTGTATTACCCAAGCCTGCCAATGGTGGGTACCTGTATCCTGTCCTCAGATTACCTAGCTTGCTTGCACTAATGCTTTGACTAAATGTGCCTCCTCCAACTCACTGGAAAGTCACACCCCACTCTTTGTACACTGGACTATGTTATCTCCCAGATATAGTCCTGAGGTGAGAGCTCATATTGGTCTTGACTCATTAACTGTTAACAAAGGTCAAACAAGGCCTCAGTTCTTCTGGTCCTAAACCTAATATGGGCAGAAATAGCCAGTACAATGGCCGATGGTCCTCAGCCTTGACTGCTGGGGAAGCTTTAAGGAACTTTAAGGAACTCAGTTCCCATGTAGCCCCAGGCCATTTGGAGAATTCCATTTCCAGGCTGGAGAGTCAAGCTGACTTCCTTACAGCAGATGTAGTCCTGCAGAACTGGAGGAAGCTAGACCTCCTTGTCATGAAACAGGGAGGACTTTGAGTGGCCTTAGGAGACACTTGCTGTTTTCATGCCAACCAATCAGTTGCAATTAGGGAAAACCTTGCATGGTCAAAAAAAAACTCAAAGAAAGGGAATAAAGGAGACACAGATCAGATAGTTGGCACCAGTCCTGGCCCCCATGGCAGACAACCCTACTGTCATCCTCAGCCTGACTGTTGATTCTTCTTGTGACAAGGCTGATGGCTGGACCCTGCACACTCAACTGCATGGCAAACTACATGAAACAGAGAATAAACTTGGCTAAGCTATTCATTGTTAGGATTAACAATGTCCCCAAGAACAGGACAAGTCAATGATCTGACCTATGCCCCAACCATCAGTGGGGACTGTGACAGGGTAAGACAGTCGGGAGGTTCCTCCATCTTTTATTCTTGCCGAGGCCATTTCAGGTTTAACGAGCATTTGATATCCTTCATTGAGAAACCCATGAGAAAGTATCTAACTCTATTCTAGGAAGTCAAGATTAAGTTGTCCCAGCTAACTTAGCTTCTGTTAAACTGCCTGTTTGAGCAATTGTCCTACCCTGCAGATAACTGCTTTTTCAGCGTCTGTTAAACTGCTTGCTTGCACAACCCCACACCCTCCAGCTTCAGCGGGAGATGCCAGGATGTGGTTTTTGCCTTTAAAAGCTTCATGTTATAAATGCTCAGGGATACACTCAGGCTCCAAATACTTGAGTGTAGTCCCAGCTAATTAGAATAAAGGCTTTCAGTTGGCCATGAACTAGGTATGAGTGGTCATTTCTGATGGGCTCTCCCCATAACACTAGGGCCTAAAAGGATAACTCAGTCAATACAGTGCTTTCCTTGCAGGCCCAAGAACCTGTGTTCCATCCCCAGAATCCACATTTGTAAAGATAGGCATGGTAGTGTGTGTGGGAAGAAGAAAAGTGGGTCTGTGGGGTACATTGCCCCGTCTTACTGATCTGAGTTTCAGGCCAAAAATAAAAGTAAGAAAATAGTGAATGATGCCTACTGTGCTGGAAGCATGGTACTCGAGGTTGTCCTCCGGCCTCCACACACAAGTATGTGTGCTTTCCTAAAATATATAACTTGCACCTGCTTAAATTACTATTAATTGAGCATGGTGGTACATGCCTTTGCTCCCAACACTCACAGATTTCTGTGAGTTCAAGGCCAGCCTGGTCTTAAAATCAAATCTGTGACAGCCAGAGCTCTGTTACACAGAGAAAACCTTTCTCAATAAATAAATAATTGCTATTATAATTAGGACTCTCCACATGTCAAATAAGGCTCAGGACTGGGTATGTGGCTGATTGGTGACAAAGGGTTGAATTTAATCCCCAGAGCTAAAAACAAACAAAAACTAGAGACTTGATTGATGGTAGAAAATCCTTCAGTTGGAATGTTTGCTTTTCTTGTAAAAAGGTTCAACTAAGAAGAACCAAACTGAGCTGGGCGAGGTGGCACACGCCTTTAATCCCAGCACTTGGGAGGCATAGGCAGGAGGATTGCTGTGATTTCAAAGCCATCCTGGTCTACAAAGAGTCCAGGACGGCCAAGGCTACACAGAGAGACCCTGTCTCGACCAGCCAAAAAAAAAAAAAAAAAGGAAGAACCAAACTGGAGGCTGGAGAGATGGCTCAGAGGTTAAGAGCTTTGACTGCTCTTCCAGAGGTCTTGAATTCAATTCCCAGCAACCACATGGTGGCTCACAACCATCTATAATGTGATCCGATGCCCCTTCTGGCCTGAAGGTATTCATGCAGGCTGAGCACTATATACAAGATAAATATATGAAGGAGAAGGCGGAGGAGGAGGAGGAGAAGAAGAAGAAGAGAAAAAAATACAGGATTGCCGGTAGTTAATAATCCAAGATGGTTGACAGTCAAGTCTTTGTTCTTCAGGATTTAGGTGTTCAGACGCTGCACCCCCAGCAGAAGCCAGAGTCAGCAAAACCAGGATCCTGACCACGCCCACTCACTTCCTGTTATTAGTTCTCTAGCTGACAAGGAGGGCAGTTGTTCTAATTGCAGAGCAGCCCCTGAAACGAAGCCAAATGTGGAGGAGCAGACGCAGCCTGGTGCCTCAGGTCCGCTAGAGACGGCTGACGGAGTGGGTCCAGCCAACCGTACCTTCCATCCTCCCTGCCAGACGTGCGGGCTTGAAACAGGGCTGGGCCCAGCTTTTGCTGTGGACAAGGAGAGCGCTGTGCTCCTCCTGCTTTAGTTACTGGAATGGAAGTATGTGCTGCTAGGAGACAGGAAATAGAAAGTGCTTCAGCTGAAGCTGGGAGGAGGGCCAAGAGTGGGAAAGTAAACATCCAGGAAAATCATCCAGCTGAGAAACCCAGCTGCACCTAAAGCAATTTCCTGGCTATGGCAACACATTGTGTTTGTTTTGAGGCAGGTCTTCAGCTGAGGTTCAGACTGGTCTAGCACTTGCTATTTAGACCAGGATGGCCCCCAAAGTTGCAGCAATCCTCTTGCCTCTGCTTTCCAAGGGGAAGGGATGGACGTACCAACACATGTGGCTTCCTTTTCTTTTTTTCTTCTTTTCTTCTTTTGTTTGCTTGTTTGTTTTCTATCTTGCTTTTTGTGTGTGTGTGTGTGTTTGCATGTATGCCTGTATATCACATTCATGCCTGATGCTCACAGAGGCCAGACAAAGGAATCCCCTAGGAGTGGGATGACAGAGATTTGCAAGCTTCCATTTGGCTACTGGGAATCAAATCCCAGTCTTCCGCAAGAGCAGCCAGTATTCTTAACTGAACTGTATCTCTATCCTCCCCCCCCCCCCCCCGACTTTTGTGGCATTTCTGTGACTCATAAGAGATCTGATAAATGCAGTTCTTCAGGTAAATCGACCACGTAGGACAAGACTATCTTGTAAACCTCACGTTGTGGCCACCCAGTGCTGCTTGGAGACCTGAGCACATAGACTCAAAGTCAAGATGGAAACTCTTAAAGTTGGGGGTAGAGGGACTGTCAGAGCACTGCTAAGAAAACTGTAATGGAAGGATCTGGATTTTCACATTAGAACTAATTATTTCTGAGAGTAATTATTATATCAAGATCCTTCTAAGCATCAAATACATCAAAAAGCCTTCTGCATTTACACAGACATTATAAAGCCATATATGTCCCAAGGTTGGCAAATAAGGGCCAATGAGTGACTACTCAACCAATAAGATACTTCTAAAACCTCGACAATAGAAAGTGACTTTAGAAAAGCAGATGTGCAGGGCTGGTGTTGGGAATAAGCAAGAACAAGAAGAAAAGAAATGTATTCCAAGTACTATAATTTCATTTTCAGATTCCATTGTCTACAGGGAGAAACTAAAATCAAGGTCCCTGGCCCTAGGAGATCTGGGGACTTCCCAATAGCTGTACAGTTTCTGTTGTAAGGAAACAATTTCCCAAGTCCATATGTGTCCAGGGAAAGTTGTAAGGAGACAGTTGTCTGAGCCCCGCAATCTCAAGGACAATTTTTTTGTTGTGATTATTGTTTTGTTTTAAAACTTTATTTATTTTTATTTTATGTACATTGGTGGTTTTGACTGTACATATGTCTGTATGAGGGTGTTGGATCCCCTGAAACAGTAGTTACAGACAATTGTGAGCTACCACTTGCGTGCTGGGAGTTGAACCCGGGTTCTCTGGAAGAATAGCCAATGCTCTTAACTGCTGAGCCATCTCTCCAGCCCCCTCAGGGACAATTTGTAAGGAGACAGTTGTCTAAGTCCAGCCATCTCAGGGACAACTTATTGCTGTACCCAGATCTCAAGATCCCCCCAAAAAAGACCACGAGGACTCAATACCAATGCAATATACATGTGGATCTTTAATTGACTCAAGCCAGACTCTCACCAGTCACCAACACAGTGGTATCCAAAAGGAGCCTCAATCTCTGGGTTGAGGGTAAATTTATAGGTTCCTATCCTTCACAGTGCCCCAAAGCAGGGGGTCCTAGCCTGGCAAGCATCTATTGGTTGAGTAACATAAAGAGATCTAAAGTCAGACTGGAGAGATAGCTCAGAGGTTAAGAACACTGACTGATCTTTCAAAGGTCCTGAGTTCAATTCCCAGCAACCATATAGTGGCCCACAGCCATCTATAGAATGTGATCTGATGCCCTCTTCTGGACTTCAGGTGTACATGGAGGCCAAGCATTGTATACATAATAAATATATCATTGAAAAAAGAGAGAGAGAGATCTAATGTCTAAAGTGACAGGCTACAGAAAAAGGTGCTAAGACTGCCCAAGGCTTAGCTTTTTTCGTTCTCTTTGTTCACTGCTTTGTTCCAGGAAAGTGTCTGATTTCTTATTAACCCTATCTCAGGTGAGCAGGAAGGAATGTGGCCATAAAACTGGGTCTCTTGCCCGGTGGTGGTAGCGCATGCCTTTAATCCCAGCACTCTGGGAGGCAGAGGCAGGCGGATCACTGTGAGTTCGAGACCAGCCTGGTCTACAAAGTGAGTCCAGGACAGTCAAGGCTACACAGAGAAACCCTGTCTCAAAAAACAAAAACAAACAAACAAACAAAAAACTGGGTCTCTTATTAACTCTCTGGTGGGACCCTTCGGGTCAGTTGCTAGGCAACACTATCTCTAGTGGGGTGCTCTTTGCAGCTGCCAGATTATCTCCTGTAGGCCTATTTCTTAACCCTTGCCCCAGTAACCCTGAAATCCAATTTTAGTTCTTCTGGTATCTCACTTACAAGGAGACAATTGTCTGAGTCGAACCATTTCGAGGACAACTTCTCCATCTTGCTGGCAAGGTCAAGTAAGTTCATGTCCTTAAGCCCAAGAACTTAGTCATATCCTGACTGATGGACACTCCTTGTTCAACACCTTATGTCAAAGTATGAATGCACAGTGCCACAGCCTACCCTCCTCCCCATCGCTTTATAGTTTTATCCTTTAAATATGCTGAACAGGGGCTGAAGAGATGGCTCAGCGGGTAAGAACCCTGTCTGGTCTTCCAGAGGTTCAATTCCTGGCAACCACATGGTGGCTCACAACCATCTATAATGTGATCTGATGCCCTCTTTTGGCATGCAGATAGAGCACTCATAGACATAAAATAAATGAATAAATCCTTAAATATGCTGTGAAACACCCCTTTGGGTTGTTGTTCAGGTCTAGTCTGTTCTATGGCCCTGATCAATCAGTATCAGCTTGATTACAATAAATTTTTGTCACCTGCATTGACCTGGTGTCTGAGTTATGTTGGATTTATGTGGACCCCAGAGCCAAGAGGGTTGGCTCGCACCTATAATCCCAGCACTCTGGGAGGCAGAGGCAGGTGGATCTCTGTGAGTTGGAGGTCAGGCTGCTCTATAAAGGGAGTTCCAGGACAGCTAAGGCTACACAGAGAAATCCTGTCTCGAAAAAAACAAAAAACAAAAACAAAAGGGGACCCCACAAAACTGGCAACAAAGAGCAAACATTCTTTTCCAAAAGAGCCAAACGCAGCTCCCAGCACCCACAGCTACCTGTAACACCAGCCCCAGCGTGAAGGAAATGGCACAGCAAAGCTGCTTCATGGTGAAAAGGGAAAAGTTTATTCTTGTCCCTCAAGCCTGTCTCTCAGGAAAGCGGAGAGAAGCAAGGAGGTGGAGGTGGGTTCCCAGGGTTTTAACGGAGGAGGGGAACCTGGGAGGTGGGGTGGAGGGCTTTGAAGTGCATATCAGGTACGTGTGGCTAGGGATTGAAGGAGCCTGGAAGCTAGCACAGAGCTTGATATGTTAATAGGCATCTGTTAATTAAAGAGCTCCCTTTTGCCAAAGATAAGGAGAATGCTTTCTTTCAGCAGGTAAAGATGATTTTCACAAGTCACCCAGGGGATTCTGGGTTTTGTCTAAATGTCAGACTTTGGGTAAAGGGATTTCTTGGAACCAAACACAGGAGAACTGAAGACTTCTGGCCTTCTCTGGCACCTGCATGCATGCAAGAGTGTTCTCTCTCTCTCTCTCTCTCTCTCTCTCTCTCTCTCTCTCTCTCTCTCTCTCTCTCTCTCTCACACACACACACACACACACACACACACACACACACACACACACACACGATGACAGAGAGAGGAGAGAGAGAACAGAGACAGAGACAGAGAGACAAACGTAAATAAAAATAATTATTTTTTAAAAAAACCTACAAAATATCCTTGTTAGCTTCACACGTACACACAGAGAAAGGGAGGCATATAAATAAAAATAATTATTTTTGGTTTGGTTTGGTGAGGTTTTTTTGGTTTTTTTTTTTGGGGGGGAGGTTTTTTTTTTTTTTTTTTGGTTTTTCAAGACAAGGTTTCTCTATATATCCTTGGCTGTCCTGGACTCACTCTGTAGACCAGACTGGCCTCGAACTCACAGCGATCCTCCTGCCTCTGCCTCTGGACTGCTGGTGAGATACCAGAAGAACTAAAATTGGATTTCAGGGTTACTGGGGCAAAGGTTAAGAAATAGGCCTACAGGAGATAATCTGGCAGCTGCAAAGAGCAGCCCCGGTAGAGATAGTGTTGCCTAGTGACTCACCCGAAGGGTCCCATTGGAGATAGAGATGATAAGAGACCCAGTTTTATGACCACATTCCTTCCTGCCCACCCGAGTGAGGGTTAATAAGAAACCAGACACTTCCCTGGACAAGGTAGTGAACAAAGAAAGCTAAGCCATGGCTGGTCTTGGAGCCTTTTTCTGTAGCCTGTCACCTTTAGACATTAGACCTCTTTATGTTTCTCAACCAATAGATGCTTGCCAGATTGGAACTCCCCTGCTTTGGGGCACTGGGAGAGAAAGGAACCTATACATTTACCCTCAGCCCAGAGATAGAGGCTTTTTCTGGATATCACTGTGTTGATGTTTGGTCAGAGTCGATTAAAGGTCCTCCTGTATACTGCATCAGTATTGAGTCCTAGTAGGTTTTTTGGGGTCTGGCGATCTGAGTACAGCGCTGGGATTAAAGGCATGTGCCACCACGCCCAGCAAAAATAATTATTTTTAAAATAAAAAAACAAATATTGTTGGTAGCTACACACACACACACACACACACACACACACACACACACACACACAAATATCTTTTTTCCTAATTAGCTTTAACTCTCAATTTGACACAGTTCAGAGTCACCTGAGAAGGAAGTCAATTAGGGATTGCCCTGATCAAATGTGGGCATGCGTGGGGGTGAGTAGACGGTCCCAGCCCACTGTAGGTAGTATTATCCCATGAACATGTGATTCTGGGATGTAAAAAAAAGCCACCCAAGCATGGGCCCATGGGAAAGTCAGAGAGCAAGCCAGCAAGCAGCACTCCTCCATGGTTCTTTCAGTTTCTGCCTTGGGTTCCGGCTCTGACTGCTCCCAAGGATAAACCACAACATTTAATCCGAAATAAACCCATGTGTTATTATTAAAAATATAGAGAGATGGCACAGAACAAATCTGATAAGAAGAGATTTATTTGGGGGAAGGAAAGGGGAGAGGGTTAGGACTAGAGTAGGCCATAAGGGTAGAGAGAAAGACAGAGACAGAGAAACAATGGGAGAACAGCAGGGAGAGAGAGATGGGGGGAGGGGGGACCCCAGACACAGAGAAGAGAGAGAGAAACCAAGGGGGAGAGAGAGCACACAGATTGGCCCTCATCTGGTACCCACCTGGAGGTGGCAGGTGATGATGTCAGAGGTTGCTAAGCAACCTAGAGGCAAGTCAGCTGGGGCTGTCTATATGCTAACACCATCCCCCAGCCTAAACTAATTTATATCAGAGTGCTGTATCACAGCAACAGAAAGGAAACTAGATCTTCAAAGTTCTTGAATGAAATTCTTCCATTATAATTCATATGTGGTAACAGAAGGCAGGAAGAAGACCAGAACTAGATGGTGAGACCTGTTGCTAAAGAGACCACATTTTCTGGTCATAGGGCGTGAAGTAATCAATCTAGAACTAATCTGGAGGTCTCGTCCTTGCTGGCTACCTTTCACAGTTCTGGAAAGTGCTATGTGGACTTCATGGGACGGACTCTGTAGTGTATGCTACGCTACCAACTAGCCAGGTAAGATACACAGTGGCAAGTCTGTTGTGGATGCAACCAACTATTTTATGATTGGATTTGACTCCATTGGAGAAAAATCATGGCTGGTATTTTCAGCTTTATTAAAAGCCATAGCTTTGAAGGTCATAGGCTCGAATGGAGAAGTGGGTATGATGTGCTCATCAGACTACTTTCTACTTGATTATGTTTATGCTCATAGATTAGTGCTGCTGTCTCCTTTGGTAAGGGAAGCCTCCTTCTGCAGTGCATGGTGGTAACTGCAGACTCATGAGAAGGAGTGACTATTGAGTGCTCAGCCATAAGTGGGACATCTATAATCACCTGCCTCCGAGGCTGGTGGAACATTTCTTTTTCTTTCTTTCTTTCTTTCTTTCTTCCTTTCTTTCTTTCTTCCTTTCTTTCTTTCCTTCTTTCTTTCTTTTTTTTTTTTGGTTTTATTTTTCAAGACAGGGTCTCTCTGTGTAACCTTGACTGTCCTCGACTTGCTTTGTAGACCAGGCTGGCCTTGAACTCACAGTGATCCACCTGCCTCTGCCTCCCAAGTGCTGGGATTAAAGGCGTGTGCCACCACCAACAGCTTGGTGGAACATTTCAAAACAGGGAGCAGAAAGAATGCAAGAGCTTGAGGAAGGGGTGGGGTGTTGTAGGACACAGTCTTGTATGTCATGTCTGTTAAGCTCTTAAACTCACAGCAGCTGTTACCTGCACAAGGCTTGTACACAATTGGTCTGACTAACATCTATAATGGCAACTGCGGTGGAGGGGAGAGGAGAGGAGTGGTTCATGAGACCTCATTCATCCCTTATGATTTAAACTCAATTAATGATTGTTGATGGAGGGGGAGATCTTTTCTTCAGTGGCATAACCTCTAGCTCCTGTAAATAACCTCTCACCCATGGTCCTGTGCACAACTCTGATGAAAATCACTGGGTCACACACACAAATGAAATGAAAAGGAAGCAAGAACTAGTTGAGACAAAGAGACAGATCAGTGGGAACGGAGGGGACAAGAGATGTAATGTGAGGTGAACATACTCAAAGAACATTATATACATGTATGAAAATATCATGAGGCAGAGGTGGGCAGATCGCTGTGAGTTCGAGGTCAGCTTGGTCTACAAAGTGAGTCCAGGACAGCCAAGGCTACACAGAGAAACCCTGTCTCGGAAAAAAAAAAAAAAAAAAAAAAAGAAAATATCATAATGAAACCCATTACTATGGGTAATTAACATATGCTAATAAAAATTTAAAGACACCAGGGAACAACACAAAATATACAGATCGAAAGTCCATGAATAAATACCTAGGAAAATAACTTTCTTCTATTCTTGCTACCTATGTTTGTTGCGTTCAGGGAGACACCAAGGAAACTCATTTCAAAGACAGAGGCTTAAAAATGAAAGACTTATTCTCTGAGTACACAGGATGGCAGCTAACTTGGGATCTGAACCATGTCTCTGAAGATAAATTGCATAACATATTTAAAGGGTGAAACCATAAAGCTGGCCGTACTGGCATATGCCTTTAATCCCAGCACTCAGGAGGCAGAGGCAGGCAGATTGCTGTGAGTTCAAGGTCAACCTGCTCTACAAAGTGAGTCCAGGACAGCATGGCTAGCACAGAGAGACCCTGTCTTGAAAAACTAAATCAAAAAACAAAAACAAACAAACAAACAAATAAAAACAGGATGAAACCATAAAGCAAGGGGCAGTGAGGAGGGCTATAACCTTGTCCAATCATGTTTTGGCACAAGGGGTTGAGCAAAGAAGTGTCCATCGTGGTTTTGCCGTGACTGAGAGCTGGTCAGTCACAGGAAGGGAATAAATGTTGGTGATTGGGCCTTATCTGGGACACATGGTGTCAAGATCCTTGACTCGGAGCCTTGGTGCTTAGGCCCCATCTCGGGCATCCAGCCTGAAACTAAAAATGATAAAGGAGCAAAGGAGTGGGCAAGCTGCATATAGTCAGTCAGGTCATGGCAGGCAATCAGTTCTATACATGTATGACTTGTGTACCTTGGCTTAGTTAACAGGCAATTTCATATATATATGAATATATATATATAGTTTGTTTGTTTGTTAAAAGAAAGCAAGAAACTAACTGGTCATGGCGGCACATGCCTTTAATCCCAGCACTTGGGAGGCTGAGACAGGTGGATCATTGTGAATTTGAGGCCAGCCTGGTCTACAAAGCTAGTCCAGGACAGCCAAGTTAACATAGAGAAACCTTGTCTCAAAAAGCAAAAAATAAATAAATAAATAAAGATAAAAAACAACAGGACAGGAGTTGGTTCCTGGGCCTGGCAACATGAATTCAGTTTGAGCTCACCAGAAAGATGGGAAGTTGTCCTTGAGTGGCCTGGACTCAGACAACTGTCCTGTCTCCTTATGTTCCCTTCTGTCTTTATGTACCTGAATCAAATCTTTGAAAATAGAGGGAGATGCAGCACATCTGATGTGGAAGGATTTATTATAGAAGTGTGGGGAGAGAAGGGGAGAGGAGTTAGGGCCAGACCATGAGAGTACAAGTACAGAGAGAGAGAGAGAGAGAGAGAGAGAGAGAGAGAGAGAGAGAG
>OU015745.1:12332371-12352374 GCA_907169655.1 Acomys percivali | reverse complement strand
GAGAGAGAGAGAGAGAGAGAGAGAGAAGGGAAGGCAAGGGAAGGGAAGGGAAGGGAAGGGAAGGGAAGGGAAGGGAAGGGAAGGAAAGGAAAGGAAAGGAAAGGAAAGGAAAGGAAAGGAAAGGAAAGGAAAGGAAAGGAAAGGAAAGGAAAGGGGTATCCCTTAACAAAAGTTCAAGAGAGAGAGGTCAGAGAGAGACAAGGTGGCAGATTAGCCCTTTTATAGTCTGGCACACACCTGTTAGCAGCAGGCAATGATGTCATACATTGTTAAGCAACCTCAAGGCAGCTGCCTATATGCTAACATTCCACCCTTTTCTTACAATTTAAAAATTCTAAAAAAACCCAAAAAACAAAAACAAAAAACTGAGGACATGTACCTTACCATGCAAGGTAAGTTAAAGTATATAAATGTAGGTTCATTGGAAGCAGTAGATAGGGACCAGTAAGTGCTGGGGAAACCTGGAGCTGTTTGTTCTGGGTCTGAAGCACATCATTTCAGCCTTTTGTTGATAGTGGATAAGGGATGAAGAGGTCAACCATCTTTGGCTGCTTCCTGCTGACATTGGGACTACAACGGGGGGTGGGGTCAAAAGTCTGAAATGTTGGCCAAGTCTGGGAAGAGCAGTCTGTTGTATTTGCTGCAGCTGGGAGCATCCAGCTGGCACCATCTGTGAAGTTGGACTGGAGCACCTGTGGGTAGCTGCGTTGGCGCTATATTAGATGTATGCAATCTGGCAGGATACTGGAACATATATACGGGCAGAAGACAAAGTTAAGTAGGTTAGGGAGAAAATTCCCTTTAGGTGGACATTTGAAACTTTTGGGAAAGTGAGCAGAGATGTAAGTTTTGGAGCAAAGAAGAGAAAAGCTTGAACATAGTGAGCTTCCTTCCATTTGCCCGATTTCTGGCAATAATTAAAAAGTTCAGTTTTGGATCTGTCCAAGATTGGTTGCAGAGGCATGTAAAGCTTAGCGGCCCTTAATGTGGGTCTAGGGATTTGAAATTCTGCAGAAGGTATTCCAGAGCAGAGCCTGGAGGGACGATGAACAGACTGTTCCCATGGATACCTGGAGTCAGGGACCCATCTGGGCATCCCTAGAGCAAGGTTTAACTCAAAAATTGATGCAATCTTTTCTACCAACTAGTTAGTGCTGGTCAGAGACAAAGAGCATAGCCCAAACAGGAGCAGGCTTAGCCCAGAGACAAAGGGAAACGTCCTAACTGGAGGTCAGCCAAAAGAACCAGGCATAGTCATGAAGACCAAGGTTGGGGAACCTCCACTCTCCAGTGAACCAGATAGGTGCTGGCAGTCTTTCGGACAAAGGGAAGAATTTACACCGACTAGAGGCATAGGGGAATACACCAATCAGCTGGCATTGGTGCAGAAAGGTGGCAAGCAGGTATCCAGAAAAGGAATCCCACCATCTGAGATAGGCAGTAGGTGGGAAACTTTGGCTGCTCATTAACAGTACTTACCTGGATTCCATTTGACCAGAGAGGTGCAGTTCCTGTAGCTTACAAGGATCCTTTTAACTTTACAAAGGGAGATACATTTTAGACGTGTTAGCAGCACCATTGTTTGTAATTTGCAGTGAAATTCACATTATGGAAAAGGCAGTAGACACACGCATCACTTGTTGACAGCATAAATACTTTAAGGTGAGCTCAGGGAAGGCAAAAGGCTTCCGTAAAGTAGAAGGCACAAAAGCTCACAAGAACTTAATTTTCAGCATCAGTACACATCATGAAAGAGGGGCTTCTTCCTGCAAGTATATAAATTTAGTACAATGAGAAACATTTTAAGTCTATGTTTAAAAGACAAACCAAAGTAAATTGAAAATCTTGAGCTTGGAACTATGATAATGGATCATACAGTGTAATGTTTTTAATCAGAGTTAGATTAATAAATCAGAGCTCCAGTGATTAGTGTCAAAACTCTGAGCAGTCTCAATGAAACAGCAGCATAGCAACAGGAAAAAATAAAACATCTTTTTAGGGGCTGGAGAGATGGCTCAGAGGTTAAGAGCACTAGCTGCTCTTCCAAAGGTCCTGAGTTCAATTCCCAGCAACCACATCGTGGCACACAACCATCTATAATGAGATTTGGTGCCCTCTTCTGGCCTGCAGGTGCACATGCAGGCAGAAAACTGTATACATAATAAATAAATAAATTTTAAAACAACAAATAAACAAAAAGCATCCTTTTAGACCCTCCAACCTTCATAATTTTCATCTGCCAACCTTAAAACATCCTCTTAGATCCTCAAATGCTTTCTTAGAAGCTTTTCTTTTCATTTAAATTGTTGTTCCACATCCTGAGGCGGCAGGTCTGTGTCTCGTGCCCAGCAGGTCTGTCCGGGTACTTCTTCCTTCCAGATGGGAACAGATAGACCTCAAGATTAAAGGTCCCATCATTTGCTCGGGCATGTCTAGAGCACTTTAGGGGTGAGACTTGTGGCTTGGGCACAAAGTCAGGTTCCCAACCTCTCTTGGGGGGAAGTAGGAAGGGAGCTCCAATACCGGGTGTTATGATTAGCACTTTTCAGAATAAGACTGCAGGTCTCCATAGGAAATGGAGAACCAAAAACTCCACAAGATCTAAGTGCCACATCTCTTTGATTCATCTACCATGCCAAGAGCAGCAAGGGAGGTGGGAGAATGTCTGAAACCTCCTGGCAGACAGGGTGAGAGGCAGGCTCAGCAGGTGCTTCCCCGGTGGTCAGGACCAAGCTATCCGCAGTGGTTGAGCAGGCCCCAGTTCTGCCATTGCTGCCTCATCCCTGGGCATTCAGTGGCAGTTCCCCCCGGAATAAATGGAGTCTCAGATGGTCATGATGGAGTGAGAAAACAAGCCAAATTTTACTTGTGAGTCAGGGGTTTGTAAGCCCTGGCCAGTGAGGGGTCATGAGGGTGAATGTGCCTGATTTGCTAGGGCTAAGGGTGCCAGGGTACTCCATCTACACCTAGTGCCTTGTTTAGGGTAAATACCACTGGTCCCCATCACAAGAAGGAGAAGACAATACTTGATTATCCTATGTGTGAGGAGATGACTCCTAGATACAGTTAAAGGCCATTTGCTGGAGGCTAAGCTCATAGAACAGAGTGGGGTACTTCTGTAATTCCCTGTACTTGTTAAAGTTCCTTATCAAGAAACAGCAGTGCCTGTATTTTTCTTTTAGGACTATATGACTCCCCTTACAAAATCTGGAATTACTAGATCAGGTGGAATGAGGACCTCACTAAGAAAAGGAGTCCAGCTGACCATGGTGGTGCACACCTTTAATTCCAGCACTTGGGAGGCAGAGGCAGGTGGATCTCTGTGAGTTCGAGGCCAGCCTGGTCTACAAAGTGAGTCCAGGACAGCCAGGGCTCCACAGAAAAACCCTGTCTTAAAAAAAAAAAAAAAGAGGGCTTGGGGACCCACTCAACATAGACCAAGTGCAAAACAGCTATTCAGAGAAGCCGGATTTCAACTTTATTCAACAGAGTCCCACATTAAACTTCGGCATCTTTATCTAATTACTTACCATGAGACACAGGTGAAATTTCTGTAAGCAGTCAATGTTCCTTAGCTAAAGGAATGGTGAAAGGGTGTATCTGTGACCTGGTCCTTAAGTCTGGCTATAAAGTACACTGTATCTAGACCTGAAAGTAGTGGCTCTAGGAGTGCCGCCTAAGGCCTGGTTCCCTGCATATCAACTGAGAAAGCATTTGAAGCCTGTTTATCTTTAACATAAGGTCTGTGAGTAAGGAAAACCTGTTTGCCTTTTAAAATAAGAGATCTAGTATCTAGTAGTTTTAACTAGCTAATGGGTTGACTAATAGACTAACATAGTGGATTACTTTGGGCTAAGTAGCTAACTGCCTGCTCTCTAGCTATCAAGCTACTATCAGCTTAGCCATCAATGTGTTCAAGACCTGAGAAGGATGAATTGGTAATCTAATGAATCTATACGTTAATAAAAATGACAGAGACAATTAGTTGGTCATTGTCTACTACTTAGGCAGTTGTCCCAGGCTCCTGTGGTTTTAATGGCACCATGGGCAGAGGCAGTATGGCCATCAGGCACAAAGGAGGAGAGGATCTTTTGGTGGAAGAACATGGGGGAGTCTGACCTCACCTCATTTTCAGCAATTTGAGACAACCGCTCTCCAGGTGTCCAGTTTGTCCACAGTTGATGCTGGGCCCAAGCAAAGGGTGAGGCACTGGGGACAGTGGTTAGCATGCTACAATCCAGGGTTGAAGTCATCTGTCATTGTACCCAAATATTCTCAGAGACCTCGGAGAACTACTGCTAAGATTTGGAACTATCTGTTTATCACAATAAACTTCTATATGTTAAATGCCATATTTAGCAGATCTCTAACAAGCTTAAGGGTTAGCACATTTGAGTTAAGCAATTTTTGTCTGTCTTTAGTTCTTTGCTATAAGCTACACATTGCAAACATAAAACAGAATGCTATTATATTATTTTATGTTTGACCTTGAAAATATGTACAGGAGTATGAATAAAGCTCAATCTTGTAATCAATCATGCTGGTTCTTAACATGACTAAAAATAGCCGGGCGGTGGTGGTGCATGCCTTTAATCCCAGCACTTGGGAGGTAGAGGCAGGCAGATCTCTGTGAGTTCAAAGCCAGCCTGGTCTACAAAGCCAGTCTAGGACAACCAGGGTGACACAGAGAAACCCTGTGTCGGAAAACAAACAAACAAACAAAAAAACCGAAAAAACAAAAACCAACCAACCAAACAACAACAACAAAACAGTAAAAATATATTTCTGAACATGTTAAAGGATTTGAACATTTATAAGATCTTAATCATTAAAGACTAAGACTTTAGGTTTCATTCCTGTTAAGTTGGAGCCTTGAAAATCATAAACATAGTCCATAAAGAGAAAGCAGAACAGTTTCCTATATAGTTTAGTTTATAAAACTCCATAGCCTATAAAAGTATAAGACTATATTAATAAATTAATTATATTACCATATTCAGAAACAAGGCTAAACGTATTTCTAAGGCAGTGATTTTTAAGCTTTTGAGAATAAAGGTAGGGCACATTAAACAGTTCTAACACTGTAAATGAGTGAATGTCTCTAAAATTAATATACACATTTTCAGAGTCAGTACTATAATAGAACATTATATAACAATTTTAAAACTGCCTTTAGAGTTATTATATCAAACCCATTGGCCAGAAAGCGTTCAGTTGACCCCAGAGTAGCTGGTGGTGGGAGAAACTGCATTTGTTCATTCATGCGTCTAGGAACTAGTAACGGCATCAGCAGTTAGACATACATTTTAAATTAGCTTGTTTATCTGCATAGGCCTTTATAACCTTGAAATAAAAAACCTTTTGTACTAGGGTATAATATACAGTACAGTGTAAAAATCTATACTAATTTAAAATGAAATTTGTTGGTTTCTTGGTGTAAAAGAAGAAAAGCGATTTTTTTTTTTTAAGTAGAAAAAGAAACCGGAGAGGAATTTTTATTTTTAAGAGTTGGAAAGTACAGCCTTAGAGATAAGAGCAGAGGATGGGTATTTGAGGAGGCAGAGCATAGTTTTAGGTATTTGGAAATCATCTGTCTGTAAGAATTTGGAAATTTGATATGCCACATTTTTGCATGGAATGAGGCCAGGTTTTTGTAATAGAGCCAATTAAAGAAGGGTAGAAGGGACACGTACCTTTGAAATCTTACAGGTCTGGTGGAGGAGTGGGGTAAGTGCATGGAGCAAACCTGGCCACGTGGACAGGCAGAATGTCAGAGCCTTGTGGTAGCAATCTCTAAGTAGAATCTAGGATGAAATTCACCTCAACAGTGGTGAAAATCTCAGTTTGACAGTGGGGCATGGATAGGTGTGGGGCATAGTCTCTGCTCCCACCCAGCTCTGACTGATGCATGATGTAGCAGCATACCCACATTCCCCTGCTGACCCCAACATAGCTTCTGGACCATGTCTGTGCCCATTTGCAGTGGCCACGAGAGTACAGCCATCATTTCCATCATTTCATTCATGGGGTGGGGACCTGTCCCATCTTTTAAGGATAATGGTGACTGGGTTGCAGATCTGGAGTAGCTTACAGGTTTTATGAAGCTGTCTGTGGCTCCTGGGTCTCATCCCTGTATCAAGTCACACAGTACCAATAAGGGTAATAGAACTCTTTTTTTTGTCCCAACAGTGGGGATCTCGGGTTCAATTCCCAGCACCCACATGGCAGCTCACAACTGTCTATAACTCCAAGATCTGACACTTTCACACCAATGTACATAGATTAAAACTAAATAAAATATTTAAAAAAAAAGAATCCTGGCACCCTTGGTCATATCGGATCAGACACACTCATCCTCAAAACCATTCCCCACTGCCCAAAGTTTATAAATAAAGACAGCACAGCAGCTCAAAGAACTGGCTGTAACGCTTTGGTATCATCACGGGCTTGTGGGGTTCCTGATTCTTCCCTGCCATCTGAGACCTGCAGTCTCGTTCTGAAAGAGCTAACCAGTAACACTCTGTGGAAAACTCACTTAGTGCCCAAGCCATGAGCATCACCCTGAGTGCTCTATGCTGCCCCTGAGCAAGAAACAGGACCATGAGACCTTTGACCACAAGGTCTGTCCAGTCTCATCCTGAAACAAGCAGCATCTGGAATGACCTATGGGACAGGACGTGGAGCTCAGGCCACCCCTCCCAATACAGAATGACACTCAGAGAAGATTACAAGCCCGATTCTTTCCTGATAAGAAATCTGTTCAACAAGCACCTGGGGATTCCTGGAGATACCCACCCTATACTAATAAGCTGTCTTCGTGTCTTGGCTCTCAGCCAGTGACCTTTAACTGTACCTGGAGATCTTCCCCCACCCATAAGATGATTAAGAACTGCTTTTCCTTTCTTGTAATAGGGCTGTTTTGTTATCTGTAGATTAGGTATCCTTGGTACCCCTTAGCCCCAGCAAATCAAATATATTCACCCAGGAAACCACTCCCACTGCCCAAGATTTATAATGTCCCTGATTTAGGAAAATAAAGGCTTGCTCTCTCACTCCACTCCTCCACCATAACCATCTGAGTCTCACCATTTATTTTAGGGAAGAATCACTACTGGATGCCCAGGACTTGACTGCTCATAAGGCAGTGATTGCAGAACTGCCTTGGCAGCTGCTGAAGCTTGCTTCATCATGACAAGCTCAGTGCTGACCACCAGCTAAGCACTTGCTGGGCCTGTGTCTCATCCAACCTGCCTTCTGGCCTGCCAGGCCTGGATCTCACTGGACCTGCCTTCTAGCTAGTTTTGGGCATCCACCTGATCCCTCTGCCATGCTTAGCACTGCAGCTTAACAAAAGGACATAACACTTTTGGTGTCATCACAGGCTAACTGTGGGGAGCCAATCGCGTTAGCACACACCTTTAATCCTAGCACTTGGGAGGCAGAGGCAGGTAGATCTCTCTGAGTTTGAGGCCAGCCTGATCTACAAAGCAAGTCCAGGGCAGCCAAGGCTATGGTAGAGAAACCCTGTCTCAAAAATCAGACAAACAACAACAAAAAGAGCTAACTGTAACACCCAGTGGAAAACTCATTTCCACCTCCCCTGGTGAGAATGGGTGCCTCATCTAGCACACAGGCCTCATGCTGAGCTCTCTAAGGCGCTTCTGAGAGAGAGAGAAATAGGACCTTTGATCTCAAGGTCCATCTGTTTCCATCTGGAAGCAAACAGAGCCTGGACTGGCGTTTCATATGTGGAACCAGGCTACTTCTGGAAGTAAAATGACACCATGGACCTGTAAAGTGTGGGCTTGGAGATCAGTGGGATCAATAAAAGACTCTGGGAATTGGAATAGGGCCTCGGGGCCGATGTGCAGGCTCTGGTGGATACTGATATCCACCAGGTAGAAGGTGCCTGCTTCTGGGGAAGAGTAGACAGTTATTTAAATAAAACCATCCAGCCAGGCGTGGTGGCACACGCCTTTAATCCCAGCACTTGGGAGGCAGAGGCAGGTGGATCGCTGTGAGTTTGAGACCAGCCTGGTCTACAAAGTGAGTCTAGGACAGCCAAGGCTACATAGAGAAACCTTAGCTTGAAAAAATAAAAACAAAAACAAAAACAATAAATAAATAAATAAATAAAGCCATCCATCTTCTGTCTGTATAGCCCCTTTGCCAAAGAGCTTGTTCCTTTCCTACAACTGGTACTGAGGTTTATAGGAGGATGTCAGGGAGAGGATGTGTCTTTTGTGGGTCTGGAGGACCTAGAAGCCAAACCCTGGGCCAGTTAGTCAGTGTTAGCATTACCCAGAGCCACTGGGTCAATGGAGGCCTGGTGCCCCCAGCAGTGAATTCGGGCCACCTCTGCTGGGCATTGGAGAGCCTCCAAAAGTTTGGCTATAAGGAGGCCTTTGGTGATGAGAAAGCCCCTTTCCTTCCAAAGGAAGGGAGTGAATATAAACTATTTAAAAAGCATACTTAGAATGAGAATCGGTGTAGATGTTAGCCCGTCAGTCCTTGGCTATTTGGAACACCCTCGTTAAGATGATCAACTCAGGCCAGGTATGGTGGTGCATGCCTTTAGTCCCAGCACTTGGGAGGTAGAGGCAGGCCAATCGCTGTGAGTTCAAGGCCAGCTTGGTCTACAAAGGGAGTCCAGGACAGCCAAAGCTACACAGAGAAACCCTGTCTCAAAAAACAAAACAAAACAAACAAAAAAGATGATCAACTCAGCCTTCTGTGAAGATGTCCCCACAGGGAGGTGGTTTGCCTCAAATGTTTCAGTGGAAGTTTGACAGTTTCCCAATCTCTCCACGAGAGAGCTCCCATCCACAAAGAGGGTGAGTTGGGGGTCTGTGAGAGGTTGGTCTAAAAGATCAGGCCAAGGTGAGCATAGGGCCTCCATATCCTCTGGGCAGGTGTGAGAAGGGGCACTAGAAGGGACTGGGACAGGAAGGAGGGTTTCAGGGTTTAGGGCAGCACTGGTGGTCAGGATAATTTGGGGGGTTCTAGAAACAGAAAACGAAAGGCTTGAACCCATGAGGGCCGGAGGAGGGAAAGAGAGGAGTGGCTCATAAGGGCCAAGAGGCAATGGGTGGAGTATACCACGGTAGGCTAAAACCCAGTGATCTTGACAGTTCCACTGCCACTGCGAGGGCTCTCAGACATGGCTGCCATTCACATATGGAGGGATCTAGCTGTTTGGACAAGAAAGCTACTACTGAGTAGGAGGGCCCAACAAGTTGAGCCAAAACACCTGTGGCCACTCCCATCTTCTGGTCTGTAAGTGGGGAGGGAGGGGGGCTCTAAGAGGGCATCCTGAATTAGAAAGAACTCATAGCTGAACTAGCCAGGTGGGTGAGGGGGCCTGTAGGGGTCTCTCTGCCTGCCTGGTATAGTGGCTTTGGTGTAATAACAAAATTGGATATGCAGTGTTTGAAGAACCCCACCAGACCAAAAAATGAAAGAACCTGGTCTGCTGGAGTTGGGGACTACAAAGCCCACATGTTAGGATTCTCCTTTAGTCTGCCTACCTGTGATGTCACTGCTTACCTTTCATGGGGGGCGTGGCCCTGCCCTGGGCCATATAAAAGACACCCTTCATGTGGTGTTCTCGCTCTACCTCTCTACCTCTCCACCTCTCTACCTTTCTCTCTACGTCTCTATCTTTTCCCTACTTTCTCTGTCTCTCTTCTCTCTCCTCTTCCCCCTTTCCTTCTCCCCCCCCACCCCATGCTCATCTAATAAACTCTGTATAACATAATATCTGCCTGGTACCTTGTATTCTGTCATCCGCCTTAATCTTTAATTTTTATATATAACACCACAAGGCTCAGACTCAGTCATAGGCAAGGGTCTTAGACAGGAGAGCACAGCTGAGCTTTAGACAGAGAGACACAATAACCCAGAGAGCTAAGAGAGTTTAGGAGTGAAGCAGTGTCTTGTTGGGACAGAGACAGGGAAAGGTTGCAGAGTAAATTGTCATCTACATAACAAAGAAGTGTGCTAGGATTAAGGTGTAAGAGAAAATATCCTGGGCTGGAGCAATGGCTCAGAGGTTAAGGACACTGACTGCTCTTCCAGAGGTCTTGAGTTCAATTCCTAGCAACCATATGGTGGCTAAGAACCATCTATAATGTGATGCCCTCTTCTGGCCTGTAGGTGTACATGCAGGCAGAGCACTATATACATAATAAATAAATAAATAAATAAATAAATAAATAAATCTTTAAAAAAAAAAAAAAGAAAGAAAGAAAGAAAAAAGAAGAGAAAATATCCTGAGCCAATGCTTTTCCTGGAAGCCCTGAGGGAGAACTTTCCAAGTGAGTTGTCTAGCAGTTCATGTCTCAGGGTCCTCCCAGGTGAAGGTGAAGAGAAATATGAGTCAGGGTATAGGGAGACAGCAAAAAAGGCATCCTTTAAGTCCAGGTCAGTAAAGTGGGAGGTTGTAGAGGGAAGGTTAGAGAGGAGGGTGTAAGGGTTGGTAAATATGGGTTAGGTTGGGATAAGTGCCTCATTAAGAAGGCATAGGTAGAAATGGAAGAATGGGAGTGTTGCCAGGTGAGTCAGTAGGAATTAGAAGTCCCTAAGATAGAAGCCCCTGAGGTGGTGGGATTCAGAGATGGACAACAGGTATGGAGGGGAAGGAAGAATGGTCCTTAAGGCAAATGAGGTCTGACTGGTGGTACGTAGCTGTGGAGGAATGTCTTGAGTGGATGTCACAACTGTCAATAAAGTTCTGTTTAGCCAATCAGCTGGGCAGAAGGACAGGAAGTGGAAGGCAGGACTTCCTAGAGAGGAGGTGGAGCCAAAATTGACAGTTGAAAGGGAGGAAAAAAAGACCGGTTTACAGGTTACAGGGAAGGAGAGAGTAGTCTCCTAAGATCATAGTGGCAAGTGCTTGGGATATATGTATGTTATGAGGTTTAGAGTAGTTTCTGCTCATTTATGAGTAGATTTGTATCAGTTTAGATTCTGCCCAGCATATTACTCACAGCTTTAAAGTACATTTCAGTTTCCTTGTGTCAGTTATTAGCCATCCTAGGCCAAACCGATACAATTTACTGTAACAGGTAGCAATCACTGGTGTGGAGATATCTCACACTTGGAGGTCAAAAGGATCCCATAGGGTAGGGACTGGCAAGTCTGGGGTGGGAATCTGTGAAGCAATAGAGAAAGAAGATGGAAGTCAGGAGAAGTTATAGGGGCCAGGGAGAGGGTAGGCCCAAAGCAGATGAGGATATCAAGGATAAGTAGAGGAACCGATTTGACAGTCATGACCAGAAAAGTGTATGAAAAAAAAATCATCCTCCAAGAATGCAGGAAGTAGGCCGGGCGTGGTGGCGCCTGCCTTTAATCCCAGAACTCGGGAGGCAGAGGCAGGTGGATTGCTGTGAGTTTGAGGCCAGCCTGGTCTACAAAGCGAGTCCAGGACAGCCAGGGCTACACAGAGAGACCCTGTCTCGAAAAACCAAAAAAAGAAAAGAAAGAAAGAATGCAGGGAGTGCAGGGTTTTAGGTGGAAAGGAGGGGATTCCATCCACTCCCATGACAGAAGTTGCCAATGTGACCGCGTGACCAAAGTGTGAGGTTAAAACAGAGGAAAGTAACCTCTGTGTCCATCAGGGATGAGATGAACTTACCTGCTACCTGCAGCATTACCCTGGGCACATCGAGAGTGATGGAGGTCATTGAGTCTAGGAGCCATCAGTTCTCTACCATGCTGAGGAACACAAAGGCCAGAAGTGTCTGCAGTGCTTACGCTGGTGGAGATAGGCCTCATGGCTGGGCACAGAGGACAGGCACACATGGGAGCAGTCTGACTTCTAGTAGCCAGGCTGCTGGCAGGCAAGGCATGACTTGGCAGGATGCCAAAGGTTGAGGAAGCTGCAGGACCAGTGCCCTTCCTGGCTGCATTTGGAACAGGTCCTTGGTGGAGTTGACTTAGGTTGGACCCTGGTGGGATGGGATCTGGCTGACCTATCTTGTTCCCTCTGTGGGAATGCCATTGGCCTCAGAGAGGCTGCTAAGGCTTTGATATAACAAAAGCCTGTCGGGAAATCTTGGCCACCTCCTGTTGGGTGCTAAAGACTTTAAAAGCCATTTTCACCAACTCCTGTATGGGAGCTTGGGGACCATCCTCAGACCTTCCCCTCTCCTCCCCTCCCCTGACACGCCCACCCTACCCCCACCCCCCCACCCCACCCCACCCCTACCTCTGCCCTTGAAAAATGGGTAGCAGCTCAGGCCATGGCTCCCTCTGAGGAGGCTGGATCCAGGCAGGTATATTGGATCATGGTCTCAATTTAGAACAATACCCAAATGTTTGTCTGTTTGCTGAGTAGTTTTGTAGAGCTTATCAAAGTTAACAACGTTACTTGAGACCGATTCCATACACTGAACAAGGCATCCCATCATGAGGTCCCTCCTCTGGTGGCCATCTTGACCCAGCTGGTAATCTCAGTTGGGTTTCATAGCTTCAGTACCATGTCACCCACTGGACTGTATCATTTATTAAGTGTGCCTGGTCTGCATATTGCCTAGGGGCAACCTGTACCCTTCTACATTCCTGGAGAGGGAGGGTGGAAGCCTGTATGATGTAAAGGTCATGCCAGGTTAAGTCATAGGCCCGGCAAACTTAGCAGAACTCTTTAATACAGGCAGAAGGGTTGGCAGAGAAGGAGCCTAGACACTTTAAAATCTGGGAGAGGTCCTGTGTGGGTTCCTTTCTCTGAGAGGTTGGGCTGAGAATCTGGTCACAGAGTTTTGTTTTGTTTTGTTTTTGTGTATGTGTGTGTTTTGTTTCAGCCTTCTGGAGGCTAGCTGAAAAAGGCTCCATCCTGAGACCAGTGGTGAAGAAGGCCTTCTGGACAGAGAGGGAGCGCAGGGCAGCTGTGCTCAGCCGGGTTGAGACAATAGAAATCTAAGTCCCTTCCAGAGGGGGAAGGGGGGCCTTTGGCTTGTGAAAGGCCAGACTACACTTTATTGAAATAAAGACAAAAAAAAGTCAAACAATTAGATTTTAATTCACTAAGCTTAAAAAACTGATAAGGACAGGGGCTATGGGGCAGAAATGGGGGGTGCGCTCCTAAACCTTCCACCCTCTGGGTTTTTTAACTAAGGGTACTTGAATAACAGGAGACGCTCCCAGGACACTTCCCAGGGCTTGTCTCCAGGGTACCTTTTGAGAAACTGTAAAATTATAAAATACAAGATGCTTGTTCACTTGTCCAGCCTTGCTCGCCTCTCCCAGTTCTCATTAATGCTAACTTCAAAAGTTCCACTCTAGTTCCCAGAATGGTTACATGTAAGTTTCCATATATCAGATGTCCCCATACGGCTTTTAGTAACCGCTCTAGAGACCCACACCCAAGCCCCCACAAAGAGCTTCCCAATGCCAGATGTCCTAATGTCCATATGGTCTAACTTGATAAGCAACCCCACCTGCTTTGCGGTTTTAGCCTTTAAACACTAGCCTGTAACAGCTACTTGGGGTCCTTCACCTCCCGAGTGCTGAGGGACCCTGACACATCGACAATTGAGACTTCTGATGTGTCAGTAATAAATTTTACATATACCTCCAGCCTGTGTGACTTGAGTGGTCTCTCATGGCGACCCCCTGCCTGAATTGGACTCCAGGGTCCAACATTTGGGGGCTTGTCCGGGATTTGGGGGTCATTCTGGGACCACTGACTCACCTTGCTGAAGGACAACGAAAACGAAAGTTAAATTACTTTCGCTTCGTCAAGCTGCTTCCACTTTGTCTTTGTCTACACTGTCTGCATTTTTGTCTCTTGGTAGTGCGCAATTTGAGTTCGTATCGGGAAAAGAAGGGGGTCAGACGTGGCCGGACCCTTCTCTCCTGGCCCACTGGAGGACGCTCTGGTGGTGGTCTGAATTTGAGTTTTTGATAGTTTGATTTGTACTTTCACTTTGATTTGTACTTTTGGTTTAACGCTAAAAAAACACAATGCTTTACCACACAGCTTATTTTTATCTTACTCTAGGCTTCATTTTTGTTATTTGTTCTTTTATTCTCCTGTGTTATGACTGTTATGATTGGACCAATATAAGACAGACTGTAATACCCCCTTAACTTGAGTCTTGACCATTTCCAGGACCTGGCTCCGACTACTGGGGATCCTGATTCCCGGCAAAATCGGAAGCCCATCTTGCCCTCGGATCCTCCCCAACCTCTCGTTTGTACCCTCCTCCTCCTCCTCCTCCTCCTCCTCCTCCTCCTCCTCGTTATTCTGAAAAAATTATAAGACCACTACAGGTAAGGAGATCTCCCTGTCTATCGCCAGACTCTGTTGGTGGGTCTCAAAAGAGCAGAAAGGTGCCCTACTAATTTGGCTAAGGTACGGAGATTAAATAGCATTCAAGACTTAAATAAAATCTTGGCCACAGTAGTAGCAGATAATCCTAGGCCAAAAAGACAGGATAAAAAAGGTAGAGGCAGAGGACGGCCCAGGGTAAATAAAGACCAATGTGCCTACTGCAAAGAGAGAGGCCATTGGATCCAAGACTGCCCTAAATGACCCAAAGACCAGTAAAAGGGTCCAGTCCTGGTGCTGGACAAAAATAACGACTAAAACTCGGAACACATCACCTTCAATTCCCTGGCCACCCTCCACCCTGCTACGCGCCTCCCTCCCTCTCCATCACAGTGACTCTCAGAGGGGCGGAGGCTGAGTCAGCCACTCCTACTGCTGCTCCTGCGCTGTTACTCCGGCTAAACACACTCCGAAACAGGCTGCCACACTCCGGACCCACAGCCCCCAGTGCCGCACGCAAACCTGACCGTCAACAAGAGTTCCTGCCCACCTACACAAAAATAATCACAGCTAGCAGCAGCCTTGGGTCCCGTGGCACCGCTCGCCCCTCCGCCACCTCTCGCAGTGCCTGTCCCGGCTGGCGAGCCCACCCACCGCCAGCCCTGCCGACTCCCTCAGTCATCCTCCAACTCACCCTCAGCCTTGTGCGCCAGCCACAGCCCAAGCCACAACGCTACCAACAGTCTAAATCCCGGTCGCCGGCACAGCCCCGGCTCACTCTGCCACCGCTGCCCGTCCCAGCACCGGTCCCGCACCAACACCCTAGAGATGGAAATGCTCCTGTCCCAAATCAACTCCCTGGCCCACCGGCACACAGCGCCTGCATGCCTCCAAGCTGACGCCAGAAAAAAAAAGTGCCCTTAAAGTCATAGTACCAGGTGCTACAGGCCGTGTGACATTGCCACAACTGCAGCATTCTGCACCACAATATCTTAATCGACCTAAACCGTGGCGAGCTCAAACTCATCGACTTTGGGTCCGGGACGTTCCAAGGCCATCCTAAAAGACATCTTTCCTCGGTTTGGACTCCCTAAAGTAATTGGGTCAGATAATGGGCCGGCCTTCATCTCCCAGGTAAGTCAGGGATTGGCCAAGATCCTGGGGGCTAATTAAAAATTACATTGTGCTTAAAACCCCAAAGTTCAGGATGGATAAAAATAAATAGATCTAAAAAACACCCTGACTAAATTGGCCATTGAGACTGGCTTAAAAGACTGGAGACGCCTCCTACCTTTAACTCTGTCCTTTTGTTTTGTTCTAACCCCCTATAAGATCCTTTATAGAGGCCCACCACCCCTGTCTTATCAGCCTTTTGCTTCCAAAAACTGATTTACAGGCTCGCCTAAAAGGGCTACAAGCAGTGCAGGCCCAGGGCCCACCTCGCCGAGGTCTATAAGCCTGGCCACAACCAGATGGGGCACCCTTTCCACATCGGTGACTCAGTCTACATCAGGAGACACTGCTCTCAAGGACTTGAACCCAGGTAAAAGGGGACCTTACATCGTACTTCTGACCATGCCCAACGCTCTCAAGGTAGACAGAATTACAGCCTAGATACACGCCTCCCACTCCAAGGCCACTCCCACCAACTCTGACCACCACACCCAATGACAGCTCCACCGGTCCGAGGATTTTCTAAAGATAAGACTGACCCAATCTGGTCCTTAACTGTGCTCCCCCTCTTGTTACTGATTCTCAACATAAAGGCAAACCCCAACCACACCGCCCTCTAAAATTAACATGGCAGGTGTCTCACAAAACGGAGATTCCATCTAAAAACATCTCTCATGAGACAACTCTCTAGACCTGGTGGCCACCCTTGTATACAGACTTGTGTCAACTGGTGATAGGAGCCCCCACTAATTAAGATATAGAGAAATATACCGACCCCAAAAAGGCCGAAACTGTCAAATCCTCTTCCAGAAAGATAGGTTTAGTTCCCTGGGGAGGGTGCGGGACTGTTAGACGAAGGAGTCTGTTACAACGGCTATCCTTCTATATATGTCCAGATTATCATAAAAAGAGAGATAAAGGCAAGTGTAAAGGGGCCTACGACTACCATTATAAGGCCTGGGGCTGTGAGACTACAAAACAATGCTTATTAAAAACCCTCCTCCACCTGGGACTTTATCAAAATTAGACTCAAGATTAAAGAACCTCCATCCAAGGCCCCTTTGGGCCCCAACCCTGTCCTTGCAGACACTAGGGGACAACAATGTGTGCCCTTGAGGCCCCAACAGTTATATTCCTTACTCTTCCCTCTAACCTATGGTGGGCCTACAACACTGGACTCACCCCTTGGTTCACCACCCTAATGTCTGCCATTACAGGTCCCCTAATTACTTCTACTAACCCTCATCTATGGACCCTGCATTTTAGACCAACTCATGGCTCTTATTAAAGATAGACTTAATATTACTCAGGCTCTCATCCTGACCCAACAATATCAAGCTTTAAAAACCAAAGAGCCTCAAGATTGAGGCTAGGTACAACAAGAGGAGGGAATGAGAAACTGTAAAATTATAAAATACAAGATGCTTGTTCACTTGTCCAGCCTTGCTCACCTCTCCCAGTTCTCGTTAATGCTAACTTCAAAAGTTCCACCCTAGTTCCCAGAATAGTTACATGTAAGTTTCCATATATCAGATGTCCCCATATGGCTTTTAGTAACCGCTCTAGAGACCCACACCCAAGCCCCCACAAAGAGCTTCCCAATGCCAGATGTCCTAATGTCCATATGGTCTAACTTGATAAGCAACCCCCCCTGCTTTGCGGTTTTAGCCTTTAAAAACTAGCCTGTAGCTGGGCGTGGTGGCGCATGCCTTTAATCCCAGAACTCGGGAGGCAGAGGCAGGTGGATCGCTGTGAGTTTGAGGCCAGCCTGGTCTACAAAGTGAGTCCAGGATGGCCAAGGCTACACAGAGAAACCCTGTCTCGAAAAAAAAAAAAAAAACTAGCCTGTAACAGCTACTTGGGGTCCTTCACCTCCCGAGTGCGTGGGACCCTGACACATCAACAATTGAGACTTCTGATGTGTCAGTAATAAATTTTACATATACCTCCAGCCTGTGTGACTTGAGTGGTCTCTCGTGGCGACCCCCTGCCTGAATTGAACTCCAGGGTCCAACACCTTTTGATGTATTTTTTTCCTCAAATAGCCAGCTTTTGACACCTTTTGTGCGGGTTAGGGTCTGCAAGGAACTATCATTTTAACACATTTGGGTCTGGTGGTTGTTATCAGCAGGGGAGTCTGCTCACCTATGTCCAAGCAGGAAGCTTACTGGGAGAGAACGTCTCCTCCTCCTGCAGACAAGGCCCCACAGTCCTGCAGAGAGAAAGGAATGTGAACTCCAACAAGCCCCTCAACTCCTGCTACCTCCCAGAGAGGGCAGAGGAGAGCAGAGTTCTGCTTGGACCATGTGTCAGATACCAGAGGGAAGAATCCAGGCAGGGCAGGCCAGTGTGTGGACAGTTACCAGGGTGTAGGTTGTGGGGTTGTAGAACACAGGGAGAGCAGAGTAGCCATAAAGGAGGGAAGAGGATGAGGAAGAGGCTGGCCCTTGGAAGGAGCAGGTTGGGATCTGGAAAGGGGTGGGAGAGCCAATGACTCAGGTTACTCATTCATGGCAAATGACTCAGGGCCCAAGACCCCAGATAACAGAGCATTTGGGGGTGCCGTAACCCTGGCCAGTAAGACTTGGGCCATCAAGCACTGGCTACAGAGGGAGGGGCAGGTGTAGTAGAAGTTTTGGTTTCTTTAAAAAAAAAAAAACTCAGTAAAACTCAGTTATGTTATATAAGCTTGTTTTTGTTTTAATCCCAAGTGTGGGCTATGGGGCTGCCTTAGTTTATTTATAGCTGTTAACTGTAATTGCCTCATGTGGAGGCATGGTCTTTTCCAGCTGATAACAGCCTCTTGTGAGCAGTGTGGTCTTTGCCAGCTGGAGATACTTTAATTCTGAGGAGTCTGAGACGGTATAAATACGGGAGCCTAGAGAGAGAAGAGATGCTTTGAAGAGATGGTCAGAGAGAGAGAAGAAATGCTTCAAGGAGACAGGCAAAGGAGTAAGAAAGCTGCTGGTTCCTTTACTGGTTAGCTGGACTGCTGGGTATCTTGATGGCTGAGATCCATATTGCCCCAAATGTCCCATCCCGCAGAACAAGTCAACAGGTTCTCTGAAAGTGGGACTACAGATGAAAAAGGAAGGGCAGAGACACGAAAAAATAGAACCAAGACAAGAAATCCTGATCAAGGCTCTACTTTATTCCATGCAGTTTATATAGCAAAGACTCACAAGCACCTGTCCGGACTCACTTCCTCCCTAGCCCCTCAGGCAGGCCGAAAAGAATACACTGAATAGTTCTCTGCCCGGACTTCTTTGTTTCCCTCAGTAGTGGGTAATCCAAAGATGAACAATTCAAAGTTCATAGCATGTAGCCTAAACACAGCGACCTCCTTCAGCAAAGGTCAACAACTCAGAGGTGACAGCATGCAGCTTAAGCACAGCGGACTTCTACTAGCATGGCTTCCCATACTCAAAGAAGCCAATGACCCTACCCAACCGGATTTGTGCATTAATCCAGTGCTCTTGCTCTTCACTGGGGAAGTAATTAGCTGCTTCATGTCCCCACAGTGGCTAGTGAACCATTAACTTGCTTTTGCTCCAGTAATTTATCACAGAAACAGAAATGTGACCAAGATCCTTAAAGTCCCTGCAGTCACTAGAGTTGAGCTTCGGTAGGCTGATAGCATCAAAGAGCCAGTACACCTCACTGGTGTATAGTGACTTCCTCTGGAGGTGGCTCTTTGATCATCTCCCAGGACTCACCTCAGAAATCTATTCACTGTCCTCAGCTGCCACCACCACAGCTGACACTTGGGACTCATCCCTTGAAATCACTGCTGTCAACATTTTCTTTGATTTGACCTCACTTTATAATTTGTCTCTTCTCTATTCCTCCTACTGCTATATTGGTGTGTGGGCAATTCAACTGGCCTGCCCTCAGGGGCCTTCAGGGTCCCAACAACATCCTACATCACTACCTATGTCCTATGTCATCACCTGCATCAGGTGCATGGGAGATAAGAACCCACCTGCCACCTTGCTCACTCTCACTCTTCCAGACTCTCTCTCTCTCTGTGTTTCCCTCTGTCATGGGCACCCTCCCCTTTCTCTCTTCTTCCTCCTTCCCCACAATAAATCTCCTTTCATACCAAATCTTTTGTGTGGCATCCTTTATATAATACAACATTCACTCCTCTTCTTTTTTCACATGGACTATGGCTCCTTTTTCCCATTCCCATGTGTACTCTGTAGAATTTCTTCCTCTAAATTTCCATTCAAGCCAATCAAATCTTCATAGTGAGACCCTGTCTCAAAATAACTCCAAAAACAACAACAAACAAACAAAAAACAAAGAAAACCCCACACAGGTGTCATTCACACAAGCATTGTGTATATATTTGTGTACATGTCAAAAGACAGAGGCCAACTTCAGGTGTATGTCTACACCGCTCTGTAGGTGTACTTTTAAAATCTATTTAATTTGGGTTTTTTTATATCTCTTTCTCCCTTCTCTACCCCAATCCCTTCCAACACCCAACACCAGGTAGGAGAGAGAGAAGGAGAAGAAGAAGAAGAAGAAGAAGAAGAAGAAGAAGAAGAAGAAGAAG
>OU015745.1:12318525-12332361 GCA_907169655.1 Acomys percivali | reverse complement strand
AGAAGAAGAAGAAGAAGAAGAAGAAGAAGAAGAAGAAGAAGAAGAAGAAGAAGAAGAAGAAGAAGAAGAAGAAGAAGAAGAAGAGGTGTAGGTCTCTTTAGAGTCACTGGGTTCCTTGGGGGCAAGTCCAATCTTCTTTTCAGGATATCTCAAATTAACTAAGAGATGCTTCTTGGATAGGTTTGGCATGTCATTTGAAGGGGGAAATCCATCCCCCAGAGTAGGCAGCACCTTTCAGGGGCAGTAACTGGGCAAGGAGAGTTGAAAGAACAGTACTAGGTGCCTGCCTTGGTTCTTGGTGGTGGGAGCATCTATCTTGTTACTGTGAGTTCCTTTGCTGCTATCTGAACCCAGCTTCTTCTAGCTTCCAGTGTGGTCCAAAGACCAGCAGCTAAACCCCTCAGCCATCAGTGCTAAACCGGGGCTGCTGAGCAGCAAAAGCGCTCAGCCTCTGCAGTGTGCAGCAGACCCACCTGTATTGTGTGAGCCAATCTGACAAATCCTCCTTTGAAAACCCCAACACAGCTCAGAAAATTATGTCTAGGGGGAAGTGACTAAATATTTTAAAATGTGCTTCCAGCCAAGCCTGGGGGTAGGTACATGGGTTTAAACTCAACACTGAGGAGGCTGAAGCAGGAAGGTTACCCTGAGTTTCAGGACTACATAACAGAGTACTGTCTCAAAAAGAAAACAAGCTGAGCATGATGGTGCATGCCTTTGATCCTAGCACTTGGGAGATAGAGAAAAGTTAATCTCCATGAGTGTTAGGAAAGACCTTTTCTCAGAAAGAAAGAAAGAAAGAAAGAAAGAAAGAAAGAAAGAAGATAATATAAGATATGAGAACTGGGGAAGTGGAAAGAAGAGCACTTGCTGCTTTTGTAGAGGAGCCAGGTCATTTCCCAGCATCCACAAGATGGCTCACAACTACCCATAATTCCAACACCAAGGAGTGTGATGCACCTGCTGACCTCCACCTGTATCAGGCATGCAGGTGGTGCATACACAGACATATGTGCAGGCAAAAGATTCATATAAAGTGTGTGTGCATATGTGTGTGTGCGTGTGCATGTGTGTGTAAATTAGGGTGAAGGACAAAACTCCCGCAGCCCAGCATGCATGAGGCCCATGGGCTTGATTCCTCAGTACCAAATAAAATCAGGAATGGTGACACCTGCCTATTGTCAGATCCAAAGGAAACTCTAAAAGGCTGTCCAAACATCCAAAAATGAGCTGAACCTAGTCTCTAGGAGGGTTTCTTGTTGTTAGATAAAAGCCAGCCTTCCTCAGGAATTAGTAAAGCTGGTCCCTCTCTTCCAAAAAGAGTCATTTCCCTCACCTCTGGCAGAAGCACATATGACTACCTCTGATGCCTATCATCATATCAAAGTGCATGCTGGTGTCACAAAGTAAATGCTGGTATTGTGAGACCAAAACAAAAAAGATATATTTTGCATGTTAAGAGTTTGTGTGCAGTGCCGGGCAGTTGTAGTGCATGCCTTTAATCCCAGCATTCAGGAGACAAAGGCAGGCAGATATCTGTGAATTCGAGGCCAGCCTCTTCTACAGAGAGAGTTCCAGGACAGCCAGGGCTACTGCACAGAGACACCCAGTCTCAAAAAATAAATAAATATAAAAAAATTTAAAAGTTTGTGTGCAGTTAAGAATAAGTTCCTGTTTGTCCTGTGTTTCTTTGACCCATGTGCATCAGATGTGCTTGACCACATTTGGATGCAGACAGGAAATACATCAGGATGTCAGGATGTATACTTGCCCCTTGTTAGGCCTGGTAGGGACAATGTGATGGATTACTGCTTTTATGCCAACATGATTCAGGGCCATTTTCTGAGAACCCAGAGATGGACTTGGCCAGAAAGTCCATCCATTTAATTAAAGCTTGCTTCCAATTTGGCTCAGAATTGTGGTAGTAGTCTTATTCTCTACTGGTAAGATTAACAGTATCACAAATACCTGTTTATACATATCTTTTTTTAAGATTTATTTATTTTTTATTATGTATGCAGCGCTCTGCCTGCATGTACACCTACAAGCCAGAAGAGGGCATCCGATCACATTATAGATGGTTGTGAGTCACCATGTGGTTACTGAGAATTGAACTCAGGACTTCTGGTAAAGCAAACAGTGCTCTTAACCTCTGATGCATCTTTCTAGCCCCCTGCTACACATTTCAAAGTCCATTCTAACATTCAACCTTCTGTAGTGAGAGTTTTAGTTTCTTTAAAAACCCAGTTATGTGCTGGGCATAGTGGTGCATGCCTGTAATCCCAGCACTCTGGAAACAGAGGCATGCGGATCTCTGTGAATTTGAGGCCAGCCAGATCTACAAAGCAAGTCTAGGACAGCCAGGACTATAGGAAAAACCCTGTCTTAAAGAACAAAAACAAAGCTGGGCGTGGTGGCACACACCTTTAATCCCAGCACTCACGAGGCAGAGGCTGGTGGATCAATGTGAGTTTGAGGCCAGCCTGGTCTACAAAGTGAGTCCAGGACAGCCAAGGCTACACAGAGAAACCCTGTCTCAAAAAAAAAGGAAGAAGAAGAAGAAGAAGAGGAAGGCTGCTGTTCCCCTCCTGCTGTTCCTGGTTACTGCTGCTGTAGTTTGTTAAGGGGTCATAAGCAAGGAAACAAGAAATTGGGGTTGGAGAGATAGCTCAGAGGTTAAGAGCCCTGATGGCTCTTCCGAAGGTCCTGAGTTCAATTCTCAGTAACCATCTATAATGGGATCTGATGCCCTCTTCTGGCATGCAGGTGTACATGCAGGCAGAGCATTGTATACAAATAAATCTTAAAAAAAAAAAAAAAAAGTTGGAGCTATCCTGAGGATGAAGATTGGAAATGCCCCCAAGAAACCCAACAACCCTAATCAGCAGGAAGTAGTCAAAAGAGATCTGGTCCCTCTCCTCCTTTCTAGCCTTTCTCTCTTACCTTGTGTTGGGAGGTTGGAAGGAATTAGGGTAGAATAAAAGGTTGGAAGGGAGGTAGAGAAATAAGAACCCTATAAATTGAGAAAAAAATTATACTAACACCCTTCTCACTTCCTCCCTTCCCTCCCCTTCCTCCCTTCCCTCCCCTTCCTCCCTTCCCTCCCTTCCCTCCCTTCCCTCCCCTCCCTCCAACTCATTCCCTCTCTTCCCTCCCCTCCCTCCAGCTCACTCCCTCCCTTCCCCCCTCCAACTCACTCCCTCTCTTCCCTCCCCTCCCTCCAGCTCACCCCCTCCCTTCCCTCCCCTCCCTCCAGCTCACTCCCTCCCTTCCTTTCCCTCCCCTCCCTCCAGCTCACTGGCTTACCTCCCAAAGCTACTCTTTATGACCCTATTGCTCTTGCTATGTTTACTCACTCTATGCTCTGCATACTGCATAGCAGTATGTGTCACTGCTTTCTCTGTTCTCTGTCCCCAGGTATTTGCTCCTTTCTCACAGATAGCCCTGGCCATGTCCAGTATGCTTAATTTTCTCTTTGCTCTGGAATCTTCCAGATGCCTCTGGCTGTTTTCTCTTTCACATCTACAATAAAACCTTCCCTTTAATCATACCATGGAGTGGTCATGTCACAGATGTGTAAACACCTGTGAGGTGACACGTGCACACAGGAGGTGGAGGCAGTAGAAATACATATCCCAGGTCATCCCTGGATACAAAGCAAACAGTTCGAGGCAGTCTGGGATCAAGAAGATTATGTCAGAAAACATAATAACAATTGTTAAATTAACAATTACTGAAATAAAATTACACAGAGGAATATATTGGGATCGAACATGAGTTTGGGCTTTTCTGTTTTCACCTAGGGGGAAAGACTGGATATCTACTGATAGTCTTAGCTCAAACTCTTTTTCTGGGCAGGGTTCAATTTCCTCTGCTCAGTAGACACCCAAGATAGTGCTATTCAAAAAGTCCCAGAGGCAAATAGGTTAAGCAGCAAAATAGAACAGAGAGGGAGGAGGGAGGGAGGAGGGAGGGAGAAGGGAGGGAGGAGAGAGGAGGGAGGGAGGAAGGAGGAAGAAGGGAGGAGGAAGGAGGGAGGAGGGCGTGTTGCTGCACAGCACAGCACAGCACTTGCTGAGTCACAAAAAAAACCCGGGGTTGATTCCCAGCTCCGTTTAAACAAACTAAAGAAACAATGCAGGCGTGGCCTGTGTCCTAAATCCTATCACCTTGGAAGGTAGGAGAAGGGTCAGATTCAAGGTGATCCTTGTCTACTAAGGCTGTTTTAGGCCAGCCTGGGCTGCATGAAATGGTCACAAAAGGTAACAGTTGCAACAGAAAAAGCAGAAAGACAACCACCCCCATAGCAACAAGGAAGATGAAAGAGAGAAGCCAAGGCGGCTCTGCAGCCTCTTTGGCAGGACACACCCGGCCTGCTCCTTGCTCACTGGGCAGGGCCAAGAAGTAACTCATTCCAGTTAAGTTTCTGCAGTGTGCTGTTCCCTGTGAATGGTCAAAAACAGCGTGTGGGCAGGAATGAGCGCCGCAGAAGCAAGGCTCTTTCCATCCTTTTTCCAAATGGTCAGGAAAAATACACAAAGGAGCTGGTAGGCTCGAGTCCCATGTTCCCGCTCAGTGTGAAGAAATCTGCCATCCAGACGTGGGCAGCCACTGAGCGAACCCTGAAGTTCTTTTTGTTTGGTTTGATTTGATTTGTTTTTCCAGCCGATTTCACTATGTAGTGCAGGCTGGCCTGGAACTCCCAGCAATCCTGCTGCCTCTGCCTCCCGATTGCTGGAACTATAGGCAGTTACCACTAACCCAGGCCTGGTTCCAGCCTCTGGGTTTCTGGGAGTTGGCCTGGCACTCACTCTCCATGGTTTTATATTAAGATTTCCGGAGGAAGTGATGAGTCATTCTCCTGAAAGCAAGAGAGGAAATAAAAGAACGCCATCTAACAATGTGGAACACGCGCCAGGCTAACACAGACTCTCAAAACCTCGTAGTTTTGTCGATGTTCTGCCACCTACAGCTGTGTGACATCAGGCAAATGGTCCAGCCTTTCTGTGTCTAGGGTAGTCAAGTTGGTGCTCTACCTTAAGAGCAGCTGTGTGAGGCTTAAACGTGTCTCTGCATGCCACGGTTGCTTTCACATGCGTGCAGAGCAGTATGAGGCAGCTTTTGTCAGGGCAACAAATGCCAAGCGACCAGTCAAAAGGAGGGAGACAGATTTAACTTGGCCCTGTGTTTTGAAGGCTTTGGTCTGGTCCTCTGTCTGCGGTCAGCTGGTCTTGCTGAGGTCAAAGGTCTCTAAGGGAGGGTCAAGTAAAAGAAAGTTTCTCAGTGTATGTCCACTATCAGCAGCAAGAGTCACAGAGGACCGTTGTGGGGGTGCTTTTAATCCCAGCACTCGGGAGGCAGAGGCAGACACACTGCTGTGAGTTCAAGGCCAGCCTGGTCTACTTAGAAAGTTCCAGAACAGCCAGAGCTACATAGAGACCCTGTCAAAAAATAAAAAAGGTTTTAAAAAGTCAGTAGTCTCCATCTCCCCCAGCCTGTAGTGCCAGGGTTCAAGAAGCTGAAGCTGGGGATTCCTTCGAGTTCAGAGTTCAACATAAAGAGCTTCGGACCAGCCTAGGCTAGAGAGTGAACCATGTCTCAAATGTTTATTATTAACATGAAGTGAAAGCTACAAGTTATAGGCAATTGGGAAGATGCAAACAGTTATACAAGTATTCATTTAGCAAAAGCCTTCAGTGAGCTGCTCAGCTCAAGCCTGGAATCCTGGTCCTCAGGAGGGTCGTGAGCGTGAGGTCACAGCGGGTTACACAACTACCAGGCGAATACCAGACTAACCTCAACTGCATAGCAATCAACACCTTGCGTCAAAATACAAATAACCAGTGCTGGAGACATGGCTCAATTGATAAGAGCACTTTCAAAACCATGAGGACCAGAGTTCAAATCCCAGCACCCAGGTAACAAGCCAGCCTAGGACCTGCCCAAATCTGTAACCGCAGCCTTGAGAGGGTGGAGACAGGAGGATTACTGGGACTTGGGCTTCCCAGCCTCCTGGCTCAAAGAGAGACCCTGCCTCAAAAGAATAAGACTGAGAATGAAAAAGGAGTACATTGGAACCTTCCTCTGGCATCTACTAGTACACACGCACACGCACACACACACTTTTAAAAACTTAAGTTCAAATAGGAGCTCAGAGAATACAAAATAGAGCTACAATTTGTAACTAAATAATGAATCTGACAAAGCCAGGACAGGCGTGTAATGCAGGTGGTAGGTAGGGTGCTTACACAGCATCCACAAAGCCCTGCAATGAATCCTGAGCACCAAATCAACTGGGCATGGTGGAGGCAGGAGGCCAGTCTTAGTCTTCGCATGTTTCAGAAAAGGAAAAGAGAAAAAAATAGAAAAGAGAGGAGAGAGAGAAAAATATATAGCAGTTAATGGCTCCTGCATTTGGCTGACACCCAGAGAATGAGGGACATCTGGTACAGAAGCTCAGGACCCTGCAATCTGCCACTTGAAAATTCTGGGGCTTTTAAATCGCGCACAGACCTGTCTGTCTGTGGCCAGCAGAGGGAGACATTTTCAGAGGATGGAATGGTAAAGCCTTTCTCCACTCGAACAAAGGAAGTGCTGTTAGAGGAGGGGAGGGCGTGGGAGTACCACGTGGACAGTCTCGTGAGCAGACATCACAGCTGGGATCCAATCCCATCTCAGGGTGAATCAAGTACCACGGAGGCGGAAGCACAGCCTGCCGGGATTACAGGCTCAGCTGTCAGTATTTTAGGAGCTAAAAAGAGAGAGGTCACTCAGTAGCTTATCACCCTGTGAAAGAAACCCTGAAATCAGCAATTGCTAAGAGTCCCCAAGGGAAAAAAGCAAAGAAGGTCAAGTGTTCAAAGAGCCCAGTCGTAGAAAAGAAGAATCCAGGAAGTAATGGGTTTGGGCCAAGAGAATGGCATTTAAGTTTAATCTGTCTGTTCAACACATATGTATTCCTTGCTTTTCAGCAGGTACAGTGCCACACGCCAGTTGTACAATTTTGATCCGACAGACATAGCTTTACTGGATTAGGAGGCTTAAAACAGGAGACACTGAACCTGTTGGTGTGTGTAACCAAGTATAGAGGGAGAAGGGAGGAGGCCAAATGCTCAGCAAGGCCTCCTGAGGAGGAAAGGCCTGAGCCCAGAAAGTACGAGAAAGCTGAGGCCGGTGAGGATTTCCACACGTGGACCACATAGTCCTAAAGGGCCCACTGGCCATCCAAAGCCAGAGGCGATATCTTAATTTCTGCCTCTCTAGAAACCCGTCTGATGTTTCACTTTCTGGAAAGTCCTATGTGAATATTTTGTGCCTTCCTACAATAATCCCTTAGGACTCCTCAATCCCAGAGAACAACGGATTCACTTTTATCTCATATCCATTTTGAAGATTACAGGAGTCCAAACCTACCTACCTCCTCAGACTGACAGAAAGAAGGAGAGAGGGAGGAAGAGGGGGAGAGAAAGGAGGAGGGAGGGTTGGTGAGTCACCCCTCCATTTCTTGAAAATAAATAGCTCCTCTAGATCTCCTGCTGCAATTGGCCTTTTCCCAGAACTTCATGCTCCACTGAAATTACTTAAATGAACAATTTCGGATTTTTGGTTGTTGCTGTTGCTGTTGTTGTTGTTGTTTAAAGCAGGTTTCCTGTGTCTCGGGCTGGCCTCAAACTCGTTACATAAAGGGAGATGGCCTTGAAACTTGATGATAAACACGAGCCCTCCTGAGTACTGGAACGTTCTCACCACCTTTGACTCTGGTTTTTAACTGAGGAGGAAAAGGCGGTGTTCCAGTCTTTGTCTCAAGATATAGGGCTGAATTTTAAATAATTTATTTATAGTTATTCCCATGAACTATTATAGAAGCAAAACACGAATGATCCCGTTTCTCTGCCATGCATAGGAGTAAGAAAAACAGGTAGAATGAAGGATCCTTAGCTAGGCAGCTGGGCATTCAGGCTTGGATAGAAGCTCAAGGCTGCTCCGAAGGCCTTCGGACAGCTTCACGTGCTTCCTTAGTTGGCCAGCAGGGGGCGACAAGGGAGCCGTCAAGCACCACATGGAGCCACACCCAGACCATGGTTGCTATTTCAGTGTCTCTTCCTGGGTCCTCAAAAAATTCAAGATGAGAAATTCTTGTCAAAGAAAAGAGAATGAGGGAAATCTAGACACTCATTTTTATTGAAATAATTGCAGAGCCATGTAACTGAGCATTTTCAACTGGGCAGCCGGGGGAACTGCACTTCAGAATCATGCTACTTCCCTTGTCCAGTCCCCAAAGAGAAAAAATGCCTACATGTGATACTTTTAAAATTTACAAAAATCACAGTAGTATTTTATCCTGATCCTGTCACCTCCCACTTTGCCTCTACCCGCACTCTGCCAGGAGTGGTGTGCCCCTCCCCACTCCCCCACCCCTCAGTAAGCCTCCCCTCATCTTACAGGTCACACCATCCGATCCAGGGTTAAAATTACAACTGGAAAACCAAACCCATCTGGGTCCCTCAGGTTCTCCTCTGGCAGTTCTACAGTTGCGGAAGGAGTGGGCATGTGGTGGCTGTTCACAAGCTCTGTATGTTGATAAAAGTTAGCAAATTATTTTCCTTTACAGTAAACGAAATGGAAATGAAAAAAAAAAAATGAGCTCTACTCAAAACCTTAAGTCAGTAGTAAGAAATGCAGTTATTTCTGGTTTTGCCTGAGCGTCATTTGAAGGGCACCATGTTCACTGACTAGATAACAACGCAGAAATAACAAATATGATAAAGCCAAAAGGCTTACAGCTTAGATCCACTAAAAAAAAAAAAAATCTATTTACTTCATGGTATTTTTCAGAGGAAAAAAAAAAAGAAAAGAAAAGAAAATGGAGTTGGGTAGGGTGAAGTAGGTGGGAGATTGCTGTAGGACACTGGGTAAAAGGAAGGGAGGGAAAAGTACAGACTGAGGCTGGTTCCGCCCTAACAAAGAGGCAGAAACTGTGTCTCAACAGCCACCAAATCCAGTTCAGGGCGGTTTGAGCCAGTTTCTGAGCTGGATTGAGAACAACAGCCACAGGCTGAGACTTCACTAGGGTGAGATGGAAAATGTAACATGGATTTTATGGACAGACCTGAACTGGGCGGGGATTTGCTGGAACCTAAAGCCTGTTCCTTGTGTGCTGAAGTCAGATGAAATACCAGGCCTGGGGCCGGATCAGTAGCCTGCCGTACCCGAGAAAGTTCAGAGTCGGGCCTCTGTGCTCAGATCCGGTCCGCATTTTCCCTCTCGCCCCCTTCTGATTGTATCTGGTGAGGGAAGAAGGGCCTCAGGGTATCAGTTTTCAGAGAGCTGGCCAAGGCCTTGGGGGGGAGGGGAGGGGAGGACTTCGCGGCCTGGTTAGTTTTCTGCCTGTGCTGGGAAGTGGGGGTTGGGAAGGGATGTAGGAGGGTCTGAAAGCGCTGAGAAGAACACTTCACACCCTGCAAGTTCACACCATTTTTCTACTACACCTATGTTTGTGTGTCTTTACAAGCGTGAAATACACAGCCCCCACGTCCATGGAACGTTCTGCTTACAATTGGACATCTCAGTATCTTCTGCCCCAGGCATTAAATGACAATGCGTGCACTCATTATGTGTCCCCAAACGCATACAGATTGTCCACACCTTCTCAACTGAAAGCAACAGCAATCTAGGCAACACTGGAATGGTGGTTAAGTACGGCTTGCCTCCCCTGCCCAAGTCGGTTGTACGTTAAGCCCTAGAGTGGCTGCAAGACCAAGTTGTCACCTACTTGAGCCGTTGTCTACAGCTGGGTAGGGTGCACACATCCTGAGGGCAAGTTCAGTTCAGACTTCTCATGTCGCTATCCCCCCCTCCCCCTCAGAAATGCCCTAGGGACCGGCAAGAGTTCCAGGTCAGCCGCATTTGGGAAGGAGACTGTGCCGAGTGGATTCTCTCTCCTAGGGTGTCTCCAAATGGTTAGAATCCGGAGTCAGCAAGCCAGAGCCTGGAGACTCAGAAGCCAGTCAGCTGAGCAGTGTGGGGGGAGGGGCGCCCTGCAATTCCTTTGTTGGATCTGTGGGGTATCAGAAACACCCTGAGATGTTGAGAGAGAAGTGGGGAGACCCAAAGGGTTGAAAAATCGAAGAGCCACTTTATTTTCTGTTAATCCTGGACACATGGGGGGACTGTTGGAACTCGGCCCACTTTGCATTATTAACGTTTGACCTTTGAGGCACTGAAAACTTGTTACTGGCAGGCACGTTATAGTTGATGCTTATCACTCAAATGTTTACTAAGTGTACGTACACATAATATGTACGCACAAACGTCACTACGTATTGTAGGCGAGCTGGTGTGGACCCCATTTGTTAGTGTGCTTGTTGCTTGGGAGGAGGTGGCTGATTTTAGGGAGAGCTGTTTTTATGCGAAGATGTAAGAATCTAAAAAGATTAGACCGAGAAATAATTCTAAGCACCGCGCAGTGCCTCGCATTTCATCATACGTGAGCCTAGTCACTGTATCCCTGAAAGCGACACTGCTGTTTCCCATTTTAGAGATGAGAAAAGTAAAGTTCGAGAGGATCAGGTGTTGTCGCTAACCTAAAACCCAGCAGGGAAAGATACTGGCTCTAAAGTCCAAGCTTTTAACGTGACACAGTTCCGCCACTTTGATGTCAAAAGCTTGTCAACCCTTCTAAAGTGCCTACTGTGTGACTGCCTACTCTGGGCTGAGGGCATGGTCCTGGTGACGGGACACTGATGACAAGATGATTCCTGCCTTCAGCAAGCTTTCAGTCTAGTGACTTTTGTTTCAAGAAAAAGTCAGGCCTGCCCAGCACAGGGTTTTATTTTCGGACTCAAAGGCCATCTGGGAAACTGGAACTCTCCTAGCTTTTCTGGGCCTCTGGGCTGGGTGGGAGGAGCCGGGAACAGGGAGTGACCTGGTAACAGCAGGCAGTACAGGCTGACAGGCTGGCTGCCTGGGGAAATGGGCAGGGCCAGGCCCTGGGGAGCTGTAGCTATGGCAACCCAGCCTGTTTCCAGAACAATGTCTCCTGCCAGGCAAACAGCCCCAGAGCCACTCCCTGTATAATCCACAAAGCCGTCTCAAGGCACAAAGGGCTTGGTTCTGGTGAGGCCCTCAGCACGAAGCCAGGACAAAGACAGACGTCTGTTGTCTGGGCCCTGTCTTTGTGTTGCGCTTGCGCCAACATCCAGAAAGAGCGGTGACTTTGCTCCTTACGCTGCCTCGTTGGAGTTTTGAGTTAGCCCCATTTTACAGATGCAGCGTCAACAGGCGTGAAGGGGCCTAGCATGTAAACGAACCATAAAAACCCAGAGTCCTTTTAGGTTAATGGAAGGTGGGCCCTGCCTTTGCCTGTTTTGCGACAGGGTTCTCCAGATATAGCGAAGAGAGGTCGTGTCCCTGTGCTCTGGCACCCTGGGACTCGCTGGCTGGCCCTGGACTCTCCCAGGCCAGCTTGCCCAGGGCTGCAGCACACCCCTCCCCCACGCGGCGGCCCGCCCCTCCCCCACGCCGCAGCTAAAACCACAGCAGGAAGAGGAATGGGGAAGGCACGTCCGCCCTCGCCCTGCAGGCCTCAGTGTCAGCTGGTTTAGAAACTCCGGCGCACAGCCTGAAAAAGGACAGCCTACTGGCGCCTGTACTCCTCCGGGCCACCAAAGGACTACATCCTGTGTACTGAAAGTTGTCACTACCTTTGCAGAGCCAGGGTGTGACCTCCCAGAAATCGAGCATAGGGACAACCTCCCACCCTCAACACCAGAAACTGCGGTAGATGAGTTATATGAGGACTAGACAGATGGCTCAGCCGTTAAAGACTAGGCTCACAACCAAAAATATAAAAATCCAGACATGTCTACGTTTACAAATAATGTAAATATTTAAATTATGTGGACCAGAAGAAATGCAACTTCCAATACCTTATCCTAATAAAAAAAAAAAACTTGCCTTCAAAAGTGTGGTGTCACACACTTTTAATCCTAGCACTCTGGAGGCAGAGACAGGGGGATCTCCCGAGTTCAAGGCCAGCCTGGTCTACCTAGTGAGTTCTACAACAGTAAGGACTACACAGGGAAACTTGGTCTCGAAAAACCTAAAGAAAAAGAAAACTTGCCCTCAAAATAGCTGGTAGTTCACACAGGAATCCCAGCGTGCAGATGCTTGTTGAGAGCTCTGGGGCCAGCCTAGGCTTCATAGGAAGACCCTGTCTCAAAAAAACACCTTTGCCCCACAGAAAAGCGTGAAAGGAAAATACTGTTGTTCACAGTTCCACCCCTCCCCATCCCCCCACCCCCACCCCCTCCCCCTCCCCCCACCCCCACCCCCTGCCGCTGCCGCCTCAGCAAAAGGCTTTAAACAACACTTTCCACCCAGTCCTTAGAGATTGCCTTGTTCTAAAGAAGCTTGTCCATAAGAATGTGTCCACCCAGCCCCGGAGGAGCAATCAAGACCCACTCCCAGAGAGCCCCCAGAAAGCTCTGGATGACGCTGTGATGATACTAAATCCTTATAGCCAAGGAAAGTGGCCCACTTGGATTCACCTCACTTAAGGAAAGAAAGAAAGAGGGAGGGAAGGAGGGAGGGAGGGAAGAGAAAGGGAGACAGAGACATGGAGACAGGGTTGGGGGTGGAGGCTAGCCTGAGGCTATGCAGGAGATTTAGACCAGCCTACACTAAATACGTAAACCCCCGGCTTGTTTGTGTTGCCCATGGTTACATTTCAAGGCATAGTTTACCTAGCTTCATGTTTGTAAATGTGTGCTTAGGGGTAACCTTTATTCTTCCTTAAACTCAAATAATTTAACCTGAAAAGGCGGCGGGGGGGGGGGGGGGGGGGCAATACCAACTTTTAAACATTATTTGATAAGGATTGTCTCCCTGCGTGGGGGAGGGGAGACTGCTGGGTAAGGACCCCAGCCTAGAAGTGGATCTTTATAGTAAAGTTTGAAGGCTACTATCCCATTGGCAGTTCTTACAATAAAATATAAAATGATGTCACTGTTCCCCAGGTTTGGTCCCTATTGTTATGTTTAATAATAGGAAATAAGATACAGGGTATCAGATATTAGATTATATGAGGTTTATTAAATGAGCATGGGGAGAGGAGGAAAGGGGGTAGGGGGTACCCCAGAGAGAGAGAGAGGTATAGGGAGAGAGACAGAGGAAAAGAGGTAAGAGGTAAGAGAGATGGGGGGGTAGGTCTGTCCTTTTATATATGGGAAAGGCCACGCCCCCACAGCAAGTAGGCAATGATATCACAGGTAGGCAGATTGAAGCAGAGTTCTAAAGCCTATAGCATCCTGTATGTAGTCAGCAGTCACTCGGTATTTCCTGGCAACCAAGCACCTCGGCAGCAAGTCACCATGCTGGGGCTTGTGGGTTTAACAAGCACCAATGCAGTGGGACACCCTTTCAATAAACCTGCTCTGTGTAAAGGTGGTGCAAGTCCCCAAATTCTCAAGGCAGACAGAAAGGCATCTCAAGAGTCCTCAGTGAGTCATAGTGACTAAGGCAGAACCTTTGTAGAGTGAATTTGTTGCTGTGCCCTTGACCCCACATTTTCAGTTATAAAGAAAAGCTGCACCCGAGTGATTAAGATGACAACTGCTAAATAATATTTGGAGGAGGGGTTAAAACTCAGACTCTCTCTCTCTCTCTCTCTCTCTCTCTCTCTCTCTCTCTCTCTCTGTGTGTGTGTGTGTGTGTGTGTGTGTGTGTGTGTGTGTGTGTGTGTGTGTGCACATGCGTGCGTGCCAGTTCTCATGGAGTCCAGATGTCCATGAACAGGGCAAGGACACACAATTTTTGGTGTATCATGACAAGAGAAGA
>OU015745.1:12225370-12312285 GCA_907169655.1 Acomys percivali | reverse complement strand
CACACACACACACACACACACACACACACACACACACACACACACACGGACAGAGCCCTAACTGGCCATCTCTTGTCACCAAATGAAAATTCATGTTACATCTAATTGAGTTGTTGGTCAATGGACTCCCATGGGAACCCCCAAACAACCTAGGCTGTTGCCAAGATTATAGGTTACTTGCCACAAACTGACAACAAGGCCTCATTGATGGAGACAGCTCCAGATGATTTTTTTTTTCCAAGCGACTTTTGATGTGGGCTGAGGATGTAGCTCAGTGGTAGAGGGCTTGTCTAGTGCGTGCAAGGCTCTGGATTCAATCCTAAGTACCACTAAATGAAACAAAAACCAAAAACCAAAAACATTGGTGTTCTGTTGCAGGAAATGGATATCAGATTCAGTTAGGTGTGTCCTGAGAAGTTGCAGCTTGGGCGTGCCTTTGAAAGCCTCCAGGGAAAAGAAGGCCAAAGAAGGGAAGTTCCTGCCTATTTTAATGCAAATTGCTTGAGAGAGGTCTTTGCTCTATGATTGCAGGCAAAGTCAGCTGCGTGGCCTGGAGCTGCCCCACCATAAATGTGAAATGGTTTGGCTTCTCTGATTTAGCTTGGAGACCACCCCACCCCCACCCCCACCCCTACCCCCACAGTGGTGACATAGCTCAGCCTGCCAAGGGTGTAGAGGCAGAGCTAGAGACTCCTTAAGTAGCAATTGGATCCCGGAGAGCTCCCCCCCCCCACCCTTTTTTCTTTTTGGATTGGATGATCCCTCACAGAAGGAGTTCTGGCTAAATTGCAGGAACAACAGGGAAGCAGCTAGCAAGACACAGATAAAAGAAATTCTAGGAAAGAGAGCTAAGAAGCCTCAAGGGTTTGGAGGAGCTCGAGAGAAGGGTAGATTAGCTAGGACAAGGGGCACAGATAGAGATTTCTAAAGAGCTAGTATTTTAGTTGTAGAGTCAGGTTTGAAAGTATATATATTATATAGTTAAGAAAATAAAGTTACCTTGTTGGGATAGCAGGTTTTTTACCTCAGCTTACACCTCCCATGTCTATATTGGTACAATTATTATAATAATTTAAAAAGATAAACATTGCAGTGTTCTGTTTTGTCCTGACTTTGTGCTTCTGCAGGGTCAATCAGGGCCCTGCAAGTGTTTGGCGGGTATTCTGTGCAGAGCTAACATCAAGCACTGTTGCTTCCTTTTAGCACAGCTCACACTAACTTAATGATACACCAAATTGAGCCTGTATTTTACAAACAGAAGGGTAAAAAGCCCTAATGACACATTCCACAAATTCCTCCTGGGAAAATTTGGTTTCTTAGTCATTTAATAAAACAATTAGAAATGAACATAAAGAAAGTTTAAGAAAAATTTTATTAGTTAAAAAGATTTAAATTGCCGAATGTGGTGGCGCACATTTAATCCCAGGACTCATGAGGCAGAGGCAGGCGGATCTCTGTGAGTTGGAGGACAGCCTGGTGTGTGTGTGTGTACTGTGCATATATGTGTGTGTGCATACATACATATGTATGCATAAGTGTGCACACAAAGGGTCCAGAAGTTCTCTCCTTTACCAACTGTATCCTGATAATTGAACTTAAGGTATAAGGCTTGACAGTAGACCTTAGATTTTGGGAGAAAAACAACAGGGGAGAAAAAAACAAAAACAAACAAAACAAAACAAAACAAAAAAACAAGTCTCCATAGGTACTGGAAGGAGAAAGGTGGAGGAAAGATAGCAGCATCACCCTAACCCCCCTTTCTGAATCAGGGTCTCACTCCATAGCTCTGGTTGACCTGGAGCTTGCTGTGTAGACAAGGAAAACTTCAAACTCACAGAGATCCACCTGTCTCTGCTTATGAGCTGTGTGGTGTGCACAACTACACCTCGAGAGTTACACTTTCTAGATAGGAGAAGGAAAAGTTATGTCCTTTGAGGTAGAAGTTGGCAAACTGGGTAGGTTTATCAGAGACCATCTGCAAACACCTGGACCTGGGAGGATACACCCATTGTTTTAAGAAGGGGACAATTATTCCTCCGACTGTAGCGTGACTTCATTTGAATCAGCCTTCCAGAAGGGTGTCCCCCAAGCCCCACTGCATTAACTCTCTCAAAGGAGGGACATGCAACATTGTAAGTTTTAGAGCAGATCTGAATGCCCAAGGTTCAACTCAGATTCCAATTGTCTGATGAGGGGAAATAATGTACATTAGTTAACTTTAAGAAAGCCTTGGAACCTCCACTTTTTCATATGGGTTTCTCTGTTAGACAGAGCCTGGCTGACCTGGACCACTTTGTAGACCGGGCTAGTTAAAACTGAGCGGCAGAGGTTAGAGGTCAACGGTGGAGCTGTACAGAGGGCTGATGGGCTCACACCACGCAACAGATCCAGAGACGGGCTCCGGAGACACATGTGGCGGGGAGAGGGAGAGAGAAAGGTAGAAAAGGAGAGAGGAGAGGGAGAGAGAAGAGAGAGAGCCACGTGGAGGGTCTGTCTTTTATATGGTCCTGGGCAGAGCCACACCCCCATGGTTGGCCTGGAATTTACAGAGATTCGCCTGTCTCAGCCTCCCCAGGCCTGGGATTAAAGGTGTGTACCACCACACCCAGCGGTATTTTAAATCTTAAAAGGGACAGTTGTGAACCGTCTCTTTCTAGTGCTACCAGGGAAACTGGTCGTCCAAAACTCACCACGAGGAAAGAGCCCATCCCAAATGGTCTTCATAGCTCCTTACCTTGTCTATCTGACTAACAAAAAGACAGCTATTAGTTTACACAAAGTTACTTTTCATTTTTTCTTTTTTCTTTCTTTTTTTTTTTTTTTCTTTTTGTTTTTGCTTTGGTTTTTCGAGACAGGGTTTCCCTGTGTAGCTCTAGCTGTCCTAGACCCACTTTGTAAACTAGGCTAGCCTCGAACTCACAGTGATCTGCCTGCCTCTGTCTCCTGAGTGCTGGGATTAAAAGCATGTGCCACCATGCCTGGCCCCAATTTGTCTTAATATACAGCTGCTGTTCATTATGCAGGTTGGTTTTTTTTGTTGTTGTTTTTTGTTTTTTGTTTTTGAGATAGAGTTTCTCTGTGTAGCCTTGGCTGTCCTGGACTCACTTTGTAGACCAGGCTGGCCTCGAACTCACAGTGATCCACCTGCCTCTGCCTCCCGAGTGCTGGGATTAACAGTATGTGCCACCACCACCCGGTGAATGTGCCTTGTCTAAAGGAGGTCATAGAGCCCAAGCTGGCCTCAAACTCTCTAGTTAGCCAAGTCCTCTAATGATTGGGATTCAGGGCTGTGGTGGTTTGAATAAGAATGACCCCCATAGGCTCATATTTTTGAATGCTTGGTCTCTGCTGAGTGGAACTACTTAGGAAGGATTAGGAAGCATAGCTTTGCTAGAGTGGGTGTATCACTGAGAGTGAGCTTTGAGGTTTCAAAACCCCATGCCAAGCCCAGTCTCTCTCTTTATGCCTGCTGTCTGTAAATCAGGATATAAAGCTCTTAGTTACTGCCATACCTGTTTTCTTCCCTCCATAATGAACATGGATGGACTAACTCTAAAACTGTAAGCAAGCCCTCAATTAAATGCTTCCTAAGAGTTTCCTTGGTCACAGTGTCTCTTTACAGCAATAGGACAGTAACTCAGACAAGGATGTTATTCCCAAGGAGCCAAGTACCCATCCTTAGAGTGTTTGCATATGTGCTCTGAGCAAGAACAAATGATCTATGCAAACCACACCAGATGCTCTTTCTCCTACACAAATATTATCCTGCTGGCTTAAATAAAGACTTCATAACAAGCCTAGCCCACTCACTTGGGAGTTGGAGTCAGGAAGATCAGATGTTCAAGGTTACACACCTCTATATTTACAATTTGAAGTCTCAGCCATGTGAGATTCTATCTCAGGAAACCAAAAATTTAAAATAAATAGGCCCCAAAGTTTGACTCCCAGTATTACCTTGGTACACAACTGTGATCTCAGCGTCATCTTTTATTAGAGGAGCAGAGATCTTTGGTCACAGTTGAGCACTGGAAGAACCAGGAATGTTAAACACACAGGGTTGTCTCTTCAAAGGGAAACATGTATGACCTGTTTTCTACCCACAAAGCTGGGAGCAGACGTGGTTAATAGCCTGGTGTCCTTGCACGATTTGTGTGACACTGACCACACTGGATCCTCTCCAGACACTTATCATGAGCTTGTAAGTCTATAGAATCCACCATTATGGAAGGGGGGTCACTTGTAGTCAACTTACAGAACCCATTTTTAAAAGCAGATTAACTCTTCATGAATTTCTCGTTTTGCACCCCAATCCCACTCATCTCCCTGTCCCTTCAGACATGCTGTTGCAGGCTCCCCACCACCCCACCCCAAAAAGGGGGAAAATCTCATCGTAATGTGTAACAGTGTGTCTCACAGTATACACTGTAATAATAATGTAGGGGCCTTTTTCTATACCCACTTTAGCTTTATTTAGCTTCTAAATAAAGGCCTGGAGAGCCTAATACATTTATTTATTTATTTTTGTTTTGTTTTCCTAATACATTTATTAATAAGATAAAAGTGCTATAGCTGTGCAGATACTCATCTATTCTAACCCAACTATGCTGGTCTGGTCTATTTCCTACCATTATCTGTCATCTAGTATTGCCCTGACTTTTCCTGTTCCATCCATGTTATCATGGCAACTCACTAATGTCGACCTCTTCCTCATGGCCACCTATTCATGGTTCCTCCTTATGGTGATGTTCTCCTTCTTCCTCTCTTATCTTGGTGACCTTATTCTCCTCTCTCCTCGACCTGGGACCCTCTGATTGGCATTGGAAGTCTCTCCTCAACTCTCCTCTCCTGCCCTGTTTTTTGGCTGTTCAGCTCTTTACTATAAATCAGAGATGATGAAGAACAATTTTTATGCAACATTGAGAGAGGAAATTCTTCATAGAAATGACAAAACCCATATCCAGATTGCAACCATATCTCTGGGCATAGAAATCAGCATCTGAATACACAGTGCATAAAACTATCCCCCAACAAAACACTTTTGTCTACATTTGTTTATTTACAAATGTTCATTATAATGAGTCATTGATCTCATTCAAGGCCTCTGGCTCCTGTTGCACTAACAATTCTAGATCCACACTGGGACTCCACTCAGATATCCTGCTGCTGCCTTGTGTCATGGAGACCCTACAGCTTTGGATCTGTAGGACTTGCCCCTTCATGTGCTCCAGCAGATCACAGATGGGGTAGATGTTGGGTTGGGCTAACTCTAAGCCTTGGACTTGGACTTGGGTGATAGCTGAGCTAGCCATCCCACCCACCCACCAAGGTGAGCTCTCCAGCACTGCCCTGGCTAGCTTACTCAATACCTCAGCTGGCAAGAGGCAGAGCCACCTTACCCACACTCATGCCACTGGGGGCAGGTTCACCTAGACTTACTCCAGCAGGGCCAGCTCTATTGTGCTGTCCAAGGAGGCACAGGGCCTCCTTTCCTGAGTGCCACAGCTGGTGAGGGGCTGGAACAGTTCTCCTGCTCTCATGACCTTACTTCCAACTCTCCTGGCTGCCATAGGTGAGGAGGTACAAAGGGGAAGGGCATCTTTCCCATGAATGGCAGACAAGTGGTGGAATCAGCTCCCCCATGTTCACACCCTCAGGGCTGACTCACCTTCAAACCCCATATCCTTGGCCAGCTCTACTGTGTTGCCCTAGGCCTGCTCTCCTGAGTGTTGTAGCCTTTGAGGGGCAGGGATGCTCTCCTGCTCTAATGACCTTGGGACCAACTCTCCTGCCTGTCATAGGTAGGGAGGTGTGGCAGCGGCAGTGGGGGCATCTCTCCCTTGCCCACGCTAGAACCTATCTTTATGAAAAATATCATATGTACTTTACAAAGAGTTATAATATTATCATGTGTTAAGCTTAATTGTACATGTGAGATTTGTTGGGGACAATAGGCCATATGGCCAATGTTCAGCCATCTTGTCCAAGTCTGCACCTTTAAGTCTCTGTCTTTCCCAGAGCTTGCCTTTCACCAGAAATTAGCTGACCCTGTTGTGAGTCAGCAGTTAGACTAAAGACAGATAGAGATGGAGCGACCCTGTTGTGAGTCAGCAGTTAGACTAAAGCTAGATGAAGACAGAGCAAGATATCCTGTGTGGCAGGATATTATGACCCTGCCTGGACTTCCTCGTGTTTTGAGAAAAGCCTGCAGTTCGGTTTCTATAGCAATATGCTTCTCTACCTTCTGACTTATACAAGCTGCTGCCTGACTAATAAAGTTTGAGGGTTTGATCGATCAGACTTGCTCTCCTTCTTTGTGTCTTGCATTTTCCACAAGTGAACTCCCTCCCGAGTTTTAGTTGAACCCTGCATGCCGGGGCAGAGATTTAGTTTTTTATCACCAGGAAAAGTTTCACCAAATTGTCATATGTTTAAATATGAATATGCCTAAAATAAATTATTTAGGGTCAGGCTCTGTCATTCAGCACCAGCAGGGCAGCCAGGGTCCCATCACCTGTGGGTCAGTCCAGGTTCCAAGTCCCTGGGGTTGGTCCAGGTGCTGCTTACCCCCAATGAGAACTGAGAATAAAGTGGCATCAAGGTCAAACGTCCCAAGGTCCTGTTTCTTGCTCAGGGCAGTATAAAGTGCTCAGAAGGAGGTGGAAAAGGAGTTTTCCACAGGCTGTTACAGTTTATCTCTTTTAGGAGGAGAGTGCTGCCATCAGAAGGAAGTGGAGACTTGGGAGCTCCCAAGTCCATAGTGATACCAAAAGTGTTACAGCTCCTTGCTTGAGCCGCTGTGCTAAGCATGGCAGAGGAAGCAGGTGGGCAAAACCCACTGGCAGGCAGATCTGGTGAGACAGAGGCCCGGTGGTGCTTCACTGGGCGTCGGCATCAAGCACAAATGGCAATGGAGCAGACCCAATCGGCTACAAAGGCAGTTCCACCATTGCTGCCTAACTACTGGGCATCCAGTGGTGGTTAGCCCTGGAATAAATGGTGTGGCAGAGGGTCATGGTGGAGGAATGGATAATATGAGAGCCTGCAAGCACACCAGCCAACCTTTATTTATAAACCCTGGGCAGTGGGGAGGGGTTTGTGGATGAATGTGCCTGATTCCCTAGGGCTAAGGGTACCAGGATACTTAATCTACTTATTGTGGTACAGTACCTCACTTGCATGCAATAACACAAGGAGAAAATATTACTGAATTATCCTTTGGATGAGGGGATATCTTCTAGGTATGATCAAAGGTCATTTGCTGGAGGCTAGGATCTCCTCAGCATAGGGTAGGGGGGCACTTCCAGGAATTCCCTGGGCTTACCAAGTTCCTTATCAGGAAAAATTCAGGCCTGTAGTCTTCCTTGAGCATTATGTGACACTTCTTACAAGATCTGGGGTTACCAGATCAGGTGGAGTGGGAACCTTGTTGAGGAAAGTGAGTTTACCGTCATACACCAATCACAAACGGCTATCCAGACAAGTCAGACATCATCCTTATCCAACAGAGTTTCACAAGACTCCTGAAGTTTGAACAAACACCAGCTACGGAGTTATGTTGAACCCAACTACTGTCTTGCCTCTGAAGTATTATTCTTCTGGCCATGATATATTTCTTTTTTTTTTCGAGACAGGGTCTCTCTGTGTTAGCCTTGGCTTTCCTGGACTCGCCTTTGTAGACCAGGCTGGCCTCGAACTCACAGCGATCCACCTGCCTCTGCCTCCCAAGTGCTGAGATAAAAGGCGTGTGCCACCACGCCCAGCTAGCCATGATATTCTTAGTACCATCTTCAATCTATCACTACAAAGCAAGTTGGAGGTTACTCTAAGCTATAAAGGGATGCTCTGTCCTCTGCTTCAACCAGGGCTACACAGAAAAACCCTGTCTCAAATAATCAATCAACCAAACAACAACAACAAAGGACAAGAGGAAAGGCAAAGGAGGAGAAAGAAAGAAAAAGCATAAAAACTTCAGCTACAGCCTGGTGCAGTGGCACATGCCTGTATTCTCAGCACTCAGGGAGGCAGAGGCAGGTGGATCTCTGTGAGTTTGAGGCTAGCTTGTTCTACAAAGCGAATGCAAGACAGCCAAGGCTACACAGAGAAACCATGTCTCGGAAAAACAAAACAACACAACAACAACAGAACTACAGCTGGGTAAAAAGGAAAAGAGAAAACAATAGTATTTTACTGGCAGTGCGCATTAGAAATGGCCACACCCTTCTCAGTGGTAGTTGTAGCTACTTACTGGCCTGGGAAACAATTTCCTTGACTAACCTGTTAGACTGCCATTTGTTCCTTTCACTCTGTACAGAATTAACTCATTTATTGAAAGGACCCATGCCCCTCAGAATGCCTTCTTGTGTAGGCAGAGACCACACTCAAACACCAATTTCCAATAGAAAGAGATCCTTTATTAAGCAAGATAAAGCAACAGGGTGAGGGTGGTTGAATCTGAATCTGGCAGAAAAAGGAGCAGATTTTTATGCAGAAAAAGGAGGAAGCCCATGCTAGGATGAATTGTTAAGTCCTGATTGGACACGTTAGTCAGTATAGCCAAATAGGTAATTCTGTTAGCTGCATCTTGGTGGTCAGCCTCAGAAATGAGTCAGACATGAGTAATTGGCCAAATAAGGGGTCTAGTGAGGTATCCAGTGGTTCAGCAAAAGGTAAGGGGTGGGGGAAGGGCAGGACCTGGCACACCATCTCTGCCATGTTTAGGCCCTTCATTTCTGTCCACGTGGGTAAGTAAATTGTGTCCCTTTCAAAATTCCACATTTACGTATGTATATGTATGTGCAGGTGCATGCACAAGAAGGCAGGAGTATGAAGACAGCTTTCAGGAGTCAATTTTCGGCAGATACGCACAGTCTCCATCTATTTTTAAGACAAGGTTTCTAGTTTTCTTCTGCTGGCTTGAAAACTCTACCTTAGCTGGCGTTAGAGTAAAGCAGTAGAAAGGTACTTTGGTGGGTTGGAGCCAAAAAACCAACACAGTGTCACACAACAGATCTAGCAGATGAGGGTTATTGGGGAAGGAGAGAGCAAATGCCTGACTCAGAGTGGGGATATGAGAGAGCGGGAGAGCGGGAGCGGGAGAGCGAGAAAGCGCAGGAGAGAGAGAGAGAGAGAGAGAGAGAGAGAGAGAGAGAGAGAGAGAGAGAGAGAGAATGGGAGACAGAGAGAAAGTGGGAGACAGAGAGAAAGTGGGAGACAGAAAGAATGCACAGAACAGAGTAAGAAGTAGAGAGGGGGAATGAGGGGGGAGGGGAAAGGGAGGAAGGAAGGGAAGAAAGAGGGGGAGGGAGAAAAAGAAAAAGAGAAAGAGAGAGCCCCACAACATCCAGAGGGGGCCTTTAAAGACTGCATGTGGTGCTACGCAACTCATAGGAACAGTTAAAATGAGCTTACGTGAAAACACAGGCTGCTGCAACTGAGTCACTGACAGGAGTGCCTGTTATGATCTAAGTGGTGAACACCACAAAGTCACAGCATGCAATAGATCGCATGTGGGAGGTTTATTCAGGAGGCGTATACAGAGTCTGTCTCTGTGTGCGGGTGGAGGGAAAAAGAGAATGGGAGAATGGGAGAAGAGGTACTGGCTTTTTTAAAAAAAAAAAAACCAGAGCACTTATTTTATGACTGATTGAAATCCCCAAGATAAACTGGATATTGCAACAGCTGCCCTCTTGGGTTTTGGTGTTGTTCCTTCATGGAATCCATTTCTAAATCTTTGGTAGACAACTTTTAGGCGCCTCATATGCCCAGTCCAGATTGTGTTTCGTCTCTTAGCCGTGGCACTCCAGTTATACTTTCTCTTGCGCTTGGCAGGGTAGCCACAGTTCGGCTCTGAATGTGGTTTGCCTTAGTTCCACAGCAGCGGCACAACGTGTGCGGCACAACGTATGCGTCTTCTTTCGAAGCTTACCAAAAGACAGCGTTCCTTTTGTCATCTTGCTTCTGTCGCTGAGGCCAAAGAGCATGTGGTGGCGCACGCCTTTAATCCCAGCTCTAGGGAGGCAGAGACTGGTGGATCGCTGTGAGTTCGAGACCAGCCTGGTGTACAAAGTGAGTCCAGGATAGCCAAGGCTACACAGAGAAATTCTGTCTCAAAAAAACAAAAAACAAACAAAAAGGGTATAGCATTTACACATAAGGAGGATATAGAATTTGTGGCAATAATGGAAATGCATCGCATCTTGGCACTAGTGACAATGCATCCTGCTGTAAATAGGTCCCTGGGGCAGGTGGAGATGCCTGGTTGCTAACAGTGCGAAATTTACAACAGCTGATATGTAAAGTTCTTGGGAACTTGTCTTACTTTGCTGCCCATCTTATCCTAAAAGCACTAAGATTGCAGATGCATGCTACAGCACCTGGCTTTCTACAGGACCCTAGGGATCTTTATTTATTCATTTTTTTTTGTTTTGTTTTTTCAAGGCAGGGTTTCTCTGTGTAGCCTTGGTTGTCCTAGACTTGCTTTGTAGAGCAGGCTGGGTTCGAACTCACAATGATCTGGCTGCCTCTGCCTCCAGAGTACAGGGTTTACAGGCATATGCCACTGCGCCTGGTTTTATTTGTTTTTATGTATTATTATTATTATTATTATTATTTTTTTGAGACAGTGTTCCTCTGTGTCGCCTTGGCTATTCTGGAACTCACTCTGTAGACCAGGCTGGCCTCAAACTCATGGAGATCTGTCTGCCTCTGCCTCTCGAGTGCTGGGATTAAAGGTATGTGTGACCCTTACCTGGCTAACCCTAGTATCTCATGTAGCACAGGCTGGTATGGTATCAGTATCGCAACTTGGGCATCAAGCATTTTTAATCTGCTGAGTCATCTCTCCACACAACATTCCCCTGGCAAAGCAGGAAGTGGTGGCTGCTTGCCTGTAATCCCAGCATCTGGGAGGTAGAGTGAGAAGAATCAGGGATTCAGGGGGGATTGGAGTTGCCATACTGAGTTGGGTACCAGTCTGTGCTGCATGAGATACTGAAGAGAGTCAGGATCGGTGGGGGGGGGGGCAGTGGGGGGATGAAGGGAGAGATAGAGAGAAAAAACTATTCTGAAATTCTAACCTCCAACTTGACTCTTTTCAGTAACATTAGGGAGGGGACTGAGGTTAAGTGAGGGTGTAAAGGTGGATACTTAACCCAATGTCACTGATACCATTATAAAAGGATGATATTTCAAGGATGTATACACAGTGAAAAGACACATTAAGAATACAACCACCAGGCTGGAGAGATGGCTCAGAGGTTAAGAGCACTGGCTGCCCTTCCAAAGGTCCCGAGTTCAATTCCCAGCAACCACATGGTGGCTCATAACCATCTGTAATGAGATCTGGTGCCCTCTTCTGTTATGCACAATACTGTATAAATAATAAATAAATCTTAAAAAAAAAAAAAAAAAAAAAAAGAATACAACCACCAGAAAACAGAGACTTCAGAGAGCATGAAGTCGACTAATATGGTACCCAGAACTCCCAGCCTTCAGAACCAGGAGCATGTGACGTTTTGCCATTAAACTTCCAAGTCCAAGGAACTCTGTTAAAATGCAATGATGACTAACACATTCCCTTAAGTTTTACTGTCTCAAAAATTCCTCTTTGAGCAACATCTTCCATGACCGTATCTGGGACGAATTTGGAAGAATTATACATATCTTGGGGAATACACTGTTTATCTAGCCCACTTCCTGTTAATCACCTAAGAACCTCCCACATTCCAGAACTTGGTGTTCTCCCACTCACTACCTAGCCTTCAATAGCTCAGAGCCAATGGCCACTGGGGCACATTTCCATGTGCACTGCTCCATAACTTCCCTTATAAAGCCACCACCATGACCTGTCTGCTGCAGTCTACAACCCCCTCAAAGGCAGACACCATTTTGTGTTGTGTCCACACTCCCTGTATCTCTTGTGTGGGGTCTGTTTCATGATGTGAACTTTGTGGTATTTGTTAGTAGATTTTTTTTTTAATATTTTATTTTTTGCATATACATTTATCTGAAGGCTCAATTTTCTTAACAATTATACTTTATTATGAACTCACTAACAGAGTATACCTCACTTGCAACCCGATTAACCGAAACAATAGGAAAAGGAGATTTAAAGAACACAATAATGAAACCTTAAGGATATCATTTCTGAGAAATTATTCTCCTGGCCTAGTCAGCAGGATCTCAGCAAACCCGCAATTCAACCAAGGTTGCTGCTGGAACCTGGAACAGCAGCTGAGGCTCAGAGCCTCAGCTGGAGCCCAAAGCCTTGAAGTCTTCTCTGGAGCAGTTCTCATCAGGAGCGTCTCTAGAAGTGTTGATGAACAGCCAGAACAATCCCAAGTCCTCTCTTTCCCGTCTCTTGTTTTGGGATCATATACATATCTACTCTCAGAGTCTCTACTAGGATGTTTTCAGCTGCCAACATCCAAGGTCTCCCACGAAGTGGTTAGACTTCTAAGTGGAAAAACATTCTGCTCTCTCAGAAGTCTGTTTCCCATCCCACACTTGGAGTGAACACAAAAACATGTTTATCTCTCCTACATCTATCTGTCTATCTATCTATCTATCTATCTATCTATCTATCTATGTATTTATCTATCTATCTGTTTTTCAAGACAGGGTTTCTCTGTGTAGTCCTTGCTATCCTGGACTCACTTTGTAGACCAGGCTGGACTTGAACTCACAGAGATCTGCCTGCCTCTGCCTCCCAAGAGCTGGGATTAAAGGTGTGTGTCACCACACCTGGCCACATATACATTTATTTTATTACACATATATACAATAAAATACCTACAGCAAAAAGAACCATGAAACAATCAGGAATTATATAGTTTACATTCTCAGTGTTTTGGCTATTTGATTTGGCAGCCTTGAAGAAAACATCTTTCCTATCGTGGAGAGTCTAAAATTCTGAATGTAAACCAACATCTACCTATATTCCTCCTTGTTTCTTTTCAACCCTTACTCCACACCTACAAATGGAAGATAAAGGAAAAGAGAGACATCCCTGATTCCAACCTTGTTTTCTCTCTAAGTAAGACCAATAATAACTTATAACCAACTCCCATTGATAATAACCTTCTATAGGCCAAGAAAGCAACCAAAAACCTACCAACCATCCCCCTAAAGGAAATGGGCATCATCCTCTTAAGGTTTCTTCTGGGACAAATAACACCTTTGTAGGGGCCCAAATAAAATTGGGGAAATGGTTAAACAAGCTAGGAATAGCATTTGTGGTCCAGTTTCTAAATGTTGAGAAATTCTAGGCTTACAGTCCTGTTTGGGACAGTCTGAATTGCTGGACCAATTGGGATTGGAAGCTTTCTTTGAAGGTGTCCTGGGAACTGTCTTGTTCTGATGAGTAACAGCAACCAAAGCACTTGGTGCTGAGAATCAGCAGCACTGGTGTTTTGTAGCTCTCAGTTTGGTCTTTAGGTCGTTGTGTAGTCCTGGTTGTACTGGTGATCAGAAGCTGTGTGTGATTGGTGCCACCATCTCGGATCTGCCTTGTGGTTGGTAGTTCTTGGATCAACCAAGATACTCTTTTGCTGCATTACCCTTTCACTTTCTACCTATGCAGAACTGGGGATTCCTGAATCCCTTGAAGCCTTGAATATACTTGTAGATTTTTGAATTTAATATGATTATGCCAAGTAGAATTTCTTTTTTACATATTCAGTCCTCAGCTAAAAGTAATTATTTTTAAGTGCGAAAATTGATATTTTGCTTATTTTAGTATTAGAGACAAAGAACAATCTTAGTGCTACACAAACTGTTTCTACTAAAAGGGAGTGCCAAGACCCAGTTTAGCAAGCATACTCGGACAAGATGGTTCCCATCTTTTATTCCTCATATAGGTGGTAACTGTGTCTCATGCCACTGAAAGGAGCTCAGCTTCACAGTTTGATATGATTGGCTAATTGGTACAAAGTGGGAGGGGTTTGAGACCAGCCTGGTCTACAAAGCGAGTCCACAATAACCAGGGCTGCTACACAGAGAAGCCTGTCTCAAAAAACCAAAATAAATAAATAAATTTGATAGGAATAAAATAGAAATGTCTCACAGTAGTATTCCATCCATTGATTCACCCATTTTGTTCTTAGTATAAATGTTGGTATTTAGGCAGTAGAGCTACACGACACATTCATAAAGTCATACCACACAACAGGTCCAAAATGAGACATTTTATAAGGGGAAAGGTTACAGAGACTGTCTCTGGGTGAGGCAGGAGAAAGAGAAAAAGCAGGGAAGGAAACAAATTGTCAGAAGAATGTAGAGAAGTTAATAAAGCAGAGTGGAAATAGTAAAAGCAAAAAATGAGAATAGGGATCAGTAAGGGCAGAAACCACTTCCATATGGGGTTTTCAAAGTGCCAAGGATTAGAGGCCTCGAGCTGTTCCTTTTGCTTCTGGAGGTCTGGCTGGATTTGTTGGACTTGGCTTTTAACTATACCTGACTGGTTGACATAGAAGCAGCACTCCTCTTGGAGGAAGAGGCAAAGGTCACCCTCTCAAGCCCTAAGGAGATCCCATCCTTGTTGGTTTTGAAGTACCACCGCTGCAAGGGAGTTGATTTGTCCCTGAGGAGTTACTGTAGTATTGTCTGAGTTACTTCTTGGAGGTTCTTGATAAGCTAGGAAGAAAATTGGGATACAAGGTTAGAGAAGTGGCCAACCCCGCTGTCCCAGACCCAATACTGCGAAGGCCAGGAAAGGCAAGATTTGACTCTCCCTCTTATTATGCTGGGTAACCATTGAATCCACAACTGAAATTGGTAACGGTTTCTTTCCATGTATCACCGGCAACTCAGAGAAGAGGACCATTGGAATGCAAACTCCTGACAAAACAGAGGTAGGCAGTGGTAGACCCAAGTAGCATAAAGCATCATGGTGTTGTGAGCAATAAGGCATTAAGGCTCAGATGAGGTATCCAGGATTATAGTATTGTTGAAGTCTAGGGAACATAAAGGCCCTACAGAACATGTCCCAGATGCCTTAAAATAGTTCACCACACCAAAGAGGGTCATATCAAAAAGGTAAGGAGTCATAGCAACACCAGGGTCAGGGCAGTTGATCAATGTCGAGGTAAGGTTATTTGACAGGGTCACTGGAGAAGCTGTCAGTGGCAGTTCTGAGCTGGTTCTGGCAGTGGGGGTGGGGGGCACAGGCAGCAATCTCCTAAGTGGCCAGGTTGGGTGACATTAAGGAGCTTGTACGCCGAGGTCAGAGTCTGAAGGAGGAGACCAAATGACAGGTTTGTATTATTATTCAGGAGGGGGAATGTTAAAGAGGCAATGACCTTGAAGGAGTGCTCCGTTACCTTCTCTACTTTTCCATCTCTGGGGGTTGGGTGATTGGAGTGTATTTTCTCTGGATATGGATCATACTTATCGGAAGTTTGGACTTGTAGTGGAGGAAGAGTTTGCCAATGATTCCTTTCCCATCTGGGATCCCATGGGTCCCAGCTATAGAAGAGGAGGGTCTTCTTATGTAGGTGAAGGAGCTCCTTTTGTGCTGGTGTGTGGATCTGGCAAGACTAGTTTGAGCAACCTCCATACCTGTCTGGCCATTCCCTGCAATAGCTTTCAGTTTGGTCAAAGAAGAAGCAAACAAAAATGTCATCAAATAAGAAAGAAAGGGTGGCCAGGAGTGGGAGCACATGCCATTAATGTCAGCACTGGGAAGGGAGAGGCAGGTGGATCTCTATGAGTTCCAGGCCAGCCTGGTCTACAAAGCGAGTCCATAACAGCCAGGGCTACACAGAGAAACAACAAAAACCAAAGCAAAAAAGAAAGAGGGGGTGTGGATATGGGAGCGATGGTGATTTCAATTGGCTTCTGACAGGCTTACATAAAGCAATCTTTGCACTGTATTTGGAAAGACTGTTTCTTATGAATGAGGGTTTCTTGAACCTCAGTGTCCATATGTATGGGTTACCCTTAACAGAAACAAACAAGAGGACCAACCACGGCTGCTGGGGTAAAGCCCCATTCCTCTGGAACCGGAGACAAAGGAGGTTGGTCTCGGCATCTTCTGGAGCTTAAAGGAGCAGGATCCTGTGTAGGCTTTAGTTTTTTACGAACCTACTTTATTTGGGGTTATTTAATGCCTCTACCTCTCCCTTCCAATCCACCTCCTAGATAAGAAAGAAAAGAGGTTAATGGGGACAGAAGTAAACCTTTGTAGACTCAGATCCTTGGGGAGATTCCACTCTTCATTGTCAGGATTCCTGCAGACCCATTAAATAGCAAACCAGAAATTCAGCGAAAGTGACTGCAGCTACGGCAGGTGGACCCTGGAGCAGCTGCCAGAACCAGAACCTTGAAGCTTTCTCTGGAGCGCTTCTCTCTATCAGTGTCTTAAAGTGATGAACAGGCAAGCAACATGCAGTGATGCAGAAGCCAAAAGCCAAGCATCTGGCTTGGGTCTCATATATATCTCCTCTCAGAGTCCATACCAGGATGCTTATGAGCTGGCAAAGATCATGTCGCTGAACGAAACAGTTCTTCTATCAGAACCCTCTCAGAAGTCTGTTTCCAGTGGACAAACACCGCACACCTTCACATAAGTCTTTTTCACATCCAACACTTGGGGTCAAAACAAAAACACGTTTACATCCACTGTAGTCCTGTTGGAGTTGATACGTAGGAAGGGCAATTATCTTGAAGAAGGTGGGTAAAAGACTTTCTGTGAGATAGATGAATCCAGTGAAGAAGGCCCTCCACCTTAGCAGTTGTGGGGGTCACAGAAATTACTTTGAAGGGGCCCTGCCATTTAGAGAAAAGGGCTAAGGGACATTGGTCCAGAGGAGAGAGGAGGACCTGATCTCTGGTGTTCATAGCAGATGAACAGGGGTTAGTGTGTGGCAGTGGTAGACAATGATCTGTAAAGTTCCATAGTATGGAGCAGAGATGACAGAGTAAGGGGGTGAGTAGGTGATCAGGGAGAGACAAGGATTTGGATGAAAGAACAGGAGTTAGAACCAGCCTTCCATACATGAGCTCAAAGGGAGAGATTTTTTTTTTTAAAAAGAGGTCTCTTGGGGACAGCCTGTATCCTGAAAAGGGCCAGTAAGCAGGAGTTTCACCCAATCAAGGTGAAGTTCCTGTGACAGTTTGAACAAGAATTTTTGTTTGTTTTTTTTTTTTGAGACAGAGTTTCTCTGTGTAGACTTGGCTGTCCTGGACTAGCTTTGTAGACAATGTTGGTCTCAAACTCACAGAGATCTGCCTGCCTCTACCTCCCTGAGGACAAGATTGGTTTTTAAGGATCTATTCCTTTTACGTTTCCTAGGGATTGTGTGTGGTACAAGATATGAAAATATCAAGGAATGTTGAGGGCTTTAGAGAGAGTACGGGAAACATGGAAGGTGAATTCGGGACCATTGTCTGACTAGAGGGAAGCAGGAATTCCAAGATGAGAAATATTAGGAAAAAGGAGACCAGAGACTGTCTGAGCTCTTTTGTTGGTGGTGGGGAATACCTCTACCCACCCTGAAAAGGCGTCTATTAAGGCCAGGAAGTTCCGGACACATTTGACTGTTGGCATGGAGGTAAAATCAAATTGCCAGGCAGTTCTGGGGGGAGAGAGCCCCTAACCTGGTGGGTAGTGAAAAGGGACCTATGGTACCTGGAGTTGGGTTTTATATCTAACAGGTTTTACAAGATGCAGTAGCAGTCCTTAAGAAACCTGTAGTCAGGGGAGGGCTGCCGGTGGGTCTTAAGCTAGTTAGACAGGCTTGGTTATTTGGATGAAGAGCTGGGACAGATAGGACAGAATTTGATGAATGTCAGAGGGTGACAGAGGGCATATGTGTTGGAGCTAGGAAGGAGGCCATTCCTTAGCAGAGTCAAAACTATTAGAAGATTCTTGAGGTTGAGACTTTAGAGCTAGAAGCAGCTGAGTGGGGGAACAGGAAGAGCAGAGGGAAGGTTTGGAGTGAAGAAGAGAGACATGTTGAACATAGGGAACCTCCTTCCATTAACCTGGTTGCAGGCAGTAATTAAAAAGGTCCCGAATAATACTGGGGTCTAAAGTGCTATTAGGAGGCCATTAGGATCCGCTATCTAAGGGCTATTGAGGTCATGTTTGCTTGCAGAGGCCTGTAAGCTTAGAAGCCCTTACAGCCAAGATGTAAGGATCTGAAATTCTCCAAAGGGCATCTCAGAAGGGAACCTGGGGCTGGCTATGGAGGTGCCTGATGTTCTGCCTTTGCCAAGTCCCCTGGGGATGGCTGTGGAGGTGTCTGATTGCTAACAATAAGGGCAACTGTTTTAAAATTGTTGGAAACAGACTTAAATGCGAGAAAATATCTACTCACTTCCAGGATTCAATGTTTTCGCATGATGATCTAAAACACTGATTTTATCCTGCCAAGATCACAGATTTTAGCTGCTGGTTAGAATTAATTCCGTCTTGAGGTGCAAAAATCAATTTTCCCTTTTCTCCTAGCAGGGGTACAAATGACCAGCATCACTTGCAAGTGTCTGGAATTACTTCTTTTAGCCAATCGGCAGGTTCTTGTAGCTCTATTCTCTACTGCCTTTTTCTAGTATTTCAGGCTTAGTGAGATGAAGGCAGCTGCTGTACAATGTTTTCTATCATTTCCTCTAGATACACAACTCAATCAGCATGTGGTCTAAAACCGTATGGACTTTCTATGCCCACTCCAGCTCTGAGGATGACATGGAGATGTATTTATTTATAGTCCTTTAGGCCTTAGCTTACTGCTGTTCCCAACTAGCTCTTACCCTATGTTCCACCATGGGATTCTTTACCTCTCCACAGTTTCATACATAAGACTTCCTTTGTATCTCACAAGCAAATCCTATGGTTCCCTTTTCTTTCCCAGAGTCCCTATCTCTCCAGAAGCCCCAGATATTCTCTCCTGCCTTTGCTATTGGCTTCTCAGCTCTTCTCCCCCCACCTCCCCCAGGGTTTCCCTGTGTAGCCTTGGCTGTCCTGGCCTTGTTTTATAGACTAGGCTGGCCTTGAACTCACAGTGATCTGCCTGTCTCTGTCTCTGAGTGCTGGGATTACAGGCGTGAGCCACCACGCCCAGCTCAGGCTGCTGAGAACAATGTTTAACAAAACATTGTGACAGGTCATGTTTTACAATACTAAAGTCAGATCTGTGCTCAGGTCTTTGGTGGTACAGAAATCAGCATTTAAATAACACAAGGACAATCTTTACACAGGTTATAAAAACAAAAACATCCTTCCAACGGTGGTCTCCTTTGAATGCTGAAGTGGGTTAAACATTTGGCACCATATTACCAATTTTCTGATACTGAAATTATACCACCCACTGCATCATTTACTTGGTTTGTCAGGTGTAGTATCCCACTTTCAAGTACCTGTTTGAAGAGAAGACAACACACACACACACACACACACACACACACACACACACACACACACCTACTCAGCCAAAACAGGAACCCAAACAGATCAAAATAGTGATGATACCAATCCAATTTAGTGAACCAATGATTTATTGGGGTTACAAAAAGGAGCAAGGATGAGTCAGAATCAGCCTCACCAAGCCAAAGCCCACCCCAACGCAGACAATGGACTATCGAGAGCTACAACCCTGGAGATCTTTGTACAACTTCTACATAGCTCAGCTCATCAGATTTTCTTTTTCCAACTGCAGCTTTGCTGGTCAGTCTCCTCCCCCAACCAGCAGTTGGTTACTACTTCCAAAACCTTGGGTAAGGACCTTAGCGAATCTTGTAAAATTTATCTTCCCCAGACTTGTGAAGTTTGTTTACTGGCTGAGTCTCTCAAACCGCTCTCCCTGCTTCCTGGAGAGACTGTTTGAATTCTGAGGGAACTGTTATCAACAATCCCTAATCTTATATCCACTAGGAATCCATCCAGGACCTGGTTGCAGAGCTCAGAATATCCAGGGCCCAAATCCAACCCCCAGCACAAAAAAATGAAATCTTAAACATCTTCTGAAGTTTTCTAATAACAAGGGGAGGGTGTGCAGAATATTCAAATGCTTTTAAAAGACAGTTTTCCAGAGTGTACACAGATATTTCTTGGAACTCAGTTTAGCTACATATAGTTTAGAGGAAGGTTTTCAAAGCTGTGGCAATAAAGGTCAAATTTCAAGCTACAAAAAAGAAAGAAAAGGGGCTGGAGAGATGGCTCAGTGGATAAGAGCACTGACTGCACTTCCAGAGGTTATGAGTTCAATACCCAGCACCTACATGGCAGCTCACAACTGTCTGAAACTCCAGTTCTAGAGGACCAGACACACTCTCAAAGACATACATGCAGGCAAAACATCAATGCAAATGAATAAATTAAAAAAAAAATAATTAAAAGAAAGAAAGAAAAAAAGATACTCTTAGTGTTTTTCTTGTGGGTTGAAAAAAAAAAGTGCCTGACAAGAACCGCTTAAGGGAGGAAGGATTTATTTGGGACTACAGTTTGAGGGAACATGTGGTTGGCAAGGCAAGGCTGTGGGAGTGTGAGCCAGCTGGATACATGTTTACAGTCAGCTTACTTACTCATTTTTCCTCTGTTAGGACCCCTAGTTCATGGGTTGAGAAGACTAAGAGAAAGCTTATCTGTTGTTGTGTGTGGGCAGAGAGGGTTCCCAGGGTACCAAACAATGGGATTGTCCTCCCTGTACGGCCCACCAATGTTAAGTACGCGCCATACAACCCGCATGGTTTAAGTTTCATTGTAGAAGCATGGAGAGAGAAGGAAGCGGGGGGGCCACCCCATGGGGACAGAGAGAAAGTAAGAATAAGAGAACAACGGGTGGTGGGTTTGTCCTTTTTTTGTTGTTTGTTTGTTTGTTTGTTTGAGACAGTGTTTCTATGTGTGTAGCCTTGGCTCCCCTGGACTCCCTTTGTAGACCAGGCTGACCTAGAACTCACAGAGATCCACCTGCCTCTGCCTCCTGAGAGGAGTGCTGGGATTAAAGGCATGTGCAACCTCACCTGGCTGCCTTTGTCCTTTTGACCCTGTGCCACTGTTGGCAGGAGGGGGTGGGGGAGAGAGGTGAGGGCCTCAGATGTCCCTAAGCGAGGTATGCTAACAAGGGTACTTTTGCCGTTGAGGTGGATCAAGGGGGCAGAGCTGGCTCAGTTGCACAGCATTTGTCTGCCGGAAGACTGTGGTGTGTTAATGAGCAATGTCCCACCACTTGAGCCCCTAAGTACTTGAGCACTTACTGGGTCTAAGTTGGCTATGCTCTTTGGGGAGGTTTAGGTATTGCAGACATAATTGCTGGAGGAAGTATGTCACTGGAGGCTGGACTGGAGAGCTTAACACCTTGCCCTACTTTCAGTCTGCCCTTTGGGCTTTATGCTAATGATTAAGATGTAATCTCTTAGCTTCCTGCTCCGGCTGCCAGGCCTGCCTCTTGTCTCCGTGATAGACAACCGTACATAGCTGGCCTATTACCTCTTTTCTGATACTGCTTTTAAAAAAAGATCTTAAAAAATAGAGACTGCTTCAAATTCAGAAAGAAATTGAACAGAAAGTACAAAGAGCACTGGTGTTCCTCCTGCCCATGACCTCCCTCAACTCCCCCCCATCTCCATGGATAAAATTTTATATTTACCACATACAAGTAAAAATGAAACTTTTTTTTTTTTTTTTTGAGATAGGGTTTCTTGGAGCTGGGAATGGTGGCACATAACTTTAATCCCAGCACTAGGAAGGCAGAAGCAGGCAGATCACTGTGAGTTCGAGGCCAGCCAGCCTGGTCCACAAAGCAAGTTCAGGATAGCCAAGGCTGCATAGAGAAACCTTGTCTCGAAAAACCCAAAAAAACAAAACAAAACAAAACAAAACCAAAAACACACAGACAAACAAACCAAAAAACCAAAAAACAACCAAAACAAAACAAAAAAGATATGGTTTCTCTGTGTAGGCTTGGCTGTCCTGGACTCACTTTGTAGACCAGGCTGGCCTCGAACTCACAGCTATCCACCAGCCTCTGCCTCTAGAATGCTGGGATTAAAGGTGTGTACCACCACGCCTGGCAGAACCTCTTTTTTGTTTGTCTTTTGTTTTTATTTTTTTCTGAGACAGGGTTTCTTTGTGTAGCCTTGACTGACCTGGACTCACTTTGTAGACCAGGTTTGCCTCGAACTCACAGAGGTCCACCTGCCCCTGCCTCCCAAGTGCTGGGATTAATAGCATGTGCCACCACTGCCTGGCTGTTTTTGTTTTCTTTTTTTTTTCTTCTTGAGACAGGGTTTCTCTGTGTAATAGTCCTGGCTGTCCTGGGACTCAGGGTTAGGGTTAAGAGTAGTCCTGGCTGCCCTTAAACTCATAGAGATCCACCTGCCTCTTTTTCCAGAGTGCTGGGATTAAAGGTGAGGCCACCACACCCGGGCCATAACCTCTTTCTTAAGACTCTTTTGTTACCATCATTAGTGAAACAAAATTTAGCCACATACAAAGCCACCTTACTATGATATATAGAAATCCTAGTGCTTTTTTTTTTTTTTTTTTTTTTTTTTTTCAGAATCTCACTATATACTCCTGGCTGTCTAGGAACTTGCTACTTAGACTAGGCTGGCCTTAAACTCACAAGATCTGCCTGTCTCTGTCTCCCAAGCACTAAAATAAAAGGTATGTGCCACCACAGCTGGCCTTTGGTTCATACACTTTAAAATATTTGCATATTATTATCCAGGGAGTATGTGTACATTGTGTGTGTGTGTGTGTGTGTGTGTGTGTGTGTGTGTGTGTGTGTGTGTGCAAGCCATAAAATGTATGTGGAGGTCAGAGGTCAACTTTGTGTAGTAGATTCTCTCTTACCTTTATATGGGTTTGGGAGATGAAAGTCTCTCTGGTTGCCAGGCAGTGTTCAGTAAGCACCTTTATCCACTGAGTGGTCCTTCTTGTTTTTCATGTTTGTTTTGATATATAGATTTGACATGTGGCTCAAGTTGGTCATGAACTCATGCCAGTCCTTCTACCTTAGCCTCCCATGAATTGGAATTATGGATTGATCCTACCACTCCCTGCAAGAGTGGATTTTTGTTTTTGTTTTTGTTTTTTGAGACAGGGTCTCTCTGTGTAGCCTTAGCTGTCCTGGACTCACTTTGTAAACCAGGCTGGCCTCGAACTCACAGAGACCTCCCTCCTCTGCCTCCTGAGAAACAGTGGATTTTTAATGAATAAAGCTGCTCTAGTTTCTTTTTTGTTGCTGTGACAGATCACATCAAATTAAGTCACTTTGGGAAAGAAAGGATTTATTTGGTTTGTATTTCCAGGAGACAGTCTATTGCTGAGAGTGGTGAGGTCAGGCACCTAAGCAGGAACTTGAAGCAGAACTATGGAAGAACACTGCTTGCCTTGGCTCATGCTTAGCTGTTTTATATAGATAGTTCCAAGGGAATGGTGCCACCCACAGTGGACTGAGCTCTCCTCCATCAATAAACAATGAACACAACCACTTACAGTCACGCCTAGAGACTAATCTGATCCAGGCAATTGTCAGTTGAGGCTTTCCACTCAGATGACTGTAGGCTGTGCCAAGGTGATAAAGCCAGGCGGTGGCAGCACACGCCTTTAATCCCAGCACTTGAGAGGCAGAGGCAGGTGAAACTCCGTGAGTTTGAGGCCAGCCTAGACTACAGAGTGAGTTCCAGGACAGCCAGAGATGTTACACAGAGAAATCCTGTCTCGAAAAACAACAACAACAACAAAAACACACAAAAAACAAACAAATAAAAACCCCAATACTCCATACATTTCCCTATGTTTAAACAACCAGGTGGGCTGGCACATACCTCCCAGCACTTGACAGGAAGAAGCAGGCAGGATTCGATGAATTGAATTCAAGCCCAAACTGGTCTACATAATGAGTTATACAACCGTCAGAAAGAATATGTTTCAAACAAACAAACAAACAAACAAAAATAAACAAGAAAAAAATTAAACAATAATAGGCTGGTTTTCCTTATCTGTGGAGTCTTTTACGAGCCTATAATAACTGAGACATTAAAAACATGAACACTTTAAGTCGAAATAATCCACTCAAGAAAGTTTCAGACCATCACAATTTATCATTGTTATTGTTATTATAACAGTCCTGGCTGTACTGGAACTTCCTTTGTAGAACCAGCATGGCCTGGAATTCACAGACAGCTACCCCCCTCTGCCTCCTGAGTGCTAGAATTAAAGGGGTGCACTACCACATCCATCTTCAACCACCACAGTTATTAAGCCAATTGAAAGTACTAATGCCCTTTATTTTTTATTTTATTTTATTACCTTTTTTTTTTTTTTTTAAGTGACCAAAAGTGGGTTAGTGCCTCAGAAAGTCTCTTGATGCCAAAACTCACACAGGGATTTAAAGGCAAAAGCCAACATAGGTCATAATTACATCAGTCTCAGATGATGGTCTGAGCAAGCTTGCAACACCGTTTCCGCAGAACATAGTAGTTATTTCAGGCACAACATGGTAATTATAGCCTTTCCAGATATTTAAATATATTTTTGGTTACCACACAAACTAATTATTTTGGTTAATACACCTGGACCATGGTGAAAGTCCCAGAAAATTTCAAATGTGTTGTTAAGGCATATATAGCTTTGTCGTTTTTTGTTTTGTTTTTGTTTTTTGTTTGTTTGTAATTTGGTTTTTCGACACAGGGTTTCTCTCTATAGCCTTGGCTGTCCTGGACTCGATTTGCAGACCAGGCTGGCCTTGAGCTCACATCAATCTGCCTGCCTCTGCCTCCCGAGTGCTGGGATTAAAGGCGTGCATCACCACGACCTGCTCGGCCTTGTCTTGTTTTTAAACAAAATCCCAGGATTTGATTTTACCAAGAGAGATTCAGGAGCCAGATGCTGGGGTAAAAGCCTACCAGCTCAGAGAGGCAGAGAAAGTACCAGCTGGCCTTCCTACTGATCATCCCGGAAGGAAAAAACTCTTTCTCTTTCTCCATGCTGTCTTAAATACCCTTCAGCTCAATGTCCCTCCTTCCTGTGTTTTCTTATGTTCACTCCCTGTCATCTGGTGCTTGCTCTGCCTCTTGACCTATGGTTGAGTTTATTTAGCTCTTATTTGCAGAAATCTCTTGGGTTAGCCTTTAATCCCAGAACTTGACTTGGGAGGCAGAGGCAGGTGGATTGTTGTGAGTTCCTGACCAGCCTGTTCTACAGGTTGAGTCCAGGCAGCCAAGGCTAAACAGAGAAACCCTGTCTCGAAAAACACACACACACACACACACACACACACACACACACACACGGAAAAAAAAAGCAGTCTCTTGGGTTAAAGTGTGTGTTAGTGCTGAGCCACACAACTAGTTTATATTAAGCAGAAAGTTCTTAGATTAAAGGTGTGTGCTAGGGCTGAGCCACACCACAACAAGAAAGGTGTTTTGTTTTTTTTTTTTCCAGTACAGAATCTCAGGGTTCACGATGTGATCAAATATGTTACAACAGCTTTGAGTGATGGATAGAGGGTTGAGAGAGTTCAAAAAAGACATAAAGTAGAGCCAGGGCTTCAAAGAGACCAATGAATGAGAGTTTAGTTAAAAAAGAGTTGCAAAACAAACAAACAAACAAAAACAAAAACAAACAAAACCCAAACAAACAAACAAAAAGAGTTGCACTCAGGAGGCAGAGGCAGGCCGATTAATGTGAGTTTGAGGACAGGCTGGTCTACAAAGTGAGTCTAGGACATCCAAGGCTACACAGAGAAACTGTCTGAAAAAGCCAAAAAAAAAAAAAAGGGGGGGGGGGGAAGGAAAGAAAAAAAAAGAGCAAAAGAGAAATACGTTCAATGCCAGGTGTGATATGCCTGTAATCCCAGCACTTGGGAGGCAGAGGCAGGCAGATCTTTGTGAGTTTGAAGCCAGTCTGGTCTACAAAGTGAGTCCAGGAGTCAAGGCTACACAAAAAAAACTCTGTTTTGAAAAAAACAACAAAACAAACAAAAACAAACAAATAAAAAGAGTTGCAATCAACATGGAGCTCATTTGAATATTCTGAGTAGAATTTTAGTTCTTTGGGTTTTTTGTTTTGTTTTCTTGAGACAAGTTCTCTATGTCAGTGGTTCTCAAACTTCCTAATGCTGTGGCCCTTTAGTAAAGTTTCTCCTGTGGTTGGAAAAAAAAAAAGTAATGAAAGAAAAAGGAAGCCGGGCAGTGATGGCGCACGCCTTTAATCCCAGCACTCGGGAGGCAGAGGCAGGCGGATCGCTGTGAGTTCAAAGCCAGCCTGGTCTACAAAGGGAGTCCAGGACAGTCAAGGCTAACAGAGAAACCCTGTCTCAAAACAAAAACAAAAACAAAAAAAAAAAAAAGAAAGAAAGAAAGAAAGAAAAAGGAAAGGAAAGGACATGGCTGCTTCTAGGTATGGTTGAGAAGAAAGCTTATTCTAGATATGTCAGAACCATAGCCAGAACCAGATACTTCTGGAAGACTCTAGACATAGAGAAGTCATGACCCTGAACCATGTGGGAGATGGGGGAGGGAAAGAAAGAGAGAGGGAAGAGAGAGAAATCAGGTGCAGAAGCCAGGAGGCCAAAGGTACAAAAAAAGGGGGCCAGTAACTAAAATCTCTGGATTACAGAAAAGCTTCTGGGGGAAGTGAAGCCCAAGCCCTGGGCTGGAGAGTTCAGGATAGGGCACAGGGTATACTAGCCATACCCTGTAACAGGTAGGGACTAAGAAGGGAGAACCTGTTGGCCAGATCCTCTATGATATATTAAAATAGGCACCTCAGCTGTCTGTCCTGGGTTTGAAACTTAACAGTGGTAACCCTCAAGCATAGTTATCTTTGTTGCTACTTCATAACTGTAATTTTGCTACTACTACGAATTGTAATGTAGGTATCTGATTTGTAACCCCTGTGAAAGGGTTGTTCGACCTCCAAAGGGGTCTTGACCTACAGCTTGAGAATGGCTGTTCTACACAGTCTTGGCACTCACTGTGTAGATCATGCTGTCCTGGAACCCTTAGATCTGCCTGCCTCTGTTTCCCAAATTCTGGGGTTAAAGGGGTGTAACACCACACTTGGCTCATGAGAAGCAAAATTTGAAGCAATGGATTCTTGCTTTTCTTTGGGGAGACAGTTTTCAGCCCTAAAGTGAAAAACCACCAGGAGTTGTGTAGGAAGTGTGTGCTCAAGCATGGTCCTCAGTTATCTCTCTAAACATGGTGGCATTATGTTTTTGAGACAGAGCCTCACTTTGTCGCCCAGGATGGACTCATAATCACAGCATGTTTCCTGCCTCAGCCTCCCAAATGCTGGTATTACAAGTATGAGTTACCACAGGGCTTGTTAAACATTCTAAACTGATGGTCTTGTGACGCATTCATTTTCTCAAACATGAGTCAACATTTACTGGCTGAAGGTGTGGGAACCAACGTCAGTGCTGGCCTTCTCATCAAAGTAGGTCAGCTAATCTCCATGGAGGACACGCTTTCCTGCCTCCTACAGCCAGCTTCCAGAAAGAATACCCTCATTCTTCAAGGCCTCAAGATTAGCTGCTTAAACCAGCTTCTGAGGTTGACAGTATCAGATATTGTTGCATTGTTTTTTGGCTTTGAGAGAAGGCCTCAGGCTCATTCTCCTGCTGAGGGTGACCTTGAACTTCTTGTCCTCAGGCACTACCTCCTAAGAGCTAGGATTATAGATGTGTACCACCACACCCACTTATGAGGGTGCTGGGGACCAAGTCACCACCTGTCGCAGAATAGGAAGCTCTCTATCAACTGAGCCATTATCCCTAACCCTAAGAGGTCTCTTTTATTCTATCATGTTAACATTAGCTTTCTGAGGATACCCCCCCCCCTTTGAAATCCCCCCCCCCACCCCACAGCATTTTACACAAGCAAATTCTTTTCTTTTCCTTCTAAGATTTTTTTTTGGGGGGGGGGGGTTTCGAGACAGAGTCTGTGTTAGCCTTGGCTGTCCTGGATTTGCTTTGTAGACCAAGCTGGCCTCGAACTCACAGCTATCCACTTGCCTCTGCCTCCTGAGTGCTGGGATTAAAGGTGTATACCACCACACCTGGCCTCCTCTTAAGATTTTTATCTCAGTAGTTCAGTCTGGCCCACATTGGTAGGCTGAGTGCTGGAACTACAGGCATAGGCCTTCATGTTTAGCTTTTCTCTTTGCAGTTGACTTATCCCAGGTGTTGTTGTTTGTTTGTTTTTTTACAGTGCTTGAAAACTAACTGGTAATGACAGGGGAAGCACTGTGTTTTAGAAGCTCAGTTCTTAGTGTGGTGGTGTATACCTACAACCTCAGCTTGAGCCATTGGAGGCAGGAAAGGCCTCAATGCTCTATGTTAGCCTCTCTTAGGCTGGCTTGGGCTTCATGATACCTGGTCTGAAAAAAGCAACAGCAGCAACAAAAATCCCAGCCCATCCCCAGTGCCTGTCATCCCAGTGTTCTGGAGGCAGAAGCCAGAGAACAGAGGCAGGTTTGAACATGCTCTACATGCTCTTCTCTGGCATAGTAATTAGGTAAGGCTTTGCTTCCGGAAGCGCTAGGGTGGGGACTTGGGGAGAGGGCGGTGCTAGAAGATTATAACTCCCGGCATGCCCAGCCAATGGGAAAAAGGGAACAGGAATTTTTTTATGATCTAACTACATGATAGTTAAACTACAGTATAGCCATTTTTACGCTTTCTCTATGCTGCCATGCCTTTCTGCAGAATGGCATATTTAAAAACTGCTTTGCTAGCACTAATCTCTAGAATCTTCTACAGAGGGTCCTAGTTCTCATATCCCTTCTGCTACCCACACATCTGACAAATATGAGTAGGATTTAGGGTTCTTAGAACTGCCTCAGTTCTGAAAGGCCATTACAACACTCACAGAAAATGCCATCCCTGTGGTCATTTATCTTGCTGAGGACAAAACTCAGGAAGTTACTGGAAGAAGCGCTTAGAGCAGAGGGTAAAAGGAGCCAAGAGCTTCCATGCCCTCTGCTCACTGAATCCAGATGAGGTAGCTACCCTCCTGGTCCATTGGCTGTGTTCACCAACCAGGAAGTTCCACTGAGCTCTGGCGTCTAGTTTTTATTGGTACTTCATCACACGGACATGATAAAACCATGGCCCATATGGTTAAATTCAGTCTCCAGCTCCCTTGACCTCTCTAAAGTTAAGGTCGCTCCAAGTCCCAACCATCTAATTGGATAATCACATGGTTCATGAGTCTTTCTGAGGCTATCTATCATGGGGTCCAAGATGAGTCACTCCAGCATCATCAGAAAGAAATATCTCCCTGAAAGCCCAAAAGGCTTCTGAAGATCTGTGCTAGGAGGGGAGGGAAAATACACAACATTTTTTGTTTCTTTTTCGAGATAGGGTTTCTCTGTGTAACAATCCTGGCTGTCCTGGACTTACTTTTGTAGACCAGGCTGGCCTCAAACTCACAGCAATCCACCTGCCTCTGCCTCCTGAGTTCTGGGATTAAAGGTGTGCACCACCAAGCCTGGCTCAACACTACATATTTTTTATTACACTATGCTATATCTTCATGTCGTAATCAAATTTTGTAAGACTGGCACCGTAATTTGGGTGCAGTGGTGTGGACTTTAATCCCAGCAGAGGCAGGTGGATCTCTGAGTTCAAGGCCAGAAGGGTCTACAAAGCAAGCCAGGCTGTTACACAGAGAAACCTTGTCTTGAAAAACAAAAACAAAAAACAAAATAAAACCAGACTGGCACCCTGGCTGAAATAAAATGAGGAGGTGTGAGGGAAAAGGCAGCACATGTTTTGCTGTTTTAGAATAGGCATAGCCTATTCTAGAATAGCCTAGAATAATCTAGGCTGACCTTAAACTCATAGTAATACTCCCCTTTCACACTCCTTTTTTTGTTTTGTTTTGTTTTAAATATTTTATTTTATTTTTATTTTAAAAAAATTTTTAATTCATTCATTTTACATCTCAATAGTTATCCCATCCCTTGTATCCTCCCATTCCTCCCTCCCACCCGCTTTCCCCCTACTCCCTTCTGCTATGACTGTGACTGAGGGGGGCCTCCTCCCCTTGTATATGCTCATAGGGTATCAAGTCTCTTCTTGGTAGTCTGCTATCCTTCCTCTGAGTGCCATCAGGCCTCCCCATCCAGGGGACGTGGTCAAATATGGGGCAGCAGGGTTTGTGTGAAAGTCAGTCCCCACTCTCCACTCAACTGTGGAGAATGTCCTGACCATTGGCAGGATCTGGATTGGGGTTCGATGTTTACTGCACATATATTCCTTGGCTGGTGTCATAGTTTGAGCAGGACCCCTGGAACCACATCTGCCCATTATAATGTTCTTCTTGTAGGTTTCTAGGACCCTCTGGATCCATCTATTTCCCCATTGTCCTATACTTCTCTCATCTAAAGTCCCAACAGGATGTCCTCCCCTCTGTCCCACTTTCCTGATAAGTGAAGACTTTCATGGGACATGACCCTTGGGCTAGTGTCCAGATACAAGTGAGTATATACCATTTGAGTCTTTCTGCTTCTGGGTTAACTCACTCATTATGATCATTTCTAGTTCAATCTATTTGTCAACAAATTTTGGAAATTCCTTGTTTTTAATAGCTGAGTAGTATTCCATAGTATAAATATAAATTTCTTTATCCATTCTTCTACTGAGGGACACTTAGGCTGTTTCCATGTTCTGGCTATTATGAATAAGGCTGCTATGAACATGGTTGAGCATATGTCCCTGTTGTGTGCTGAAGCTTCTTCTGGGTATATTCCAAGGAGTGGACTAGCTGGGTCTTGAGGAAGCCCCATTCCCATTTTTCTGAGACAGCACCAGATAGATTTCCAAAGTGGTTGTACTAGTTTGCATTCCCACCAGCAATGAAGGAGTGTTCTTCTTTCTCCACATTCTAGCCAGCATGTGGTGTCACTTGAATTTTTTTAACACATTTTTTTAATTGAAAAATAAAATAATCCACATTACATCTCATTTGCTATCCCATCCCATGCATCCTCCCATTCCTCCCTCCCTCCTGCTTTCCCCTCATTCCCCTTCCCTATGACTGTGACTGAGGGGAACCTCCTCCCCCTGAATATGATGCTAGGGTATCAAGTCTCTTTTTGGTAGTCTGCTATCCTTCCTCTGAGTGTCATTGGGCCTCTCCATCAAGGGGACATGGCCAAATATGGGGCACCAGAGTTCATGTGAAAGTCAGTCCCCAGTCTCCACTTAACTGTGGAGAATGTTCTGTCCCTTGGCTGGATCTGGGTAGGGGTTTGATGATGACTGCACATATTGTCCTTGGTTGGTGCCATAGATCATGTAGAACCCCTGGGCCCATATCCGCCCATCATAGTGTTCTTCTTGTAGGTTTCTAGGACCCTCTGGATCCATCTATTTCCCTATTTCCTATATTTTTCTCACCTAGAGTCCCAATAGGATGTCCTCACCTCTATCCCACTTTCCTGGTAAGTGAAGACTTTCATGGGACATCACCCTTGGGCTAGTGTCCAGATATAAGTAAGTATATACCATTTGAGTCTCTCTGCTTCTGGGTTAGCTCACTTATTATGATCATTTCTAGTTCAATCCATTTGTCAACAAATTTTGGAAATTCCTTGTTTTTAATAGCTGAGTAGTATTCCATAGTGTAAATGTACCACAGTTTCTTTATCCATTCTTCTACTGAGGGACACTTAGGCTGTTTCCATGTTCTTGCTATTATGAATAAGGCTGCTATGAACATGGTTGAGCATATGTCCCCGTTGTATGCTGGAGCATCTTCTGGGTATATTCCAAGGAGTGGACTAGCTGGGTCTTGAGGAAGCCCTATTCCCAGTTTTCTGAGATAGCGCCAGACAGATTTCCAAAGTGGCTGCACTAGTCTGCATTCCCACCAGCAATGAAGGAATGTTCCTCTTTCTCCACATTTTTGCCAGCATGTGGTGTCACTTGAATTTTTGATCTTAGCCAATCTGATGTGTGTAAGATGGAATCTCAGAGTCGTTTTGATTTGCCTATTTCTGATGACTAAAGACGTTGAGCATTTCTTTAAGTGTTTCTCAGCCATTTCATATTCATCTGTTGAGAATTCTCTGTTTAATTCTGAGCCCCATTTCTTAATTGGGTTATTTGGTTTGGTGGTGTTTACTTTCTTCAGTTCTTTATAAAGTTTGGATATTAGACCTTTGTCAGATGAAGGGTTGGTGAAGATCATTTCCCAGTCTGTAGGCTGTCGCTTTGTTCTGTTGACAGTGTCTCCTGCCTTACAGAACCTTCTCAGGCTCATGAGGTCTCATTTATTAACTGTTGACATTAAGGCCTGGGCTTTTGGTGTTCTGCTCAGCAAGTTGTCTCCTGTGCCAATGTGTTTCAGGCTCTTCTCCACTTTTTCTTCTAACTGATATAGTGTCTCTGGTTTTATGTTGAGGTCTTTAATCCACTTGGACTTGAGTTTTGTGCATGGTGACAAGTATGGGTCTAAATGCATTTTCTACATGTAGTAGAAATCCAGTTAGACCAGCACCATTTGTTGAAGATGCTATCGTTTTTCTATTGAATAGATTTGGCTTTTTTTGTCAAAAATCAGGTGATTATATGTGTGTGGATTCATATCCAGGACTTCAATTAGATTCCATTGATCAACCAGCCTATTGCTGTGCCAGTGCCATGCTATTTTAATTACTATTGCTCTATAGTACAGCTTGAGATCAGGTATGGAGATTCCTCTTGAGAATCTTTTATTGTATAAGATTGTTTTAGCTATTCTGTTTTTTTTTTTTTTTTTGTCTTTCCATATAAAGTTGAGAATTGTCCTTTCAATGTCTTTTAAAAACTGTGTAGGTATTTTGATAGGGATTGCATTGAATCTGTAAATTGCTTTTAGTAATATGGCCATTTTTACTATGTTAATTCTCCCGATCCATGACCAAGGGAGATCCCTCCATCTTCTCAAGTCGTCTTCAATCTCTTTCTTCAGGAACTAAAAGTTTTTTTCAAACAAGTCCTTCATTTGCTTGGTTAGAGTAACTCAGATATTTTATATTGCTTGTGGCTAACGTGAAGGGTGTAGATTTCTTAATTTCTTCCTTTGTATGATTGTCATTTGTATATAGGAAGGTTACTGTTTTTTTTAGAGTTAATTTTGTATCCAGCCAATTTGCTGAGCATCTTTATCAGCTGAAGGAGTTCTCTGGTGGAATTTTGGGGGACATTATCATATCATCTGCAAATAGAGATAATTTGACTTCTTCCTTTCCCATTTGAATCCCCTTGATATCCTTGTGTTGACTTATTGCTCCAGCTAGAACTTCAAGAACTATATTGAAGAGATATTGAGATAATGGGCAGCCTTGTCTGGTCCCCGGTTTTAGAGGAATTTCCTTGAGTATCTCTCCATTTAATTTGATGTTGGCTATTGGCTTGCTGTATGTAGCCTTTATTATGTTTAGGTGTGTGCCTCTTTCACACTCTTAAATTTTAGAATAACAGTTAAAAGTAGGCCTGTCTTGGCAAATAAATTCTCGGATAAGAAAAGGAGAAAGAAAGCAATTCAGATGAGACTTATTTTATTTATTTATTTATTTGAGACAGCGTTTCTCTGTGTAGCCTTGGCTGTCCTGGACTTGTTTTGTAGACCAGGTTGTCCTTGAACTCACAGCGATCTGCCTGTCGTTGCCTCCCAAGTGCTGGCATTAAAGGCATGCACCACCACCACCTGGTTGAGACTTATTTGAATGTGACAAATTATTTAAAAGAAAATAAGGACTATTATTGTTTGTCCAAAAATGGGAGTTTGTGGAGGATGAGGTGGGAGGGCTACTTTCCTCCACAAGGAAGTATTGTGAACACCAGGCTCATGACTTTGGGAAACTTACTTTGATAGGAAGCTTCAGCAAAGGAGATGACAAATGGGAAAGCAGTGTTCTAGGAAGCCCACATGGACTGCAGAGCGGGGGAGAGAAAGCAGAGGAGCTGGAGAGACGTGACACAATATATTTCTAAAGTGTATTTCTCAATTTTAATTAATTATTGTGTATGGTGTCTTGCCTGCATGTTTATCTGTGCACAGAGTATGTGCTTAAAAATGAAGGAGGCCAGAAAAGAGTGCAAGATTCTCTGGAACTGAGGTTACAGACAGTTGTGAGCTGCTATGTGGGTGTTGGGATTGAACCTGGATTCTCTGGAAGAGCTTTCAGTGCTCTTAAATGATGAGCCATATCTCCCCAAAGTATATAATTTTCAAAAGTACAACTTTCTTATAAATATAGAATGAACATGTGCTGATGGCAATTGTTTAGTTTACTAGTGAGCTGATGTCAGTTGAATTACAAGAACAAATCCAGCCTGGAAGGCACATAGAAATACATTTGCAAAGAGCTTGGTGGCACACACTTGGAATTGAAAACACTTCTGGGAGATGGAGACAGTTGGATTAGGAACTCAAGGCTAGTCTGGGCTTCATGGTAAATTTGGGGCTGACCTGTTTCAAAGCAACAATAATGAACCTCCCGGAGTTGAGACAAAATTTAGGAGGTGTTACAATTTGTGGGTTCCCAAGCTAGATGGACAGTTGACCATATCCCCCGGTCCCCCTCCCCTACCTCCTCAGCTCTCAGAGAGCACGGCAGGAGTACAGCCTTTTCCTACCCACATCAGGCTTGGGCCTACTCAGCTCCATAGAGACAAAGGCCAGGTCATAATGAAGTCAGTCCAGCTTCTGTTTCCCTGCCAGAGGACTGGCTTCTTAGAAATCATGTGTCATGTGACCAGCACTCTGCTAATCTGGCTGACAAGCTTGGAAGTTCCCTGCCCCCTGCCCTCTGCTCCCTCTGCCCCACGCTGCAGTACTTCTTCCCTTGACCTTTTTCCTCCCCTCCCCACCACTGGGCTGTAAGAGTTATTGCCCCCCCCCCATTTCAATAAATGATCTGTTCTCTGAAATAGTCTCCTGGGTTAATCACACCTGTTGTACTCACTGCAGCCCCAATCAATAGTAAGCATTAAGTTACACAAGGGCACATACTCTGAGGAGGTTCTTCAACACTGGAAGGGTGGAAAGTGACTGAGAAATAATGTGGGACTTGGAACTCAGTTCCCTGGTTCAGTAGACAGGCTTGATGCAGAATCCACAGGTCAGGTATTGACAATTAGAAAGAACTGGGTGTGATGACACATACTGGTGTTTTCAGCTCCCCGAGAGACTGAGAGTGATGTTGGCTGGGACTTGGGGAGGGCAGAACGGAAGTATTCTGCAGCTAGATAGCCTTTGTCAAAGATGCATTAAATTAATTAGGTAGACACGATCTCGGGCTTGCTTTTGAACTTATCCTCCAGCTGTCGCAGCCTTCTGAGCACTGGGGGATTACAAATGTGCAGCCACAGTAGTCAAAAATGTAATTTTTACAAGTAATGTGCTAGAGTCCTTAGGCGAGTGTGCTGCCTAGTTTTATGTCAACTTGTCACATTGAGAGTCACTTGTGAAAGGGGAGCTTCAATGAGGAAAGGCCCCACCTTATTGGCCGGTGGAGCATTTTCTTGGCTGGTGATTGGTGTGAGAGAGCCCAGCTAGCTGAGGGTAGAGCTACCACTGGTCTGGTAGTCCTGAGTGCTACAAGAAACCAGGCAGGCTGAACAAGCTGTGAAGAACAAGACAGTAAACAGCAACCCTCTATGGCCTCTTCATCAGCTCCCCCAAGCAGTTTCCTGCCCTGATGTCCCTCAGTGATGGACTGTATGTAATGTGGAGTTGTGAGGTGAAATAAACCCTTCTTTCCCCAAGTCATTTTTGGTCATGTGCTTTATCGCAGCAGCAAATCTGACAGAGCAGTAGGACAGATGCTTAATGGCTCTGATTATTAACAGTCACCAATAATGTCAGTACAGAAAATTAAAAAATAAATGGGTGTAGGATGGGCATAGTGATGTATGCCTTTAATCCCAGCACTTAAGAGGCAGAGACAGAAGGATCTTTGTGAGTTCAAGGCCAGCCTGGTGTATACAGTGAGTTCTGGGTCAGGAAGGGCTACACTGTAAAACCTTATTTCAAAAACAAAAATTTATAGGGTAAATTTCATAATAATTGTATTATATGTTGATCAGTTTTTCTAAAGATAGAATATATTTAGGGCAGTAAGAGAATTAGCAAACCTTTTTTCAAAAAAAAAAGTATATGTAATCTGTAGTAATGATGGTGACTTTTTTTTACTGGTTCAAAATTAACTAATGGGGCTGGTGATCTAGCTTAGTGGTAAAAGCCCCTAGCACATAGGAAGCCCCTGGTTCAACTCCCAGCATCAAAGACACTGTAGTACCACATACCTGTAATGCTAGGATTCGGGTGGTAGAGACAATAAGGTCAAGATGAGATTGAGACTCTCCTGGGCCACATGTTATCCTGTCTCACAATACTTCTCTGTCTTGTTCTCATAGTTCACAGTATGTGCATCTATTGTTTCTTTCTTTTCTATTCTTTGTTTTCTTTTAGTTTTTGAGACAGAGTCTCAATCCTCAGACCTGACTGTTCTGGAATGTACCATGTACACCAGGCTGGTTCCAAAGCCAAACTCCCTCCAGATTCTGCCTCCTGTGTGTTTTCTATGTGTGTGGTCACATATATAGAGGTCCAGGCACAATTAGTTGTTTTTCTTCTTATATTCTGTTGGTCCCAGAGATCAAAAATAGCAGCAAGTGCATTTACCTGCTAAGTCATCTCAAAGGCCCTGGTATATGTCTCTTAAAATAGTATTGAAATACTTTAAAAATGTAGAACATATATAATTTAAACTCAAATGTTAGTAAGAGAAAATATCAAATCTTCCTGATTGTCAAGTGATTCTAGGAAACCCCTAAGATCCCAGAAGTCTTAAAGACATTCCCCCCCCCTTTTTTTTTTTTTTTTTTTTTTTTTGAGACAGGGTTTCTCTGCATCTGTGTAGCCTTGGGTGTCCTGGATTCCTGAGTAGGCTGGCCTCAAACTCACAGTGATCCATCTACCTCTGCCTCCCGAGTGCTGGGATTAAAGGCGTGTACCACCACGCCCGGCTTCATTTTCCCCTTCTTAATATGTCCTCATCTTTGAGGGAAAAAGAAATCAAAATAAAAATCTAAAACCAAGCAGAGATTTGGCCATTCATTTAAGCTAGGATCATATATGTCTTAAAACAAAAACAGTTTAATTGATTGCAGCAGGTGTTTTGGTGACAAGACCTTTATAACTGCCGAAGTATAATTTTTCATTTTTTTACTTTTTGTCTTTTACATCTTGTTGTTGTTGTTGGTTTTTGTTTGATTTGTTTTTTGAGACAGGGTTTCTCAGTATAGCTCTGCTGTCCTAGAACTCACTCTGTAGACCAGACTGGCTTTGAACTCATAAAGGTCCACATGTCTCTGCCTCCTGAGCAGGGGGATTGGACGTGAGGGCAACTACTACCCAGCTTCTTTCGTGTCTTTTAAAAGAGCTGAAAGTTGGTTGGGAATGGTGACCCCAGCCTGTAATCCTAGCACTAGGGAGGCAGAAGCAGACTGATCTCTGTGAGTTTGAGGCCAGCCTGGTCTCAGTCAGGACTCTGTGTAACAGAGAAACCCTGTCTTGAAAAACAAACAAACAAAAAAGCTGAAAGTTGAGGTTATGTGGCATATAATCAGCAGACAGTCCAAGTTATGAAAATCAAAAACAGATGATCTTTCTGAGGCAACCTTATACATTGCTTGTCTTAACTGGAGCATCTGACAGACTTTCTTTCTTCTTGGGTTTCTTTCTTCATTGAGCTAGGGGCTCACTGTATAGCTTTGCTGGTTTGGAATTCATTATGCAGTCTCAGAGATTCACCGTCTTTGCTTCCTTCCAGGGTTGTTGTACAGCAGTTTCCTCCCAGGTTGAAACTATCCATCATTCAGGGAAGCTAAGAGTGGTATATTTTTAAATCTATTTTATTGGGTTCTTATTCCTCTACCACCCTTACAACCCCCCAACACTATGTAGGAGAGAAAGAATGTTAGCAGGGAAAGGGGGCATAGAAATCCATAGGCTGCTTCCTGCTAGTAGGAACATAGAGTTCCTTGAGGCAAGTCCAGTCTTCATAGTCAGAATATCCAGCAGTCAGCAAACCATCAGAGCAAAGGCAGCAGGACAGACAAATCATCATCATCATCATCATCAGCAGCAGCAGCAGCAGCAGCAGGGCTGCAACAAGGGAAGCAGCTCTGCTGCCGCTGCCACAGCTGCTGCCACCTCCTCCTCCCCTTCTCTGGGCTTTGACATTTGTATCCTCTCCAGAGTACCCCTCCTGCCTCACCCGAATTAAATTATCTACAGCCGGCAAAATTGATGCCCCTCGTCGAGCAACAGACGATCATAGCTAACACCTGTGGACAGAGTGCAGCAGCCCTATATCCCACACCTGGGGTTAAAACAAAAAGTCACTTAACATAACTGGCTTGTTTATTCATTAGAGACAGGGTTTCTCTATGTAGGTCTGGCTGCTCTGGAACTCCCTCTGTAGACTAGGCTAGCCTTGAATTCACAGAGATCTGTTTGCCTCTGCCTTCCCATTAAAGGCCTGAGCCTTTCCACACGTCTGGGGATGAGTATGTTTTAGGGGACATGAAGTATTAGAGGAGGGAAATGGGGTGTGTGTGGATATGATATTTCACTGCATACATGTATGAAATTTCCAAGATTAAAGAAAAAATATTGCTTATGAAAAAAAGAGTATATGAAGAATGCTACAAAAATGACATCTGTCATATCACTGCATGCACAATTTCCAATAATATATTTAATTTGAATGATGCAGTAGTTTGGAACCAGGCTCTTCTTCCTCTTCCTCTTTTTTTTTAAAGTTTAATTCTATCATTAAATAACTGCATAGCCCTGGGCAAGATATAAATTGAGAACATTAGTAGTTTCTCCTTCGTAAGGTTGAAATTAACTACTCATTTCTTTTCCCAAGCTCATAAATACTGTTATTTTCAAGGTCTGCTCTGACTTCCTTATAGCTACAAAAGATAATCATGGTTTCCAAGCCCACCCACACTATACACTACCAGCTTTGTATTTCTAATTGAGCCCTTCGTGCATTTGCTGTGTCTTCATTAAAAAAGGAAATTTAAACCAGAGATGCTTTGAATGTAGCCAGATATCCTTTTTCTAGCTTATTTTACATCTTAATTGTTTACTTATTAAGTAATTAGTTGTACCTGTGGATAAACCCGGGGTCTCATGGATGCTTGACAAGCACCTAGTAATGAGGTTATGTATCCATCCCCAACACATTTAAGTTTAAAAGCAATTCACTTTTACGCCATATGTATTTGTTACTTTCTTCTTGTGACAAAATATCTGACAAGAAGTAATTTTAGGTATGAGGGTTTATTTTGGCTCATAGTTTGAGGGAGTACAGTCCACCGAGAATGCATAGCAATATGAATGTGATGTGGTTGGTCACATTTTATCTGCAGTTGGTATCTTAGTTACTTTTCTACTTCTGTGAAGAGACACTATGACCGAAGCAACATAGAAGAGAAAGCAGTTAATTAGGGGCTTGCTTACAGTTTCAGAAGGTGTGGTAGTTTGAATTAGAATGCCACACCTCTATGGGCTCATGTGTTTGAAAGCTTACTCCTCAGGTAATGAAACTGTTTGGGTAGGATTGGGACGTGTGGCCTCATTGAGGCTGTGTCAATGGCACTGGGCTCTGAGGTTTCAAAAACCTATGCCAGGCCTAGTCGCTCATTCTTTGACTGCTGCCTATAGATCAGGACAGAGAGTTCTCAATTACACTATTGCCATACCCATCTGCTGCCTGCCCTGATGACCATAGGCTAACCTACACTGTAAGGCAGCCCCCAATTAAGTGCTTTCTCTGATAAAGAGTTGCCTTGATTGTGGTGTCTCTTCGGTGACAGACCAGTAACTAAGACAGGGGGTGAGTCTATGACTATGACGGCTGGGAGCCTGGTAAGAGGCATGGCACTGGGCCGGGTGGTGATGGTGCACGTCTTTAATCCCGACACTCAGGAGCAGAGGCAAGTGCATCACTTTGAGTTTGAGGCCAGCCTGGTCTACAAAATGAGTCCAGGACATCCAAGGCTTCGCAGAGAAACCCTGTCTCCAGAAACCAACCTCCCCCAAAAGAGGCATCACACTGGGAAAATGGCTGAGAGCTTACATTTGATCTATATGTTGGAGGCAGAAAGAGAGAAATTGGGTCTTCTGTGTGTGTTCTTCAAACCTTAAAGCCTACACCCAGTGACACACACTTCCTCTAACACAACTATACCTTCTAATCTTTCCCAAAACAGTTCCACCAACTGGGGACCAAGTATTCACATTTATGAGCCTATGGGAGTCATTCTCATTTAAACAAACACAGAAAATGAATACTGGTATTTGTCAGACTTTCTGTTACAGTTTGAATGAAAAATTCTCATATAAGCTCATACATTGGAACACTTGCTCCCAAGCTGCTGCTGCTGCTGTCTGTGAGCTTTGCAGGAGGAAATACAACACTGGGGCATGCTTTGACACTTTGAGGTTTTATAGCCTTGCCCCACTTCCCGCTTGTTCTTGGCTTCCTGTGTGCAATTAAGATGTGATCTCTCAGCTTTTTACTTCTTGCTTTGTTATTATGAACATCTGGCATCTAACATCAGTGGAATTACAACCCAGAATAAGCTCTTCCCAGGGAAGTTCTAGTCGTGGTATTTCATCACGCACAGGAAGTGACTAATACACTTCCTCAAATGCACCCTTTTATTTATTTTTCACTTCATTAAAAAGAAATTCTTGGCAACTGTCTTAGTTTCTATTGCCGTGGTGAGACACCAGGACCAAAGAAACTCTAACAAGAACAAATTTACTTAGGGCTGTCTTACAGGTTCCGAGGTTAGTCCGTTATTGTCATGACCGGAAGCATGGTGGCATGCAGGCTGACATGTTGCTGGAGAAGTAGCTGACGTTCTATATTCAGGTCAACAGGTAGCAGGAAAAGAGACACTGGACCTGGCTTGAGCATTTTAAACCTCACAGTCTACCCCCAGTGAACACACTTCCTTTAAAAAGGCCACGTTTATTCTAATGAGGCAATACCTTCTAATAGTGCCACCCCCTATGAGCTTATGAGGGCCATTTACACTCAAACCACCACCATGGCTGTCTTAGACTCTTTTATATTGCCAGGATAAAACACCATGACCAAGGCAACTAATAAAAGGAAACATTTAATTGGGTTTATGGTTTCAGAGGGATAGGAGTCCATCGCCATCATAGTAGGGACAAAGCAGCAGCTGAGAAGGCACTGTGTTGGAGCAGTAGCTCAGAGTTCACATTCCAGTTCAAAATCAGGAAGCAGAGAGTACACTGGAGATGGCTGGAGGTTTCAAAACCCAGCCCCCATGACACATATCTTCGAACAGTGCTACACCTCCCAATCCTTCCTATCCTCCCTAAACAGTTCCACTAACGGGGGACCAAGCATTTGAACATATGAGCCTATGGGCACATTCTGATTCAAATCACCACAGCAACTATCAAGTCCTTGTAAGCACACCTAGTTTCTGCTGCCTATTTTTCCAAGCACGTACACAGTAACCTCAAACAGAGAATCCCTTAAGTAGTTAAAGAAGTGCAGCTGGGCAGTGGTGGCGCACGACTTTAATCGCAACACTCTGGAGGCAGAGGCAGGTGGATCTTTGTGAGTTTGAGGCCACCCTGGTCTACAAATCCAGTCCAGGACAGTCAAGGCTACACAGAGAAACCCTGTCTTGGAAAAAAACAAAAAGAAGTTAAAGAAGTACAAACTGAAGGGATCTGATCATCTTTACAGACTGAGGCGGTGCGACTCTGATCAGATTGGTCTGATTGGTCAGGTGTAAGTATTTGTGGTTCGACCCTGCTCAACTTGTCTAATCTAGAGTTATGAATTCATAATTTCTCTTCCTCTATTCTTCAGTGCTAGGCTGGCCAGAAGAGGATCTGATGAAACTTGGACGGCAGAAGCAAAACACCAGCAGTTCTTCCATTCAGATGTGGTAACAGGGAGGTTGGCACTCTCTGGGTTATGACTTCTCCTTCGGCTCACCTTTAGTTCTCTCACCTGCCAAATCAGTTTGATCAACCATGACTACAAGCAACCTGCAGAAACATGATTGTGCACAAGGAGTGGTGACAACTAAACAGAGGCAATACATTTCCTTGGCAATCCGACTTAAGCAAAGAATGTCCGTGATGTTTCTGCTAAATTAGCTGGTGACTCCTCCCCCTTTGTCCTAGCTAGCCCTCATGGATTACTAGTTCATCAGTTCTAACGCCATGAGTTCTTGACCCTACAAATCTTGAGGGTATCTAGTTTTACTACAAAACCCTTAGTGGATACCAGACAGTGGCTCTCAGGGAAAACAGGAGCACGAAGGTGAGACTTCACATTTGCTTCTCTGACTTGCCTAAACATAAAAGAACAATGACATTGTTATCAGTAATAAAATGGCTGCTCATTACATGGAAAACTGGGATCTAGAACAGAATATAAAATTCAGACTACTGACACGACATGCAAAAACAACAACAACAACAAAAAACCCAGCAGGACTGGTGGTACATGCTTATAATCGCAGATACCTGGGAGGCTGAAGCAGGAGGATTTCAAGTTCAAGGGTTGTCTGGGCCTCATTGAGCTCAAGTCAGCCTAGATAACTTGGTAGGACTTGTTCCAAAACTTAAGAGAGAAAGAACCCCCCAAAAATCAAACAACAAAAATAGTAACAAGTAAGAGAGGGCTGAGCATATGGCTTCATGGTAGACAATAAATCACCTCAAAATGGACTCATGTCATAAATAAGCACAAACCTTGAAACTAGAACAACAAATAAAACGTAGGGAAATCCTGCACAAAATTGGTCATAACAAGAACAATTTAAAAACGAATCAATAAGCCCCTTCTTCTAGTCAATCATGAGCACTGAGTACATTTGTGCATGCTCAGGTCAGAGCATACATTTATTATTGCAACTTTGAATACACCTCCCCCAACAAAAACACGGAAATGTACAAATCCCCTGCAGGAGAGTTTTTTGTTGTTGTTCACTTCCTCTTTTTATACAATCATCCAGTGAAGCAGCCAAGACTGGTCTAGTAGCCTACTGTCTGGCAGAAGTCCAGAGAGACAACCCCAGGTTGTCAATATTCAGACCATGGGACTTCTCCCACAACTCTTGCTCATGCCCAATCTGAGCCAATGAAAGTAGTTCAAGGGGTGGAGGCTGTTGAGGTTTTTGTTTTGTGTTTCTGAGACAAAGTTTCTCTCTGTAGCCTTGGCTGTCCTGGACTCACTTTGTAGATCTTGAATTCACAGAGATGCACCTGCCTCTGTCTCCTGAATGCTGGGATTACAGGTGTGCACCTCGACGCCCGGCTGGCTGTTGAGTTTTTGAGGTTTTTTTGTTTTCATTTTTTGGTCTCTCTGCACTTCTCTAGTCCAGCACTGCCTCTCTTCTTCTCGGGGAAAAGGCTGAGGCCCAAGAAGTCAGCCTTAGAGGAAACCTCACCCCCGCAGATGGCCTGGGTCGACAGGGCCAGGGCAAGTGGAGCAGCTTGAGCACCAGGACTGAAAGCTGATCCTGCTGACCCCATGAATTTTGGTATTATAAAGGGTAGGCTAGCATGCAGCTGGCCTCAGGTGATGCATCCCTATGCAGAAGTGCAGTAGGCAACACATGGGTTGAGGGGTGGCTCAGTGAGTAACAGCACTTCCTGTTGTTCTTCCAGAGAACCTTGGTTTGATTCCCCACACCTACACGGAGGCTCACCTGGGTGAGATTTAAACAACCCAGTTAGGCCAACAGCATGAGGCAGCACCACCTTGGCTACCTCTAGAACACATCTTCCATGTGATGGCCCTGAGGAAACGACTCCCAGATTTCACGTCAGTGATGCTGGCCCCTCTAAATCAGGGTGATTCCTCAGCCCTAGATGAAGTCATAGCATCCACTGGTGCCGCAAAGCAAAGGTTCCACTTTAGTGGCTCTGGTTCCTTGTTAATCACAGCTGATTCCTCAGCTCCAGCTGACGAAACAACACAAGATCTTCACGCAAGTGGCCTGGAGGAGTATTTGCTGCTCTCTGAAACCGCACACGCCAGGCCTCCGTTGTCTGCACTGCTCTCAACATTCTTAGCTCCAGAGCGCTAATGTAAGAGCTCACTGAGGTCTCAACACTCATTGGCTTTATTCCAAAGTCTTTCCAATCCTCCCTAAACAACACACCTAGGTCTGTTCCAACAATACCAGACACCCATGGCATGGGGTAGGGGGGATGGAGTAGGAAGGTGGGGAGGTCACATTTTGCTTTCCTTTTTCTTTTTTCTTTTTCTTTTTTATCCGAAACTGAGTTTCTCTGTGTAGCCTTGGCTGTCCTGGACTCCCTTTGTACACCAGGTTGGCCTCGAACTCACAACGATCCCCCTGCCTCTGCCTCTGAGTGCTGGGATTAAAGAGGTGCACCACCACACCCGGCTTCTATCTTTGTTTTTTGAAGCAAGGTTTCTCTGTGTAGCCCTGGCTGTCCTAAAACTCACTCTGTAGGCCAAGCTGACCTGAAATGCAGAGATGTCCATGCCTTTGCCTCCTGAGTGTTGGTATTAGAGTTCTGTACCACCACAGCCGGCTAGGTGTTTTCCTTTTCAAAGGTCTCCTGCTAGATTAAATTAGTTCTATTCAAGATAATCTCTCTTGCTGGTTGTGGTGGTGTGTACCTTTAGTTGCAGCACTTAGGAGGCAGAGGCAGGCAGGTCTCTGTGTGTTAGAAGGCAGCCTGTTCTGCAGAGTGAGTGCGGGACAGCAAGGAGTACACAGAGAAACCCTGTCTCAAAAAACTAAAACAAACCAACAAACAAGATAACATACAAAAAAACCCAACAAAACAAAACACACACACAAACAAAACCCCCTCTCTCTACTCAAAATCAATTTAGGATCTTAATTATATCTAGGAAAATCTTCCACCTTTTGTCTTTTTTTTTTTTTTTTTTTGGTTTTTCTGAGACAGGGTTTCTCTGCCTTGGTTGTTCTGGACTTCGCTTTGTAGAGCAGGCTGGCCTCGAACTTACAGAGATCCACCTGCTGGGATTAAAGGCATGCACCACCATGCCTAGCCTTTTCTTTCTTTTTTTTGAACCAGGGTTTCTCAGTATAGCTCTGGCTGTCCAGGAACTGTCTTTGTAAACCAGGCTGGCCTTGAAGTCAGAGATCCACCTACTTGTTTTCTTCTGAGCCCCCACCTCCTGTCCCATCCACCTTTGATACACACAGATAACCACAAATTCCACCCACATCCAAGCCAAAGGGATTACACGGGCAAAGAACTGAATTTAGTGGTGAGGGTTGTGGGCTTCTCCCACAACTCTGTCCATTTTGGTTTGAAGCTACCACTAAGCAGTAAAGCATTCGCCCAGCATGTAGACAGTTTGGCTCTGAAAAGATTCTGGATACTGTACCATAGTGTTTGTCCTCAGGAGTTGTTTGTTGAATTCATAATTCCTTGTTTTTTTGCCTGTTTAACATCCTGGTTGAACTGTCAGGAACCGGTAATAATTAAAGCTGTGGACTTTGCAGAGTGTCTCAAGCCCAGGATGATCTGGAAGCATGTGGCCCGGGTGGTGTTTGTTCCCTCAAGCTCAGCCTCACCCTCCTGGAGTGCTGCAGGCATGCCACCCATGAGCTATTACAGCTGGTTATGAGAGTACCGGTTTGCTCAGCACTGACAGTCACCCAACAGCGTTGGAACATAGTGATTGCTTAAGTTACTATTAAACAAACACTTCAAGGGAGAAATTACATTTTAAGTGATTAAACTTTCTACCTAATATTTTTTTCTGGCTCTCACTGGTTTGCAAAACCACAGGTAGAGTCTTTTCTATAGTCTAGCTTTCTCAGTTTAGTTGAACAGTGATTATTATTTCTTCTTCAGGGAGATGTGAACTTACAGTATGAAGTGTGAGGGTGTGATTGGTAGTGCTTGCTCTGTTATAGATTACCTAAAAAAAAAAAAAAAAAAAAAAGGATGTTTCTTCTTCACATCCTGACGATTAATACATTTAATGGACTTAAAAAATAAATGTTACCTGTAGACAACACTTGAGAGTGAATGATTTCGAATTCCAGACCAGTGGGGCTATGTACCAACTTCAAGGCTAGACTGGGGTAAATTGCAAGAATCGGCCTCAACAAAACAAAAAAAGGTAAAAACTAAAATAAAATGCTGAATAATCATCGTATCCTAGGATTCTAGACTTTATGGAAATATCTTTTCGCTTTTTAAACACTCACCTAGTTCTTTTCTCAAGTGTCATAGAAGGTGCCCACTGAGGAATCTCCATGCAAAAAAACACCTCGAGGAGGAAAAAGCCAACTGAAAAAAAAAAAAAAATTACCTCAGGACGCGATTTGAAAGGACCGCAGCGCCACCACCGCAGACCTGGTTCTCATTTTCAAGGCAGGAGGCGTGGCCAAAGTTCCTCATTCAAATAAAAAACCAGGAGATTTGCATGGAGAATAGGCATCGCGTGCGTTCATTGGCCGATGGCACAGTGGGCGTGGAACACCGTGCGCCCGTGGAGCTCCGCCCCCTCTATTTGCATAACGGCCCCCGGCGCGTGCAGGGTAGAAGCGGGTTTGTTTTTGAATCTGCGGAGGCGGCGGAGTGGAGCGCACGGCTGAGACGGCAGCGTCCGGGACGGCTGCGCGGGACGGCTGTGTGGGAAGGAACCCGGGTCCCAGTCCCTCACCTCCCGCCCCTTGAAGGTATATGCGAGCGCCAGAGGCTGCTCTAACCACAGACGGCGAAATAATTATTGTATTTCGGAAGAGTCAAGACCGCATTATGGCGGCTGCGGGAGTGGAGTTTGCGCCTGCGCGGTTGCGAAGCTGCGGGCGGGCGCTGCATGGGAGCACGTGATCGTCTGGGGTCGGGCTCTAGCTGCAGTTGAGCAGCTGGCCGGGCGGTGGCTGCGCAAGCGCAATATTCATTTTCAAGATCTAATGTTCTTGTTGGACGCCATTTGGGTTCTAGATTTAATTTTTCTCATTCTCGAGGGGGTTTCATCTCGTTGCTCTTCTCTTACCACATTTTCCGTGGAAAACGTTTCTCCCGCGTCTTACACCTACACCTTCCCCCCTAAAATCGTTTATTTCCCTGATTGTCTCACAAGTGCAGACTTCATTTTGTGTACAAAGTGCCTCTTGTGGCTCTCGATTTTAATTTCGCGTTTAGTTAGGTATTTCTGGATTCGCGTTCTGTTTAGGGAGGTAAGATCGGCACCTAGTGGTGTTCTCAGGGGAAGTGCATTTACTTAAGCTGCACTTTTGTAAATACATTTTTAACCTTGCTTTTACCAGTTCGCAATTGGATGTGCGATGTTTACAAAACAGAAACTAGTTACTGTTTTATATTTTGAAATATTAGTTTGGGAGAAGGACAGGAAGAGAATGTACAAGTCGGTTAACTTTAATCTTAAGTTTTTTCACGTATTTTTTTCTTTTTCTTTTTTTTTTTTTACAAGTTCATCAAAAGTCAGTGAAGTTTTAAACCTGAACAGTTTGTCAAACACTAGAATTTTGCATATTTTTAGTTATATTATTTCTTCAGTTGGATAATTGTTAAAAGTAATTAATGTACTCGTTTCTCTCATCACTCTGTGATGATGTATAAGCTATTATACTTGATATCTTGTTTGATGAAGAATTAAAAAAATAATTCCAAGTTACATTGAGGCCTTTATGGATTAAGTGACTCAAAAATTATGAGTTTTAGAAATAAATTTGTACAGTGTAGTATATGTGCCTGATGTACACTTAGAATTTTTTTTTAGCTCTATATGTTCTGGTTTTAGTTTCTTAAAATAACTATGGATGTGCTACTGGTTAAAATTGTGACGCCACTAAAGTTAAATTTTATGTAGCACAATTGGGTCACATACATATTTAATATCTTTTTTAAAAATTTGGCGACTTATTTCTTACTAGTGTAAAAACTCATAAATGGTTTCATCAACTTCACCTGTCATTCATACATATATTCGCTTTTTTGGTTGATTATGTAACTTAAGTTTGAATCAGTCTGTTGTCAAATGAAGTGTTATTGCATAAAATATTGGTTGGTTTGGGATATCTTTATTGACTGTAACAAATACTCTTAGAAATAATAGGATATAATTGAAAGGAGCATTTTGGGCTGAGTTTTCTTTTTGTTTTCTTAATGATGTGTGACATACGGCATGGAATGGAGGGGTATGGAGGAGTCTTCTGTTAGGTCTGAGTTTGACCATTAGTGTGATCCCTGAGCCTTTCTTATCTTGTACAGGGAATGAAGATAGTTTTGTACTTTGGAGACTTCTCTTATCCTTCTGAGGTGCTTCCCCCGCACCCTCATTTGTACTCCTGTTACTGTGATTTATATATCTAACCTTAAGCTTTTGTTTGAATACATGGGTGTTTGTGTTTTGGGCTAATTAATATTGAATTATAAGAGGTACTGGAAGAATATAATATAATTTCAATATTGATGGGACGATTTTGCTATTATATTTCTTTGAGGATAAGTGTAATTTTAAGTTTACTAAAATTAATGAATTGTCTGAATGCTAGTGGCTTATTCTTATTATTTTGTCAGAAACAAATACATTTTGAAATTTTAGTTTGGTGATGATTGAACAAAGCTTTGATATATGCACTGCATAGATATATAGTGTATATATAATATATAAAAACTAGGTTACTCAAAGTATGAACAGTTACTGAAGTTACTTAAAACCATTGTAGTTTTGTAAATTTTAAGTATATAATTTAGAAAAAGCCAGGCTGGAATAATTGAGTTATTAAATTAAAATTTTATTTTTAGAAAGTATTTGAATTATTAAAATTAACTTTAAAATTATTGTAAATGGTTCTATGTTTAAATACTGTAAGCTTACACATTATGAAGATTTAGTATTAAGTTAAACTTTATAAATAGGCACTCAACTGTTCTGTTGACTTTTGCGATTTTACTTTTGCCATGGTGGATATAAATACTTACCTTTATTTATTTATTTATTTATTTACTTACTTATGTACTTACTTTGGTTTTCAAGACAGGGTTTCTTTAATCTGCCTGTCCTGGAATTCATTATGTAGACCAGGCTGGCCTTGATCCACTTGGCTCTGTGTCCCAAGTGCTGGGATTAAAGGCATGCAGCACCACAGCCCAGCTTAATTTTTAATTTAATTTTTGCTTTTTTCCCCATCCTTTTGCATGGTGCTGTGGATCAAATCAAGGGCCTCAGGCATGCTAAGCACACACTGTGATGCCCAGCTACATCCCCAGAACAATTCCCATTTTAAATATTAGCATTATCTGATGACTATCTTCCCATTTTACTATTCTAAACCTTGTTTTTAGTAATTATATAATGCTGTACTATGAAAATATCTATTATCAGATAGCTTCAGATTTGTTATTTTGTTAATCAGTCACTATTTATTGAGACAAAGTCTCTTCTGTAGCCCAGACCAGACTAGAACTTGTTATGTAGAACCAGAGCTGCCTGGTTCTGCTCTCTATGCTGCCTCACTAGTTTGACCAGACTGTTGTAGAATTTATAGGAATCTACCTGCCTCTGGGCCCCTACTCCCTCTATCCCCCAGTGCTGGAATTAAAGGCCTGTGCCACCATGCCTGGGGGCACTGCCTTTTAAATTTATGGTTTATTTGAGATCTTCTTTCTCTACAGTCAAAGTATTGCCTGTTGTGAGATGTATTTTTTTCATTTCATTTTCTTCTAGGACTTTGTTATTATTTAGACATAATTTTTGTGTATGTGTGGTGTGTTCATGTGAGAATGGTCTTGGTGTCTGTGTAGACTTTAGAGGACAGGCTCTGGTACCTGTCCTTGTTTCCTACTTTGTGGCAGGGTGCCTGAATTGCTTTGTGTTGTGTTCACCAGGCTAGGTCCCCATGAGCTTCTGGGCATTTTCCTGTCTCTTCCTGTGAGAGCTCTTGGATTACTTACAACGTGCACTGCCATATCTAGTTTTATGTAGCTTCTGGCCTTTGAACTCAGGTCCTTTCATTTCTCTAGCTCTCTTTGTTTGAGACAGGGTTTCTCTAATAGTCCTGGTTGTTCTGGAACTAGATTTGTGGACCAGGCTGGCCTTGAACTCACCACAGAGATCCTCTGCCTCGTCTCCCTAAAGCAGGAATTAAAGACGTGCACTACCACCGACAGCCTAGCTCTGTTCATTGATTTTTAACATTGATAAAGTGTGTGTGTGTGTGTGTGTGTTTTACTGGGGGTTGAACTCAGGGATTTGTACCTGTCAGGTAAGTGTCAACCATTGAGTTACATTTGCATCTCTGGGTGCTTATTTTGATCATAATTTGTATTAGGTTTAAACAAATTTGTTTCTTCTGCTGGTATCCATTGGTTTTTAAGGTGTTCTATGGATATGTTTACAGAATTCTATAGAGCATTCGTGTATGAATTGATAGGAATGTACATATGGGTATGTGTTTTGTGTGTGTGTATGTGTGTGTGTGAACAGATACAGGAATGTTTGTCTCTATCTAACTCCTTGCAGAGAGGGTCTCTCATTAGCCTGGAGCTCACCAATTATATTAGAGTGTCTGGCTAGTAAACCCTGGGGATCCTCCTGTTTCCCAGTACTGGGGTTACATGTGTGACCAGGACAGCCAACCTTTTTATGTGGGTCCTGGGGCAAGAACAAAGGTCCTCAAAGTTGCAAGGTGTTATAAGGCCAGACACTGTATCAAATACTATATGAATGTATTTTATAGTGATATATATTATTTTATTGAAATATCCACAACTTGTTTTCACAGTTGTGTTAGCTAATGTGTGGTTTTGCAGATGAACATTAGATTCTTTTGGTTAAATCAAAATGATAATAGTCTTTGTTTATAATTACGTACAGTAAATTTATATTTTAGGAATTTTAAGATCATATGCCTAAATAGTCAGGAATAGGGTAAATTTCTTCTAGATTCCTAAAATGTAATGTCTTTAGGAAATGTTGGGAAAACTTACGGTTTCTATGATCTTTCAATAAGATGCCATTTTATTGTTTTTTTAGTGTTCATTTCTTTATGTTGATTGCAGTGACATATTACTAAAATAAATTTTTTTCTGACCTTAAACTCACAGAGATCCTCCTGCCTTTGCCTCCCAAGAGCTGGGATCAAAGGCGTGCACCACCACGCCCAGCTCATATTATTAAATACTAATGATATAATTATACTTTTTTATATTGAAAAGAGTCTGGTTAATATCCAAATATTATTTTATTGAACTTGTAGAAGCCTGAAAAGAAATAAAGAGAACTCAAAGAGTAAAATCTTCTTGGCTTTGTGAAGATGAATCTAGGAAATAGATACAAGCATTACAATGCTGGCATTTTAGTCCTGCTTTTGGATCTTTTTCAAACAAATTTACTGATGTTACCCTTTTTCTGTTACCTTAGACGTTGATTGGGATCGTTTCAGTTTCTGGTGGATTCTGTAGCATTTGTTTCCTTGGCGTGTGACAGAACTGCTCCTAGAGAAGGGCTTGTGATTAGGAGCAGCACATGAAAGTTGCCTTCTTCGTGCCAGACAGAACACGGGCGGCACATTTCAAGTGTTAGAAACAAGAATTTGTCACTTTCTTTTATTTTTCCTCCCCTCCTCCTTATTTTCTTATCTTTTTTTTCTGTTCTTTTTCTCCTTTTTTTCCCTCTCTGACCCACTCCCCCCTTTCTCACCCTTCCTGGTTCCCTCCCCATGCTCCTCCCACCTCCTGAGTGCTGGTTTTACAGGCATGTACCCTCATGTCCTTCGAGATTGAACTCAGAGTTTTCTTGCATGCTAGGCAAGCTCTCTGCTGATTGAGCTGTGTCCCCTAACCTCTTTAGTTTTGTTTTTCTTCCTGTCTTTTTGTTGTGGCCGTTTTGTTTTTGAGACGTCTTACTGCCTAACCTTGGCTGGCCTTAAGTAGTTCAGGCTGGCTTCAAATTCAGAGAGCCATTCTCTCTGCCTCCTGAAGGCTGATTAAAAGACAGGCTTTGAGACAAGGTCATGGTCTGACTACGAGTTCATCACCTTAGATCCAATTCTAGAAAACACACAAAAGAGTAAAGCTTTGAGGAAAAGATGGAATGATGCAACTAATTATTTGTGTACTATGTTTGTATAAATCTCTCCTTCACTATATTTAAGTAATTTGAAAGTTGGAGCTGTAGCTGTAGCATGAGTTGGCCGAATGAGTTCTTAGTGTGCATGAAGTCTTGGGTTTGATCCTCACAACTGCATAAGACTGGGCATAATCTTGAACACCTGTGTGGTGTCCCCAGCACTTTGGAGTAGAGGCAGAAGTAGCAGGGGTTGAAGGTCATCCTCAGCTGCTTAATCATTTCAGGTGTAACACGAGACTCTCAAAAAACAGTCCAAGGTGAAACAAGTGAACGAAAGACAGAAAGAACAAAGGCAAAGCATTTTCTTAAAACAAATTAGAATAAAGAACTATTGGGTTTTGTATTGTGATTTGGGCAATTGGTCTCTGCACTTTGCCTTCTTTTAGTTTTTATGCTAGTTTATTCTTTTTGCAGTATTGCATGTTAAACCTGTCTCTGCTTCCTGAGTGCTGGGATTAAAGGCGTGCACCACCATGCCCAGCAGTCTTTATTTTATTTAAGCTTGGAATATATAACTTTCAGAAGAGATACTAAATTGATTTCTTCTGAAGAGTGATTCTCCTCTTGAGATGGTTTCCTTGTTTGGTGTCATACTAAATGTCAGATTTATTCTTAAAGGTAACACTTTTAGTGTGGTCATGGTTACAAATTTGATTTAGGAAAGTAGATTCTTTAAAAATTAAAGTTGTTATTATCATCATCATCACTGTGTGTGTATGTTCACAAGCATGTGGAGGATGCCTTTTTAAAAAAAGACTTATTTATTCATTTAGCATTATGCCTGCGTGTATGCTTGCATGCCAGAAGAGAGGATTAGAGCACATCACAGATGGTTGTGAGCCACCATGTGGTTGCTGGGAATTGAACTCAGGACCTCTGGAAGAGCAGTCAAAGCTCTTAACCTCTGAGCCATCTCTCCAGCCCCAGAGGCTGCCTTTTCAAGTTCGTTCTCTCATTATGAGTTCTGGGGATTGAACTCGGTCTTGGCTTTTTTGGGGCTAATACTTTTTACCTGCTAAGCTGTCTTGCTGGTTCAGAAAGCATATTAATCCTTGACGGTAACTATGTTCACCTCTTACTGAAAACATATAGATTGATTTATAAAAAGTTAGAGATGCTCTATGAGATACTCCAGTGAATAAAGCTGATTGCTGCCAAGCCTTATCACCTGAGTTTAGTTCCTGAAACCCACAAAGTTGAAGGAAAGAATTGACAACTGCAGATTGCCCTCTGACCTCCACACATAACCCATGCCATGGGCTAGTTTCTGCCTCCCACCTGTAAAAACACACACACACACACACACACACACACACACACACACACTCGCGCGCACAAAGAAAGAGAGAGAGAGAGAAAGAGAGAGAGAGAGAGAGAAAGAGAATGTCTTTCTGAATAAACTTATCAACATTAAATACTGCTTTCACAAAGTTGTCTGCTTTGCATTAGTACTACCATGAAAATCTTGACCCAGTTCCTTCATACAGATCTTTATTCATGAGGGTAATGACTCTTTTATGTCACAATAAGTATCTTTGGTCTCTGTTATATTTACATTTAATCAACTTTTGTTTATTATTGTGGGGGCTTCTTTTTCTTGTAGGACTCTTTGTTTTCCATGTGTCCCATATTGGTTGACTTTGAGGAGGAGGAGGAAACTAATATGTAGTGATTCTTATTGTCTTTTTAGACAGGATATATGAGATATTTTTGTTCTTAAAAACCTATGTCAGAAAAAATTTAATATTTTAACGTCTGATAGTTTGGCTGGGTATAGAACTCTAGCTTGAAGTCATTTTCCTTTGTTTTGCAATGGAAGATTATACACAGGAAGGAAGTGCTCAGTAGTATACATTGGAATATTTTCTTAAATGATTTCATTGGTACAAAAAATGATTTCATTGGTGATATCTTCTGTTATTTGGGCCTTCCATTTTAAATTTTTGAATAGATACTTTAACTCCATTGTTTTTCTATTTATACTTTGCTTTTTGCTTAAACAGTTTTCTTCATGTTCATCAAGGTTTGTTTTAGTTTGCCTGGCTGAATTTTTAATTTTCTTTCTTTCTTTCTTTCTTTCTTTCTTTCTTTCTTTCTTTCTTTCGTTTTGGTTTTTCGAGACAGGGTTTTTCTGTGTAACATCTCTGGCTGTCCTAGACTCACTTTGTAGACCAGGCTGGCCTCAAACTTATAAATATCTGCTTGCCTCTGCCTCCCCTCCTGAGTGCTAGGATTAAAGGCATGCACCACCACAGCCAGCTGATTTTTAATTTCTTATACTAACTTCTGTTTTTCATTTCCTACATGTACTATTCTGTCTGTACTATTCTGTTGTAGTGTTAAAAGCACAACTTTTTTCCTCCACATAGTAAAAGGTTTTAAGTTTTCTTCTTGATGTATAATGTATTGCTTATTGTATTTTTTGGCATTTGCTTTCTGTCTTTGATGTGAAAGATTTGAGTTCCTTTTTCTGGGCTTACTACATAGTGTAACATGGTAGATGGAAGCCAATTGAAATGTCTACATTTAGATAAATTTAAATTTTTCTCTAGTATGATTTGGGTAGGTCATTTTTGGTGGGCTCCTCAAAATGTCTTAGGTTTTGTGTTGGTCAGACACTTACGCTTTCCTTTTTGTAAGTTTATGCACATGTATATATGCACACATTTATGTGGAGGCCAGAGGTCAATGTTGTATGTCTTCCTCAATCACTTTTTATTTTATTTTTTGAGATAGGGTCTCTCATTGAATCTGGTGTTTCCAATTCAACTAGACTAGTAGGCCAGTAAGCCCTGGGAGCTTCTTGTTTCTGCTCCCAGCCCTGGGATTACAGGGGCACTTCCTCACACTTTATTAAAGTAGATGCTGAGATTTAAACTCGTGCCAATCTTTTTACTTCCATCCCCCTACAAAAGGTTTTCATTTTTATACTTGGAGAATAACATTCTGATTCATGAAGGAAGAGGGTTAAGAGTCTCTTAATTTACACGCACCCTGTCAGTTTTCAGTTGTACCTTTCACTCTTGTTTTTCGTCTTCTTTTTTTTAATTCCTCCTTTTCTTTTTTGGTGGTTGTTGCTAGAGCTGGAATCCAGCACCTTGTAAAATGCTCCAGAAGCCCTCTCACAGAATAACACTGCTGACCCCTGTACTATCATTTCAGTTGGCGATATTTTCAGACCTTTGCTAGTTTTGAGGAAAACTCCTGCTCCCTGGACTAGTTTTGATGAGGGCATCTAGAGTTCTTTCTGCTTCTCATAGCTCTCACCATCGACAGAGCTCCTCTCCCATTTGTCTTTAACCATCTGCAGCTTGGAATATGTTTTCAGCCTCCCAGATCTTTCTAGCTGTTGCATCTGACTTTCATTTAAAGAAAGAAATTATGCCTTAAAATAATTTCAGAACTAGGATGGGATCAAAGGTCAGTAAAAGAGTTTTTGTCTAACATGGGCAAGGCTAGGGGTTTGATCCAAGCACAGAAAGACAAATCCAAAAATCCTCCTTCTTATTTGTAATTTTAGTAAGATTAAGGGAATGAAATGAGATGTGGAGAAGTGAATTGTTTGAGTTTGTATCTTAATTTTTAAGAAAATTACAAGTTTATTTTATTTTATGGGGCAGATTGTGTGGGTGTGGAAGACATTGAAGTACTAGAGGGAATTGATTCTTGCCTTCTACCCTGTGATTCCCAGGGGTTAAAACAGGCTTTCAGGGTAGGTGGCAAAAGCTTTTACTCACAGCTGCCTTGAGGGAGATGAGGAGGAAGGGAGATGTGTGCCTTTTGAGTTAGGGTCCAAGAAAGCAAGCAGGTTTAGCTATGGACTTCTGTAACTGTTGCAAGGGAGGGGCGGGGTCTCCAAAAAGTGGGACAGGGTGAGAAAGCCAAGTATCAGGGCAAAAATGCCTTTAGGATTTTAGTTAGTAACCTAAGAAATAAGACAGGGAAAAGGTAAAATTACACTTTTTGAGTTAGAACCCAGAAAAGCTAATGAAGCAGTTTACTTTGTATCTTAGTGCCCCTTTTTGCCTTCACCCCCCCTAAGATATATATAACAATAATTTGCATAGCATGCCATAACTAAATAGATGGACCAGTCTACCAGAACAATAAGACTTTAAATGGTTTTCAATCATTTACATATACATCGTTATTCCACTAACATGATGAATAAAAACTACAGTAGTTGACTCGTTACTTCTTTTATTTCCTCCTTCGTTATTACTTGTGTAGTTCCTGGCAAATGATTATATTCTCTGGACATAAAGGTTGGTGGTTGTCACACTCACTTTCAGGGATGTCTAGATGCTTGACATTACAACATGACGTTGTCATTTACAAATGCATTAGACCAGATGACAATCCATCCTGACTGTGTAGGCTGTAGCTTGGGCGTGCCTGCATCACTGTAATACTGAAATTGGAGGAATGTGGCAAAGCATGCTACTTTCTCATTGAAAGAGATTAAATGTGAGATTGTAGTGGAACTGTTCACCTAATGTTAAAAATTCTTTCCAAGTCATTTATTTTTACAAATAAATGATGGGGCTTCTTACAAATGATCTCATGTAAAACTTCTAAAAGATAATTTGTGACATTAAGTCAAGCAATGTTAGACTTAGAAATTTTAATAGAATTTAAAGACAAGTAATTAAGTTATGTGAAAATGTCATAATGAAATGTTACATTATATTCTAATTAGATATATTCTATACTCTAATTAAGAAACAACCAACCTGGGAGGTGGGTCAGGGTACTGCACAAGCCTAACTGAGTTCTGTCCCTGGAAGGAGAGAACTGACTCCTGGAAGTTGTTGTCTGATACGCATGCATATGGACATACATATGTACTCCTGCATGCACATGCACACAATAAAAGCAACAACAACAACAAACAAAAAGTTGAAACAAAAGCAAGCAGTCTTTCTATAGCAGTTTCACTATTCTATGCAAACAGTAGACATTGTCAAAACACTCAGAACTGGAATGTGCTCTACAAAAGGCATCTTTACCACATTGGATTCTGAACTCAGTCTTGCAGGAGGAAAATTAGGACATAAGAAAAGAGACCCTACACAAGTGAAGGTTCTTAAAATGCACAATTTTATGAGATTTTGGGTCAGAAACAAAATGAAAGTCTCAAAATACTGTCTGTTGAGATAGTTTTACACTATTGAATGGAAAAATGATATTCAAATGGAAGACAAATGAAGATGCAGTTTCTTACATGATAAATGAAGAGAGTATTGGAGTGTGGTAAATGCAGTGAAGATGGGAATTAAAGATCTGGAGAGCAGTTACATCAGGTTTGCGCGATGGGCACAGTGGCGGGGTAAGGAGAGAACCATCAGTGGTCACTCTGATTGCAGGTGTTCTAGCCCATGGCTGTTATTCCAGGACTTTGGAAGGCTGAGGAATGCTATAAATTTAAGGCTAGTGTAGGCCTAAAGAGTGAGACTTTGTTTCAGACAAACAAACAAACATTGAATCCAGAATAAAATTATCTAGTGAACTAGCCTTTTTTTTTTGGAATACAGAACAGAAGATGTAAACTGCCTGTAACAGCCTGACATGTATATCAGATGGAGAGAGCCAGTTGGGGTTAGGAAAGCTGTGTGGAACGAAGCTGAGTGTACAGCTGGGTTACTTTGCAGCTCTTACTAATTTTTGACTTATTTAATCTCTGAGCCTGTTTTAGCTGTCACAGATTGGTGATAAAGCTCATGCCTATAATCCTAGCACTTGGGAGGCAGGGCAAGTAGATCAATGTGAGTTCGAGGCCAGTCTGGTCTACAAAGTGAGTCCAGGACAGCCAAGGCTACACAGAGAAACTTGTGGGGGTGGGGATGGGGTGGGGTGGGGTGAGCTGCCGTTAGAATCATAGTAAGGATTGAGGCAGTATCACATCTACTCCAGATGTTCCCAGTTTCCTAACATCTTGCTCTTACTGAATAGACTGTCATCTGCTACCACAGTATTCTAAGAACTACAATGTGTGCTTGACCACTCATGGTTCACAAATACCTGTAAGCCTAGCATTCTGGGCATAGGTACAGAGCCTTGCAAGTTTGAGGACAGCTTGACTGCAGGGATTTGGTTACACAGTGAGACAGTGGTATGGAACACTGTGCATGTTGCTCAAGGCCCAGGCTTGATCCCCAGACTAGAATTGATAAGGCTTGGGTCCTGTGTAATGTTTTGTTTTCTGATGTAGCACTTAGGGCAGTTTTCACACACATTAGCCAGCTCATCTCATGGAAAATTGAATAAAAGTTTCTTTCAAGGCCGAGCAATTAGAAAAATGTTATGGAATATTTCAAATATATACAGAAATAAAATGAGATAATGAACGACATGATTTATCATCTTGCAAGGCCAATCTTTTTTTCAGTTGCATTTCTGTCACCTTTCTTAAACCCTTAAGAAGTTGTAATAAGTACCAGCATTTAACTAGACGACACAAGCTAACTGAACTTGAAGATAGTACACCAAAGAAGAATGGAGGGCACTGGACTCCATGGCTGAGGGCGCTGTGAGGCCGGCAGGCCCTTTGTGTGTCTGCGGCCTGCTCTCCTGCTGCCTGTGGGGCCAAGCCAGGTTTGCTGGGGCGGTGTGGAAGACCTCTTCCAGACTGGCTGTGCCCTTTGTCCTCGCTGTTTCTCCTTCACAGGGAGCCTGCATTCCTCATTCACTTTAACAAGTACCAAAATATTGGGAGCTCTGCGTAGCCTGGGAATGTTCCTGTGACCGATGGACTACAAAGAGAAGAGATGTTTAATTTTTTTAGAGATTGCTAAAATAAGCTCTGTTGCCACCTTATTTTTAAGACTGTAATTGTTTAAATATAAAAAAGTGATTGTAAGCTCTAACTATTATGCTAGAGTGAGCGTTTTTTGAAGCTTAGACTCTGTGGGGAAATTTTAATTAGCTTTTTAAAATTAAAATTAACTTGATCAAATGAATACAGGACTTTAACAGATTTGACACTCTTGTGATGGATGTTTTACATTAAAGGTAAAAAAGAAAAAGTAGAAAAGAGAAAGAGGGTCTTGAGCAGGGTTCAAAGGCTAGACTTTGTCCTCCCTTGTTTTTCTGGACTGAAATGGAGGCTTTCTTTCAGGCAATTCCCTGGTGTTTGCTCTGTGTGATTTGGCTCTATCTCTGTTACTGCTAATATGTGGCATGGATTTCAAGTTGTTTGGGATCGGGTGTGCACAGACTCTGTATTGCAAGCCCGGATTCACAGGCATTTTATTGCAAAACTGGCTTGCTGCCTTCTGCTTTCTTTTCTGTGTCCTAAGTGGCTGCATTGTTTGTTGCAGTATATGCATTAGCTATCTGCGTTCAGTTTCCTGCAGCCTGACAAAGTGGGAGGGGTTTTCTTTGATACATGGCTGAGTTTTCACTGTGTGAGTTCTTGAGTGCACGTTGCAGCCATCTTAATTACACTTTTGTGCAACTGAGACTGTGCAGCTGTCTCAAAATGGCTGCTAACCCAATCTCTGTAGCTGCTTAGGCAGCAAGGAAAGATGCCAGTGAAGAGACTTGTCACATGCTTCAGGATCTGAGGTAAGAACCAGGAAGCTTTTATTTTTAAACGGTGCAGTTAGAAAACATTTGACTATGGCCAGGCTTGTGTAGGAAAGAGAATTTGCTAGTGAAAAAGTTGAAATGTTTACTAAGACCTGTAAACCTATATTAGAGAAACTATATTAGGATAGTGAGGTCAAAGGTTAAATTCCTGTGATTTCTCACCATTTTGTTGTCATTGCCAGAACATTTGATCACCACAGTAGTGCTTTTCTGACCCATGAGTAACTTAATACTCCTTGTGTATTGGATAGTTAATTCATTAGATACTTGTAGAAATTCAAACAATATATTGAGTATTTTTTTTAAGAAGCCATAAATTAGTCTTGTTTAGAAAGAATATGGTATTCTGGTTTTGAAAATGAGTTATTGTTTGGAATGCTAATTTGCTATATACATCATAGAAAACATAATATTGTCTTATTTCATTTTTGTATTACATGCTTCAGTGCTTTCTCACATGCTGCCTTTTTATAGCAAATATATAATATATATACCTTTTTATTAGATTATTTTTGTTTGAATTGACATTTGGATTCAAATTTTAAATTTCAGAATAGTTTTTTCTTCTTTCTTTTTTAAATCTAGTGCAGTCTGATACCTAGAGAAGTGGAATAAATATTGTTTTAGCTGAGTGTCATTTATTATGTATATTTAGAACTGTTAACACTGAAAAGAGATTGTGAAATTGAAAAAGGTTTTTTAGCATTGTAAAACAGAAATGTTTGCTAAACTACTGTAATATACAATTTCATGGTTCCCTAGCAAATTGGGAAAATAATTTTCTTTCCTCCCTTCCCCCCTCCCTCCTTTCCTCCCTTTTCATCCATTTTCAAGCTATGGTCTCCATATGGCCTGGTGTAGGTTGCCTCTAGCTTGCTGAGTAGCTGAGGCTAGTCTTGAGCCTCACCAGTGCCAGGGTCACAGGCACATGTGCTGCCTTGCACTCCAAACGAGGAGATGAAATTCTACTTACATGATTCGGGTAGGAGAGCAGTTATATTTCAAGCAGCGCTTAAGTTGTAGTAGTTACTAAATTATTTTCTGAATGGTATTGTATGTATATTCCTGTTACTTTGCCAATAGAGTACTTTAAATATATTCTTGACTAATACAATAAAGAATAGTTAGTTCTGAATGTTCTGGTAGAGGAACTTTATTTTTTTTATTTTTGTAAATTTCTACACTTTTTGATTTTCTTTTTCCCCTCCCTTTTTATTTTTATTTTTATAAGGTAAGGTCTCATGTGGTATAGGCTGGCCTTTGAACTTTGAACTTTGGGTCTATAGACTGGCCTGGCCTTGGACTTAAAGTACTCCTGCTCTAGCCTCCCAGAATTAGGGGCAAGTACCACTACCATGTCTGGCTCTAAAGCAGCTTTTAAAACAGCAAATTAAAATTTTACAAGTTAAATTCTTAGGAAAGGCCCCAACATATTCAAAAGCTACACATGGAATTTTATTTTGTAATATAAATTTATACAATTTACTTGTCATAATTATATTTAATAAATAAGATATTATGTTTAACAAAACTTTAAATTTCACATATGACCTTAAGAATTTTGTATTACTGTCCAGATCTTGTTCACTTATTTGTAGAACTCAGTTTCTAAGGCATTATGCAGTTCTGTTTGAAAATTTCCTAGAATGCATCTTTTATTTCTTTATTTTCTCAAAGGTCTAGGCTAGAACATTAGATCTCCTGCTAATGGCTGGAAATTACTGCCCTGTCACAAACTTAAGTTTATACTTGTTCCTGCTTATATTTTTTAAATAAAATAGATTTTTTGGTTATTTAATCTCAAGTAAAATTATGAACCATCATAATTTGAATGATAATTTATACAGATCATCCAACCATGCTTTACATTAGCCCCAACAGAAACAAACAAACAAAAAAAGGTAAGTGTGAGAGAGTCTTGTCTTTCTTCCTGTAAGGTCACCCTCAGTAGTATGCAGTGAGAGCACACTGGCTCCTGTCTCAGCCACCCTCCTTTTCATATGTGAGCAGGTCAGTATCTTGGTAGAAGGGTGGAGGGAGAGGAGATGATAGTATTTAAATTATGTATGTTTGAATAAAATTACATAAGACAGTCTTTAATGTAGAGGAAAACTATACTGATTAGGTTGAAATTATTGAGCAGTTTATATTGGCATTCACTTTTCCCCCTTGTGTTGCTGAGTGTAGTTTGCTCTCATACATTATAAGATTATCAGTTATGTTAGGAAATTCTAAACTCTTTGGGTACTGAGGCTATTATTGCTAACCTTTTCATCGCCATTGTCCATTTTTACAGTTTATAAGCATAAAGTAGACCTCAGATTATTTTGTATTGTTGGCAGTTTTCAAATTTTCTGTGGTCAATTACAGGTTAGACATGCTGGATAATTAAGGGCATGATACATATTCTGGGAATTGAATTCTTGAGGCCATATATTATTGTCTATTCTCCTTTTCCCCTACTCTTCTCCATTGTTTACTCCTTTTCATAAGCGATTTTAAAAAATTAGTATTAGTTTCAAATGGAAATGATGGGATGGTGGAAAGTTGATTGAGTCAAGAGTGCACACTTGAGCGAATCTCCCTTTGGCTTCCTTTTTCTGATACTGACTGGCTCATCCCATTTCTTCAGTTTATTTTTCTCATATGTCATATACCTTGTCATGTGTTACTAGATCTTGGGAAAGGGTGGAGAGTTTCTCATATAATTCATGCTAAAATATATTTATAGGTAAAGCCTGAATGGATTGTTGCTGCTATTAATGAATTGGAAGAATAGGATAAATGCTTCAGTTGTAGTCTGACTAACTCTTCCAAATATATTGTTTAAAATTTTTTTTTCTCCAAGATATGACTTGAATCCAGGGCCAGGTGGTTCCCATGCTTGGTGCAGATGACCCTTCGGAACAGTTCTCTCTCAGGGGCCACAAACTGCCAGTTGCTGGGCTTATTTTATCCTTTAACCACTTCTCATTTCTCTAGTTAACATCCAATGTCAGATTTTACTGAAAATCCACATTTCTTGCCTCTTTAAATATGCTAGATGGGGTAGTGGTAGGCCAGGTTTTCTGCCCAATAACTGATACTGAGTACATAGGTCTCTGGCATTCCTTCCGCTTTACTATTATGCTTCTCTCAGCTAGTTCCAGTGTAATCCCATTTGTACTCAGTGGGTGTGTTGACAGCCTTAAATATCTAAGATGCGGTTTCTAACCCAGAAGAAAGTGAACATAAATAAGATGTAGTGTATTATACCTATCCTTGGGAAGACCTGACATATGTAAGTGTATTTTCTAGAGATATGCTACCTTTGATAGCATTCTTTCTAATTAAATTTTTTGAGATTTATTTTTATTTTATATTTATGGGTGCCTTAATGTATTTATGTCTATATACTGTATATGCTTGCAGTGCTCACAGAGCCCAGAAATGAACATTAGATCCCCTGGACTTGGAGGTAAAGATGGCTGTTAGCTGCCATGTGGGTGCTGGGAATTAAACCTGGGTCCTCTGGAAGAGCAGCCAGTGCTCTTTAAACTGTTGAGACATCTCTCCAATCCCTGCCTTCCTTATTTATGTGTGTATGTGTATATGTATGTATGTATGTATTATGTTAGTGCACTGTGGAGCCTAGTAGAAAGATTTAGTAACATCAGCCCAGGATTCAAAGTGCTCACTAGAAATATATGAAGAGAACTTGAGGTTTTCTTCTGTTAATGATATCACTGTGTTAAAACATTATTGGATATCAGCCAGTTTTGATGCTGGTAGGAATAAGAAAAATTGATTTCTAGATGTACAGCTTTCAGAGCAGGTAAGTAACATTTTGTCAAAATTTTCTGCCAAAATTGAATGACACAATGAGTTTCCTAATAGAAACTTTTCCTAGTTGAAAATATTTTTTGAAAAATACTTTTCTTGCATAGATAATATTGTAAACCAATATAAACTTAGCTTTGGAAATTTCTTTCTTTACATTTCTTAGTTAACAGCACTGTGTCAGCCATTAAGATTGCTTTGATAGCGGATAGGTATGTTATCCTTGTGATCAGCGTCGATTGGAATCCACATTTTCCACAGTGTCAGCCCAGGTGTTTTGTTTTGTTTTTATTTTTTTAAGGTGACAGTCTTACTGTGTATGTATGTAGTCCAGGCTGGCCTCAAACTTCTCCTGCCTACTGGAGCGTGGAGTACAGGCATAGGCCACCATGCCCAGCAGCTTCTTGACATTCATAAAATGACAAGTAACTCTAAAGAAACTACTCCCTCTGTGAAGCCTGTTTCATGGTAAAAGTGAAACCTGTCAAGAATGAGAAAGTGGCTAACTCGTACAGGAAGTAGACTACCCTGGTCTCTGCCCAAGCAAGTGACTGGGGAGAAGAGACACAACTCTTACTCAGATGGCCTGAGTAGTTCAGGTTAGAACTTTCACAAAGTGGTGTTTGTGTTTGTTTTGTTGTTGTTGATTCATAATGGTTTATAATTGAACTACTGAGAACCACATCAGTATGAATTTAATGAGGAGGGAATTTAACTTGAGAGATGTCTGAGGAGTTCTGAGTTTGCCTGCACATGTCCATCGTGTCTCCTGAAGTAAGCCAGATGCAGCGGATGAAGATTCTAACTGGTGGTGCTTCTTTGTTGGATGTGGGAAGCATTAATTAACAAAGATGTCAGTCAGGAAAGGTGATCTCTGCAATTATTATTCAGTTTAGGATAAATCATTTAATCTCTTTGTGCCATTCTTTGACCAATAGAGATGATTAAAGAATTTGAAAGTACATGTAGTTACCTGGAGTAAGAGGTTTCTAAGTTTTTTTGTTTTGTTTTGTTTTTGTTTTTCGAGACAGGATTACTCTGTGTAGCCTTGGCTGTCCTGTCCATGCATTGTAGACCAGGCTGGCCTAGAACTTGCAGAGATCACCGGCCTCTGCCTCCCAAGTGCTGGGATTAAAGGCGTGCGCCACCATGCCCAGCTGATGTTTCTAAGTTTGAAGCTAGTTTAGACAACTTAGCAAGACTCCCTGTATTAAAATAAATGTCAAGCAAGAGTCCTGGCTTTGTAAGTGCTCAGTGCAAGAACTGTTTGTTAGAGGACCAAGGTCCTCTATGGCATAAACCCATAAGGCAGGGTCTAGACATTTTTTTTTATCAGTTTGATAAACTAATTTTTGTCAGTTACATAAAAAGTAATTTAAGCTCATTTTATTTTAATGTCTTTCACTTCTCCAACAATTCTTTTCACTGTACATTACAAAAATATTTGTGTGTTGGGCCACTGGAAATAAAGTGTCAGTTCTCTGCAGCAAGCTGGAGCAGGATCCCCAGCCTTCTGTTTTTGGCACTTTCAGTAAGCAGGAATGTTGAGCTGTTTTTTATTAATTCACTGCATGATTAATTAGCTTATTTGATACTACAGTAATATATAACTGCTTATTATTTACATTATATTTTATGCTGGACTAAACTTGAAGGTGGATGCTTAACCAAGTACAAAGAGGGAGAAGAGACACCTAAAAAATTAGAGCCTAGTGTCAGAGCTACACACCTGACGCCAGTGCCTGGGCCGCTGAGGTGGTCCTTGTCCTTCCTAACACTGCCACCCTTTAGTGTGGTTTCTCACATTGTGGTGACCCTCAGCAATAAATTATTTTTGTTGTTACTTCATAACTAATTCATAACTAATTTTACTGAATTATAATGAAAACAGCTTGATATGCAGGATATCTGACATATAACCCCTATGAAAGGGTTGTTCCACCACCAGAGGGGTCAAGAACCCTCAGGTTGAGAACCTCTGATACCAGCTTTAAGGCCAGCTTGGGCTCAGATGTAGACTGTATGTGGTGATTTGAATAAGAAGGACCACCATAGATTCATATATTAGCACTATTTGTAAAGATTAGGAAGTGTGACCTTGTTGGAGGAAGTGTGTCATGGTGGGGGTGAGTTTTGAGGTTCAAAGGCTCATGCCAAGCTCAGTCTGTCTGTCTGTCTGCCTGCCCCCCCCCCCCCACCTTTTGGATCAGGCTGTAGCTCTCAGTTACTTCTCTAGCACCATGCCTGCTACTGTCCTTCCTACTTGATGATAATGAATTGAGTCCCCAATTAAATGTTTTCTTTTATAAGAGTTGCTTTGGTCATGTTCTCTTCACAGCAGTGGAAAAGTGACTAAGATAGAAGTTGGTATCAGGAAGTGGGGTATTGCTGTGACGGGCCTGACCATGCTGCTTGTTGGAGGACTGTGGGACTTCAGGTTAGGAAAGCTTTAAGTACGGTTTAACAGGCCATAGTAGTAGGAGATAGAAGGCAGTGGTGTTGAGAGCAGTGTAGATTATGACACTGAACTCAAGAGGTTTAAGAGGGAAGAATATTAGTAAGTGGCCTAGAGACCACTCTTGTGATATCTTGGCTAGGAATGTAGCTGCTTTCTGCCATTGTCTGAAAAATATGCCTGAGGCTAAATTGAAGAGTTTTGGAATAATGGCCTTAGAAGAAGAAATTTCAAGACAGCCTAGTATTAACTGTGTTGTGTGATTATTAGTGGCGACTCTTCTTCAAATCTACAGTGAAAAGGAGCAAGCTGGGCAAAGAAATGCATTTACAATTTAAGGAGAAAAAGGAACATGACGAGCTAATGGAGCTAATCTAGTGTCCAAGGAGATAGAAAGGTTAAAGAAAAACCTGTTGCTAAGTGAAATAAATGAAGTGGTGACCTCAGGACAGTGTCCCACCCAGTTCAGCCTCTAGTATGTGCAGAGGAATTAACGAGAAGCTTCACTAGTGAAGAAACCATCAACAGTGGAAAGCTGATACAAATGTTACTCAGCGTAAGTTCCAGCCCCAGCACAAAGCAGAATTTTTGGGCAGCTTCAGTCACATAGTTCTGGCTTTAGAGTTAGTAATACAAGAAAGGGCTCTGGAATCTCTTCGGTGCTAAGGAAATCGGCTGAGGCCTGGCCCGTGTTAAGGGTGTCCCTGTGTGGAGGCCTAGATAGAGAGGCCATTCATGATGGTGTGAAAGAAAAGCCTGGGTTGTGTTGGAGACCCAAAGATGTTGGAGATGCCAGGGTCTTGGGATATCTGCCAAGGAAAGCTACAGAGACAACAACATTGAAGGGAGTTGGAAGTATAGAATGTGGAGTTTGCCCTGCTTGGTTTCCATCGTGCTTTGTGCCAGTATTTTCTTATTATGTTCTTTTTCCTCCCTTCAGAATGATAATGTATATTCTGTGCCATTGAATGTTGGAAGTATGTGATATGCTTTTTTATTTTGATTTTACAGGGAGGTAACAGTTAAGCATCTCAATTTTGGACATTTAAACAGTATTGAGACTCATAGACTATGGTGATTTTTGAAATTGTAATGAAAGCAGTTTGCATTATGATATGGCTAAAAGTCTATAGGGGTCAGGGAGTGGAAAGTGATGGTCTGAATAAGATTCAAACCGTAGGTTCATGATTTCAATGTCATCAGGGAGTGGCCCTCTTTGAAAGGATTAGCAAGTGTGGCATTGTTGGAGGAAGTGTGTCATGAGGGGCGTGGGCTTTGTGGTTTCGAAAGTCCATGCCAAGCTCAGTGTCTCTCTGTCCTCTACGTGGGGATCAGGATGTAGCTCCTAGCTATGTCTCCAGCACAATGTCTGCCGTGCCTGCTGTTTCCACCTTGATGATAATGAATTAAGCCTAAAACTGTAAGCAAGCCCCCAATTAAGTGCTTTCTCTTATGAGCTGCTTTGGTCATGGTGTCTCTTCATAGCAGTAGAACAGTGACTATAATAAAACCTGGGTAATTTTCAAGCTCTCTCTTCAGTTCTTGAGGCTTTGTGGTCAGTGTGGTACTTAACTAGCTGTGTGCCCCTCAGTAGTAAGTATATGGTTAAATCTGCAGTTGCATTGCATTTTGTTGTCATTTTATTTGCTGGAATGGAATGAGCAAGAGTGGACAGATGGTGAAAAGACAATGAGCTTGTCTCAGAACTTATCATTTCCTTTCAGTGATTATCTCTCAAAGGTAGTAGCATTTACAGTTGTCTGCGCATCAGAAGGCTCCCGTTTACGGTTTATACAACAATGACTTTATTCATATTTAGAGACTCCTTATATAAAGAGTAACTTAGGTAAGTTAAAAATAAGATTGAAATTAGAGACCATGGTTACTGGAGAGGCCTCACAGGTTAAGAGTGCGTACTGGTCTTGCAGTTTCGGGCAGCCACTCTAGGTGTCGCACCGCTGCCTTCCGCTGCAGTTCCAGAGAGAACTGATGAGTCTAACTAGCATTTGCGTGGACATATGCAGAACATAACATACATACAGGGAATTTAAAATAGTAAAAACAAGTCTAAACATAATAAAGAAATATTATGAGGACATTCTCCTTAGCATTTTAAGTTTATTATTTCGAATGTAGCAATAGTTTGTGGATTTGACTATACTTTAGGTCTGTATGTTTAAAGTAAATGGGGGAAAAAGTAGAGTTGTGGAATTTTTGTCAGTAAATCATAAAGTAGCTAAAAACAATTTAAACAAAGGCGTCCACATCTTCCAGTAGTGACTTGGTGCTTGCCCATGAGAACCTGGGTAATTGAAATGGTAAGTCAGCCACATAATTTTGACAAGAGTTGTGGTACTGACATTTGTAACTTAATATGTCCTCCATTTGACAGGAAGAAAGAACATGCTTTAGTAATGTTAGCTGATATTAGTAAATATGTTTAATTATTTGACCATCATAACAATGGTACCTGAGGATGTGCTACATATTCAGTGAATTGTCAATGTTTCTAAGAGCAAGTTGGCTTAGGGGAATTTATATTTACTCATTAATAAAACTTGAAAAATACATGTATATTAGACTGAAGATAACTTTTATTTAATGAGTTATAATTTATGGTTTTAATGATTTCAAAGTTAGGAAATACTAAGTTTTATGCATTAGTCTGTGAAACAGGTAAGGTAAGAATTTAAAAAATTATTTGGGGATTAAATTGTTTCGTGTGGCAGGATTTCAGTTTTGTTACTTAAATGCTAGAAATTGCTTTTTAAAAAAATTTCTTGGAATTGAATTATTTTAGTGGCTAGCTAACTAGATGTCTTCTAGAACCAGTCTGTGCCTGTTGGTGAACGAATGGGGAGGGTTTTCTCAGTAGTACTCTCCTTTAAGAAAGGACTGCTTTATGTAAATTGTTCTTACTGGCGCCAGCTAGCTGGCACTTCAGTCTGGCTGTGCAGTGGCAGCAAATAATATGTGTCATGGACTTACTTTGTGGAACGTGTGAGACTCTAGCCCTCTGGGCTGATTGTAGAGCAAAGTTGAAGCATTAGTGTCACTGTAGTAAGACCTCCAAAATTGACAGTGAACATGGGTAACTGAGAGCAGTAGCCCATGTTTGAAGCTTTCCTTCTGCTCTTAGAGACTGTGCCTACTGACAGCACTGGCAAGAGGCGGGAGGCGTTTGACTACAGTTGCTGCAGACCCCACAGGTGACAGCTCAGAGGATTCGGATTCTAGGCATTTTCACTGGGAACAGTCATTTTGAATATAAGCTCTTGTGATCTTTGAGCATCACTGGTACAGTGAATGACAGTTTTTAGGGTTTGTGGTTAATGGGATGTTAATGGGGATGTTTGCTGCGCAAACTACACAACAGATGTGAAACACCAAAAGGAATACATAGCCAACTATTATATTGTATACCTGCTTTTAAAAAAATGAATATTAATCAAATAAATTTAGACTCAAGAAGTCAGACCTAGAAGTCTCATTAGATTTTAAAGTTTGCACTGCTTAAATGAAGAAGAGGAAATCTTTTTATAGTAATCAGCTGCCTCAGGTAAGAGGTTCAGGTCTTTTCCCATGACATGCCCTATCTGAGGTGCTCTGTCTGTCTCTTTGCCTTCAGGCAGTTTTTTGTTGTTGCTTTTCTGCTATAGTAATAACAGGATTGATAGACTGCTAATGTTAATATTTAGGAGATTTTGAGAACCATGCTTGGATTTAGTCTTTTAAAGAGATGTCATTTTCATCCTTGAAAAATTCTTTCACATTTGAATTGAAAGGAACTAGCTAATATATGAATTAAGTGTCGTGTGGCTATTACTCATTATACAGTCATATTACATATGAATCAGCTTTAGATCTTGTTTCATTATAGCCCATCACCATGTTCTCAGTTACATCAACACCAGCTGGTATATGAAGAGAAATGCTGTTATCTTACCTTAATGCACTGTAAAGTTCTGTATTATACAGGTAGGTCAGCATTATAGATGAGACTGCTTAAGCTTTCACATGTTACTAACTGACATGGTAAACAGTGGGTGTTTATACAAAGATAACAGGATCCAGTTTTTCATCCTACATTTGTAGTAATTTCATTTCCAAGTATTTAAATTTATCACAATTTTAATATGCTTTAATTAAGAATTCCAATACACCTAATACTTTATTTTATAAATAGACCAGTGATACACAGGCATTGTTACTCTTGCGTTGTCATTGTTTGATAGCTGTGTGTGAGTTTCTTTCATGTTTTCTGCTTTTTGTTATATTGAATTGGCATTATACCTTTCTGTCTTTATTAGTGTTTTGGGTTAGTACAATTAAGCACACTAACATTTTTGAAGAAGTGCAATTAAGACTATCAAAGTTTTTTTGAAACTGACCTCATCAACTTGTGACATAGTTCTTTATTAAGCCCACCAACACATCTATCTATCTGTCAGTCTGTCAGTCAGTCAGTCTGTCTATTTTGAGGCCAGGTCTCTCTGCATACACCAGGCTGTCCTGGAACTTCGAGATCTGCCTTTCTCTGTGCTGAGGTTAAATGTGTGAACCCCCACAGACCAGAGACTATCAATTGTTATATGACTAGTTTAGTAGAATGACTTAGCAGGTATTCTGTTAGTGCTTTGCTGTTAAGATTCTTACAAATTGCCACCTTAATCAAAATTTCTTCTTTTTAATAGAGATATAATCTTCCTTTCATTCTGCTTGTATATATAGTTTTATTATGTGTGGATTTTTTTTTGTTACTGAAAATATGAAAAATTTATTACCACATGTGAGCTCAGTATTAATATTTATTGGGTATATTTGTAAGAATTTTATGTTTAGTCTGTATTGGTATATGAGTCTGTGTATTTTACTATCATTTTAGGTTGTTAATAGACTTACTCTTTTTATTGTATTTATAGATTTTAGGACAAAGAATACCTGCTTGGGAATTTCTTCTGAGCCCTGTTTTGCTCATGCGATGCAGTGTTTCTCATGGGTGTCTGTAGTGTTTGTACCTTCCTTCATTGCAGTGGAGCTCTTGGGTTCATTACTTGATTTTCACTTTGAATTTTTAAAGACTTATTTATTATTTTCTATACATGTTCTGCCTGCATGTACACCTGCAGGCCAGAGGAGGGCATCAGATCACGTTATAGATGGCTGTGAGTCATGATGTGGTTGCTGGGAATTGAACTCAGGACCTCTGGAGGAGTAGTCAGTGTTCTTAACCTCTGAGCCATCTCTCTAGCCCGTCACCTTGAGTTTTTAAAAAATACTTTATATTTAGCATTTGCTCATAATGCTTCTCCAATTTTGTGTCAGCATTTAGCTAGCATGTATTTTTTTTATTCCTAATTTTCAGAGCTTATATATTGCTTTATTATAAGATATGCCTCTTAATTGGATTACCTATATGACAATTAAAAAAATAGTTTTACTAACTTGAAATCAGTACTCTCCTACACCCTGTAGGGTACATGTGTATTGCCTAATTTTCTCCCCACAAGTGATAAGCTTTTTGTACTGATAGTTTGCCCCTCCTCCCCCCACTTCCCTGTTGAGCCTTCCTGGGATTTAATTTTAGTTCCTACTATTTCAAAGATGAATCTGCAGTTGTTTTAGCTTGCCTATGAGCTAATTTGTTGTTGGAATATTGCCGTTTTCTTTTATCTGATTTTGTTCTTAGGTTTATGCCATTTTGTGCTTGTAGTATATGTTGATGTAATTATTTTAACAAGGATTTCCCCCCATCTTTGTTTAGAAGAGTAGCATCCTTATTTCTCTATCCTCATTTATTGCAAGTTTAGGCTGTCATGGGGGAGGGGTTGGATGGGTAGAGGTTGCGAGTGGAGCAACGTTTCCTCTTCAACTTTCAGTTTTTCTTTTAGCATTTATTATTGCTGATGACAAGTCCAGTGTCAGTTTAATTACTTCAAACTTTTAAAAGTTCTTGGCATTTCCTTAATGGACTTGTGTAACTCGATCATCAAATGCTGATTGCCAACATTTTAGTTTTCAGTATTCAGTGGTCTTTATTCAGCTCTGAAAGTTTTTCTTGTTTTATTTTTCTTCCTGACTTTTTCCTGTCTCCCCTACCGCCACATCCTCTAGAGTGGAGTGACTGAGTATGCCTTTCAAATTTACGAGCCTCAGTAGTTGTCCTTTGGGAACATCCTGAGGAAATTTGAGGTCCTGATTAACCAGATCATTACACTTGTCTTCACATTTTAAATGTTTAGGATTTAGGATTATCTTTCTAATCTTGTAAAAAGATTTATTTTTATTATTTCTAATTATGTTTGTTAAGTGTCTGTGTGTGGATTGTGTGCATCTAAATGCCAGTACCTGTGGTGGCCGGGGACATTGAATCCTCACAACTGGTGTTACAGGCAGTTGTGCGCTAGCAACCAAACTCAGGTCCTCTGCAAGAACAGTGTGCACTCTTAGCTGCCGAGCCATCCCTTCAGCTTCTCATCATTTGTTTTATTTTTGTTTTTTGGTTTTTTGAGACAGGGTTTCTCTGTGCAGCCTTGCAGTGCAGTTTCAACACAGTACTTATTAGAGATTTCATCATGCTTTTAAAAATATCTACAACATCCTTTTACACTCACTGTCTGATGTTCGTTAGTTTGAATGCTCCATTATTTTTGAAAACTATTTTCCTAGTGATTTCTCCCCCTTGTTTTGCTATATACAGTGTACCTGTATGTTCTGTCACGTTCCTCTTTTAAACAGTTGAGCATAACCTGAGACGGTACTGGTTAATGCCTATCTGCCCTCACCAACGGTTCTGATTAATTCTTCTAACAGTGAGTGACACGACTTCTATACTAAACTCTAATCAGAAAGCTTTTATTTGAATTTTCTGTTTCTGTTTATTTTTCTGAGTCATTTGTAGCTATTTTTTCCCAAGTGGTCTGTAGAATTTGTGTTTAATTTTCATTCTGTGCCATTGGATTTTTCATTCCTTTATATATAACTTGTTTGATGTACTCTTATCTAATTTAGTTATTCTTAATCATTTATTTAAAAAGCTATCTCCTTATTTATTTATGGTTTAGACACTCTATTGCACTCGTATTTTAAACACTCTTATTTTAAAGCAATAATTACTGCTTTTTCATAAGCTTTTGTATTTGATGGGAACACTTATTTTTGATTCTCAAAAATTTCCCTATTTTTATAAACTACCTTTTTGTTTTGCATATTAATCTTAACATTTTTGTTATAGTACAAAATGTAGATGAAATTTTGGCTAGCGTTTCTTTCCATAGATTTTTGCCTTGAAAGAATAATGTATTTTTCTACATTGAGTCTTATGGCTCACATAGTTCCAGTATTTTACATAGTTTAAAATCAATATAGATAGATGTTTTAAGATACTTTTTCTTTGCTGTTCTGAATGGATGTTTTCCTTCTTCTGTCTTCTGGTACTGAGCTTTTACTGATTGGGTCAGGGTTTCTACAGCAGTGAATATAGCATCTTACTGTTTCTATTCTGGCTTAAGAGTAAAGATTTCTGATTGGAATCATCTTTGTTTGCTTAAGGAATGATCTTGACATTGCTCAGTTTTATTTTTATCACTGTTAATCTGTATAAATGAATGAATGTTGACACTTGTCACCTCTCAGTTTCATGGAGAAGTGGCAGCTGTGGTTTGTAATTGTTTTATGTTATTAGTACATTTCCCAAATTTAAATAATTAGAGTTTTAAAATAGAAAAAATGGCTTGGCTTAGTGTAGAAACATTAGTCTTCAGTAGTTTGCTGAGCATGGAGAGTTAAGGAAATTTGAGGGAAATGTAGTTGGTTTCCCCCAGTCCTTAAGATCTGATGTAATCACAGTCTACACATTGTTCTTGCCTGTGTGCTCACTAAGGCTCCTTTGATTGTTGACTAGAAGAGGAGCTTCCGACATGTAAACCTTCAGAGGCTTGACAGGTTTGGAAATAGCCAAATAAGGTGCTAGGTGCTTGGCCTATTCTAGTTTTTACTGTGTATCTTTGGAATTCTTTTTCTCTTTTTCCTTTCTCTATTCCTCCTTACTTATTGCTCCGCCTCCTTTTCCTCTTCCCTTTCTGTCTCTTTCTGATCCTCTTCTTTATTTTTCTCCTTTTCCTTCTTGTGTGCTTTTTTAAATTCTGGAGGCTCTAGGCTCAGTCAAATCCTTCAATGTGGCAGACAGCCAGATTTCCAATAGGCCCAAACTGAGCATGCTGCTGTTGCTTAGCAACCACTTGTGAAGTCTTTGTCTATGGTTGAATTATAAATAGGGTTATGAGCAGAAGTGCAATTGAAAATGGGATTTAAAAGAAAGAAGTACTTTTTTTTCCTTCTCATTTGAGTTTGAGGGATTAAAGAATTTTTTAAATGTAGTTTTTAGAAATCTGGCTTATAAAAGTTCAGCTTATCAGGAATATAGTAAAGGCTCTTTAAGTTCATGTCTGTAGTTAAGCAATAAAGTCTTTTTAAAAGTTTAGTTTGTGTGTGTCTGTGTGTGTGCCTTAGTGTCTTTGTAGCCTACAGGAAGGCTTTGGATCCCGAGGAACTGGAGTTAATCACAGTTGTGAGCCAATAAATGTAGGTGCTGGGAACCTAACTTGGGTCCTTTGCAAGACCCTCCAGGCCATTTCTCAAATTCTCTAAAGTCTATTCTTTTTGTTGTTGTTGTTGTTTGTTTTTGTTGTTGTTGTTTTTCTGAGACAGGGTTTCTCTGTGTAGCCTTGGCTGTCCTGGACTCGCTTTGTAGACCAGGCTGGCCTCAGAACTCACAGTGATCCACCTGCCTCTGCCTCCTGAGTGCTGAGATAAAAGGTGTGTGCCTGGCCCTAAGTCTGTTCTTTTGAAGGATGAAAACTATCTATTTGTAATTGTTTGGGTGTGGGTGCTGTCAGAGGCTAGACTAGGCCATGGAGCCTCTGGAGCTGAAGTCACATATGGCTGTACATTTTCTGATATGGATGTTGGGGAATGAACATGGTTCTCTGAAAAGAAGCAAATGCTCTTAACTACTGAACCATCTGTTTAACCTCTAAAGTCCTTTGAGAGTTAGGATTAAACACTATAATATAGACATGAAGGCTAGAGTGCTATTCCTAAATTTGGTGGTCATGCATGTAGAAAAAGACTCATTATAATACATACTGTATGACTGTATTTCCTATATGCATACCTGTGCAATATAACCCAATTACAATATTACTTTTTATTACCACTATTTATTTTATATGCTTAATGACATTATTTCTTTATAGTGTCTTAAAAAGCGTTTGGTGCATGCCTTTAATCCCAGCACTCAGGAAGCAGAGGCAGGCTGATCTCCAGTGAGTTCGAGGCCAACCTGGTCTATGGAGCAAGTTTCATAATAGGGATACACAGAGAAATCCTGTCTTGGAAAACCAAACCAAACCAAACCAAAACCCAAAAAATGTTCAGTAATTTTAAGGGAACTTATATTTGCCTGTTTCAGTTGTTGTCTGGGAGGCTTACTGCCTGTCTGTTAACCTAGACCTAGTCCTAGAAGCTTTTAGCTTCTGTAGAATCTAACCTAGGCCTGGGACATTTTCAGCCTCTGAAACTTACTGCTTAATGAGCTCACTCTTTCTTGTTCTTACTGAGGTCAGGGCTGGCTGGTTCAACTCAGCTGTTCTGGCTCAAACTCCTCCTAGCTGATTTATTCTATCTGGCTTCTCTCTTGGCCTCTGGATTGCTCTGCTTGGCCTCAAACTAACTCAGCAATCTGCTCTAACCTCCTGGTTCCTCATTCTCTGGCTTCGCCTGAGCCCGCTCTTTGCAACCGACCTTGCTATTACTGTCCTGGTAAAAACCATCTCCTCCTCCTCTCTACATTGCCCATTAAGTTGCTCCCCTTTCCTTTCTCTTCTCGTGAGAGTTGGACTTACCCTATTCTGTCATCTTTCTCTGATTCTGCCACTCGGTTAGACATCACTCTCAAACATGGATGCTTCCTTCTATAAACTAACTTTACCTTCATTGTTGGGGATTAAAGGCATGCACTATCATGCCTAGACCTAAGTTTTTCTTTACCTGAAACTTGCTGTATACCAAGCTGGCCTTGAACTCAGGTCTGCTTGCCTCTATCACCTGGATTAAATGCATGTTTATATTTCAGTTGACTCACACAGACCTAGAAGGTCTTTGGATGTGATCACTTGCCAGAGCAGCCATGTTCTGAATAATTTTAATTCTTCTTCAAGTAGTAATATACCTTATGGAGCTAGTTATTGTAGTGTGTGCTTTTAATCCCTGTACTAGGAGATGGAGGCAGGAAGACACAGGAATTCAAGGTCATCATAGTGAGTTCAAGGCCACCCTAGGCCTACATAAGACCCTGTCTCAAAAGAATCCAAAATGATGATGATGATGATGATGATAATAATAATAATAATAATAACATATTTGGTGAATAATAGTGAATAATTGTAGTTCTTTTGGGGTAGAATTTATTAAAAGTTTTTGTTAAGATTTCTAATCCCCTGATTTTAGTCAGGAAATCTTTAATATTTACATTCTGGTTTGTGTAGAGAAATTTTAATCCAGCCATATGGCTGTTCCGGCAAAGGATCACACCCAGAGTGCTTCTAGGTCTGTGTGGAACACAGACATGCCCTTAGTACACCTTTTAATCCCAAACAATTGAAATAAGATTAGTTTATAGAAGGAAGCAGCTGTGTTTGAGAGTGACCTCTAACTACGAGGCAGACAAAATGATGAACCAGAGAAAGGTATGACAGAATTAGTCAGAGATAGGATATGTCCAGCTCTCACAAGAAGAGGACAGGAAGGAGAGGCTACTTAAGATCAGTGCAGGGAGTTTTTAACCTAGAGTTGATTACTGGGACAGTTTTACAGAATTGTTGCAGAGAGAACAGCTAGACACAGGTAAAGACAGAATGAGCCAGAGAAGGAGAAGGAGCCAGAAGATGAAAACATGTTGCCAGAATTAGTTTGAGGCCAGGCGGAGCAATTCATTCAGAAGCCAAGAGAAGCCGGTTTGAATCAGTCAGGTTGGAGAGGAGTTTGGGCCAGAACAGCTGAGTTGAACCAGCCAGTGAGAGTTCAGAAAGAGCTAGAAAGCCTTGGAAACAGCTCTTATCTCTCCCCTCATATGAGGAAATAGCAACATTTTGTTGTTTGTTTTTTCTGTATTAAATTGTTCTTCTTATGGTAGTGTATGTAGAAGCTATTTTCTTTTTCTTTTTTTAAAGATTCATTTACTTATTACATACACAGTGTTCTGCCTGCTTGTACATCTGCAGGCCAGTAGAGGGCATCAGATCACATTATAGATGACTGTGAGCCACGATGTTGTTGCTGGGAATTGAACTCAGGACTTCTGGAAGAGCAACCAGTGCTCTTAAACGCTGAGCCATCGCCCTAGCCTGAGGAGCTATTTTTTATGGCACTCAGAATCTATTAGTTTATGCAAAATTTACTTGAATTCTGTTATTTATAATTTAAAAATAGAGCTGAACTCATTTAATAATCATAATTAGTGGGCAGGTTTAGGTGGGTGCAGAAGGCAAGTGCTCAGTGGATTCTAAGGTGCTGGCTCATTGATAAGGTGACAATTTAGAGGAGATTGTCTAAAGTATAGTAAGTTTTGGTGCTGAATGGCAGTTTTGGGTTCTTGGATAGCTTTATGTTTCTCTTGTTCTTTCTTTTCTTTCTTTCTTTCTTTCTTTTTTTTTTTTTAAACATCTCAAATAGATTGTAGTAGCTCAACCTATAATGCTAAGCTTTTAATGAACATTTGCCAGCAACAAGTAGATTGTACTCTTTTACATTTTTGTTGGGACAATTTTAGAATGGTAGAATAATTTTGTTTTTGCTGTTGTATGCTCACTGGAGATCATACTATATAAAAGTATAACTATTCGATTAGTTGAACTGGGTAAAGATATGCAATTACAGGTAGGACTGGTCAGAAGAGTAGTGGTAAAATAATTCTAGTAGATCTACAAGGAAGGATGATCAGCCATATGCTGTGTTAGGGAAGAGGAAACAGTGGCGCAGACAGGCATTTGAGGTTTTACCAGAACCTGGGTCAGGGTGATGCGTCTGTTGTGCTGCTGGACCTCTGTGCTCAGGGGCCGCAGCTGCAGAACACTTGCTTTTCAGCAGACACTTAGTTCTGTGAGGTTTTAGAAGGAAGAGAGGCAAGAGAATGGATTATTGATCTGAGCTGACCTGGGGATTATGGAAGCTTTTCCTCCGTGTTTCAGCTGCTACATCAGTTGTCTTACGGTTCCATGATCGTGCATTTCCTCACAGCTTCAGCTAGACACTGCTCGGTTATTTTAGAATAATGCCTCAGATTCCATGCTTATTTGGTTTTCTCAAAGTAAAACTGACCAAGTATAATAAATAAAAGATGTGAAAAAGAAGCTTACTACTACAGTGAAAGAAAATCAAAATACCAGTGCTGGAGAAATGGCTCAGAGGTTAAGAACACTCAGTGTTTGCTCTTTCAAAGGTCCTGAGTTCAAGTCCCAGCAACCACATGGTGGCCCACAACCATCTATAATGAGATCTGATGCCTTCTTCTGGCCTGCAGGTGTACGTGCAGGCAAAACACTGTATAATTAATAAATAAATCTTTAAAAAAAAGAAAGAAAATAGAAATACCAAGGATTGTAAATAAAGTCATAATACTAATCTAAATTTATCAAAGAAAATTTCCCAATACTAGTGCCTTAATAACAAAATTTAATCACAAGCAAGTAAAGAAAACCTCTAATTAATTGTAGCTCATAGGTTAATTCATATTGCTTTCTTTTGTGATGATGATAGTAGTTTATTTGCTCATAATCTGTGTATATACAACATTTAAGATTTTGTTTTAATCCTTTTTATTAAGATATAAATATACAGTCTGTATATCCAATGAATAAGAATAGAACATTAAGAAAATTAGTCGTTACTTTTTATGTAAAGTGTTTAAAATGAGAATGATAAAAAAATAAAATGAGAATGATTATATGGTAGATGATGAAACTCCATTTTTAGCCATTGTATTATTAGAAGGTGGATTTAACCTTCATCATCTGTTTCATGGAGCTTTTATTATTTAAAATGGTCTGTGTTTGATTTCCATCACCACAAGAATGAAACCAGAAACAGAAAAGAAAAACACGGAAGACAAGTGCTTGTTTTAGTAAGGACCCAACTCTTTAACTAGCCTTTGATTTCAGCAGCTGTCACTTAAGTTAAAGTGAAATGCAGATGTTGGCTTTGCTTATCCATTATCGTGTCCATTATCTTCTGCCACCTCCAACCTGGATGCTAGCATTCAAACCTAGAGCTATGTGCATGCTTCCTGAGCCTTCCTAATTTTGAGCCAAATCCCTGCCTTTGTATTTTTCTTTCACAGCTCTTACATTAGACTGTAAATTGTTACCTTTAGAAATGAAAATTCTTTCTATATTAAATTGTAATATACAGAAAAAAGGCACATGCATGCTAAAGCCATTAGGTTATATTCAGAGTAAAGAACAATTGAAGATTTTGTTTGTTCTGTTTTTTGATATTTGAGACAGGGTTTTTGAGTTGTCCTGGCTGTTCTGGAATTTGCTCTGTAGTTCAGGCTGACAACCCAAGAAAAAATTTAAATTATGGACTTTTAACATCTCCACACTACTAGGAGCCAATTGAAAAATCAGAAATGAAAATTTTGTACAGATTACTTATGTTCAAAAAAATTTTTTTGATGTGAACAGTAAGACAAAAATTTCCCTCAGTGATAGTGATTAACTTTTGATAAAATAATTGTTGATGTCTAGTATGTATAGGATATACTATCATTGGAAGTTTATGTTTTAAAAATGAATAAAACAAATCTTTATCTAAAGGTCTGCTTTGAGTTTGTGGTTTTAGTACACAACAAACAGGCTTTTAAAAATCAACAAACCACATCCTCAAATAATCACACAAAAAGTGCTAGAAAACTGTGGGTTTTTTTTTCAGCTATTAAGGTTTTTCCTTCTTTTGAAAGTGTAGAATTTATTAAACATATGATTCAAGTGACTTAATTGTTCTGGAAAAGGGAAAACAAGTATGTTAATGCATACACACATGTGCATACAGACAATAGAATGTTATATCACAGTGATTGGTTTATTTAATGTAGCATGCATTTTTCTGTAATTGGTATCTAATAAAAGGTGTCAGATTAATGTTACGTGCTAATAATGCAAAACACTGTTTCTCTCCAAGAAAATAAGGTATTTCAGCTAGGAAGTTGGGCTCCTAGGTTCACGTTTGTTCTAGGAGTCATAGTTGCATATTGTTTCTATTTTGGGGCTGTTGCCAGGTAGATTTAAATTTTCTCCTCTTATGGTTGCCCAAATTCTAACTTCCTGATTGGTTACATGACCTTTCTTTTCATTAGCCAACCACAGTGACTATGCAAATTGTACTTCAGCTTCTGTTTCTGTCAAAGAACTGATAAGATGGCTGCAAGGGGCTCCTTTGGGGTATGTTTATTTTTTCAAAGAGGGTTTCTATCCTTATGTAGTAATAAGTGTAGGTTTCTCTTAAAGGGATATTTTATTTTTGAAATAGGAAATCACACTCCATGTAAAGTTCTATAAGACTTAAAAATGCCTCTTGTTAGATTTTATTTTAATGGTGTTGTACTTTGATACTTAGACACTGTGTAAGTGGTATATTTTATTGCTTAAGTGTAAGTGTGTGAGTATCTAACTTAGAAACTGCTAGAATGTTCTAGATTAGTACCTTTGCTTTCTAAAAGAACAGATTTTTTAATTTAAAATATCATAGGTGTCAGTTACATGAATGTAGCATACTATTCTTTAGTCAGTACTATATGCCCTAAACTCTGTGTGTGTGTGTGTGTGTGTGTGTGTGTGTGTGTGTGTGTGTGTATAGCCACAACCTCAGGACATTGAAAATGCATCTCATGAAACTTGCCAGGGTGAGTTAGAATATAGGTTTTGATTAGGCTCAGAAAACATTTGCTTCCTTTCAGACTCTGGCTGTCCTGGTAGAGGTAGTTGATTGCATTGTCCACAGTAGGAGAAGAGTGTTAGACCATAATCCCCAATGCTGCTTGCTTTGTTCTTTTACTTATAGTGTGTTTAATGCATTGAGATAAACATGTTATTGAATCTTGTCCTATTTAGGATAAGAGTAAGAGTCTTGTCTTTTTTAGTATGTAGAGAAAATGGTGGTAATAATTTACATGTAGTGCCTTTCTCAAAAGCAAAAAAATCACACCAAATACTTAATCACCTGGAAATTAGAACACCCTAAAGTAAAGTATGAACTAATACTCTGTTTCTTGGTAATCCTCCCCAGCCCCCAAGTGTGTGTGTGTGTGTGTGTGTGTGTGTGTGTAAGCAAACATACATATAAACATATAACAAATAAATTTTAGGGAAAAAACTATCGAGAATGTTAATTCATACTTACTTCATTTTAAGGATAATATATACAGTCACACACATATATACATACATATACATATACATACAAATGTTCAGATATATGTGTGCCTGGTGCCCAGGGAGGCCCGAAGAGGGTGTTGGATCCTCTGGGACTGGAGTTACAGAAAATTGTGAACCACCACGGTGGTGGGTGCTGGGAATTGAACCTGGGTTTGAAGAGCAACCAATGCATTCAACCACTGAGCCATCTCTCAGCCCTGTGTGTTTGTTTTTTAATTTCAAAAGTATGACCCAATAAAAGAGATGAAGATAATAGATTTTAAACAAAACAAGGCATCATCTTATTTCTTAAGATAAATTTTTTTTTAAGTTATGATACATACTAACTTGGATGAGGTCAAAGTGATGTTTCATTTATTGTTGGACTGACTGGTGTGACTCATGGGTAGTAAACAGTAGAAAGGGTGTTAGTAGTTATTGTATAGTTGATTTTCTTTACGGTCCTATTTTCATCCATAAATATGCAAATTCTTAAGCAGTGCAAACAAACCTTAGCGCTCTCAACTGAGAAATGACGGTTTTGTTTAGATTTGTTTATGTACTTACTCGTTTATGTGGGCCTTGAAAGTCAGAGCATGATTTGTGGGAACTGGTCTCTCCTCCCACTCTGTGGGTCCCAGGACCTGAATTCAGGTCACTGTGATCAGGATCAGGTCATCAGGTCATCATCATGACGACCAGACTCTTAGTGGCAAGTGGGCTAGAAATCGTGGCTAATGAGTAAAATGATGTTTAGGAGTCACTTATTAATAGTCAGTCCTGTAAGTTGATTTTGTTAAGACATCTAAGGAAAAAAAACTTGAATAAAAGATATTTTCATGTGCTGTAGAGATGGCTTAGTGGTTAAGAGCACTGAGTTCAGTTCCCAGCAGACTCAGTTTAGGCTCCAGGGTGTCTGATGCCCTCTCTGGCTGTTGATGGCACTTGCACACATGTGGCAAACATACACATAATTAAAACCAAAAATAAATCCTAAAACACCCTTGAGTTTCAGCATCTAGTTACTCAGAAAATTATGAATCATGTTGTCACAACATGAACATGAGAGAAGTGTTTATCACGAGTACTGCGTTCACCTACATGATTGTGCTTCACATTCTAAATTTTGTGTGTGTTTTATTTTTATGCATCCTTATATTAGAAAATATTTGAATTAGCATGGTGGTTATGTGTGTGTGTTTTGAATCAATAATCTTAGTGTTTATGAGTATTTTTAGAAGACAGTAAGGACCCCAGTTTAAATAAGGTGGAAACATAAAACCAAGCAGTACCACAGATACCAGTTATTAAAATAAAGCATTTGAGTTAGTTTCTGTTTTATTGTTTCCCTTGACTTTTCACAGCGTCTGTAGTTCTTAGAGCACTGCCCTCATCTGCTTCCCTTGTTGCTGGGTCAGGTTTGTGATACTTCTCTCTGATTGGCTTTAGGCAGCTAAGACTTTGAGCCAATCAGAGTGAATTTCAGGCCCCCCCCATCCCCCCCCACCCCCAGGACTGAATGAAGCACTGAAGCAGCTGTTGATTTATTTCTCTTATGTGGATTGTATATAAACTAAAATTATAGCTGCAGCAAGCTCCCTCTTGGGTATGTTTAAAAAATTGCAAGGTTCACCTGTAACAAAGGGGGAAGAAAATTATGATTAGTTTAAAATTTTGTTGATTAGGAAAAGCTAATAGATACTGAATTTAAGGGGAAAAAGAAACTCTGATCATAGATTTTTTTTTTTGTAGTTTTAAATACTTAATAAAAACCCTGTAAAGTTAACCTTATAATCCACACATTTTATTGCTTTTAAAAGCAGAGCTTATGTAGTCTTTTTGTAACCTACTGTGAAAGGCAGTTAATTGTGCTTATTCTGATAATTATAATTTTACCACTTACATCACCAAGAATCAGACATTTTGATTTTGTTATGTGAATTAAGCTGAGTCAGTTCCATGCAGTAGACAACACAGCACTTTGCCATCCTGTCTATAGTCCAGAATAATGTTGAATTTTGGGTTTGGAAACCAGTAGTAACGGTATGTAAAATGGTATGAGAAATGTCCTTAATTATTTGGATTTAATATTTTGGTGGGTTTTATTTATAAATGTTTTTACAAATGTAAGAACTCCTAATCTTCTAAAATAAAATATATTTGAATTCTGTAGGTTCTAACTCATTGTGTAGAAAGGGTATTTTTATGTATTTTCCCTGTTTAACTGATTCCTCAGATAGGAAGTTGTATTTTAGGAACATTTAAGAACATTGATTAAAGCAAGATAAAGTAGCATAAAAGGTATAAATGTGACCCACTTATTTATGTGTACTGTATATTTAATACGTATCGTGGATTTAAGACATGAAATCTGTGCTCTAGATTATTTGTGACAAATAACCACATTGCAGTATTTCAGATCTGGGTTTTGTTAGCTATGCTTCTCTGACCTTATTGTCTGTCTCCTGTTGCTGGGCAGGAAATAGAAAGCTGGCTGGTGATTGGCTGAGTTTGTAGCTCTTGAACAGCCACTTAAATTCTTGAGTTTTTTCAGCAGGGAGATTATAAGCTAAGACAAACAGCTTCCCTTTGTTTCATGGCTGTGATCTCTTGGTGGAAAGAAAGTGAAAGTAGTCGGTATAGGGGAGGGGAGTTCAGATCAAAACATCAAAAAGGTTTTCATTTAAAGAAGAGACTCATTGGTCTTCCCTTAAGAAGAATTTATCAAAAAATTGAAAAAATATTATAAGCCATAGAAACACATTCCAGGTAACACACCTCTCTCTCTTTGGTTATTAGCATACAGATTTCTATAGAAAAATGTTGATAATATTTCACCAGAGTTTTTGGATCTGAATATGTAAAGTCAGGACTTAAAAAAGTCTATCTTTTAGCTTTTCTTTTTCATTACAAAAGTGTTTCCATGAGAATTAATTCATTACATTATTAGTTACTTCTAGATAGAGCAGACATTTTCTGCTGTACAGTAGAAATGCACTTTCTGTAAAACATGGTGCAGTAGTGTGAAAGCTCTGTGGCTCCAGTGCTGCTGCCTTTAAAGGGAGCAGTCATTTTATTGAGTACATAGATGAGTGGCATCTGAGGCCCAGGTGACGGCGCTTAAGTGGTCTTTAGGAACACCTTCTGATAATACAATCTTGGAGACTTGTTTGCAGGTTACATGCGCTGCTCTAACGCATATTTTCCTAATGAGCTTTGCTTATGCAAAATAGAGTTCTCAAAGCAAATTGCTGATTGGTTTGCACAGATTTGGCTGAACCAGTATGAACTGGTTGTTCATGCTACTTCCTTATTGCTTTGTCTGTTTTTTTGTTATATTTAGAACCTATGAAAATGTGGTGAGTGGCTGTAGTGTGCTCCCTTGTGGGTAAGGAAGGTAGTGAGCCTGTTGTCACAGCAGTGCTTTAGGCTGTTACTGAACTGAATGGCTTTGCTGCAAAACCCAACTTGACTTGGATTATATTTATTTTTATTAAATGTTGCTAGGTAGAGTATAATAACAATTGTTTACACTGGATCACTGGGTTTTCTAATTCTCTCTTACATACTTACAAAATCTTTGTTATTTAAGAGAAATTTGTGTCAGACTCTGAAAGTTATGCCTAAAAACAATGGATATATATATGCTAAAAAGGATAATAATTCTAAATGCTGTGTGTTTGTGTGTGCACGTGTTTTCGCATGCACACGCACATGCTCGAACAGAGCCTCACTCTGTAGCCCAAGTTGGCTAGGAGCTGACTCTGTAACTCAGGCTAGCCACAGACTTGGGATGATCCTCCTGCCTTAGCCTCCCAAGTACTAGGATTATCAGGGTATTCTACATTGCCTGGCTTAAATGCTTAAATTAATTAGTTAATGTTGTTAATCAGTCACATCTAGTTTAATTCTCAGCAACACTTGTGTTGGTAGAAAGAGGCAGCCTGTCTCACTTGCAGTTCAGTACGTGGGAGAAGTGGCGTTCAAACTTATAGCACTCAGCATGATTCATTTCTTATATACAGTATGGAGATATGAGGCTGGCCTCAGACTCAGGGGACCACCTGCCTCTGCCTCCCAAGTGCTGGGATTAAAGGCCGGCATCACCACACCCTGCTTTAATTTTATATAAATAATGATAACCATTTGTTATATAGAATTTCTGAAAATGGATATACCAAAGTCTAAAGGAACGTCACTTCAGTATTTGAACAGATTTAAAAGATTATCAAGCGACATTTACTCTCTTTATAGTCAGCAAAGTGAGTGCCAGGCTTGTGTTGTCTGGGATATACTTCATTGGTAGAGCACTGATTAGCCTGCATCAGAAAGCCTTGCTTTATCTCCTGCACCAAAAAGTAGGTCAAAGATGTTTATCTTCAGCTGGGCATTGGTGGCACACGCCTTTAATCCCAGCACTTGGGAGACAGAGGCAGGTGGATTGCTATGAGTGTGTGTGTGTGTGTGTGTGTGTGTGTGTGTGTGTGCACGCGTGCGCATCCACATGTGTTTTATTCTATTATAGTTGACCCCTCTCTTCCCTCCTTTCTCCCCTACTCTCTTTTCTGACCTCATCCTAGCTACTGGAATTTGTGTATATATTATGGAGGATGAAATTGAATTGAAAATTCATGATTAAACTTGAACCACAAGGAAAAGGATGGCGCAGTGGTTAGTCTCAGTTGTCACTTGAAGGGATCTAGAATCATCTGAGAGGTGGGCCTCTTGGGTCTACCTTGATTGTAGTGTAAGTGGCCCCATTCCCTGGGCTGGGTCCTAGTCTGAATAAATAGGAGAAAGTAAAGTGTGTACCAGAATTCATCTTTGCTTTCTGATTTCGGATGCAGTGTGTCCAGGCACATCAACTCCTTGCTACCCTGACCTCATATGGACTGGATTCTTGGACTGTGTTTCAGAGGAAGTCCTTTCTCCCCAAGTTGACTTGGTCATAGTATTTTATCACTGCAACCTAGAAAGTAGCTCATCTGATGCAAATTAAACCTATTCAAAAAGTCAAAGATAAGATATTAGAGGAGAAACCAGCAAAACTACAAAACAGATGCAAAAACAGAGGCATAAACTGAGAAAAGTTCGTTCTTTGGAAAACAGATTTGATAGGACTTGAGCAAGATTGACTAAGAAGGAGAACACATTTCAGTATACATATTTTCACTCCTTCACACTTACTGAGGAGTGTGATTCATTCATAAAACCGTACAATGATAATGAGTTTTCAGTAGATTCACAATTGTGTAGCTATCACCAGAGTGAGTGGTAAAACATATTTATGATTTTATAGAATTATGTACTCTTTAGCAGTCACTTTTACTTTTTCCAAACCTATAAACCAAGCTGGACCAATGGCTCAGCGGTTAAGCGCTCTTGCTGCTCCTGACATGGCTCAGGCTGGGTCCCCAGCACCCCACCTGCTTGCTTCATT